>OY992891.1:27928111-27998057 GCA_963921405.1 Cepaea hortensis
TAGACAAATAATTAAATTTGATAACAACTTGAAACCAGTTTATTTTCTTACATACATTGTCCTTTTATTTCTCAACGGAATTTCCACCAATATTGATGCACTTGTCCCATCGTTTTCTCAGTCCTCCATAACTAGCTGCATAGAACTCCGTGCTCTGTTTTCTAAACCACGTTTTCACATAACATTCAACTTCGGCGTCATTCGCGAAATGTCTCCCGCCAAGGTGAGTTTTCAGAGGAACAAAAAGGTGGAAATCGCTAGGGGCTAAGTAAGGTGGATGTTCCAGAACTTCCTACCTTAGTTGGTTAATTTTCTCCTGAGTTAATCGCGCCGTATGTGGTCTGGCTTGTCATGAAGAAGCAACATTCCTCTAGTCAGTAGTCCTGGACGTTTTCTTCGAATTGCATCATGAAGCATCGATAGAACTTCACAGTACGATTCATAATTCACATTGTCACCTTTTTGTTTTTAAATTAGTTAAAAGCACTCCTTGACAATCCCAGAACACTGACAGCATAACCTTTCCTGCTGATGGCGTAACCTTGAATTTTTGGACACAAGGCGAAGAAGAATGTTTCCATTGCATTGAAGAACGCTTTGATTCCGGCTGGTAGTGATGCACCCATGACTCGTCCCCAGTAACAATCCTGTTCTGTATGTCTTTTCCTTCATTTTCGTATCGACAGAGATGATGCAAGGGCAGACCAAATCGGTTCATTTTGTGTTCCTCCTTCAATTGTCTAGGTACCCACTTTAAAAACACTTTCTAAACTCTTTCGCTACCAAACAAAAATGGGGTCCTGACCAAACAGAAATTCATGGCAGAAAATTGGAAGTAGGGGTGTGTTACAATAAAGCTTTTAAAATGGTTAAAATGGTAGCAGATATATTGTATTATATATTAAATTAAAGAGGATTGCACAAGGAACATGACAGTGTTAATGATTAATTGATAGGTTTCAAATATTATGACAATAATGAGAGGTTTAATAATAACAACTGAAATTAAAGAGGTAAAAATTATTTAAACAATTATACTTTTAAGGTGTTTTCTACACTCCTCTACTGCTAATCATGTTTAATTTACTGAATAATCAAACAAACACCACTTGTCTTCAACAATATAAACAGTATTGCTAATTACAATTACCCAAAAGGAAGTTTTGCTACATATTCTGAACCATGTCTTTTTCACAAAAAATGAAAAAAAAATAATGCCAGAAAACTGGATGTAGCGGTGTGTCACAATAATGTTATGAAAATGGTTAAAATAGTAGCAGAAATGTTGTATTATCTATCACAATAAAGGGGATTGCACAAGGAATATGTTAGTAGTGGCATTATTGCTATAGGTTGTAAATATAATAAAAATAATAATACAATTTTTTTAATAATTTGACAAAAAGAGGTTAAAATGATGAAAACATTGCACTTACCAAGGGGCGTTGTTATCCTGATCACTGCTAAATCACTGCTAATCCTGTTGAATTTACTGAACAAACACCACTTTTCTAAAATATAAACACAATTGCTCCCAAACAATCATCCGAAAAGAAGTTTGGCCGCAGATTCTGGAGTATGTCTTTTTAGGAATTAAAATTAGGAAAACACTTGGCAGATTTACATTAAATTACAATTTGTATATATATATATATATATATATATATATATATATATATATATATATATATATATATATATATATATATATATATATTGTCTGTTTATTTTTATTTACAATATGTGGCAGTCTATTTGTGATAGGCTGCGAAGCAAACTTTGGAACACAAGTGTGGTCTATTAGTGCAGCCGGAGCAAACAAAAGATGATCTGTGTCGTTTAGTTCGAGTGCTGCAAAAAACACAGACTCTATTGACACCGACTCAACAGTTCTAACTTTAGACTTGAGACAACAATGCATGGTTTTTTAGCGATTCGATTATGCATTATGCTGTATGCTGAACCATATGAGCACCCTATTGCAGATGCTGCAGAGTCTATCGTTACTCGCCTGTCACCTCTAATCATCTCCTCCACCTGCTGCACGGATGCTTCAGATGCAATCTCAACAGAACGACCAGATCGGATTTCAACAACAATTTTAGGGCGTCCTTGGGAAAATTTGTCTACACAGTTATGAACCGCTTTACGGGACAACCATTTTTAAGCATAAACAAAAAGCATTTCCTTATGAATGTCATTTGCAGGCAGTCATTTTTCCCACCAAAAAAAAAAAAAAAAAAAACGCACAATAGTACGTTGCTCTTTGATTGTACACTCCGTTAAGTACAGTCACAATTTTGTTTAGGCGCTGCGCATGTGCATGAGACACCTAGCGCCACCTGACTGTCACGAGCTCGCCATGAGTTAACCAGATAATAATACCGACGTTTGCTTGGCGTATATTTTCTAGGCCACAACCGTCTTACTAACAGAGTAAACACAGCTGCACGGGTTACATCGGGTCAGCCCATATACACATTTGGTGGTGAGTGAGAAGGAAGGGAACGTTGGCAGTTCATAACAGTTAAAATCACATATAATTGCCCGCTCAGGATATGGAATGGTTAAGTTTGTCATCTATAGTTCCGGACATCAGACGGAATGGAGGTTTTGACTGTCACTACATGACAGAAAGTTGAGGGCTTGTTATTGAAAACAGTGGAACACCTGCCGGACATGAACAACGTCACGTGCACAATGTAAGCTTGTTTGGAAAACCATGATTGGCAGCTTGGTATCGAAACTCTTTGTTAGAACTCGACAGTAACTCTCTAGATTGTTTTGGATGTCAGAACCAGTGATGACAAATCTAACATTGAGGGAGCCAGAGGGGGGATGGATCCCTGACAGGGGATGATCTGCCACTGTGCCACCTGTGTGGGGGCATAAAGGAGAACGTCACGTGGCCAACTTTGGTAGGTTGCCATATAAACCCGAGTTGGGGCCAACTAGGGGGACTTGAAAATGTGGCTCTAGTCGGAGTGAAATGTCACTGCAGTGCTTAATGGAAATAATATCTACCGTGTGTTAATTAGTGACTTAATTTTACACGTGCCTATCATGGCAGATGTAGATATGATTGATAGGACTGCAGTAGTGCCATTTAAGGTATAACCTATTCTTATATTAGTTCTAATTAATATAGACTGTAGCCTTGTTAAAACTATAGTGTGATGATTAGCACTGTTAGTGGAAACTAGTTAGAATAGATTAGT
The DNA here is from genome assembly GCA_963921405.1 of Cepaea hortensis. NCBI lineage: Eukaryota > Metazoa > Mollusca > Gastropoda > Stylommatophora > Helicidae > Cepaea > Cepaea hortensis. The sequence continues at coordinate 27,931,330 of OY992891.1, forward strand.
GAAGTGTTGATAAGTGTCAGAGTCCTAACTACTGGCTCCGTCTAGTTCACTGGACTTAGACAGGCAAATTACAACATCTACGTAACATACACTAATAACACATGAATGCAATTAGACACTGGCCGGAGCTATCTCCTGAACAATCATTTATTACACTATATTACAGGTTGACAACATAGTCGCACTTCACGCTCAAACAATCGTTCAACACCAACACGCGCTAGCTCACAATGGCGATCTTTACACTGTCGCCCGCATGATCATTCACAATCACAACTTCACATCATCCCGCACATATCACAGTTCGCACATTCCTCGAATATCAATACACAACGTTCATCTCCATCTATGCGTCACAATACACTATCGTTCTATCGTTCTATCGCTCTCTAGATCTCCACACGTCCGTCTCTATTCGCTGCCGCACACACACTGACTCTCTCTCCTCGTTGACCTTCCCACATCACGTGGCTCTGTTCACGGGCTTCTTGTCTGACCGTCCGCTAGCCAAGCCGTGGTGTCTCTTACTGCCCCTTGACCTCAGCTATGCTTACACTGACTCTCGCTTACATACCGGCACTTACATTCTTCCTTACACATGTCATATAAGACCATGACATTCTCCCCCCGCACAACCAATGTGGCACTTACTCTTAGACATGTGACACATTCTGTAGTTGTTACTCTTGGTACATCTTTCTAACCTTGTCAGGGGATTATATGATCATAAGTATACGCTTGCGTCCCTTTTTGCTCTGATCTTTTCTGAGATTAACTTCAAACATTGTTCTCACTTTTTTTAGTATTGAGGTTTCTCTCAAGGTTTTGTCGTGGTCTGACAAATGTTCTGGTTGGGTCTACTTGTCATACCTCGTTATATTATTCAACCACCACTCCGTGACATTACATTCTGTTCATATTTCTCAATCGATTGTCTGTGCATTCTCATCTCATAGTTATTGTGGCTATGCTGGTTTAAGGATTCTCCATTGGTTTACGCCTCAAATAAGGCTACAACTTACTCTTACAGCATTCTTAAATTTTCTCTCTATTCAGACGTGGTTACCCTCGTCTCTATTTAATGCACACTAGTCGATTCTTTATGAGCACGCTATGTCAATGTTGTGGTCATGGTCCGAATATACTTCATGTATGCCATAGTCCCCCTTACCTCATCTTATGTCGGACCATGAGTTGTTTCCCCTTTTTGAGCACCCCTCGTTTACTGTTATGGAGAGTTGTTATAAATCTCTTCGGTTGGCATCATCCTGTTGGTATGTTCATTCTTGTTACAATATTATGATGTTAACGTTGTACCACTATTGCTAAGCGTCATTCGTCGGGCTATCCACCATACGCGAAAGCAAGCTCGGTAAAACTCGCGTATTGGGATTGCCAGGCGTTGATTCTCAGCATTACAACTTATTCTACTCGCCATTATGCTTACGCTCATATGTACATATCACATTATAACAAGACAAAGTATTAGACATTGAATGTCATACAGTTAATACATATACAATATAATATACATCGTCGATGTCCTTATGCACACATAGGATACCGTTCTTGTCCTGTGAAAGCCATGCGCACGGAATTACATCACTCGTGTTCAATGTTCACTGTGGTGCTGGAATGTTTGGCATTTCTTCTTTCTGAACCGATTAGTAACGTGTTCTGTATATCATGATATTGTCCTTCCTTCCGTATAGCACCCAAGACTGCACCACATTTGGATAATTTACAAACACACAGTTCTATAAAATTACTGGAATTCACACGTATAAAATGAGAAATAATTTTGAGTGTGGCCATGATGCGTCTGTCTGTGACTGTCTTTGCCATAGTTTATAGGTTGGCATCTGGTTCATTAAACTGATCAATGGAAATGACTGTCTGTGCTGTGACGTCCGTGTTGTTGTTGGTCGATTTCAAAAGGTAGATTCTGTAGATACTCGTTTGAAACAAAGTCAATATGGGTAAAGCTTACTTGAAATCACATGTTGAGTCTTACTGTTCCGGCGATGACACTTTTCACGTTGAAGGACCTTTCATGTTGGTCTATACAATGAAGTGTGCTAGTATCATAGCGCTGGAGTCGTACAGCAGACACGGCAACTCTGGAGTTACTCGATCTACAGATATAAAGTGGGTTACGTTTAACATGTTCCGAAAGGTGGGGATTTTCAAATTTTATGTTGAGATCATTTTGAGTGCTATCTCCAAACCTGCACTCGTACATGTGTGTATACATTCAATAGTTCAAATAATAATAATACACCATGTATAGTTTTGAAATGTAATCGTGCATGTTTGTATGCTTTTCTGCAATTCGTGTATATTTTCCAAAATATGTAGGGTAATTTGTTGCTGATTTTTGTCAGTAATTCCACCGACTGATGATTTACATTGTTCAGCATAAGTATGTGTCTGAGTTGATTTGACATAGAGTTTATCAGTGGCAACAGCACAATTTTGTTCAACAGTAATGATATAAATAACAAAGTCTGTTGGTTTGTCATGAGTAATAGCATCTGTGTTGCGTCATGATAATGTGGAAATAAAACTGTCTGTGAAGACATTTGTTTTGTATTTACAGTGAGTAGTGCAAGTATAAACATCCACTGTGTGCACTTGGGCATGTGTGTAGTTAACAGGGAGTACAGAAGGTATAGTATGTACCATGATGATTTGTGCTCTTTCCTCGCTCTTGTGAAATGCTTGTTTTCTACACCTTTTTCTTCTTTTGAGATGGTAATCAAGTTGGTATGGTGTGATACTTTGGTCTGTTCATCATGTTGTTGTATGATGAGTGGTGTAGTTAAGGCAGTGTTTGTTGTGGTGTTAACTTTCTGCCCTGTGTGAGTTTTGGACTCTGTGTAGTCTGTCACATTTAATACATTTCCAATTAATAAATCACAACATGGATTTTCTAATAAAGCACAAGTTACTCTGCCTGATAGAAAAGGTGATTTTATATTGGCCCATGCCATAGGATATTTCTCTACTGTCCCTGAAACAGTTCTGCAATAGATGTACTCATCTAGGTAGTCTTTAGGATCAGCTAGGGTCTTTCGAAGACCGATAAGACAGGACCCTGTGTCGCGTACACATGTGCATACTGTATCATTGATGTATCCTTCATGGAACGTTAGTTTTCCTAACGACAGTCTTGAGGTTTTGTTCATTTCCTCACTTTCTTGTTGAGTATTACCCTCTTTTAATAAGGCCTGAGGTTGAGTGATGTTAACAACATTATTGGAATATGGTATGAAGTCTGATGGGTAAAACTCAATCTGTTTTGCATTTGCAGTGTTTGGTCTTGTTTTCGTTTCTGTGATGTTTACTTTTTCTAAGTTCTTTGCTGAAATGTCTGTTGTAATGTTTATGGCTGCATTTGCTTTTGCTATCTGTATTCTTCTTACTCCTTCACATTCGAACCGCCTATGGCCATACGCCAGGCAAAAATGACATTTTGTTCTATATTTCCTTTGATTTACCTTCCCCAGTTTTTGTGCTATAATAGTATTTAGGTATTCTTGATAAGTGGGATTCTTATCGCATATTCCATTTTCTGTATGTGGAGTGTTACAATGTTTGCACAGTACTGGTTTTGTTTTCTGTGGTTTGTTTTGACAATCTGTGGCTGCAGATGCCGTTGCTTTCACAGTATTTCTCTGTTGAGTGTTCTTAACCAGGTTTATACTTTGGTTGTAATATTCGCGGCATTTATCTAGTAAATTTTTGATAGGCTCTTTGTTATGTTCTTCTAAATATTTTCCGCATTCGGCTGGTAGTGTTGCTTTTAGTTTTTCTATTAGCAAGAAATTTATGACTCCTTGATTGTTGTCTGAATGTTTAATTACCATTATTAGTTTTCTGAAAGATTCTTCTAATTCACTTATATACTGGGTGAATGACTTGTCTGTGGCTGGTTTCACATTTTGTATTTCTACGTTTAGAGTCTCACAAGAGGTTGGATAGTGTTTTAATATGTTTGTCTTATGATATTCATAGTTTGTACTTGACATATCTGGTATGAACTCTCGTAGTTTTTTATTTTTCATTGGTACGTATGTGTTGTACCATGCATACCAAAAATCTTTTGGGATTTTGTAGTCTTGCATTTTCTTTTCAAATTTCTGTAGCCAATCACGTATTAACTGAGGTTGTCTATTACAATTTGTTTTGTCTTGTGCATGTGTACCCCCGAAAAAGTCATGCACATTTCTGTAATGTTTTGTGCCCCACAACTGTAATTGGTATTCCTCCTCCGACATTTTCTGTTAATTAATATTTAAATGTCCAAATGATGATATCTCTTCAAGCAAATCAAAGAATGCAGATTTGGGTACTTAGCAATCAAAATCAATAAACTTATCTTTATCTGCTGACTACTCGAACGCTTGATGTACAGGAACGTGATTCTCGTGCTGGTTACCGCTGACCTGGTCTGGTTACGTCGGTCGCTGTGTAGAACTGAAACCTGCTGTGGAAAGAAATGATGTTATTTTCGTTCTAACTTTGTTAACAAGTCTCCGATTTTATACAAAATTATGAACTGATCTTCTTCTTTTCAAAAGTAGCGTTCTTTTATGCAATTTACATGGGAATGCGGTTCATGTGAACTTCTGACACCATTATACCTGTCAGAGTCCTAACTACTGGCTCCGTCTAGTTCACTGGACTTAGACAGGCAAATTACAACATCTACGTAACATACAATAATAACACATGAATGCAATTAGACACTGGCCGGAGCTATCTCCTGAACAATCATTTATTACACTATATTACAGGATGACAACATAGTCGCACTTCACGCTCAAACAATCGTTCAACACCAACACGCGCTAGCTCACAATGGCGATCTTTACACTGTCGCCCGCATGATCATTCACAATCACAACTTCACATCATCCCGCACATATCACAGTTCGCACATTCCTCGAATATCAATACACAACGTTCATCTCCATCTATGCGTCACAATACACTATCGTTCTATCGTTCTATCGCTCTCTAGATCTCCACACGTCCGTCTCTATTCGCTGCCGCACACACACTGACTCTCTCTCCTCGTTGACCTTCCCACATCACGTGGCTCTGTTCACGGGCTTCCTGCCTGACCGTCCGCTAGCCAAGCCGTGGTGTCTCTTACTGCCCCTTGACCTCAGCTATGCTTACACTGACTCTCGCTTACATACCGGCACTTACATTCTTCCTTACACATGTCATATAAGACCATGACAATAAGCTTTACTAGTTGAGAATTGAGTAATGAGGGATAATTGGGATCTTCCCGTAGGTGTCCCTGGTGGGCGGGGTTCCGCATTCTGTTTGCTGATTTTTTCTTTGTCATAGCCTGATTCGGCTCTAGGTGGGTAGCTAATCTGCTCTATGACTAAGTCTAGTTAGCTAAAGATCATTAGGCAAGGTGATAGGATTACACTCAGCCGAAAGGATCAGTGACTAGTACTATCACCAGATGTGTTGTTTCTATCCTAGGTTCCCTACCAGATCCAAGGAAACTCAACAAGTTTTTGGGAAAGAATCACATCCCATTCGGAAGAACACCAGTTCAACAATCAATAAAGTTGCATACAGAACGTAACTAAAGCTAGAAGGAAGTTGATTCACCAAAGAGAGTGATGCGTACTGATGCACCACACAGCATCAGACAGTAGTAACGAACTGAAAACATTAAGTCTAATAATTACATAGTGTGATATAATCTCGTGTAATAGAACACAAGACTTGATACTTGAGGCTAGATAGACACGAGGGAGGATCCAGTACAGTAACAATTAACATTAATCTGTGTACACACTACAAAGGACTTGTGCATTTTTTTATGAACGATAGGAACGGACATTGTGTAGGGTGCAACCGGTCCATGATTAACGGTTTATACCACCGGTGTCTATTTCGGATGTTCATGAAATGGGATTACCAGAGGTCTACAGAGGCAAATCAGTATCCAGCAGGATGGTTTCGGCGCTGGGTGAGAAGTACATGTTCTGACGTAACGTGCTGTGGTCTATCCTTGCTGGGATCAGCTGACTGGGTTGTTGTCTGAGAGTCCGATTCTACACACTTTATAGAACACGTCACACATTTTCTTCACATACACGTCTCATATACGTTACACTTTTCTTTTAATAAATTAATCTTTATTAATCTTTAGAAGCAAGAGTTGTTGAGTATGTTGCGTTGGGGAAGTATGAGAAGGGGGCATAGTACGACAGTGAGAGAGTGATAGGAAAAGGTGTCCATAGGCTGATGGAGTGTGTTGGACGGAAGCTGGTGGATTCTCCAGAATATTGAGAGGGAAAAAATATTATAATGTGGGTGTCGGCTCTCTTCACTCCAGGGACGACACTGTAAAGGAGGACACGACATTATTGGGGGCTCGATAACGGGATCTTAGGACAGCGGGATCTCTCGTAAATGGGATCTTTGGACAGCGGGATCTCTAATAAACGGAATACTTGGACAGCGAGATCTCCTGCAAGCAGGAACCTTTGACAGTGGGATCTTCGGACAACGGGGTCTTTGGACACGGGATCCTTAGTTATAAGAGGGAGATATCATTTTGGAGAATCCAGCTAGAGTGAATGTGGATAGGGGTTAGGACTAATTAATATCTTACCTGTTCACACTTCACACGTCTGCATAGGTCTGTGGTCCTGATTCTACTCTTGTCACTGAGTGAATGTGCTGTGTGTGGTAATATCTAGATTTATATTACTTGTTCATATATCTGTATAGTAATTTGCAGTTATATTGTACTCGACCTGCTAGCTTACCTCTCTGTATAATGGCCACCCCTAAACTAACCACGTTAGAATTAAAGGCAAAGGGGGAAGAAATGGGATTGGGGGGTTCTGCTCTAACGGATTACATACAGGAAGTGGAGAGAGAGTATCGTCAAGCAGAAAGGGAAGATCGAAAGGCCGAGCTGGAATTGAGAAGGATGGAGTTGGAACAAGCAGCTAAGAAATTGGAAGCTGAGCAAGCAGCTAAGAAATTGGAAGCTGAGCAAGCAGATAAGAAATTGGAAGCTGAGCAAGCAGCTAAGAAATTGGAAGCTGAGCAAGCAGCTAGGAAATTGGAAGCTGAGCAAGCAGCTAGGAAATTTGAAGCTGAACAAGCAGCTAGGAAATTAGAAGCTGAACAAGAAGCACAGAAGAGGGAGCACGAGTACCGGATGCGGGAACTCGAGCTCAAGAGTCAATCTAATGGAGAAACTGAGGGAGCAGTTGGAGGTTCCTCCATCCCAGGATCAACACCAGTAGGTGGACATGGGTACCATGCTATGAAGTTTCCTTTAGCGGTCTACGAGGAGGACAAAGAGAAGATTGACCAGTACCTTCAACGCTTCGAGGCTATGTCAGTTGCTATGGGTCTGGAGCGTAACAAATGGAATCTTAAGCTATCCCAGGGTTTACGCGGGACCGGTTACGAGGTTTATTCTCGCCTGCCACCAGGACATGAGAACAATTATGACGAGTTAAAGACGGCTCTGCTGAGACGATTCGAGGTTACGTCACATACCTACCGGAAAAAATTTCGAGCAGCGAAACGAGAACCGGGGGAGTTGTTTGCCGCCTACAGTTTGCGTCTAAAATCTTATCTCCACAAGTGGATGGATTTGGCTGGGTTCGCACATGACTATGAGAGTCTGGAAGAGCTCATGGTGGTCGACCAGTTGAAGAAGCAAATGTCTAAACCTCTCAGGACGTTCCTGGGAGAACAAGGAGCAGAACGTATTGACCTCGTGACTAAATTAGCAGAACGGTTCGTCGAGGTACATGAGGAGGCAGGGGAAAACCTTTCCACCAACTCCAAAAGTCAAGAGAAACATGACAAGAAGAAAACCAAAAACTCAGGAACAAAAAAGTGGGAACCTTATGTGCAAAAATCAGAGGATAGTTCAGAGAAGAAGAAGGAGGGAAGCAAGAACACTTCAAGCTCTACACCTAAACGACCGTGGTCGGAGAAGTGGTGTTCAATTTGTAAGTCACCCTCTCACAATACGAGGGACTGCAAATCGAAGGCTAAGAACCCTCACTTCGCAGCATGTCAAGTGACTTCCAAGGAGGTTGTCACGGAAAATGCCAAGGTCAACAAGGAAGCTCGCCACCAGGAGAGCTCACTCAAGTCTGGCAATAGAAAATCTAGGACAGGGAAATGGTGCAACCAATGCCAGTCGAATACGCACAATGCTATTGACTGCAGAGGAGAGTCAGGAGACACTCAATTCGTCGTGTGCCCCGGGAAACCTAAGGTGGAGTCCACCGAACAGGTCGAGGCCGAGGAAGAGACTCCAGACCAGGAAAAACCACCTGTAGTGGAATTGGTAGAGGTTAACGGTCGTCAAGTGGAGTGTTTATACGACACAGGACTGGACGGGGAGGCCGTGATTTCTGCGGATCTGGTACATCCAGAACAATTCACAGGTGAGACATTGGATATACAGCCTGCACAGAAGAGTGCTGTAGTCATGAAGTTGCCTATTGCTAATGTGGAGATCCGCTCAAGGTACGTCACCGGCACCATCAAGGCCGCTGTATTGACCGATCCCATTTTTCCAGTCATCCTAGGTTGCCGGTATGTCTTTCTGGGAATGCCCAGGGAGCCAATCCATATGGGAGCAATGCAGACTCGCTCTCAGACGAAAACGGAAGAGGCAGACGCAATTGTGACTAACCCAATGCCGGGGGAGCTACGAACTGCCCAGAGTGAGGATGATACTTTACGTCCTTGCTACAGAAAGCTGCAGAAAAGTGCTGATCCACCAGGACGGGGGCAGTACTACATGAAGAATAGGATACTCTACAGGAGAGCAGGAAGGGGAGACAACCTATACGGTCAGTTGGTCGTCCCGAAAGCTCACAGGTCCCAGATTCTTCATATGGGGCATACCATCTCCTTTAGTGGACACATGGGTATTGCCGCCACCATGCAGCGGATTTCCTGCCACTACTATTGGCCGGGAATGACAGATGATGTGCGTCGGTATGTGAAGTCATGCCCTGAGTGCCAGAGGGTGGCACCAAAACACTGGACAGCACCGGTGGTGTTGGGTGAGATGCCCATCATGAACTCTCCTTTCGAGAGGGTAGCCATCGATATCGTGGGTCCACTTCCCAGGACTAGGAAGAGGAACATGTATATACTCACAATGGTGGATTGCTGTACAATGTGGGGTGAAGCCATACCGTTGACCACGATTGACTCGAAAAGAGTGGCGGACGCACTGATGGAGGCCTTTACCAGATTAGGCTTTCCGGATCAAATTCTGACGGACAATGGATCTCAGTTTTGTGGAAAACTCATGGAGGAGGTATTTAGGGTGTTTCACTCTAACCACATACATACCAGCCCTTACCACCCTCAAGCCAATGGACAAGTAGAGCGTTTCAACGGCACGTTGATGACAGTGCTCAGGAAACTAGCGCAGGAAAAACCTGATAGGTGGGATGAATATATCCCAGCAGCACTCTTTGCCTATCGGGAAGTTCCTAATGGCTCAACAGGACTACCACCCGCTACGTTGCTGTTTGGTCGTCCAATCAAAGGACCGTTGGAAGCCATGTTGAGGAGTTGGACTGAAGAGGGGACGTCAGAAGAAGTGATCTCATCCTACAAATACGTGGAGGAACTGAAAGAAAAACTCCACAAGGGATGGACTCTGGCAAATCAAAACTTGAAAAAGGCCAGAAAAAGACATGCGGCTTACTACAACCGTAGGTCTAAAGAAAGATCTCTAGAGGTGGGAGATAAAGTCTTGTTGCTACTCCCAACGGGAAACAACAAACTGGAGATAGGTTGGCAAGGACCATTTCCCGTGGAAAGGGTAATATCCAGAACCAACTATCAGATCCGGATCCGGGGAAAGTCGAAGATTTTCCATATCAATCTCTTGCGGAAATATGAAGAGAGACCCGGAGACAAGGCAGCTCACCTCATGGCAATGGCAGTTGCAGTGGAGACAGAAGTGGGAACCAGCGAGGGCAGGGAATATCCCTTGGAACACCAGGAAACCTATAGGGATGTGCAAGTGAACCCTGATCTGACCTCCCACGAGAGGGAAAGGATAACCCAGGTTCTCAAGTCTCATAAGGAGATACTGACTGATAAACCAGGACGAACGAGGTTGGTTGAGTTCGAGATGACTTTGACCACATAGGAGCCTGTTCGCCAAAAGGTTTACCCAGTGCCATTCTCTAAAGAAAAGGCCCTGGAGGAGGAAATACAAAAATTGCTGGAGGATGACGTGATTGCACCATCCACATCCCCATACAATGCGGGGGTAGTTTTGTTACGCAAACCAAGTGGAGAACACCGGTTGTGTATAGATTACCGACTTCTGAACAGTCATACACAGTTTCAGGTGGAACCTTTGCCGAATCCAACTCAGTTATTCGCTAGGCTCCATAAGGCTCGGTACTTTTCAAAGGTGGATCTGAGTCGGGGGTACTATCAGATACCAGTCAAACCGGAGATTCGACCACTGTTAGCTTTCAGTACACCCAGTGGACACTACGAATTCAAAGTCATGCCCTTTGGACTCAGCAATGCACCCAGTGTGTTTACACGCATGATGAGGACTTTACTCGATCCGTTACAGGATCCATCCATCATCTCATTCATGGATGATATTCTGATTTCCAGTGACAGCTTGGATGACCACTTACAATCCTTGGAGAGAGTGTGTAATAGGCTCAAGGAAGCAGGGCTTACTGCTCGTCCAACCAAGTGCATGATTGGTTACCAGACTCTGGAATTTCTAGGTCACATCATCACTCCAGGACACATTGTTCCAGAAGAGAAGAACCTGGAGAAAATCAGAAATGCACCAAGACCTAAAACGAAGAAGGATGTGCGATCTTTTCTCTCGTTGTGTGGGTTCTATCACAAATTTATCCCACATTTCACTGAACTGGGAGCTCCGTTGACGGAAACCTTGAAAAAGGGATTCCCGGACCAAATCATTTGGACACCAGAATGTGAGAATGCCTATAGTCAGTTAAAGGAGGCCTTGGTCAGCAAACCTGTATTACAGCTCCCTGACCTTTCCAAACAATTTGTGTTGAGAACAGATGCGAGTGCGATTGGAATTGGAGCCGCTTTGTTACAGGAAGGAAAAGACGATGCTTCGGTTTTGAAACCTGTGGCATACGCAAGTAAGAAACTTCTACAGGCGGAGAGGAATTATTCAACTGTCGAGAGAGAGTGCTTGTCCCTTGTATGGGCAGTGCAAAAATTTCAGCCATATTTGTATGGAGTTAAGTTTCGGGTCCAGTCGGATCATCAGCCCCTGATGTTCCTGGCTACTTCTCAGAAGCTCAACGCACGTTTGATGCGGTGGTCGTTGTTACTTCAACTGTATAATTTCACAGTAGAGTACATTCCTGGGAAGGAAAATGTTGGAGCGGACTTCTTGTCAAGACACCCAGCTCCTGAAGAAGAGGAATGAATCATCTGGATTTAACTCATGGTGGAGAAGAGTGAGATGGACTACTCTCTTAAGAGGGGGCCTATGTCACGAGCTCGCCATGAGTTAACCAGATAATAATACCGACGTTTGCTTGGCGTATATTTTCTAGGCCACAACAGTCGTACTAACAGAGTAAACACAGCTGCACGGGTTACATCGGGTCAGCCCATATACACATTTGGTGGTGAGTGAGAAGGAAGGGATACAACGCGTTGGCAGTTCATAACAGTTAAAATCACATATAATTGCCCGCTCAGGATATGGAATGGTTAAGTTTGTCATCTATAGTTCCGGACATCAGACGGAATGAAGGTTTTGACTGTCACTACATGACAGAAAGTTGAGGGCTTGTTATTGAAAACAGTGGAACACCTGCCGGACATGAACAACGTCACGTGCACAATGTAAGCTTGTTTGGAAAACCATGATTGGCAGCTTGGTATCGAAACTCTTTGTTAGAACTCGACAGTAACTCTCTAGATTGTTTTGGATGTCAGAACCAGTGATGACAAATCTAACATTGAGGGAGCCAGAGGGGGGATGGATCCCTGACAGGGGATGATCTGCCACTGTGCCACCTGTGTGGGGGCATAAAGGAGAACGTCACGTGGCCAACTTTGGTAGGTTGCCATATAAACCCGAGTTGGGGCCAACTAGGGGGACTTGAAAATGTGGCTCTAGTCGGAGTGAAATGTCACTGCAGTGCTTAGTGGAAATAATATCTACCGTGTGTTAATTAGTGACTTAATTTTACACGTGCCTATCATGGCAGATGTAGATATGATTGATAGGACTGCAGTAGTGCCATTTAAGGTATAACCTATTCTTATATTAGTTCTAATTAATATAGACTGTAGCCTTGTTAAAACTATAGTGTGATGATTAGCACTGTTAGTGGAAACTAGTTAGAATAGATTAGTGAAGTGTTGATAAGCTTTACTAGTTGAGAATTGAGTAATGAGGGATAATTGGGATCTTCCCGTAGGTGTCCCTGGTGGGCGGGGTTCCGCATTCTGTTTGCTGATTTTTTCTTTGTCATAGCCTGATTCGGCTCTAGGTGGGTAGCTAATCTGCTCTATGACTACGTCTAGTTAGCTAAAGATCATTAGGCAAGGTGATAGGCTTACACTCAGCCGAAAGGATCAGTGACTAGTACTATCACCAGATGTGTTGTTTCTATCCTAGGTTCCCTACCAGATCCAAGGAAACTCAACAAGTTTTTGGGAAAGAATCACATCCCATTCGGAAGAACACCAGTTCAACAATCAATAAAGTTGCATACAGAACGTAACTAAAGCTAGAAGGAAGTTGATTCACCAAAGAGAGTGATGCGTACTGATGCACCACACAGCATCAGACAGTAGTAACGAACTGAAAACATTAAGTCTAATAATTACATAGTGTGATATAATCTCGTGTAATAGAACACAAGACTTGATACTTGAGGCTAGATAGACACGAGGGAGGATCCAGTACAGTAACAATTAACATTAATCTGTGTACACACTACAAAGGACTTGTGCATTTTTTTATGAACGATAGGAACGGACATTGTGTAGGGTGCAACCGGTCCATGATTAACGGTTTATACCACCGGTGTCTATTTCGGATGTTCATGAAATGGGATTACCAGAGGTCTACAGAGGCAAATCAGTATCCAGCAGGATGGTTTCGGCGCTGGGTGAGAAGTACATGTTCTGACGTAACGTGCTGTGGTCTATCCTTGCTGGGATCAGCTGACTGGGTTGTTGTCTGAGAGTCCGATTCTACACACTTTATAGAACACGTCACACATTTTCTTCACATACACGTCTCATATACGTTACACTTTTCTTTTAATAAATTAATCTTTATTAATCTTTAGAAGCAAGAGTTGTTGAGTATGTTGCGTTGGGGAAGTATGAGAAGGGGGCATAGTACGACAGTGAGAGAGTGATAGGAAAAGGTGTCCATAGGCTGATGGAGTGTGTTGGACGGAAGCTGGTGGATTCTCCAGAATATTGAGAGGGAAAAAATATTATAATGTGGGTGTCGGCTCTCTTCACTCCAGGGACGACACTGTAAAGGAGGACACGACACTGACGAACGGGAATATAAGGTTCGATGTTGCTGTCGTTTGTGCTTCAAAAAGGCATTATAACTGTTACCCATGGCCGTAGCGAATGTGAATGATAAAGCCAATTCGCGCTGTAAATGTTCGTTCACAGTGGGTGCATGCAAACACGTGGTCATTTCCACCATCATGCACCATCTTAGGTCTCACACGCTTGGTGTGTGACTTATCTGCAATAATTTTCTACTTTTGTCTTTATTCCATTTCTGATGTTTGCCCTCCATGCAAAACGTTCAGCGACGACTTTCTCCCTCTGTGCATTATCAATGCCTGTATCAATCATGTCCAGCTTACAGACATCTTTGTATCGTAGTAGAGGCCGACCCTGAGATCTCTTACCCATCTGTAATTCATCAAAAAAAAAAAAAAGATATCCTTTGGTATTCTACCATCAACCATCATCCTAAGATGCCTTATCTATCTAAGTCTACGAAGACTGAGTATGGAATAAACCGTCACACAACCTGATCTTTCCAATACTTCAGTATTTGTGATTTTGTCTTGCCACTTAATACCAAGAATTCTTCGCAGACACCGCATATGAAAGCTGTTTAAACATTTCTCTTGGTGTGAGTAAGTGTCCAGGTTTCATTGCCATAAAGAAGAGTACTAAGGACACAGGCTTGATAGACAAGGACTTTTGTTTTGGCAGTAAGCTTCCTGTTCTCCCGGACTTTTTTTACTTAACCTGTTTATTGTTGTTGCTGCCTTACCAATCCGGATGTTGATTTTCTGATCTAGGGATAATTTGCTATTTACCACTGATCCTAGATATGTAAAATGGTCTACCATCTCTAGTTCGGCGTCGTCAATAAAGATTGTGCACATTGTGACATAATCTGTGTCTTCTTTTTACTAACAGTTTAGTTTAGTTTAGTTTAGTCATCGGATCAACATCACGGCACAGGGTTTAACCCATAAGTGCTCCGTTTTCCTCCTAACTCAAACCTGAGTCTGGAGAAACTCAGCTCAATGCACGAACTCCTTTGCATCGGCGAGGATCCTGAAAATACTTTGGGTAGATTTTTAACTCGAAATTTTGCCAGGGCAGCGCCGTTAGGCAACTCTTTTTCGATTTCCAACTGCCAAGGGAATTTTTACGTGCGCAACAATACACATGGCCGTCCGACCTCACTACCCAGAGACCAGAGGAATTTTTATTACTGGAAATCCAGGTGGATTTTTTGAATAAATCTTGGTCCTCACCGGGGCCTGATCCCGTGACCTCCAGCACTCGAGGCGGACAAAATTACCTCGAGACCACTCAGCCCCCCTTCTTTGCACTAATAGCTAAACCAAATTCAGAACAAGCATTGGAGAATGCAGATAGTAGACACTGTAATTCTTCCTCAGAGTGGGTCGTAACTGCAGCATCATCCGCAAAAAGCAACTCTCTGATCAGTTGCCTCCTAATTTTGGTCTTGGCCTTCAATCTTTGAGCATTGTAGAGGTCGCCATCTGAGCGTGAGTGAATGTAAATACCACCATCCTGATCACGAAAGGCATATTTCAGTAGTAGTGAAAAGTATATTCCAAAGAGGGTGGGAGCTAGTACACAACCTTGCTTAACTCCACTCTTGATTTTAAACTCTTCAGAAGTTGCACCATCAAACTTGATTATACCCTTCATGCCTGTGTGGAACGATTCCACAATGGACAGAAGAGTTGGTGGGCAGACAATCTTCTTTAGTGCCTTGAACAGACCCTCACGACTGACCAAATCAAATGCCTCACAATGAAGGCATTAAACAGTGGTTGATTCTGTTCACGGCATTTTTCTTGCATTTGTCGCAATGAGAATATTATATCAATGGTAGACCCGTTCTGTCGAAAGCCACACAGTGATTCGGGGTAGACTTGATCTCCTAAGACTTGAAGTCTGTGCAGAACAATTCTGACAAATACTTTTCCAACAATACACAGAAGTGAGATACCCCTATAGTTGTTGCAGTCGCTCCGATCACCCTTGTTCTTGTACAGAGTTATGATGCTTGAATCGTTGAAATCCTGTGGGACTTGTCCTTCTCGCCAGCATAGCTCTATTAGCTGGTGGATCTGTAGAGTGAGTGTGTCTTTCCCGCTCCTGATAACCTCTATTGGAGTCCCATCCTTACCTGGAGCCTTGCCAGATGCAAGTTCATTTATAGCACACTTAACTTCTGCTATGGTGGGAAGTGTCTACAGGTGGTCAAGAGTTGGTAGAGCCTCTATGGCGTTGAGGGCATCATCCGCTATTTTGGTCTCACTTGAGTAAAGTTCCAAATAGTGCTATACCCATCTGTCCATCTGCTGTTTCTTATCAGTTATGATTTCTCCAGTCAAGGTTTTCAATGGTGCACTTCTTTTGATAATTGGACCACAGGCATTCTTTATTCCTTCATAAATGCTTCTGATGTTTCCCGTATTATTTGCGATTTGAATGGACTCACATAACTGGATCCAATAATCATTTGCACACTGCCTGGCAGCCTTTTGCACATCCTTCCTAGCTTGCTTTAGCTCACTCAGAGTGTTACGCGATGGCCTTTCCTTGTTTCATAAGCGATCTATCTTCTTCTGATCAATCAAGGGCTGCAGAGTCTGGCTGTTGGCCGCAAACCAGTCCTGCCTCTGATGATCCAAAGTGCCGTAAACCCCTACGGCAGTATGTATGTATGTATGTATGTATGTATGTATGTATGTATGTATGTATGTATGTATGTATGTATGTATGTATGTATGTATGTATGTATGTATGTATGTATGTATGTATGTATGTATGTATGTATGTATGTATGTATGTATGTATGTATGTATGTATGTATGTATGTATGTATGTATGTATGTATGTATGTATGTATGTATGTATGTATGTATGTATGTATGTATGTATGTATGTATGTATGTATGTATGTATGTATGTATGTATGTATGTATGTATGTATGTATGTATGTATGTATGTATGTATGTATGTATGTATGTATGTATGTATGTATGTATGTATGTATGTATGTATGTATGTATGTATGTATGTATGTATGTATGTATGTATGTATGTATGTATGTATGTATGTATGTATGTATGTATGTATGTATGTATGTATGTATGTATGTATGTATGTATGTATGTATGTATGTATGTATGTATGTATGTATGTATGTATGTATGTATGTATGTATGTATGTATGTATGTATGTATGTATGTATGTATGTATGTATGTATGTATGTATGTATGTATGTATGTATGTATGTATGTATGTATGTATGTATGTATGTATGTATGTATGTATGTATGTATGTATGTATGTATGTATGTATGTATGTATGTATGTATGTATGTATGTATGTATGTATGTATGTATGTATGTATGTATGTATGTATGTATGTATGTATGTATGTATGTATGTATGTATGTATGTATGTATGTATGTATGTATGTATGTATGTATGTATGTATGTATGTATGTATGTATGTATGTATGTATGTATGTATGTATGTATGTATGTATGTATGTATGTATGTATGTATGTATGTATGTATGTATGTATGTATGTATGTATGTATGTATGTATGTATGTATGTATGTATGTATGTATGTATGTATGTATGTATGTATGTATGTATGTATGTATGTATGTATGTATGTATGTATGTATGTATGTATGTATGTATGTATGTATGTATGTATGTATGTATGTATGTATGTATGTATGTATGTATGTATGTATGTATGCATGTATGTATGTATGCATGTATGTATGTATGTATGTATGTATGCATGTATGTATGTATGCATGTATGCATGTATGTATGTATGCATGTATGCATGTATGTATGTATGCATGTATGCATGCATGTATGTATGTATGTATGTATGTATGTATGTATGCATGTATGTATGCATGCATGCATGTATGCATGCATGTATGTATGTATGTATGTATGTATGTATGTATGTATGTATGTATGTATGTATGTATGTATGTATGTATGTATGTATGTATGTATGTATGTATGTATGTATGTATGTATGTATGTATGTATGTATGTATGTATGTATGTATGTATGTATGTATGTATGTATGTATGTATGTATGTATGTATGTATGTATGTATGTATGTATGTATGTATGTATGTATGTATGTATGTATGTATGTATGTATGTATGTATGTATGTATGTATGTATGTATGTATGTATGTATGTATGTATGTATGTATGTATGTATGTATGTATGTATGTATGTATGTATGTATGTATGTATGTATGTATGTATGTATGTATGTATGTATGTATGTATGTATGTATGTATGTATGTATGTATGTATGTATGTATGTATGTATGTATGTATGTATGTATGTATGTATGTATGTATGTATGTATGTATGTATGTATGTATGTATGTATGTATGTATGTATGTATGTATGTATGTATGTATGTATGTATGTATGTATGTATGTATGTATGTATGTATGTATGTATGTATGTATGTATGTATGTATGTATGTATGTATGTATGTATGTATGTATGTATGTATGTATGTATGTATGTATGTATGTATGTATGTATGTATGTATGTATGTATGTATGTATGTATGTATGTATGTATGTATGTATGTATGTATGTATGTATGTATGTATGTATGTATGTATGTATGTATGTATGTATGTATGTATGTATGTATGTATGTATGTATGTATGTATGTATGTATGTATGTATGTATGTATGTATGTATGTATGTATGTATGTATGTATGTATGTATGTATGTATGTATGTATGTATGTATGTATGTATGTATGTATGTATGTATGTATGTATGTATGTATGTATGTATGTATGTATGTATGTATGTATGTATGTATGTATGTATGTATGTATGTATGTATGTATGTATGTATGTATGTATGTATGTATGTATGTATGTATGTATGTATGTATGTATGTATGTATGTATGTATGTATGTATGTATGTATGTATGTATGTATGTATGTATGTATGTATGTATGTATGTATGTATGTATGTATGTATGTATGTATGTATGTATGTATGTATGTATGTATGTATGTATGTATGTATGTATGTATGTATGTATGTATGTATGTATGTATGTATGTATGTATGTATGTATGTATGTATGTATGTATGTATGTATGTATGTATGTATGTATGTATGTATGTATGTATGTATGTATGTATGTATGTATGTATGTATGTATGTATGTATGTATGTATGTATGTATGTATGTATGTATGTATGTATGTATGTATGTATGTATGTATGTATGTATGTATGTATGTATGTATGTATGTATGTATGTATGTATGTATGTATGTATGTATGTATGTATGTATGTATGTATGTATGTATGTATGTATGTATGTATGTATGTATGTATGTATGTATGTATGTATGTATGTATGTATGTATGTATGTATGTATGTATGTATGTATGTATGTATGTATGTATGTATGTATGTATGTATGTATGTATGTATGTATGTATGTATGTATGTATGTATGTATGTATGTATGTATGTATGTATGTATGTATGTATGTATGTATGTATGTATGTATGTATGTATGTATGTATGTATGTATGTATGTATGTATGTATGTATGTATGTATGTATGTATGTATGTATGTATGTATGTATGTATGTATGTATGTATGTATGTATGTATGTATGTATGTATGTATGTATGTATGTATGTATGTATGTATGTATGTATGTATGTATGTATGTATGTATGTATGTATGTATGTATGTATGTATGTATGTATGTATGTATGTATGTATGTATGTATGTATGTATGTATGTATGTATGTATGTATGTATGTATGTATGTATGTATGTATGTATGTATGTATGTATGTATGTATGTATGTATGTATGTATGTATGTATGTATGTATGTATGTATGTATGTATGTATGTATGTATGTATGTATGTATGTATGTATGTATGTATGTATGTATGTATGTATGTATGTATGTATGTATGTATGTATGTATGTATGTATGTATGTATGTATGTATGTATGTATGTATGTATGTATGTATGTATGTATGTATGTATGTATGTATGTATGTATGTATGTATGTATGTATGTATGTATGTATGTATGTATGTATGTATGTATGTATGTATGTATGTATGTATGTATGTATGTATGTATGTATGTATGTATGTATGTATGTATGTATGTATGTATGTATGTATGTATGTATGTATGTATGTATGTATGTATGTATGTATGTATGTATGTATGTATGTATGTATGTATGTATGTATGTATGTATGTATGTATGTATGTATGTATGTATGTATGTATGTATGTATGTATGTATGTATGTATGTATGTATGTATGTATGTATGTATGTATGTATGTATGTATGTATGTATGTATGTATGTATGTATGTATGTATGTATGTATGTATGTATGTATGTATGTATGTATGTATGTATGTATGTATGTATGTATGTATGTATGTATGTATGTATGTATGTATGTATGTATGTATGTATGTATGTATGTATGTATGTATGTATGTATGCGGGATCATCACCGCATTTTAGGATGGAATATTGATCTGTATATGTCTACTTTCCTCTGTTGGCTATTAAGTAATCATTCTCTACTTGAGGTAACGTTGGGGATCTTTCTTTCTCCAGGATGGGGAGAGAGGGGACGTAGAGAAGAGGAGTATATAGACTTCTTGTATCTAACCCGCTGATCCCAGCGGGTCAGCTATAGAGACACGCCACTACGTGAGGGTGACAGAATGGTAATGGGTTAGTTGCCTGATACTTGGGAAGGAACCCAGGTAGTGCGTCTACAATTGCCATTCGAACCCGTTGGGGGAAGGACGACATGAGTGCTTACCACTCGTTCACCCAGAGAGAGGGAGGTTGATGCAGTATATTGTTTCTCAATCATATGGGAGTGGGAGTCCAGAGAGAGACACACTCTTACGGGAGGCTGAAGAGGGATTGTCAGAGAAGACGACTACCTTCTTCCAGGGCGCCACTACGCCTTACGCAAATACCTATCCTCTAATGTGAAGAATGAAAGGAGTAGGAAAGACTGGGTGTTTTACAGGCAAAGTCGACCTAACACCTGTGACGGAACGACCTGACTTATCCGAGCTACAACCTAGTTCTTCGCGGACGAAACTGTTCCAGGGGCTGTCTGGCGTATGAGGGTTCTGATACACTTCAATCTACACTCTAGGAGATGAGGAAGGTCAGGTAGTCATATTATGTTTATGCTTACCATTTCTGAGGGCTTAGTGACCCTGATGTTGGTTAGGCACCCTAGGCTGTTGCCGAGTCCTCTTACTAAGTTCTATCATTACAGAACCTTCCTTCCAGTGTGGTGAAGAAGAGATCATAGGCCCGGCGAGTGACGGTTGAACATGACGCTAACGCAGTATCTGTACCCAAGGGAACTCCACGGGGTTGGATCTGCGCTCGGACTATACGCCTGAGATGTTCCCTTCGACGAAGCTATTTGTCGGTCGAAGATTCGTCACGTACCTGATCATTACACACCAGCAACCATGTATTACCGGCAGTGCTTTACCGGGTAACGAGGTTATATCCTTTAAGCTATCCAGCCATGGAAGCCCACAAAGACTGTGCTAATGAATTGAGTGGTGGTGCTCCAATGAAAGCAGCACGCTTTTGACTTGGGGCGAACCCACTTGGCCAGTCAGTACCTCGATCTGACAGTTAGCTGTGTTTTCAGTGACCTGTTTCTGTGAGTATTCAGAAGGGGCACAGTGATCAGTGGGTCTAGCTCGCTATGAACTTTTACGTCACAGTTGTCACTTAGCCAGAGAGGTCTGTGATGGGACTCGCCAGCATCTGACCGTCTTTTCCCAGGAAGTCAACAACTAGAGTCAAGCAGGCCAGCCAGTCCATAGCAGTCAAGGGAGGAACTGCTGTAAACACAGTGAGAGACTAAACGGCTGATGGTTATGCTGAGCTGGAGACACCCGATGATGAATATCTTGAGCCTCTCCTGCTAGTCTCTTGTCTGTCTATCTCAATTACTCACTACCTTTATCTAGACTGCACTCTCCTTTGCTATTGTAAATAAAACCTTGATGTTCCATGATCTTGTTGACACCAGAACGAGGGGGTTAGCGTCCCGAGGTTGAAAGAATGTGAGGGAGCAGGATCCAGAGACTGTTGGGGTTCTAGAGACTAGTTTCACCTATACTTACACCAGAACATATCCCACGGAATACATTGTAGTGATAGTTCCCCTCACCTCAGGGATGTTACGACATATAGAAGTTACATCATAAATATACAAAGTGATAACTGAGTCTTCAAATTGAAGTTAAATCTTAAATATGCTTAGTGATAACTGAGTCATTAATAGAACTTAAATCATAAATAAGCATTGTGATAACTGAACCTTCCATAGAAGTTAAATCATAAATATTAGTGATGACTTTATCTTAAATAGAAGTTAAATCATAAATATACAGTGTGATGACTGAGTCTTAAATAGAAGTCACACAGAGCTACTGCACTATTTGGGGGATTCGCCACTTAGTAAGAGGAGAGCTGTGTGGCAGAAATACTACTAGTCTTCAGTTCTACACGAGTGTGTATCCTCCTCTCTGAAGGCAGTGCCTTTCCTGTGCTCTTTTGGCCTTATATCTGGAAACCGTACATGACCCCTTGGTGTAATACCGCCAGATGTGTCTGATTTATTCACTACGGAGTCTTGTGAGCCATTTCTGGTTTACTTTATTTGCAGTTGGCCACCACGATTTGGGGATATAGCTATCCCAACTCAACCTATACCACGACACATTCTCCTTTGTCTTTATTCCATTTCTGATTGTTGTCCTCCATGCAACATGGTCAGTGGCGACTTGCTCCCAATGTACAATATCAATGCCTGTAAGAATCACATCTTTGTATCGTCGTTGAGGCCGTCTCCGGGATCTCTTAACCATCTGTACTTCACCAAAAATGACATCCCTTGATACTCTACCATCATCCATCCTCCTAATGTGTCCTATCCATCTAACTCGAGGAAGACTGAGAATATAACAAACCGTCACACAACCTGATCTTTCCAAAACTACAGTATTTGTTATTTTGAATTACCACTTAATACCAGGACATACCATATTAAAGCCTTTTAGACAATTCTCTTGGTGTGAGTATGTTGACTAGGCTTCACTGCCATAAAGAAGAGTACTGCGGACACTGGCTTGATAGACAAGGACTTTTATTTTGGTAGTAAGCTTCCTGTGTATATGACATAGTGAATTTGTAATAGTGATATAATTATATGACCTAGTGAATGTGTGGTAGCGATATACTTATATGACCTAGTTAATGTGTGATAGGGGATACTTATATGACCTAGTGAATGTTTGATAGTGATTTAATTATATGACCTAGTGAATGTGTGGTAGTGATATACTTATATGACTTAGTTAATATCTGATAAGGAATATACTTATATGACCTAGTCAATGTATGATAGTGATATACTTATATGAGGTCGTGAATGTGTGACAGTGATATACTTATATGACATAGTGAATGTGTAATAGTGATATACTTATATGACATAGTGAATGTGTAATAGTGATATACTTATATGACATAGTGAATGTGTAATAGTGATATACTTATATGACATAGTAAATGTGTAATAGTGATATACTTATATGACATAGTGAATGCATGATAGTGATATACTTATATGACATAGTGACTGTGTAATAGTTATATACTTATATGACATAGGAAATGTGTAATAGTGATATACTTATATGACATAGTGAATGTATGATAGTGATATACTTATATGACATAGTGAATGTGTAATAGTGATATACTTATATGACATAGTGAATGTATGATAGTGATATACTTATATGAGGTAGTGAATTTGTGATAGTGATACACTTATATGACCTAGTGAATGTGTGATAGTGATATACTTATATGACCTAGTGAATGTGTGATAGTGATATACTTATATGACATAGTGAATGTGTGATAGTGATATACTTATATGACCTAGTGAATGTGTGATAGTGATATACTTATATGACATAGTGAATGTATGATAGTGATACACTTATATGACATAGAGAATGTGTGATAGTGATATACTTATATGACATAGGGAATGTATGACAGTGATATACTTATATGACATAGTGAATGTGTGATAGTGATATACTTATATGAGGTAGTGAATGTGTGATAGTGATATACCTATATGAGGTAGTGAATGTGTGATAGTGATATACTTATATGACATAGTGAATGTGTGATAGTGATATACTTATATGACATAGTGAATGTGTGATAGTGATATAGTTATACGACATAGTGAATGTGTGATTGTGATATATGAAATCTCGTTTGCAGGGTGCAGCTGAACAGACACGGTATCCATATCCTGAAAGCTAGCGCAAAGGGGGATGAATAGAGGATCAGACTACACTCAAAGCACTTAATGAAATTTCTTCTGGAAAACTCTAAGAGGGGGATTTTGAAGAGATGTTTCACGCTTGTATGGGACTATCTCGAGTGCAGTAATGTCAATTCTTTAATTATGTATTTAACATGAATAATATATGCTTTTACCGTTGCATTATAAAACACATATTACCTCATCAGATACAGGGAAATACCGGTAGCGTGCATTGTGTATAGTGTGTCATATAAATTAGACTGGCCGTGAACTCTTGCACACAGTTGCAGGTCCGGTATTGTGTTCGCAATTTGCTTCTCGGTTAAACAGGCCTGCGAAACACGATGGGTAAGTATTCTCAAAATTACCATATATAGGGACTGGGTTTTGGGGTTTTTTTTTCATTGTACTATATTTGTGTTCGATAATAGGGGATTCACAATGTTAAACCAGTTTGAATTAAAAATATGTTTTCCTGACCAGTACGGCTGCTGTGTCGACCCAGCCTCATAAAATGGATATCAGACAATTTTCAGAATTTTCTGGGAGATACGCGGAAAAAATGGCGATGAGAAAGAGAATTGACCACCCCATCCTCATATATCGTGGGGTAGAATTTGAGAAGGCCTAAAACGTCACACCCCAGTCTCAGCATTTACTCTGGAGATACGTTTACCTGTTATATTGTCAGGTACTTTAGGTGTCTCAAATTAATGCCAAGATGACGCATAATAATGGGGCAAAGGATTGCCCTGACCTCGTCACTTTATATTTGATTTGAACATTATTAAAATAAATTCGACAGCATTGATAAGCAATTTCTTTGGAATTTAATGAAGCAACATTTTTTTTCCAGTTAATTAAGACAACATGCAGACATTGGCAGAGTTCTTTATGAGGAAATAAAAACAGGAATATGACAGGAATGCCCTTCGTCGGCGTAATTATTCACAACAATGTATTCCATTTGTGAATTTAAACATTCAGACGGTTAATATCAATATTGTGCAGACAGAAAGGCTTGCGGGACTAACACATTATCCACATTAAAACAATATCAGTGATTATGTGTGTTAAATATTTCATCCAAAGTATAATTCAGTAATTCATTTATATGATGTATAATTTTGCAGTATGCACTTGCAGCAAAATATGTCAGACAATAAATCGAGCAAACCATTGTTTGTGGCGTGTGTCTTTAAATAGCTGTATTATTCTTGTTGACTATACACGGGATTAAGACAACAATAACAACCACCAGGCAAGACAAAATCACAAATACTGAAGTATTGTAAAGACCAGGTTGTGTGACGGTTTATTCCATGCTCAGTCTTCGTCGACTTAGATGGATAGGACATCTTAGGAGGATGGATGATGGTAGAATACCAAAGGACATCTTGTTTGTTGAATTACAGATGGGTAAGAGATCTTAGGGTCGGCCTCTACTACGATACAAACATGTGTGTAAGCGGGACATGATTGATACAGGCATTGATAATGCACATTGGGAGCAAGTCGCCGCTGAACGTGTTGCATGGTGGGCAAACATCAGAAATGGAAGCCTTTTTGAAGCACAAACTATCGTCTGTCAAGACGGCAATGTGCCAATGATGGAATAAACACCAGATATGTCATTCAATTGAAGACGAAAACTGGAAATCAGTGTATGACGGTATAATTAAGCTTGGCAGAAACGTGCAGACCAGAATCTTCAGACCCAGGACAGGACATTGCAGACTCACAGCACACCTCCACCGAATGGATCCCACAGACTTAGGACAGGATATTGCAGACTCACAGCACACCTCCACCGAATGGGTCACACAGACCCAGGACAGTACATTGTAGGCTCACAGCACACCTCCACCGAATGGGTCACAGAGACCCAGGATAGGACATTGTAGGCTTACAGCACACCTCCACCGAATGGGTCAGACAGACCCAGGACAGGACATTTTAGGTTCACAGCACACCTCCACCGAATGGGTCCCACAGACCCAGGGCAGAGCATTGTAGGCTCACAGCACACACCTACCGGAGGGTCCAACAAACCCAAGACAGGACATTGTAGACACAGCACATTTCCACCGAATGGTTCCCACAGACTGCCACTTGCTTAGCATCAAAGAAAATCCCAGAGCATGGCCTACAAGGCTGAGGTGCAAACATCCAGGAGATTCCTTGTTCAAGCTGTGCACATTACAAATCCCACAGCGCTTGGAAATTGCAGCTTGCAGGCCGTATAACAGCTACCCTGGCACATTTGTCAGGAGAAGAAACCAACCCATCAAAGGCAACTTAAATTCGCTTAAAAGTCGACAGGGTCGACTTCGTTGCACATGACTTTTATCCCATATGGCGCAGTCTCTCTGAAAGCATCGCACAAACCACAAACTCCGTAGCTCCAGTGACGACCCCCAGGAGTCTCCGAAAAAGTGCACTCGTGAACCGAAGGACGCTGCCCGGAATCGAACTTACAACTCTAAGGCACCTTAACTTTAATGTAATCTATGAAGAGTGCTTGTTAGTGCATATCCGTTTCAAGACGTGGCATTCAACCACAGCATTTCTTAGCTGTTTTATGATTTCTTAGCAGCTTTAGGTTCACTAGTTTGCCATTGCTTTCTGAATGACCGGCATTCTTAACATTTGTATAGGAAACCAACGCAAAGCGGTGTGCTTCCAAATCTTCCCCAGTTGTGTTTCAAGCGCGGTATGCATGATTACGTAAAAGAAATAAAATACGTGCCATGGTCGGAAATACTAACCTTTCAGAAGCATATTGCATAAATATATATATGTATTGTTTGACACTCATAGATATAGAAGAATGAAGTAGAGACTATTTCTACGAGTGTCAGACAAATACACGTGCATTTACTTATGAACAGTCTTAGTGGCCTCAAAGTTTTGTCCAATCGACATTTTTTAGAAGCATAACTGCCTGTGAATCTCTAATATTTAAAGAAAAACGAAGAAGAAGAAGAAGACAAACCTTGCGTGGTTTCACGTAATACAAATATCAATAAAACACTGGGCCTTTGAACAAAGAAAGTACTGATATCTGCTCATATATACTCTGAAGCAATCAAAAATAATGTGCACAAGGATAAGAAAATCCCGACAGCAACAAAGGGCGTGTTGGACTAAAAGAGCGGTTATAATTCATGTTTACTGAAATTGTAAACAGTAAAGGGTGAGAATCAAGCAACGTTTTGATTCTGGTATAGTACATAGCAAATGTTTAACTCTAAAAGAACCTGAAAATTTGGCACATAATATCAATCTATAATAACTGTCAAGGGCCTAAATATGAGCCTCACGTTGAGCTTAGACTAGACGGGGAGAGACAGAGTTAAAGACAACCCGTCAATTGGTATTAACGACAGCACTGGGCGGTAAGAGTTAAGAAAGACACCCACCCTCTCGGTCAAGGACAGTACGGTGGAGCCCGACTGAACACAGTTGGACAGGACCCGTGAAAAGAGACATGACAGACTGGACTGGAGAGATGTCTGGACAGAGCGTGTGCGACCAGGACGTGGACAGACGTGTTGTAGAATAGGGAGAGAGATTGCAAAGAGACGAATGAATGCTACTGTTTTATGCTAGTTGGATAACTGCAATAGTTTGAGTGGCGACTGCGACAGGTTACAAAATAGGAGAGTGCTATGACTATTTGAGACGGCGACGGTCTAAATGTAGATATACACACATGGCGAGATCGAGTATTGACGTTCTGCAGAGCATTTGTAGAGTGTTGAATGTAGTATATATGACATGGATCATGTCTCAGAGCAAAAATATTGTGAAATATTTTACGTATTAGATTATGTCTCGAGCGAGCACATTGTGATATATATTCTGTGCGAATCTAAAGTGTAATAAAATTGCCCCGAAGGGGGTATTTTTCCTCCAATCTCCGAGAGGAGTAAATCAGCGAAGCGTATCTAACCTGCTAGCGACGTGTGTGTAAGTGTTGCTGTTAAAACAAATTGGGGACTCGCCTAATGTAAACTAACAGGATCTTAAACGACACTAAGAGAGGCAATTAATTATTTAGACGTACGACATGGCGAGAAACGACAGTAAAATAAACAGGGAAAACCCTAGACAACGACATGGACACGAATACTGAATAAGTCTACGAACTAGCAGACAAACTATAAAAACAAAAGTATGTCAAGAAATGAATGCCGTCATTCACGATCAATTATTTTGAAAACTGTCTGTTGCATCATTATGCAATTTTTCCTGCCGTTTTATATTTACCCCCACCCAAGGAATATGTCTTTGATAGATCCAAAAGCAACTTAAATCATGAAAAGCGGCGACATTTCTTTGATGTTTTGATGAAAAACTAGTGATTTCTCGCTAACGAACTTGTTTTACAGTAATGCCAATGCCCCCGCCAGTTCGGATGACAAACACAAGGCGTATCCACATTCGTATGGGAGTGGGTGCATTATCTGCTCTGCTGAGACGGAACATGATTACATGTTTTGCACGACGAATATATCTGTGAATGTCTCTGTAGTGGGCTTCCTTCTTAACTTTCAAGATGTTGGTCCTCTTTTCATTGAAGATTATAGAATGATTCGTATGTTCGTGTGTTGTCCCCTCATTTGACAACGTGTTTCTTCTCACGTTTCTTATTATGCCACAATATGTCAGTTCCCACCGCAATATTACTCTTCGGTTGGTGTTCGATGCGTCTAGAGCTTTTTTGTTTTTTCAATGTCAGTTGTTTGTCACCACTGAGGGATCACGGAATTGAAAATTCATCACTGTGGAATACAAACTGTTGCCATTAACAAGTTGTATTGTTTATGCCGATGCTGTAATGTTTCTGAATATTTGTAGCAAAATATCCCAATTGGTGTGCACGTGGATAAAGGTTTGCGATCTGCTCAGATCTTAATCTGTGTCGGACGATTCCAGTAGGTTGATGACTGCTCTCGGTTGCATAAAATTCAATCCATCATTTCTCCAATAATCCTCTTCCTCTTTCAACACATGGTCCTCACATTTTTCCAGTAACTTTTATCAATATTTAATAGCGCGGACTGGATTAGTATCTTGACGTCAGACAATTTGAATATAGTATTGTCAGCTGCCACCTGTCCTTTAATTTTAGCCTACACAAGTTCTATAGGGTTAAAGTGAGAATGGTACGGCGGAAGTCTCAAGCACCCATGACGATGCTCTTCTATCAACTTGTCGATTTATATTTCTTGCTTTTTGGTGTCTGTTTTACTAGGGACAACAATTCTAGCTAGAAATACGTTTCTGGAAATGGTATGTTTTCCATTCGGAGCCATATCTTTATTGCTCCCTTTGTGCTCGATGCTGTAGGTATTTTGTCTTCTTGGGCAACAACATTGATATCATGCATTGTCCATAATTGGACACGACGGTCTATCTAGGGATGGAAGCACAGTATTCTCAAGCCAATCTCTAAATACATTATCATTCATCTTATTATGATAATCCCTATTGTCTGTATGCTTTGATACGAACACGAGCACAGCATTCTGTTGTAAGCCATTTTGCGTATTACCAGCATGGGCCATGACCAAAAGTTGTCCTATACTGCTGGGCACATATCGCTTTATCTGTCCATCCACTGATTGCCATTCCGTATCACTTGTGTGATGCGCATTTATCCACATTTCATCCAAACACACTATGCCATAATCTTCTTTGCGCATTTCCCTTATTTCACGCAGGTATCTGCTTCTCATGGCTCCTAAATGCGGTTGCTCGCAAAGATTATTTCTTTCGCCCTTGTACTTTCTAAACGTGAAGATAATGTCCTTATAATTTTCCACAAAGGTGTTTTGGATAGCTCTATGTTATTGTTATTTCTGAACCAAACCGCAAGTTTTCTTTCAGTCACTGTTTCTTTGGCATCCAGCATTTGTATAATGCTGGATAATCTTGGATAAAAAATCCAAAATTTTTATAATTTTAGGAGTCTCCGTGGCGAAGTAGTCAAGCCCTTTGACTCGGGCTCCAAAGGTTGTGGGTTCGATTCCGGGCAGAATCTTTCGGTTCACGAATTAAATTTTTCGGAGACTTCTATGGGTCGTCGCTAGAGCTGCGGAGTTCGTGCTTTGTGCGATGCTTTCCTCGCTGCGGAAAGAGACCGAGCCATATGGGATAGAACCCAGTGCAATGAAGTCGACCCTGTCGACTTTTAAGCGACTTTGTAAAGCATTTTTATAATAGCTCGCCTTATGACATCTTTGTCAAAGCTGTCTACAATAACCTTTCTACCTACCGTTTGGTTATTGCGTGGTGGTTTAATTCCAGATTCTTGCACCCATCGACGAAATGACCGTTTACTCAAACCCAATGCATGCACAGTTCTTTTTTCGGAATTTATAATAGTATAAAACAGTTTCCTGCAATAATCTTCTTGACAAAAATATGTGTACAACTTCATAGCGATGCTTTGAAGTGTATACACAATTTCGCATTCAATCCCATTGAAAAACATTCACACATTTCAATGTTAGCGATACGTGGTAAGATGTTTTTTAAAAAACATATTAATCAGATTTCATGAAATAACCCACATTTTGAGACACCTCTGAACAGTCCCCAAACGCGTGGTTCTTGGCATAAGGCCAATCCCGTGAATCAAGTAAAATATTCAACATTGAACGGTGATTGTCTTGCTACGCTGTAATACATTTAAAATTATGAACTTCATCTCTGACCCGTAAATTCATTGGCACCTTTCCGTCTTGACAGACGATAGTTTGGTACATTGTGCTTTAAAAAGGCTTAATAACTACGATCCATGGCGGTGGCGAGTGTGGCTGGTAAGGCCAATGTACCCGTAACAGTTGCCTCTCGCTTTGATTCCGAGACCGGTTAAGACCAGGGATGGAGTTATTGCCTCTCCATAGCACAAAGCCTGGGCTAAAATAAAGAAACCATGTGTTGCCCATGCAGCATGATCCCTCTCTCGGCCTGCCTAGTTCACTTCAGAGGAAAGTTAACACCTATACATCTGGAACAAGACAAGCTGCAGAAGCTGCCGGATCAGCAAAGCACTGCTCTAACTTGCCGCCTGTCGGAGCTTCGATCCTAGACCAGCTGCCAACCAAGGCTTAGGACCCGATCTGCCCTGCCATGACTTATTTTGTCTTTGGTTTGCATTTCCTCGCACCAGGATAAGGCTAGTACCCTCCCAATTGCGCTCTTCCGCCCGAAGCCGTTGGCACAATGTGGGGCGTCGGGTATGGTAAGCGCCGCCCAACATTCGGCGCTAACAGAAAGCAGGTAGTACCGTCTACTGTCATACGGTAGCTCAGTCATATCTGACTAAGACCTGACTACCTGACCCGTAAATTATATACCGCTATAATTATATAACCTTATCATTATGTTCTCCCAACAAAACATTTTTTGTTCTGGAGATTGTACAGCAGATTTCAAAGTTTGTTTATAAACAAACTTGGAAATCTGCTGTACAATCTTCAGAACAAAAAATGTTTTGTTGGGTGAACATAATGATAAGGTTATATGCTAAATCTCATCATTTTCCTTCAGTTGGTTACTGAGATATTGAACTTTATATTGGGGCAGACAAAAGTAAACACACTATAGCACAATCGCGTATAGTTTGTAAAACAATTACAGTCGCAGACAAACTTGATAAGTATGTAAACAAACGAAGGACAATGTCGTAACACTCCCTGAGGTAAAGGGGACTGCTACCACACCTTAACTACTGGATGTCCTCAGACTGGGAAACAAGTGACTTCAATCTACGATACTCCAATGGTGTATGTGGCGTTGTAACTAAGTAGCATTTTAGGTGCAGCACCTATATTTTTTACTATATAAAAAGTCTAGCACCTACGCTCTGACGCCATATTTTACGACCTCATTTTCAAGGGATGCAACCCATGAATAAACAATCCTACGAATTATTGTAGTGTTACTTCCCTTTGTGTGTGATAAATTTTATATGTGTAAAATTTATATATTTGTTGGTATTATTGATTGTAGCGGAGTGGGGCTTAAAAACTATCAGCATACTAGTGATGCTGTTAAGGTACAGTGCTCTTAATCCTCGGATTTTTTTTTTCGTCTTCTTTATTTATCTGTACTGGGTCGGGCATAAAAAAATATCAGCATTCCATTGGTGCTGTGTAAGGCTTGGGGTTACAGTGCATTTCCTCGGGGTGGGGCTGGGTGATCAGGGGTGGGGTACGGGTGTCGGCGTGTGGGGTAGGGTTAGGTGGTTCGAACCTCGGGTCATGACAGGTGTCATATGAAAATCGTAATAGGTAAACATGTAAATATGGCAGTTATATGATCTGTAGAGGGTCGTAGTAGTGTAAACACTATCATCATACGGGTTACAAATGAAAACCTTCAAAAGTAAAAATGGCCGATATTATTGATTTTAGTGAGTATAACTTAGTGAAATTCGGTGGTAAGGGGTGGGTAGCGGTTATTAGTGATCTATAGAGGGTCACAGTGGCTTATTCACTACCATCAGTGAATGGATACCTATCTCTCTTCCTCTCAACCAATGGACGTGACCCTATTACACTTCGTCCTGAATGCATGACTCAACTCTGGTATCTATCTATGGCAACAACTGTGTGTATTGTACAAATGAGGATGATGGTGATGAGGATGAGATAGACCTAGCGGCTGCTAGGAATGTCCAGACAAAGAAGCACCTGAGTAGCCTCAAGAGTAGGTGTCATCATTTGAAAGGCCCAGTGCAGTACGACATAAGTCGTCGGTAACAGGCCTCACCGCGTGTATCCAGTCCTCCAGTCAAAATCTCGTCTTCTCCGGAAGGGTGGTGGGTGTACGTTCCGACGAAACCGTTCCTGGAATCTCTCTTCTAGGACTACGTTGAAGTCCGGCCCACACTTTCAGCATAAGTCCTAATGTCTCTA
Source organism: Cepaea hortensis (assembly GCA_963921405.1). Classification (NCBI taxonomy): domain Eukaryota; kingdom Metazoa; phylum Mollusca; class Gastropoda; order Stylommatophora; family Helicidae; genus Cepaea; species Cepaea hortensis. The sequence goes on from OY992891.1 coordinate 27,964,340, forward strand.
GTGTGGCCGGGTACATAAGTGACACTCCGTTGCTCACTGTCAATAAGTGCAGTAGAGTGCAGATCGTGTGGAAGTACCCACTTAGTAGCTGCTGGGAAAAAAGTCTCTACTATCTCTAGTGGTTCTGCACTCAGGCAGAATCATGAGCCCAAGTGGCCTGGCACAAATGGCTGATGGTAGATTGCACTCTCTGGTCTTAGGTCTTCACGTGGATGGCAAGCACACAACATAGATACTTGCCGTAAGTAAAGTTGACAAACATACGAAGTGGCTATGTTGATCTCCCTTGGTAAAGACGTTGGCAAAATGGCAACTGGCCCCGTTCTCTGACGTAGTAGACACCCTGACGTAGGTATACCCTGAGATTAGTTGCGGTGTCCCCGGACTGCTGACCACATCACGTGCCTGGCTTCCAATCACCGGACCCGTCACCAGTAGTTCAACCTCTCAATCAGGAAGGCAGAATTTGTGGAGGACAACACTCAGTGAAAGCATCATGTACCAAGCTTACCCTAAGCGAGTACACTCTCATCCCCTCTCCTCGGCGTTGTGGACTCCTCACATAAGAGTCCCGTCTCCCTCATGCGCTTCACTCAGATGCCTGGGCTGAACTGGGCCTATGACCTGTCAGGCCGCTCTCGGAACTGCGCCATCTTCCCCGGACTGGAGTATAGCTGGAACCAAGGTCGTCTGTCGCTCGTGCCAGGGGTGTCGTGCTACCCTGAAAGACTTCTACATAACATATAGAGTTAGTGAATCATTAGTCATAGTAGGCAGAATTGCCCTGAAGTAGGGCCGGTGGTTGTACATCCGAACCCCCTCCTGGTTCTATCTAATCTCCCTGGTTCACTTCCATATTACCAGCCAGAGTTTATGTCGTACCGTGCTACAGGTACCATATATCCAAATCCAATGTTATATACATGGCGCACTCTCCATGTAGCAGATATCCAGACCCCGTTCTCTCCTCCCTCGTCAAGGGCAGGAACATTTAGAACAGTGTCACTGTACTTCGTGAACAGCCCTGTCCCTTCGGTCGATTGTCCCACATTGCCCTCCTCTTCGGAATTCACTATATATTAAGCTGGCTTTCCGTTAAGATATACTAACTATAAGACAGATGTGAAGAAAGCCAAGAAGAAAAGCCAGTGGTCGCCCCATTATGCGACAACGAACGTCGACTCAAGTCACGATCTTGGAACGGCATTCGATACTTCAGCGGACCTCCACATTGGTCAAACTGGCAGACCGTTTTAGAGAACACGTCAGAGACATTAATCAAGGCGCTGACAAACCTGTCCCTAACCATTTTAATTCCTCCAACCATAATGGAGTCGTCGATGTATGTGTCACTGCATTGAAACCTTGCTTCTCCAACAGCTCCATTAGGCTCAAAATTGAATTCCAATTAATCAAATCTCTGGGATGCGTCCATTCAGCAGGTATCAATACTGTTGTGGACGCCACTGTATAACTGTGCCATCTTATCCAACAGTTTACATTGTCTATTACTATGCTGTCCTCCCCGCCCCTATATATTCCTACCTAACTGTCTCCATTGGCACCTTTCCGTCTTGACAGACGATAGTTTAGTACATTGTGCTTCAAAAAGGCTTCATAACTACGATCCATGGCGGTGGAGAGTGTTGGCTGGTAAGGCCAATTCTTGCTGCAAATGATTGCCCACAGTAGATGCATGTGAAAACATGGTCATTTCCACCATTGTGCACCATTTTACGTCTCTCACGCTCTGTGTGTGCTTTATCTGCAATCATTTTCTCCTTTGTCTTTATTCCATTTCTGATAGTTGTCCTCCATGCAACACGTTCAGCGGCGACTTGCTCCCAATGTGCATTATCAATGCCTGTATCAATCATGTCCCGCTTACACACATCTTGGTATCGTAGTAGAGGCCGACCCTGAGATCTCATACCCGTCTGTAATTCACCAAAAAAGGTGTCCTTTGGTATTCTACCATCATCCATCCTCCTAATGTGTCCTATCCATCTAAGTCTACGAAGACTTAGCATGGAATACACCGTCACACAACCTGATCTGTCCCATACTTCAGTATTTGTGATTTTGTATTGCCACTTAATACCAAGTATTCTTCGCAGACACCGATTATGAAAGCTGTTTAAACGTTTCTCTTGGCGTGAGCAAGTTGTTTGCCTCTCCATAGCACAAAGCCTGGGCTGCAATAAAGAAACCATGTGTTGCCCATGCAGCATGATCTCTCTCTCTCGGCCTGCCTAGTTCACTCCAGAGGAAAGTTAACACCTATACATCTGGAACAAGACAAGCTGCAGAAGCTGCCGGATCAGCAAAGCACTGCTCTAACTGTCCGCCTGTCGGAGCTTCGATCCTAGACCAGCTGCCAACCAAGGCTTAGGGCCTGGTCTGCCCTGCCATGACTATTTTGTCTTTGGTTTGCATTTCCTCGAACCAGGATAAGTCTTGTACCCTCCCAATTGCGCTCTTCCGCCCGAAGCCGTTGGCACAATGTGGGGTGACGGGTTTTGTAAGCGCCGCCTACCATTCGGCGCTGACAGAAAGCAGGTAGTACCGTCTACTGTTATATGTTAGCTCAGTCATATCTGACTAAGACCTGACTATCGTAACTATTTGTAATCGTAACTATCTGTAATTGATATTTAATAAACTTTAATAATAATAATATTTAATTTTATATTATAATTTTAATATATATATATATATATATATATATATATATATATATATATATATATATATATATATATATATATATATATATATAATATTATATATATTATATTAATATATATGTATAATAATATTATAATTTTATATTATATTATAATTAATATTTAATAAAATTTAATAATTAATAAACTAATTGTTGATCGTAATAGTCTGTCTATCGACCTAACTGTCTCCACACCCCTATATTTTCGTATCAGACTGTTCGCATATTTTTGACGACCTAAATCCTATCTGGCAACTTACTATAATTAAACTCTGCAGCCAAAGAGTGCCTTCTCAACTGGCAAAGCCGCATTTTCTGCTCCCGCATGGGAACCGAATAGCTGTGCTTTTTGTTTTTTGTACTTCGTTGTTTTATCTATCTGTGTTGTCCTGTCCTTGACAAAGATTCTGAGAACCGAAACGTCGGCTGTCCTGTGTGTCTTATTGTACGCTTTTGTGTGTATTTTATTTTATTATTCATTTTATATATTTATTGATTACTTCTGATTTTGGATTTTCATCTGTATTCCGGTATACGATGGATCTCCTTGCAAGGTATGTGCAACGTGTTTATGTTTAGTACGTTTCTTCTCGCAGGAGCTAAATATACCTATTTGTTTCTAATTCATATTGTTATATCCTGCTGCAGCCGCTGCCTTTTCTTTTATTCCATATCATTATATGAATGTTGGCTAGTCCTGGAAACTCTCTAACACGTTGGTTAACCACATAGCTTGATCTGCTCTTCCATATTGTAGATTAGTGCTCTGTACATGATGCCCAGTTCACAAAATATCTTTTCATCAATTTACTAGTCTAGCGAAGGTGTTCTCGCTCACAATCTTCTCAACCTAATAATTCTTATTCGGCGTATTGGTAACGGGGTTACATCAGTCACATAACCAGCCTCGGCCCGCTGCATGCGAGCTGATCACACTTTATAATCGTTCATTATTCAGTCTACTGATGTTTGTTTTTCTCAGTGACGATTATTCATTACCTTTTGTTTAAACTTGTGTAGCCCTTCTCACCGTTGTCTCTTTCCGTTAATTCATTTCCGAGTCCTTTTCGGAACATGGTAAATCTTCGATTAGTATACACGGATTCTCTTAGATCCCTCTCTTTATTACTTCGCTACAGAGGGAGACGAGTTCCGATGACAAAACACATACATGTCGTACTCCTGGCTGTATCTGTTCACAATTTCTCTTTGTATTTCCCATTTTAATTGCTGCTGTTTGGTTCCAGTAAATTTGCTTTTAACAAGCTGAGATCTTTCCCATCAAAGGTGATATCGTCCATCATTTTAATCTGTTCATCATGGTTTACTTTATCAAACAGGTTCGCCTGATGGCGACGGACACTAGTAATAAGGAAAGTTAATCCACACGCACGAATCAGTCCAGTGCATAAAATGTGTATGGACTATACTAGAGTTCAAAGCGAGCGAACAATAAATAAATACATTAATTAGTAAACATTTGGAAATATAAACAATAATTTCCTGTAGTGAATTAGAATAACGAACTAAAGCACAAATATTGTCCCATGGTTCTCACACAGAAAATGTCTCGGGGAGTAAACGCAAGCGGCCCAGAACCCATATCCCAAGCACTATACGGCAAAATAAAAGAAAAACTGATGTTGGACAGACAGGTAATGTTAGAAAATGTTGGATAGAAATGTAATGTTGGAGAGAAATGAATTGTTAGAGAAACAGGTAACGTTAGGAAATGTGGGAGATAAAGGTAATGTTATGGAATGTTGGCAAGAAAGGTATTGTTGGGGAACATTGGATAGAAAGCTAATGTAAGGTAATGTTGGAGAGAAAGGTAATGTTAAAGAAACAAGTAATGCTAGGGAATGTTGGAGAGAAAGGAAATGTTATGGAATGTTGGCAAGAAATTTAGTGTTAGGGAACTTTAGATGGAATGCTAATGTAAAGGTATGTTGGACAGAAAGGTAATGTTAGGAAATATTGGAAAGAAAGTTAACTTTTAAGAATGTTGGAGTGCAATGTTGGACCGACAGGAGAAGTATAAGCAATGTTAGAAAATGTTGGATACAATCGGAATATTGAAAAGAACGAAAATGTTGGAAAGAAAGATAATATAGGAGAAACAGGGAATATTGGATGAAAAGAAACTGTTGATGACCGTCGCGAAACTACCAAACACGCGTGTCTTCGCAGTAGTGAATTCCCCGTAGGCGGATCCTAGCGGAGTATCTAGGTCCTGAACTATTTTTAACCTCGGGAAAGCCGATTAGATTGTAGAGCCGAGATCATTCTGGATTGTTCTCGTTGTTGACAGTGCGGGCTGGCATTACGCACCGGGCAACCTATGAGTTGGACTTGAATGGATTTCTCGTGGGATAAAACCCATTTTCTCGGGGAAAGTAATTTACCCCAGAACAAGCAACATATGTGTGCTTAGAGAGTTCTACGCAACTCGGAAGATGGTCATTTTACTGTCATTCACCTACACTTCTCTCGCCTGAGCAAGACGCAGTTCGTCAGTCCATAATTGTCTCAACGGAGCTAGTCAGCGCCCGACAAGTTTATGGCTGAATGCGGTATTGGTCCACGCTCTAAGATAATAACATGACTCCTTCTTTTCTTGTCTTGATTAAGTATATTGCACGATTAGACGTGGCGTTTTTTGAGGTGTCAGTGCGACGACACATGAAAATGAATGTACGACGTATAGAGCGTTAATTTGTCTTAAACAGTGACCAGGCTGGTTTGTTTACTTGTGAATTATAACAGTAGTTCTGTGAATACTGTTTAGAACTAGGATTGATCCTAGTCCTTTACTACAGGCCTATGTTACGAGATCTATATATTATTCATTTGCTTTATGAACTTGCATTGATTTGTGAGAGCATTATAATTGCTGTGATATTAGTTAATGCTAGGTTAGTGTCATGCTAGAAGGCAGGGCACGATTAAACAGGGCGTGTACTGTGTTCGAAGGATTTTTGATTAATCAGCAGGGTTGATTGATTGATTGATTTAGGAACCGACATTACAGCATTCGGGGCATTCCCATAAGCGCTCCGTCCCCATCCTCAGCAGCCAGCGAAGAGTTCCAACACTGATAGTACCAGGAGCAATCTGATTATATGTCCGTCTCGCCTTTCCTTTGAGCGTCGATCATCGGCCAGATCCCCTCGTCACCCCTCGCTGTCACATTCTTGCCAGACGATGGTGATCCATTTGCTCCTCCGAGTGTAGGTAAATTACAGTAAAATGACACCAGCTTGATTAATGTGGCGACGCTTTCTAGGGAATCTAGTGCGGCTTTGTACCAAAGGAAGATGGTGCTACATGTTCTTTGTGAATGTGGTGCTGCTTTATTCCCAATGGAAATGTGGTGATGATATTCCAGGGGAACGTGATGATGATTTCGTCAGTGACATTGTGGTGTTGATTTATATCATTTGGAGAAGTGGTGTGTGTGTGTGTGTGTGTATGTGTGTATATATATATATATATATATATATATATATATATATATATATATATATATATATATATATATATATATATATATATATATATAGGCCCTAGGCCTTGGTTGGCAGCTGGTCTAGGATCGAAGCTCCGACAGACGGACAGTTAGAGCATTGCTTTGCTGATCCGGCAGCTTCTGCAGCTTGTCTTGTTCCAGATGTATATGTGTTAACTTTCCTCTGGAGTGAACTAGGCAGGCAGAGAGAGGGATCATGCTGCATGGGCAACACAGGGTTTCTTTATTTTAGCCCAGGCTTTGTGCTATGGAGAGATTCAAACATCATAACGCTGTACAAGAACAAGGGAGATCGGAGCGACTGTAACAACTATAGGGGTATCTCACTTCTGTGTATTGTTGGGAAAGTATTTGCCAGAATTGTCCTGCGCAGACTTCAATTCCTGGGAGATCAAGTCTACCCCGAATCACAGTGCGGCTTCCGTCAGAACCGGTCTACCATTGATATGATATTATCATTGCGACAGATGCATGAAAAATGCCGGGAACAAAATCAGCCACTGTTTATTGCCTTCATCGACCTCACAAAGGCATTCGATTTGGTCAGTCGTGAGGGTCTGTTAAAGGCATTAAAGAAGATTGGCTGCCCACCAACTCTTCTGTCCATTGTGGAATCGTTCCACACAGGTATGAAGGGTATAATCAAGTTTGGTGGCTCAACTTCAGAAGAGTTTGAAATCAAGAGTGGAGTTAAGCAAGGTTGTGTATTATCCCCCACCCTATTTGGGATATACTTTTCACTTCTACTGAAATATGCCTTTCGTGATCAGGATGACGGTATATACATTCACTCACGCTCAGATGGTGGCCTCTATAATGCTCAGAGATTGAAGGCCAAGACCAAAATTAGCAGGGTACTAATCAGAGAGTTGCTTTTTGCGGATGATGCTGCGATTACGACCCACTCTGAGGAAGAATTACAACATCTGCTATCTGCATTCTCCAATGCTTGTTCTGAATTTGGTTTAACAATTAACAAAAAGAAGACACAAATTATGTCACAAGGTGCACATGGTGTACCATCAATCTTTATTGACGACGCCGAACTGGAGATAGTAGATCATTTTACATATCTAGGATCAGAGGTAAATAGCAAATTATCCCTCGATCAGGAAATCAACATCAGGATTGGCAAGGCAGCAACAACAATGAACATGTTAGCAAAAAGAGTCTGGGAGCAGCCACCTTGGTGGAAATTCGACGTGGAGAAGGCCTGTGTGGATAAGCGCAGTACGGTAAGGAGATGGCAAAATGCCAAGAAGAACAGAGCTGGCCATCCTAGTCCCTGCATGCACTTAGAAAGAGAGATACACACAAAAGTAAGCTATTAAAAAAAAACAGGATAAGATGGTTAAAAGTGAAAAATGGGCAGAGGTATGTCAAAGAGTAAGAACAGACAAGTCACTGAAAATGTTATGGTGATTACATAAAAGTATGAGTGGGGTAGTCAAGAATAAGAGCATTTCCGACTTCCAAAGTGCTGACCTCATCTGGCAGAGGATTGACGAGGACAAGGGCAAAGCCTTCTTTGAACGCTATCTAGAGCAGAGCAACCAGACTGACATGGGAGGCCGAAATCTTGTCAAGGAGGTCACCTCAGACAGGTGCAAGGCCCAGAACATTTCGGATGAAGACACAGTGACTGTGAAAGAAATCAAGACTGTGATTCGACGATTAAAAAAAAACAGCGCTCCAGGTCCAGATGGCATAAGATATGACGACATTAATAGGTGTACCGACAACGAGTTAGAGAAACTAGCAGACATGTACAGCAACAGTATAGGGAGTGCTAGCATCAAGGAGGAGTGGTTGCACAGCTATCTGCTTCCCTTCCGAAACCTGGCAAAGACCACACAAACATTCAGGGATATCGAGTAATAATCATGTAGAATACAATAGGTAAGCTGCTGGAGAAGTTAATTGTCAGGAAAATATCAAGCCAGCTAGAGAAGCAAGGTATTTTCACACCTTCCCTGGGTGGGTACCGTCCAAAAAGAGAAACCGCGACCAACGCAGCAGTTTTTGCCCATGATGTCTATGAAGGTTTCCACTCAGGCATTGAAACCTTTGCTGCAGCGATTGATCTTGACGACGCGTACAACAGAGTACCATTGGATTTTTTAATGCTTCAGTTTCGTGAACTCAATATAAGTCCTTTCCTCATTAGTTGGATCGCTGCAGTCCTCTTCCAACGGAAAGTAGTTTTAGATGTGGCAGTTGGACTTCGGAACCAACAACAATATATCTTTGTCTACCACAGGAATCACCATAATCTCCAGTACTGTTCAACGCCTACACTGTGAGAATCACCAGCGAGCAGATCAATGGACCGAGGAAGACACTGTCATATGCCGACAATGTTTTAGTGTATAGCCAGGGGAAGGATAGGAATCAGGTTTCTGTGGAACAACAAACCGAACTCAGTCGCATAAGTACTTGGTGTGTTGAAGCTGGGGCAATGGTCAACCCAAAAAAGGCAACAATGACATGGTTCTCGTTGAATCTTCATATTGTCAACACTCCAACATCTACTGTTAATCTGTGTTCAGAGACGGTGGAAAGAACGCAGGTAATGAATTACCTGGGGATACGTTTTGATCGAAGCCTTGCTTATAATGAGCACATAGACCAGGTGATAACAAAGGCCAAGCGGGGTTTGGCTGCGATATGGCAGCAAACTGTGAGCAGCGCCGCCTACGTCTTCTATACGAGGGGCTTGTCACGTCTGTTTTTGAGTATGCGATGGCAATCCTGATGGAAACGATACAGAATGAAGCTATGCGCATTATTCTTGGATGTACAAAAGATACAGCATGCAGGGCGATGCACTACCTTCTTGATTTTCCAACCATTCAAGACAGAATACATAAAGAGAAGCAAATAGCTATCTTCACAGATGTAAAGTCAGCTGTCTCAATATTGAAGAGCAAAAACAGCACAAATCTAGCCGACCTAGGACATGGTCTATGTCAGAAATCCAAAAAAAAGTTGTAATACAGTGGATCCCATCACATTGCAGTATACCTGAAAATGAAGAGGCTGACAGACTAGCAAAAGAGGGTGGACGACTACCACAGCCTGACATAGCCATAACCTATAATGAGGCGAATAGGTTTATAAAAAGCACTTATTAAACCAAATGGGAATCAGAGCATCCAAGGAAACCAGAAGGATGATGCATATTACAAACTCGAACGAAGAGAACACGTAGCAATCTTCAGCCTCCGAACAGGACGTAACAGGCTGAAATACCACTTGCTCAATAAACTAAAGATAGGAGATACCGATGAATGTAATTGTGGAACTGGTAAAATGACAGCTAAACATTTGCTGCAGGCGTGCCAAATATATGCAGAACAGAGAAAGATATTTTGGCCCACACCAGTTTCATTTGAGGACAAGCTCTATGGAGATATCAACAAGCTCAAGTTGACTGCAGCTTACTTTAACTACATTCAGGTTGACATCTAATGGTGCATGAAGAAGTATTTAGACTGCCACACTTCATACCACAGGTATGTCGGTTACAAAAGCGTCCCAGAGGCATGAAATGGATTATTGCTATTATCTTAGTTAGATAGTCTTAGAAGACTTCTAAACATCCACTGGACAGACTTCAGAACCAATTCGCAAATAAGACAAGAGACTAAGCAAGATACAGTATCCAATTTTATAAGAAGACGCCGTTGGAACTACATCGGCCATGTACTCAGAATGGACAAGTCAAGACTCCCCTACCAAGCCCTCATATGGTCACCAGTAGGGAAAAGAAAACGGGGAAGACCAAGAGAGACCCTGCGTAGAACCATCATCAGAGAAGGCTCATTCAATGGCCAAGTAAATATCCAAGATCTAAAACAGGTAGCAGCGAACCGACAAGCATGGAGAGACAGGACTTCTGCCCTATGCGCCGCCTTAGGCTCAAGAGGAAAGACTAACTAACTAATTACGTGGAAAGTCTGAATCGAAAGCTCACTGTGTGGATGTCATCTGCAGACTGCATTCTTCTGGTTTCCGGAGGAACAGCCTATGGTGAACGGAAGGCCCAATATACGGAAGTGAGGCCAAGCAGCCATGTTCAGGACGTGACGATTCCTTGGGTGATCCCAGTACCAGAGCGCTGTGTGTCGGCTCTGCAATTATGGAAGCCTCCTTGGATGGCGGGGAATGCCCATGGTCTGCTCCTGCCTTCCCTTGAGGGCTGACCAGGATGTCTTTGGCTGTTCTAAATAGGTCAGCTGGAATGGCGGATAACACCACAACAGTGAGAGTCAAATGTCCTAAGAAACCCCCGGGAAGGTTAACCAGGTCAACAAATGCCCGCAGAAGTCGGATGTGTCGGCCTAACGGCGCAAGAACACAGCTCTGCTGTAAACAGGCACAACGCAATCACATCCGGAAAAAAAAACTCCGGATGAACGCAGAAGAAGTAGAAGAAGAAGAATACAAATTTGCAGAGCACGCGCCTACCTCAGATTTAACGCAAACACACAACATCCACCTCATAGTGAAATTATGAAGGTGAAGGGCAGCAGGTTTAAAAGAGGACGGTCGTGGATGGGTCAATCCGAAGACATTCTTCAACAGGTGTGTTCACTTGATGACTTAGAACCTGGCGAGGAGTGGGTACAAGTGTCAATAGATTTCTGTACGTCCTTTTCAGTTTGCATCCAACTAGACAGAAAATGCAGACAAGAAAATCCGGCTGCTGTGGAGGCGGAAGTACAAGCGTTGATTTTCAAGAATTCGCTAGACGGTGATGCTGTCATTTTCACAGATGGGTGGTCGTCCGACATGTGAGAAGCTCATAGGCCTTTACGGGTCAGGCCGGAGGGGGAATTGTGAAGGAGGACTCTGGTGCTTTTGCTGAGACCACAAGTAGCCTGACTATGGACGTCATGGCAGTAAGTAAAGCAATAACATGGCTCGAAACACATACATTCACTAGGGCATGTTTCCTTGGCGACTCAATGAGCATGCTCAAGAGGATAGAGAATGGTTGCTGTCTCTGGAGCGGTCTCGGGTGGCAAAGATTAGTTTCATCTTTGTGCAAGGGCATGCGGAGTACAAGGAAATGAGCGGGCTGACAAGCTCGCAAGTAACGCTACTGTGGAGGGCGGACGCGCCATGGACCAGGCTGACATTCTGATTGATCTACGAGAAGTAAGACTTTTGCGAGAATCACGTGATGACAGTGAATCTACAACCATGGCCAGACTGCGAGAACAGTAAATTAAAAGAGGGGTGGCCAAACAAGAACACTGCGCAGGAAGTCAAAGAAGATTGATAAACCAACACAGAACTGGTGTCGTTAGCCGCTACACGCTGCGGGATATGCTGAGGAGGGGATCCGAGCACTTGTGGACTGAATGGTTTATTGTGCATTGAGGATGATCTGTCGACTAACTAACTAACTAACTAAATAACTAACTAACTAACTAACTAACTAACTAACTAACTAACTAACTAACTAATGAATTGTAGTTGAGGTGTTACGCTCCAACGTGTGTGATATACTCAGTGAGCTTCAGTGGGGGTCACCTACTGCTTAGGGTCGCCCCAGTTAGACCGTACGTGAGAAACCTGTGTGTGTTGGCTCCGTCATAGAGTGACACTGATTCCATGAACATTGTTACTAGTCATATCCAGTCATAGGATTCCAGAATGGCCACTCCCATTTAATATTACTGGGGATGTGGATGAATCATGACGTACATGTACCTTTCCAGTCACCTTTGCTTGGAGGGAGCCCGGTGAGTCAACGGAAACGACCTGACGGACGCACTCAACAGAATCTTACATGCCTCGTGATGACCTCGGGATCGTACCTGATTCTCTTCTATACTCTGTTGTCTATCAGTACTTAAACTTACTTTTTACCTTACTCTTCAACCTGTGTATCTGGACTCTAGTGTACATTACATTTCGCATTTTTGTTACAATATCTTGCTTGACTGTATGTGGATCTTCTGGGCTGAGCCCCCTAGGGGTATAGGTCCCTAGGTTGAGTGAGTGAAAAACAGGGGGTGTCCAGAGTCTGTGTAGGGATCGGCGGACAATATAAACTTGGGTGGTGGTCAGAGTAGGTTGGGAAGATCACGGTGTACCCCTACCTTTCAAAGCCCCAGGGGTACTGGCACATTGATGACAAAACACATACATGTCGTACCCCTTGCTGTATCTGTTCACAATTTCCCTCTTCATTTCCCATTTTAATTGCTCCTGTTTGGTTCCAGTAAATATTTTTTTTTAACATTCTGAGATCTTTCCCATCAATGTTTATATCTTCCAACAAGTTAATCAGTTCATCATGATTTATTTTATCAAACGGATTCGTCTGATGGCGAGGTACACTAGTAATAATGAAAGTTAATCCACACGCACGAATCAGTCCAGTGTATTAAAAGTATTAGCATGTGTATGGGCTATACTTAAGTTCAAAGCGAGCGAACAATAAATAAATACATTAATTAAAAAACATTTGGAAATATAAACAATATTTTCCCGTAGAGAATTTGAATAACGAATTGAAGCACAAATATTTTCCCATGGTTCTCACACAGAAAATATTTCGGGGAGTAAACGCCATACCTCAAGCTCAAGCACTACACGGCAAGATAAAAGGAAAGGTGAAGTTGGACAGACAGGTAATGTTAGAAAATGTTGGATAGAATGGGAATGTTGGAGAGAAAGGTAATGTTAAGGAAACAGGTAATGTTAGGGACTGTTGGGGAGAACGATAATGAATGTTATGGAATGTTGGCAAGAAAGGTAGTGTTAGGGAACATTGGATAGAAAGCTAATGTAAGGGAATGTTGGAAGGAAAGGTAATATTAGAAATATTGGAAATAAAGTCAACTTTTGAGAATGTTGGAGTGTAATGTTGGAAGGAAAGAAAATGTTAGAGATGGATAGGTAATGTTAGAAAATGTTGGAAAGAATGGGCATATTGAAGAGTAAGAAAATTTTGGAAAGAAAGATAATGCAGGAGAGACAGAGAATATTGGATGAACATAAACTGTTGATCACAAGACACATAAATGTCGTACACATTATCTGTTCACAATTTTCCTCTGCATTTCCAATTTTAGTTGCTGCTGCCTTGTTCCAGTAAATATATTAATTTTTTTACATTCTGAGATCATTTTAATTGCTGCTGCTTGGTGTCTCAGTCCTAACTATCTCTTCCTTCTAGCTTCCTGGACGTGGACAGGCAAATTATAACATCCAGGACGTTTACATACACCAGTTACAATAACTGCACTCGAAACTCGCAGGAGCAGTCTCCTGTACAACCTTTATTACATAATACAACAGGGTAATATCATTTAGAGCACACCTTGTCTCAATACACCTTTAACACACGCTTACGATTACGCACTCATTCTACACAGGCGGCCAAACGCTCGCACACATGCACCTGGGTGATATTTACACACTGTCGCCCTTCTGACCATTCGTAATCACAGTCTCACATCATCCCGCACTTATCACAGCTAGTACATTCCTCGAATATCAATACACAACTGTCCGCCACATCTATCCGTCACAACACTATCGTTCTATCGTTCTATCTCTCGCTATTCTCAATACTTCCGTCTCTTCTCTGCTGTCTCACACACACTGACCCTTCTCCTCTTCGTCCTTCCCGCATCACGTGGATCTGTATACGGGCACCTTGCCTGACCTTCCGTCAGCCAAGCCGTGGCGTCTCCTATTGTCCTTGACCTCAGCTATTGCTTGCACTATTGCTTAGGTCCTTACGCACATACAGGACCCTGACACTTGGTTCCAGTAAATATTTTTTTTTTTAACATTCTTATATCTTTCCCATCAATGTTGATATCTTCCAACATGTTAATCAGTTCATCATGATTTACTTTATCAAACGGGTTAGCCTGATGGCGAGGGACACTAGTAATAAGGAAAGTGAATGCACACGCTCAAATCCGTCCAGTGCATTAAAAGTGTATGGACTATACTTAAGTTCAAAGCGCGCGAACAATAAATAAATACATTAATTATTAAACATTTGGAAATATAAACAATATGTATGTGTGTAATGGTGGAAGTAGAGGAAATGTTAGAGAATGTTGGATAGAAAGGAAATGCGGGAGAGAACGGCATTATTGGGACATGTTAAGGGTGGTGTTAAAGCTGGAGAGACATTTGATATGAGTGAATGATTGATAGCATGGACATGTTGGAGAAAAAGGCAATGTTGGACAAAAGGGTAATTTTGGAACTATAAGTAATGTTTGGAAATGTTGGATAGAAAGAAAATATTGAAAAGAAAGGAAATGTTATAAAGAAATATAATGTAGGAGATGCAGGTAATACTAGAGAATGTTGAATGGAAATGATCATTTGGAAATATAAACACTATTTTCCCATAGTGAATTTGAATAACGAATTCAAACTCAAATATTTTCCCATGGTTTTCACACAGAAAATATTTCGGGGAGTAAACGCCGTATCTCAAGCTCAAGAATTACGCGGCAAGATAAAGTGAAAGATGATGTTGGACAGACAGGTAATGTTAGAAAACGTTGGATAGAAAGGGAATGTTGGAGAAAATGGTAATGTTAAAGAAACAGGTAATATTATGGAATATTGGCAAGAAATGTAGTCTTAGGGAACATTGGGTAGAAAGCAAATGTAAAGGGGATGTTGGACAGAAATGTAATATTAGAAAATATTGTAAAGTAAGTTAACTTTGGAGAATGTTGGAGTGTAATGTTGGAAGGAAAGGAAATGGTAGAGATGGATAGGTAATGTTAGAAAATATTGGATGGAATAGGAATATTGAAAAGAATGAAAATGTTGGAAAGACAAATAATGTGGGAGAGACAGGGAATATTGGATGAAAAGGAACTGTTGATGACAAGACACATACATGTCGTACCCCTAGCTGTATCTGTTCACAATTTCTCTCTGCATTTCCCATTTTAATTGCTCCTGTTTGGTTCCAGTAAATATTTTTTTTAACATTCTGAGATCGTTCCCATCAATGTTGATATCTTCAAACATGTTAATCAGTTCATCATGATTTACTTTATCAAATGTGTTCGCCTGATGGCGAGGGACACTTGCAATAAGGAAAGTTAATACACACGCACAAATCAGTCCAGTACATTATAAGTGTATGGACTATACTTGAGTTCAAAGCGAGCGAACAATAAATAAATACATTAATTAATAGACATTTAGAAATATAAACAATATATTCCCGTAGTGAATTTGAATAACGAATTCAAACACAAATATTTTCCCATGGTTCCCACACAGAAAATGTCTCAGCGAATAAACGCAAGCGGCGCAGAGTCTATATTCCACGCACTACACGGCAAAATCAAATCGATACTGATGTTGGACAGACAGGTAATGTTAGAAAATGTTGTATATAGAGGTAATCGTGGGGAGAAAGGAAATGTAAAGAAACAGGTTTAGTTAGGGAATGTTGAAGAGGAAAGTCATTTTATAGAATGTTGGAAAGAAAGTTAACTTTTGAAAATGTTGGTGTGTAATGGTGGAGGGATAGGAAATGTTAGAGAATGTTGGATAGAAAGACAATGCTGGAGAGAACGGCATTATTTGGACATGTTGTTGGGGGAGGGGCGGTGGGGGAATGGAGTTAAAGTTGGAGAGACAGATGATATGAGTGAATGATTGATAGCATGGGCATTTTGGAGGGAAAGGCAATGTTGGACAAACGGGTAATTTTGGCTAATGTCTCTACATACTTCAGGGTAGAAGTGTAAGTACTAAACAAGACTTCGGCTCCGTGGCTAAAGGTTTGCGAACGCGGTTCGTGAGCCGGGTACCAGGCGTTCGAAGATCAGCTGCGACAGATTTGTGCAGCAGACCGTGTCGCATAGTGTTATAACATGCTGGTATGGGAGTCTGTCGTTCAGAAAGCAATGACAAACAACTGAACGTAACTATTTCCTAGTACATTAATAACAGCTGAAAATTCTGGTGTTGACTGCAACGTCCCGTAAGGGATACGCAACTTTAAAAAACAAGGAATGTTAGGAACTGTTGGATAGAAAGAACATATTGAAAAGAAAGGAAATGTTGGAAAGAAAGACAATGTACGAGATACAGGTAATACTAGGGATGGAAGTGATCATTTGGAAATATAAACACTATTTTCCCATAGTGAATTTGAATAACGAATTCACACTCAAATATTTTCCCATGGTTCTCACACAGAAAATATTTCGGGGAGTAAACGCCATATCTCAAGAGCAAACACTACACGGCAAGATACAAGGAAAGGTGATGTTGGACAGACAGGTAATGTTAGAAAATGTTGGATAGAACGGGAATGTTCGAGAGAAAGGTAATTTTAAAGAAACAGGTAATGTTAGAGAATGTTGGGGAGAAAGATAATGAATGTTGTGGAATGTTGGCAAGAAAGGTATTGTTCGGGAACATTGGATAGAAAGCTAATGTAATTGAATGTTGGAGAGAAAGGTAATATTAGAAAATATTTGAAAGAAAGTTAACTTTTGAGAATGTTGGAGTGTAATGTTGGAAGGAAAGTAAATGTAGAGATGGATAGGTAATGTTAGAAAATGTTGGAAAGAATGGGCATTTTGAAAAGAAAGAAAATGTTAGGTAGAAAGATAATGTGGGAGAGACAGGGAATATTGGATGAAAAGGAACTGTTGATGACAAGACACATACATGTCGTACCCCTTGCTGTATCTGTTCACAATTTACCTCTGCATTTCCCATTTTAATTGCTGCTGTTTGGTTCCAGTAAATATTTTTTTTAAACATTCTGAGATCTTTCCCATCAAAGTTTATCTTCCAACATGTTAATCAGTTCATAATGATTTACTATGTCAAACGGGTTCGCCTGATGGCGAGGGACACTAGTAATAAGGAAAGTTAATACACACGCACAAATCTGTCCAGTACATTAAAAGTGTATGGACTATACTTGAGTTCAAAGCGAGCGAACAATAAATAAATATATTAATTAATAGACATTTGGAAATATAAACAATATATTCCTGTAGTGAATTTAAATAACGAATTCAAACACAAATATTTTCTCATGGTTCTCACACAGAAAATATATCGGGGAGTAAACGCAAGCGGCGCAGAGCCCATATCCCAAGAACTACACGACACAATAAAAGGAAAACTGATGTTGGACAGAAAGGTAATGTTAGAAAATGTTGGATAGAAAGGGAATCTTGGGGAGAAAGGAAATGTTAGAGAAACATGTTTAGTAAGGGAATGTTGGAGAGGAAGGTCATTTTATGGAATGTTGGAAAGGAAGTTAACTTTTGAGAATGTTGGCGTGTAATGGTGGAAGTAGAGGAAATGTTAGAGAATGTTGGATAGAAAGGAAATGCTGGAGAGAACGGCATTATTGGGACATGATAAGGGTGGTGTTAAAGCTGGAGAGACATTTGATATGAGTGAATGATTGATAGCATGGAAATGTTGGAGAGAAAGGCAATGTTGGTGTGACATGATTGATTGAGTTGCGAGAGGACCTAGTTAGTAGTGTTCTCTGGAGATATATCTTGAATAATAAATAACAAGATAAAGGATATGATTTAGCACGTTTTGTCTAGAGGTCACTCAAATGAGCTAATCATTCCCGCAATAGCCTTTTTTGGAGAACATTTTTCTTTGGCTCAAACCCCCACTGTGAGACCACTATGTATCTACACAGAAATTTATATAAGAAGTAACTAGTTCACCCAAGGCCAGAGAAGATCTGAACTATTAGCGCCTGTACAACTGAGGATCCATCTCACTCATTATATTGTTGACAGTGTGCTGTTCGTCCGTCACATAGATCTTTTCTTTCTTTATTTTGTCAGTATGACCTATATCAGGTTGTCCCATTTCTTTGGGATTGTCGGACTCCATTATTTGTAGACAAACTCAACAATAACTGTACATAACATCTGTTGGACAAGACATCTACATGACAGTTTCTTGTCAAAAGTGGGACATACATTTACATAGAATTGTTTACACCACAATTGTACAAGACATACATCATGAGATACTTGACAACATCTATACAGGACTTTTCACAATATGTATAACCAACCACAGCACTTAAGACAGTCACAGATACAATACTTGACAGCAACTGTACAAGAAATTCACTGGGGACATGTACTTAAAACACTGGTTCATTGAATACACAATTTATTGAGTTGATAGTGAGTCCAGTGATGACCATTGTCTCATCTCCTGTCATGTCAACACTTCAATTATTGCATAGAAAATGCATAAAATATGTCACACATGCAGGTTGATAAACAAGATACAACACCTCCCCATTACTCCACCAGCCAATAACCAGCTCTCCTCCTCCTCTCCTCTCTAATCACCACTACACCATTGACTTTTATCCTTTCCTCTACTGTTAATGAGGGAAAGCCAAGATAAGCCATAACCTGGGGCAAGCATAGGGACATTCTGCTCCACTGGTCTGTTTAATCCTTTTAGCACCTATGATGGGTGTTGGACAGCTCAGGTTGCAGTTCTCCCCATGATTTTCCAAGTCTGACTAATTATCCCCTATTGTCACAGTTTGAAGAAAAGCTACAGCCTTGTCTTTCACTGGTGAGTTGACTGTTTATGAAGTTGAGACTTAGGGTTTTGCTCTACTTTTCCTGTAGAGGAAGATCTAAGATACAAATATGTCCCAGTCTTCTTCCTTCTCCTCAGTCTATCTCACGTACTTTACATACAAGTCTTCATTCTGAACACTGTGTGAGCACCAGGCTGGAGATTAACTAAGATAAGTCCTAGCCAAACAATTCATTGTCCCAGTCATTTCACCAGACGTCTTGAATGAGGTTCACCATCATAGACTTGTTGTTTAGTTCTCAGATGACATTTGATTGTCTCAAAGATCACTGAAGTCTTCAGAACTCTTTTTCTCCCTTATTTATATCCAGCTGTTTGAGAGCTGAGCTGAAAGTCTCTAAGAAATTCCCATATTGTGGGTTCTAGAAGATTTCACTTATAGAGAGTTGGTTCTGGATTCTGGGACTACTGGTTAGTTTTCCCAGATGATATATGGAAGCCTCTCCTCCATCCTCCTGTTCTCTGTCAATATACAAAATAGCACAACATCTCTTGACATTTGTTAAAAGATGATGTTATCATACATTAACATACACAGATGGAGATGGGGAAGGTTAAGGTTGATGATGTAGTGAATTTCACTGTGATGCACTGTGGTAATCACATGACCATATGCTGAGACAGGGTAGCTTAACACAATTACAAGCATTTATGTGGTCTAAGTTCCACCATGTTTGAACCACAGTAGACCTGGGCACAAGGAGGACCAGACACAGTACAGCAATCATTGTGACATAGCAACATGGGACAGGCATTGTGGAGGGAAACGGAAAATAGGCATTTACAACTGCAATATGCAATATGTATTAACTAATGGCATTTACCCAATTAGCAGACCAGACATCCATTCCTATGGCTGTGATGTTGGTGCATGAATGTCCCATTCCATATACACTCACTCAGCAATGCCAGACCTCACCCCTTTTCTCAGACAGACCTGACTCACAGGTACATCATCTTTATCATCATCATGTGCTCTCTCCCCACTGAGTAATTTTCATGTCTACTACAGTAGGTAACAGAAGCTCAATTACACAGCAATGGTTCATATATGCACCAAGCACATATGGGAAAAACATGTTTAGTCCTTGTAAATTTGCATGAGCCATACATTATAGTTAGCCAACTAAGACACAGGTTCACACACCTATGGTTCTCTTAGGAACTAGTTTATATGAACCATCCAACAGTAGAGGTAACAGTGTGATACTTCAAAGAGAAATTGTATTAATTCTCTTGAGCATATATCCACCAGGCATCACATGGATTTAGCAATTCTGGCGTGCCACACACAACCTGTTTACATATGGATATGAAGCATCTTTCCTTCCACTAGATGTGAGAGGCTATTTATTAAATCACCAACTCACTCACTCCATCATTCTCAGCTTTTTACCAAGGAACTTGTACATGTTTACATCACTCATTCCCATTCAGACTGTCATTTGTTAACTCGCACGAGAGCAAAGGTACAGTTGAGTTAAGAATGAGTCATCCTAGGCATGAAGAATGCACAAGGGGTTTGGGTTTGCGAATCTGCATGAGTGTGCCATACATTCATCAAGCATACGCAACCAGTCACAACAAGGGATTGATATGCACTTGGAGTATACAGCGTGAAAGACATGTCAAGGTTGAAGATGCAGTGTTCAGAATTCTGGCGCACAGAAGTTAAGTTTTCCACTTTCACATTTTATTCACAAAATACTCATACATTCTTCTCATTCGTTTACCAGGCACAACTACAACATTAAAGTATGTTTTAAAGTGGTACCTGCTGTCCAGAGAACAATATATTATTGAATCTTTAAGGGCATTGTTGGGTCATCACATCACACTAGCGACCGCTCCTGGTGAGATCCCCGCTCAAACTAATTAGATTTTAAAATATGGCCCAGGAATAGCGTGGGCTCATTACCTATTAGCCAATGAAAACAAGCGCATAACTTTGCCCTCCACCAACTCGTTCTAGAACATACGATCTAATAATAGCCCTTCTATTTGGGATGGTCCCCGTTAAGACTTAAAGTATCTTTATGAAATGTGTCGGACTGGGAATGGGGAATTCTGTTCCATTCATGCTACAGTTGGACAAAAAGGTAATTTTGGAACTATAAGTAATGTATGGAAATGTTGGATACAAAGAAAATATTGAAAAGAAAGGAAATGTTAGAAAGAAATATAATGTAGGAGATGCAGGTAATACTAGAGAATGTTGAATGGAAATGATCATTTGGAAATATAACCATTATTTTCCCATAGTGAATTTGAATAACGAATTTAAACTCAAATATTTTCCCATGGTTTTCACACAGAAAATATTTCGGGGAGTAAACGCCGTATCTCAAGCTCAAGCATTACGCGGCAAGATAAAGTGAAAGATGATGTTGGACAGACAGGTAATGTTAGAAAATGTTGGATAGAAAGGGAATGTTGGAGAGAATGGTAATGTTAAAGAAACATGTAGTATTTTGGAATATTGGCAAGAAATGTAGTCTTAGGGAACATTGGATAGATAGCAAATGTAAGGGGATGTTGGACAGAAATGTAATATTAGAAAATATCGGAAAGTACGTTAACTTTGGAGAATGTTGGAGTGTAATGTTGAAAGGAAAGGAAATGTTAGAGATGGATAGGTAATGTTAGAAAATATTGGATGGAATGGGAATATTGAAAAGAATGAAAATGTTGGAAAGAAAGATAATGTGGGAGAGACAGGGAATATTGGATGAAAAGGAACTGTTGATGACAAGACACATACATGTCGTACCCCTAGCTGTATCTGTTCACAATTTCTCTCTGCATTTCCCATTTTAATTGCTCATATTTGGTTCCAGTAAATATTTTTTTTAACATTCTGAGATCGTTCCCATCAATGTTGATATCTTCAAACATGTTAATCAGTTCATCATGATTTACTTTATCAAATGTGTTCGCCTGATGGCGAGGGACACTTGTAATAAGGAAAGTTAATACACACACACAAATCAGTCCAGTACATTAAAAGTGTATGGACTATACTTGAGTTCAAAGCGAGCGAACAATAAATAAATACATTAATTAATAGACATTTGGAAATATAAACAATATATTCCCGTAGTGAATTTGAATAACGAATTCAAACACAAATATTTTCCCATGGTTCCCACACAGAAAATGTCTCAGCGAATAAACGCAAGCGGCGCAGAGTCCATATTCCAAGCACTACAGGGCAAAATCAAATCAATACTGATGTTGGACTGACAGGTAATGTTAGAAAATGTTGTATATAGAGGTAATCGTGGGGAGAAAGGAAATGTAAAGAAACAGGTTTAGTTAGGGAATGTTGAAGAGGAAGGTCATTTTATAGAATGTTGGAAAGAAAGTTAACTTTTGAAAATGTTGGAGTGTAATGGTGGAGGGATAGGAAATGTTAGAGAATGTTGGATAGAAAGGCAATGCTGGTGAGAACGGCATTATTTGGACATGTTGTGGGGGGAGGGGCGGTGGTGGAATGGAGTTAAAGTTGGAGAGACAGATGATATGAGTGAATGATTGATAGCATGGGCATGTTGGAGGGAAAGGCAATGTTGGACAAACGGGTAATTTTGGCTAATGTCTCTACATACTTCAGGGTAGAAGTGTAAGTACTAAACAAGACTTCGGCTCCGTGGCTAAAGGTTTGCGAACGCGGTTCGTGAGCCGGGTACCAGGCGTTCGAAGATCAGCTGCGACAGATTTGTGCAGCAGACCGTGTCGCGTAGTGTTATAACATGCTGGTATGGGAGTCTGTCGTTCAGAAAGCAATGACAAACAACTGAACGTAACTATTTCCTAGTACATTAATAACAGCTGAAAATTCTGGTGTTGACTGCAACGTCCCGTAAGGGATACGCAACTTTAAAAAACAAGGAATGTTAGGAACTGTTGGATAGAAAGAACATATTGAAAAGAAAAGAAATGTTGGAAAGAAAGACAATGTACGAGTGTCATAGTCTTGCTCGTATCTAGGTAACTAAACTTGGGTTCATACAGGCAACAATAAATCTGTTCGCTATGAGATCGAATATTTATTGTATTTACATATACAGTATGCGTTGGCGCA
Organism: Cepaea hortensis; assembly: GCA_963921405.1. NCBI lineage: Eukaryota > Metazoa > Mollusca > Gastropoda > Stylommatophora > Helicidae > Cepaea > Cepaea hortensis. The sequence goes on from OY992891.1 coordinate 27,987,314, forward strand.
GTGGGTAAACAGACCCGCGCTATATTACATATCACAAATAGTGAACATCAAACACATAAGTATCATTTAACAGTCTAGCAAACTATCTAGCCTATGTCTATATATCTATTGATATCTATAGAGTCCCTCAAAGTCAGGCCCTGTTGCCTCTCTCAAGTCCGTCTGTCCTCTGCCGGTCCACACGTGTCCCATTCCGACACGGGTGGTAACTCTGTCCGAGTTCCTCGTGGACCCCGCAATAGGCGGGCCACATCAGTGTCCACGGAACCCTGGACTTATTGGCCAGTCCTTCTAGAAGGCTCTTGATTACTCGGGCTCTGTTCTCTCCCTTGGGCTGGAGTTGTAGCCCTCTAACTAATCTATCTAACGGTGAGGCGGTGACAGGATTCCCCCCTCCCCCCTAATATGGCTTGTTATTGGGTAATTAGATGTATTCTAATTCTGTCACCGAATCACATAAAGTTGGTGTTTGTAGATTGGTGGACAGTAACCTGGTAACCTATATACTGGCATTAAAACTCATGTATTCTCCCATACACCACTTCTCTGATTTGGTAAAGAGATCACTCTGTCTCCTGTGTCCTTAACAATGCTTATCAGACCGAAGTTACGTGACGTTTAAGTAGTTGTATTTACAACCCGCCCTTCTCAATTGTACCCAACTGGTACCCAGACAATTAACCTCTGTTAAGAGAGTTAACAAGACCGAAGTCCTGGCTCATTAAGTACACCTTCAAATCTTGATTTGTGTGTGCATTTCAATACACTTTTACTCTCGTATGTTATCTAATGCAAAATATGTAGTTACCTTGTTATTTTATCCCCCTCATACTACAAGTGTCCCTGTTGGCTTGTTAGTGTGCTTGACTAATAAGTTGATGTTTCTAATAAAGTGACTGTATTTTAACTTGATAGTGTTGAGTTTTAAGGTTTGTGTACTGTGTGTGCTGAATGTGTGGCGTATTTCCAAGCGTCACGAGTTGGGATAACCTCAAATCATGAACTACTGCACTGTGTGCAATACATGATCAGGCATTCCAAGTAGTGGTGCTTAGATGTATCCTAACTGCTAAACTAAGTATATTAACTCACTATTAAACTAAGTACTACACATGTATTCACAAATTAGACAAGTCATGCAATTTACATGAAAGACGCAGACAAATTAAAATAAATACGGTTTGCGTACAATGTGTCCGCCAAGTGTATCGTTCTCTCATTTAATCCATTCACACAGTCATTCACTCACTTTTCATTAAAAATAGTATTTGGTTAAAATATATAATTAAAGATGAGGTAAGTATTATTGCCCTTAGAAAAAATGGGCTAGGCGATATTTGCCCTTTAAGAAAATACGTACTTCTTGTACGATGTCTCAAAAATGGGTTATAATTTACACAGAGACAATTGTATAGGACGGTTCTTTAGCCTAGGAATGGTACCGCCTGAAATATTAATGTCGAATATGTACAAATTACAGGTTAATACAATTTATATACATCAATAATGGAAATATAATACATATTTAATCCTAAACTAATTAATTAATTAAATCCAACGATGATGTGCGCGTTGTCCTCCTGTTGCTAGCGTGTTATGCCATGAATGGTAAAGCTAGTATGGCTGTCTCTTGAGTGTTGTAGTCGATGTCGTTCTGTTTCGGCTGTTTGTAAAGTTACGTAGTAACAGCAAGTATGGAATGTTCTTAATGTCCCATATAACGAGTTCTTACAGAATTCGGAGTTAGTTCGCTGGTTGATCTTATTGGTTGACACAAACACAGTTACTGTTTCTTGCTGGAATCGTTCTAGCGCTTAGGCACTTGATGGTATAGTTCTCAAAGTAACGTATCATGTTATTGGGTGTCGTAATTAAACTAATCACTGAGAGTACTCTAGCAGGTGTAGAGTTCCACTGTAATATGCAACCGACTAAAAGTATCACAGTTTATAGTATGGCTAATGGTCGATGTGATCAGAGTCATTCTACTGGCGCATTTATTTGCCGTGATAAAAGGTCAGCCATAATGTTGTCAGTGCCTCTGATGTGGCGGATTTCGAAGTCGAAATCTTGAAGTAGAAGACGCCATCTTTGTAGCCGATGGTTTTTAGGCGACCCCTGGTTAAGGACCAATAATGGCGAACTGTCAGTGAGGACCACAAAGTGACTCCCTAAGAGGAACTTAGATAATCTCAATATACAAAACACTAGGCTCAAACACTCTAATTCAACTGTGGCATACCGAGTCTCAGCCTTCTTTAGTTTGCGGCTCACATAGAGAATGGGGTGTCTTATGCCATCCACTTCCTGCATCAAGCATCCTCCTATTGCGATAGCGCTCGCATCTGTGGTCAAAATAAAGGGTAAATTTATGTTGGGTAATCGTAAGACTGGTGGATTAGAAAAAATATGTTTCAATCTACACATTGCATCATCTAAGCTGGTACTTTTACAAATTTTTGATGGATGATTTTTAGTTAACATATCAGAAAAGACTGAGGTTAGTTCTGCCCAATGTGGAATGAATTTAGAATAATAATTGATAAGGCCAAGTAAACTTCTGATCTGTTTCTTGGTGGTAGGCACTTCTAGATTAAGGATCTTAGAAACAATTTTATCATCTGTCAACAATTTGCCTTCAGAAATTCTGTGACCAAGGAAGTCTATTTGTGTATAACCTATTTCAACCTTGGAAGGTTTGATAGTAAGTCCAAAAAGAGAGATTTGGTTGAAGACTTGCCCCCAAAAAGCCTGTCATAGTCTTGCTCGTATCTAGGTAACTAAACTTGGGTTCATACAGGCAACAATAAATCTGTTCGCTATGAGATCGAATATTTATTGTATTTACATATACAGTATGCGTTGGCGCAGTGGGTAAACAGACCCGCGCTATATTACATATCACAAATAGTGAACATCAAACACATAAGTATCATTTAACAGTCTAGCAAACTATCTAGCCTATGTCTATATATCTATTGATATCTATAGAGTCCCTCAAAGGCAGGCCCTGTTGCCTCTCTCAAGTCCGTCTGTCCTCTGCCGGTCCACACGTGTCCCATTCCGACACGGGTGGTAACTCTGTCCGAGTTCCTCGTGGACCCCGCAATAGGCGGGCCACATCAGTGTCCACGGAACCCTGGACTTATTGGCCAGTCCTTCTAGAAGGCTCTAGATTACTCGGGCTCTGTTCTCTCCCTTGGGCTGGAATTGTAGCCCTCTAACTAATCTATCTAACGGTGAGGCGGTGACAACGAGATACAGGTAATACTAGGGATGGAAGTGATCATTTGGAAATATAAACACTATTTTCCCATAGTAAATTTGAATAACGAATTCACACTCAAATATTTTCCCATGGTTCTCACACAGAAAATATTTCGGGGAGTAAACGCCATATCTCAAGAGCAAGCACTACAAGGCAAGATACAAGGAAAGGTGATGTTGGACAGACAGGTAATGTTAGAAAATGTTGGATAGAACGGGAATGTTCGAGAGAAAGGTAATTTTAAAGAAACAGGTAATGTTAGAGAATGTTGGGGAGAAAGATAATGAATGTTGTGGAATGTTGGCAAGAAAGGTATTGTTCGGGAACATTTGATAGAAAGCTAATGTAATTGAATGTTGGAGAGAAAGGTAATATTAGAAAATATTTGAAAGAAAGTTAACTTTTGAGAATGTTGGAGTGTAATGTTGGAAGGAAAGTAAATGTAGAGATGGATAGGTAATGTAAGAAAATGTTGGAAAGAATGGGCATTTTGAAAAGAAAGAAGTTGGGTAGAAAGATAATGTGGGAGAGACAGGGAATATTGGATGAAAAGGAACTGTTGATGACAAGACACATACATGTCGTACCCCTTGCTGTATCTGTTCACAATTTACCTCTGCATTTCCCATTTTAATTGCTGCTTTTTGGTTCCAGTAAATATTTTTTTTAAACATTCTGAGATCTTTCCCATCAAAGTTTATCTTCCAACATGTTAATCAGTTCATCATGATTTGCTTTGTCAAACGGGTTCGCCTGATGGCGAGGGACACTAGTAATAAGGAAAGTTAATCCACACGCACAAATCAATCCAGTGCATTAAATGTGTATGGACTATACTTGAGTTCAAAGCGAGCGAACAATAAATAAATACATTAATTAATACACATTTGGAAATATAAACAATATTTTTCCGTAGTGAATTTGAATAACGAATTCAAACACAAATATTTTCCCATGGTTCTCACATAGAAAATGTCACGGGGAGTAAACGCAAGCCTCGCAGAGCGCACATCCCAAGCACTACACGGCAAAATAAAAGGAAAACTGATGTTGGACTGACAGGTAATGTTAAAAAATGTTGGATAGAAAGGGAATCTTGGGGAGAAAGGAAATGTTAGAGAAACTGGTTTAGTTAGGGAATGTTGGAGTGGAAGCTCATTTTATGGAATGTTGGAAAGGAAGTTAACTTTTGAGAATGTTGGCGTGTAATGGTGGAAGTAGAGGAAATGTTAGAGAATGTTGGATAGAAAGGAAATGCGGGAGAGAACAGAATTATTGGGACATGTTAAGGGTGGTGTTAAAGCTGGAGAGAAATGATATGAGTGAATGATTGATAGCATGGACATGTTGGAGAGAAAGGCAATGTTGGACAAAAAGGTAATTTTGGAACTATAAGTAATGTTTGGAAATGTTGGATAGTAAGAAAATATTACAAAGAAAGGAAATGATGGAAAGAAAGATAATGTAGGAGATACAGGTAATACTAGAGAATGTTGGATGGAAATGATCATTTGGAAATATAACCATTATTATCCCATAGTGAATTTGAATAACGAATTCAAACTCAAATATTTTCTCATGGTTCTCACACAGAAAATATTTCGGGGAGTAAATTTCGTATCTCAAGCTCAAGCACTACACGGCAAGATAAAGTGAAAGATGATGTTGGACAGACAGGGAATGTTAGAAAATGTTGGATAGTAAGGAAATGTTGGAGAAAATGGTAATGTTAAAGAAACAGGTAATATTATGGAATATTGGCAAGAAAGGTAGTCTTAGGGAACATTGGATAGAAAGCAAATGTAAGGGGATGTTGGACAGAAAGGTAATATTAGAAAATATTGGAAAGTAAGTTAACTTTAGAGAATGTTGGAGTGTAATGTTGGAAGGAAATGAAATGTTAGAGATGGATAGGTAATGTTAGAAAATATTGGATGGAATGGGAATATTGAAAAGAATGAAAATGTTGGAAAGAATGGTAATGTGGGAGAGACAGGGAATATTGGATGAAAAGGAACTGTTGATGATAAGACACATACATGTCGTACCCCTTGCTGTAATTGTTCACAATATACCTCTGCATTTCCCATTTTAATTGCTGCTGTTTTGTTCCAGTAAATATTTTTTTTTTAACATTCTGAGATCTTTCCCATCAATGTTGATATGTTCCAACATGTTAATCAGTTCATCATGATTTACTTTATCAATTGTGTTCGCCTGATAGCGAGGGACACCTGTAATAAGGAAAGTTAATACACACGCACAAATCAGTCCAGTACATTAAAAGTGTATGGACTATACTTGAGTTCAATGCGAGCGAACAATAAATAAATACATTAATTAATAAACATTTGGAAATATAAACAATATTTTCCCGTAGTGAATTTGAATAAAAAATTCAAACACAAATATTTTCTCATGGTTCTCACACAGAAAATGTCTCGGTGAGGAAAAGCAAGCGGCGCAGAGCCCATATCCCAAGCACTACACGACAAAATAAAAGGAAAACTATTGTTGGACAGGCAGGTAATGTTAGAAAATGTATGATAGAAATGGAATGTTGGAGAGAAAGCAAATGTAGAGAAACAGGTAATATTCGGGAATGTTGGATAGGAATGTCATTTTATTGAATGTTGGAAATAAAGTTAACTTTTGAGAATGTTGGAGTGTAATGGTTGAAGGAGAGGAAATGTTAGAGAATGTTGGATAGAAAGGCAATGCTGGAAAGAACGGCATTATTGAGACATGCTGTGGGGGGGGGGGGGGTAATGGATTTAAAGTTGGAGAGACAGATGATATGAGTGAATGATTGATAGCATGGGCATGTTGGAGAGAAAGGCAATGTTGGACAAACGGGTAATTTTGGCTAATGTCACTATATACTTCAGGGTAGAAGTGTAAGTACTAAAAAAGACTTCCGCTCGGTGGCTAAAGGTTTGCGAACGCGGTTCGTGAGCCGGGTACCAGACGTTCGAAGCTTAGCTGCTACAGATTTGTGCAGCAGACCGTGTCAAGTTGTGTTATAACATGCTGGTATGGGAGTCGGTCGTTCAGAATGCAATGGCAAACTACTGAACGTAACACTTGCCTAGTACATCAACAACAGCTGAAAAATTCTGGTTGTGACTGCAACGTTCCGTAAGGGACACGCAACTTTAAAAAAAAAAAGAAGAAGTAATGTTTAGGATAGAAAGAACATATTGAAAAGAAAGGAAATGTTGGAAAGAAAGATAATGTAGGAGATACAGGTAATACTAAGGAATGTTGGATGGAAATGATCATTTGGAAATATAAACACTATTATCCCATAGTGAATTTGAATAACGAATTCAAACTAAAATATGTTCCCATGGTTCTCACACAGAAAATGTCTCGGGGAGTAAACGCAAGCGGCGCGGAGCCCATATTCTAAGCACTACACGGCAAAATAAAAGGAAAGCTGCTGTTGGACAGGCAGGTAATGTTTGAAAATGTTGGATAGAAACTGAATGTTGGAGAGAAAGGTAATGTTAGGCAAACAGGTAATTTTGGAAGGATAGATAAAATGTTATGGAATGCTGGATGGAATGAAAATATTTAAAAGAAAAAAAATGTTGGAAAGAAAGATAATGTAGGAGATACAGGTAATACTAGGGAATGTTGGATGGAAATGATCATTTTGAAATATAAACACTATTATCCCATAGTAAATTTGAATAACGAATTCAAACTGAAATATTTTCCCATGGTTCTCACACATAAAATATTTCGGGGAGTAAACGCCGCATCTCATGCTCAAGCACTACACGGCAAGATAATGGGAAATGTGATGTTGGACATTCAGGTAAAGTTAGAATATGTTGAATAGAAAGGGAATATTGAAGAGAATGGTAATCTTAAAGAAACAGGTAATGGTATGGAATGTTGGCAAGAAAGGTAGTCTTAGGGAACATTGGATAGAAAGCAAATGTAAGGGGATGTTGGACAGAAAGGTAATATTAGAAAATATTGGAAAGTAAGTTAACTTTAGAGAATGTTGGATTGTAGTGTTGGACGGAAAGGAAATTTTAGATAAGGATATGTAATAAGTCTGGAATAAGAACAGGAATGCAGCAGGGATGCCTTTTGTCTTCTCTGCATTACGAAGACCACATAAGTTAATATCAGAAATTGAATTTCCGACGGAGCACCTGAATGGTCTGGACTTCTCTGGCGATGCTGCCCTCCTGGCCCACACACACACAGTCAGGACAACACACTCGATAGAGGTCTCGATAGTTAGTTAGTTAGTTAGTCGACAGATCATCCTCGTTGCACATCGAACCATTCAGTCCATAAGTGCTCGGATCCCCTCCTCAGCAAATCCGGCAGCGTGTAGCGGCTAACGACGCCAGTTCTGTGTTGGTTTATCAATATTCTTTGGCTTCCTGCGTAGTGTTCTTGTTTGGCCACCCCTCTTTTAATTTGCTGCTCCCGCAGTCTGGCCATTGTTGTAGATTCACAGTCATCACTTGGTTCTCGCAAAAGTCTCACTTCTCGTAGAGCATTCAGAATGTCAGCCTGGTCCATGGCGCGTCCGCCCTCCACAGTAGCCTCACCTGCGAGCTTGTCAGCCCGCTCATTTCCTTGTACTCCCGCATGACCTGGCACGAAGATGAAACTAATCTTTGCCAGCCGAGACCGCTTCAGAGGCAGCAACCATTCTCTTCGGATCGACCCCTCCTCTATCCTCTTGATCATGTTCATTGAGTCGCTAAGGAAACAAGCCCTAGTGAATGTCTGTGTCTCAAGCCATGTTATTGCTTTACTTACTGCCACGACTTCCATGGTCAGGCTACTTGTGGTTTCAGTGAAAGCACCAGAGTCCTCCTTCACAATTCTCCCTCCGGCCCGAGCTGTAAAGGCCCATGAGCTTCTCACATGTCGGACGACCGACCCATCTGTGTAGATGACCGCGTCACCGTCTAGGGAATTCTCGAAAATCAACGCTTGTACTTCAGCCTCAACAGCAGCCGGATTTTCTTGTCTGCATTTTCTTTCTAGTTGGATGCAAACTGAAAAGGATGTGCAGAAGTCTGTTGGCACTTGCACCCACTCCTCGCCAGGTTCTAAGTCCTCAAGTGAACACACCTGTTGAAGAATGTCTTCAGCTTGACCCATCCACGACCGTCCTCTTTTTAACCTGCTGCCCTTCACCTTCCTAATTTCACTATGCAGTGGATGTTGTGTGTTTGCGTTAATTCTGAGGTAGGCGCGTGCCCTGCAAACTTGTATTCTCTCTTCAATGGTTGGAAAATCAAGAAGGTAGCGCATCGCCCTGCATGCTGTATCTCTTGTACATCCAAGAATAATGCGCATAGCTTCATTCTGTATCCTTTCCATCCTTTCTATCTGCTTATGGCTGAGAGTCAGGATTGCCATTGCATACTCCAAAACAGACATGACCAGCCCCTCGTACAGAAGACATAGATGGCGCTGCTCACAGTTTGCTGCCACCATCACCCGCATCGCTGCCAAACCCCGCTTGGCCTTTGTTATCACCTGGTCTATGTGCACATTATAAGCAAGGCTTCGATCAAACCGTATCCCCAGGTAAATCATTGCCTGCGTTCTTTCCACCATCTCTGAACACAGCATTACAGTTGGTGTTGGATTGTTGACAATATGATTATTCAACGAGAACCAAGTCACTGTTGCCTTTGTTGGGTTGACCATTGCCCCAGCTTCATCACACCAAGTACTTATGCGATTGAGTTCGGTTTGTAGTTCCACAGCAACCTCCTCTCTATCCTTACCCTGACGATACACTAAAACATCATCGGCATACGAGAACGTCCTGCCAGGTCCAGTGATCAGCTCACTGGTGATTCTCACTGTGTAGGCGTTGAACAGTACCGGAGGTAATGGTGATCCCTGTGGTAGGCCAGGATATATTGTTGTTGGTTCCGAAGTCCAACTGCCACATCTAAAAACTACTTTCCGTTGGTAGAGGGCTGCAGCGATCCAACTAAGGAGGAATGGACTTACGTTTAGTTCAAGAAGCTGAAACATTAAAAAATCCAGTGGTACTCTGTTGTATGCGTCCTCAAGATCAATCGCTGCAGCAACGGTTTCAATGCCTGAGTGGAAACCTTCATAGACATCATGGGCAAAGACTGCTGCATTGGTCCAGGTTTCTCTTTTTGGACGGTACCCACCCAGGGTAGGTGGGAAAACACCTTGCCTCTCTAGTTGGCTTGATATTTTCCTGGCAATTACCTTCTCCAGCAGCTTGCCTATTGTATTCTGCATGGTTATAATTCGATATCCCTGAATTTTTGTGTGGTCTTTGTCAGGCTTCGGCAAGGGAATCAGATAGCTGTGTAACCATTCCTCCTTGATGCTTGCACTCCCTATACTGTTGTTGTACATGTCTGCTAGTTTCTCTAGCTCATTGTCGGTACACCTATTTATGTCGTCGTATCTTATGCCATCAGGACCTGGAGCACTGTTTTTTGATCATCGAAGCACAGCCTTGATTTCTTTCACTGTCACTGTGTCTTCCTCCGATAATTCTCGATAAGAGGTCTCGATAATTAGGTCTAACAATTCATAGGGGAAAGACGGAGATCAACGTGGCCGAAAGGATAAGAACTTCTGACGAAATAAACATAAATGTCAGGTGACTTAGACAGTTAATAAATACATACAACGTATTGTTTGGCGATCGTTGAAATATGGGAAAGAATAAGAGACTAGAGGACGCACTAGAGGACACTGACGAAGATCATTAAGATCGAAAAATCGGATTCGTTGTGTTGTGGTTTAGCTTATTTTAACGTTATTTTAGAATTGTTATATTATTATTATTATTATTATTATTATTATTATTATTATTATTATTATTATTATTATTATTATTATTATTGCTTTTTAGGATTCATCTCCCCACTGTGATTTTTGTTAATAGTGTTTGAGTTCGTTGTAAAGTACGTACATTGTGTCTATGTTGTTCTCTCTCTCTCTCTCTCTCTCTCTCTCTCTCTCTCTCTCTCTCTCTCTCTCTGTATATATATATCTTATATATAAAACAGGATGTGTGTGGATATGTCTGTATGTATGTCCTTTATGCGTTCGCGAACGGCCCATCCGATTGAGATGAAATTTTCTACACGTCTTCCTTTCATTCCAGCGCTGCCAACTGTCATATTTTTGTTTCTTCTTCCTCCTCCTCCATCCTCCCCCTCCCTAAATACGTACGTAAATATATGATGATGATGATGAAAGAATCTCCGAACCAAAACGATAGGACAAGCGAAGAAAATGACGTGACTACACAGAATCGTCACACGGCAATCATCATCATCATCAAGTGCCGTGCCGGCTGGCGTAGGCGTTCATGGTTCTCCATAGATCTCAGTCTTTGGTTTTCTGGATCAACGCTGCTGCTGATATATATGCCTCCATGCCACGGGAATATCAATAACAATGCACCTTTTTATGTGTAAGGAAGTTATC
>OY992891.1:27998257-28085757 GCA_963921405.1 Cepaea hortensis
CCTCTCCCTCCTCACTCATCCACCTTTTCCTCCACCTTCTCCTCTCTACCATCCTCCCTCCCACCATCCTCCCTCCACCCTCCCTCTCCACCCTCATCCATCATTCTCCTCCCTCCTTCTCCCTCTCCTCCCTCTTCCTTCCTCCCTCCCTCCCTTCTACCCCACCTCCTCCTCCTTCTCCCTCCAACTCCTCCCTCCTCCTCCTCTCTCTCCTCCTCTCCCTCCTCCTCCCTCTCCCTCCTCCTCCCCCTCCTCCTGCGTTCTCCTCCTCCCTCCTTCTCCATCCTCCTCCTCCTTCTCCCTCTTCCTCCTCCTCTTCCTCCTCCCTCATCCTCCCCTCCTCCCTCTTCCTCCCCCCTCCTTCTCCCTCCTCCTCCCTCCTCCTCCTCTCTACTCCTCCTCCTCTCTCCTCCTCCTCCCTCCTCCTCCTTCCTCCTCCTCCCTCTTCCTCCTCCTCCCTTCTCCTCCTCCTCTTTCCCCCTCCTCCTCCTCAATCCCTCCTCCTCCCTCCTCCCTCCAATTCCTCCCTACTCCTCCCTCCTCCTCCCTCCTCCTCCTCCTCTCTCCGCCTATCTCTTCCTCCCTCCTCCACCCTCTTCCTCCTCCTTCCTCCTACTCCTCCTTTTTCTTCTTCTTCTGCTGCTGCTGCCGCTGCTCCATTCACCCAAGTTAATTGTTGGGGGAATATGTAACGATCTTTCAAGTGCTCTTTCTAATGCTTTTTGTAAGTTGGTCTTCGTTTATCTAAGGTTGTTCTAACCGCAACCAATAAATGATTAGACAGACAGACAGACAGACAGACAGACAGACAGACAGACAGACAGACAGACAGTCAGACAGACAGACAGTCAGATAGTCGGGAACGGGAACTTATATGAATTAAATGAGCTGCTCCCCAACAGGGGCTGGGCCGGGTCAGACAGACAGACAGAGATAGACAGACAGACAGATAGATAGTCGGGAACGGGAACGGAAGCTTATATGACTACTTATATGAATTAAATGAGATGCTCCACACCAGGAGCCAGGCGATGCCGGGCAGGGTCAGACAGACAGACAGACAAACAGACAGACAGACATATAGACAGACAGACAGACAGACAGACAGACAGACAGACGGGAACGGCAGCTTATATGACTACTTATATGAATTAAATGAGATGCTCCCCACCAGAGCTGGGCGAAGCCGGGCCGGGTCTGCTAGTATATATATATATATATATATATATATATATATATATATATATATATATATATATATATATATATATATATATATATATATATATATAGTAGGCCTCTTTCAGCTCTGTACGAGCAAGTGCGACTTAGAACATAAGACCAAGTTATAACAAGGTAATGCGACGGCTGTAGACCGCTCAGTGTGTGGGTATCGTTTGTAGTAGAGGTAGAAAGTTGTACGCGTGTGAACCTGAGCGTTTATAACTGTCAAAAAACTGCCATTTACTGCCATTTAATGCGGTGAATGGCAGGGTGTTCTTGAGCCGAGGGATTAAGGCCGCCTGGCTAGTGCAGTTGCCGCGATCTGTGCAGGCTAGAGTCCCCGAAAGAAGAATCCGGCATTCTAGCCACTCGGCCAGCTTCTCCTGCTTGCTTGCTTTCTTTGCTTGATACGAATGTCCCCGTTCAACGCTCTACTATTTCGACTTGGTTGTAATTGGGGCCTTTATGGTATCTAAAACTTCTTCTTTCTAAAATATAGATGCCTATATCTGCTTCCTGATAGAGTTGGCTTGCTGCAATTGTGTTCGTTTCATCCTTGTGCCTTTACATGTCTGGACAGAGTTGCGCACTAGTTATGGCCTGGAGTAATTGTGGTCCCACCCCGTCACATGGTGCTGTTTCCTTCAGGGAGTTTTACTAGTTGTCGTCCCTCCTGGTGTTCCACCTCTTTCCCCATCTTGGGTTGTCTTCGAATCTCCTAGGTTTTTGATTTCTTGTGCCGTGGCCGGTTCCCACTAGGTTCTTTCGATACAGTCACTCGAACCATTGTTGTTGGTTTGGGTAGTCGTTTTCATCCATTTCTATTTCATCTTCTGACGAATCTTCTTCTGTCTGGGTCTTTGTGTTTTCTGGTTCGGGTGTTTCGGCCTTGGACATGAATAGATCTATTTGTGCCCTTTCTTCTTGTATCTGTTTGAGAGTTTCTTCTTTCTTTTCTCCCTCGTCTTGGATTTTGAAAGAGTTTCGTCTGTTTCAGCCTTTATAGCACCCCCTCGAGCGACTACCTGTTAAATTTTCTGCTGTACTTGCTTTAGTTCGTCCAGGATACGTTATCTGTGTTTCTTGAGTCTTGTCTTTGTCTTCCTCCATGTTTTTGAACTTTGCTCTCAGATCCTTCGGTTGGCCTTCCAGTTGCGCTTTGTCATTTTTGTGAGCCGATTCGTAGCCTCGTACTGCCTCCTAGCCTTTTTATAGGGCAGGTTAGTTTTGATGGCGATCTCCATGGCTTCCTTGCTGTCTTGGTGGCAGGGGCAGCCGTGGTACCTGGCGCCGTGGTTGCCGAGGCAGTTGGCGCACTTTCTGTTAGTGTTAGGTCTCCTGAAGTCCTTGTAGATCTGTGCATGCTGGCACTGGCTGTATGGATGGGGTCCAGAGCAGTATCTGCATACCTCCACCTCACTCTTGCAGGTGGCGCGGGTGTGCCAAAACTTATGGCACTTAGAGCACTGCAGCACTCTCTGTATGTAGTGCAACTTGGTCTCTCTTGTCCCATCTGATGGATTGAGGGGTCACTCGGTCCTCCGATGTTTCTATGATGACTGTGGAGGGGATGTTGTTCTTGCTGATGATCCTCTCAGCACTGATGATCTTAAGTTTTTTGTTCTCACTCGTGAGCATCTCCCTGATCTGGTCGTTGGTGAGATGGTAGACTCGTTTAACGACCCATCGTTTATTTGTGCTGTGCCGGGTGGCTTTCAATAAAATGCCATGGTGAATCTTGATGTCGGCCTTCTCTTCTTGTGCAATCTTCTGCATATGTGCTGTGGTCTTTGGGTTTTTGTTGATGGAGACCATTACTCCATCAGGTGTCTTGCGCAGCTGGTAGATGCTGTTTTCCCAGCTCGTTGGTAGCGCCGACAGTTTGGCTTCTCCCACGCTTGTTTGTTTTAACAGTAGTATTCCGTTGATGTCCTCAGTTGTTGTTTCCTCCTGTGTTTAGGTATCTGGTAGATGCATCTCCTTGGTGCTGTTGAGTACTTCCCGGCTGCTGCTGGCTTCAGTTGTAGTTTCTTCCGCGACAGGAACGGTTTCAGCTGGTTTAGGAACATGACTGCTGTGTGTAGAAATGGGCTCAGCAGTCGCAGCGGCCTTCCTCGCCTTTGCCTTCTTATTCCCGCCTGCATATAGCGCATGTCTCTGTGCGGCACTTTTAACGCGAAGCATCCTCTGCGTTATCCGATCGTGATCTTTTCTCGATAGAGCGAGCGAGTCGTTGATGTCAGGATGATAAAAACAGAAAATTCCCCCCCCCCCTCATTGTTGTACCTATAAATAAAGATATTATTATGGGACGTATTGTTTCAGACGTTCAGTCTATACTATTAAAATGTGTATCTATTTAATCTCGCTTCTGGTGTTGGAGTGACTTTTATAGTTAACAGTGACACTTATCCTGTCGGATCGCTCTGTATATCAGCCACTAATGTTCAGATAGAGATAATATAAAGACAGGTCCATGATATCCAGCGAATGCTCACACCCCGCGACCTCTGAATCGATGCATGCCATTCTGCACGAGGCATGTTACTCTTCACCTTTGTCAGCATGCTTTGTTATTCAGTTATACTCACAACATGCGTATACAGTTTGTTCTACAATAAGCGAAAGCTACAGAAAACCGCCTTCACCTCCATTCTCAGACAAGGTTCTGGTATTATATGCCAAGCTCTCTTTTAATAAACATTGGCCATTTTCTTTTGCTATCAATCCCCAGGAAATTCCCCAAGCTAATCTTAACATGGAGCCATCGGTATACATAATCACATCGTTAGAGCGAGAGTAGTCATAAATTAATAGCTTAATTACAGCTTCCGTAGCGCCTGCTGACAACTCTCTACACTCACGACCCACTGCGATTAAAATCACACACATAGTCTGAATTTCTATTCGGCACGCTGACCCACTCCTTGCCTCTGCCAATCTTCTCAACTGTGCACACTTCTCTGATGGTTTATTCAGCCTGAGCCTTCCATAGTCTTCCTCTTAACAGCCCGTTACCCTCTCACACTGCCGATTCGCATGGCGAGCGCTATCAAGACAAGTCACCCGAACAAGTCAAGAAGCCTGATGTCTGAAATAGTAACATTGTCTGTGAATTATGTATATATTTAATCGATATCGTTCAGGGTAACTGCTATTTGTGTCAATGTAGGCTTGCAAGTGAATATTAGACAATCTCTGTGTGTGTTAGGCAATCTTTGTCTATGTTAGACAATCTCGTTGTGTGTTTGAGCATATCACCATGACGGTTTGACAACCTCCACATTTCTGCCCAACTTAATTTGCGTCAAAACTATACACCAGAACACGACAACACAAATAAACTGAGCTGAAATGGGCAGACAGACCAGCATCTTTAGACTTCAGATGGGGAATTATAGACTCAGAGCAAGTCTCCGTCGAATGGGTCTCACTGAATCTGTCACAGGATTCGAGCCCTAATGTGGAACATTAAAGCAAACCACTAATCGTATCCAGCAAGCCCACTCTGGCTTAGCCGTACGATGGGGGTTATTTGGCCTACGGACAAGTGAAAGCGAAATGTCCTGTTTGTGATTCATGTCGGAACAGACAATTATCGAACAATGGTCACTCAAGAAGAAGAATGAATGAAAGTAAACAAATATGCCATCAAACACCTCAGTCGTCATTCCATCCAATACAGTCAGACAAAGTTATTAGCAGAAAATTAGCTACTTGCTTTACTGGAGATATTATTGTAGATGTGTGATTGCTAATGAGGAAGAGACAGAGTGAAAATAATGAAACTAAAATCAAGTAACAATTAAAGCCATCTTTTCCTCGGTAAGGTAGCGAGCGCAGTGGCTAGACACTCGAATGTCGGCCTGGTGGTCAGGGTTTAGATCCACATCAGAACGGATTCGGATTTGTAACATTAACCTGAGCTCCAATTGTCGACCCAGCCTAAAATGGGTGCCAGAATATGTCTGTGGGTGTAAAGGCGGCCGGCGTGATACTGACCCCATCACCCACTGAGTGCCGATTGGTCTACACAAATATGGGTCTAGCACCATATGCCACAGCCGCCCCAGTGTGTATAAAAGTGTTCTTTACTCAATTTCTTACTTTAAATATGTTGTTGTTGTTTTTTTTTCCCCAGAGAGTTTTGGAATAGTTCCTCAGCGTAAGTATTGAGTTTAGTGGTATATGTAATGTTCTGTAGAAGACTTGTTTCACAGCTGGGCTATGGAGTATGCTAACCTTGTTTTGAATATGTCAATCCCATGCTTGATTATTTGTAATGTATGCAGGAGTTCACCGTGTCTGTATAAATTATATTGATACAACGACCTAAGGTAATGTGTTGCACATTGATATACGAAGTAAAGAGAAACCACGAACATTTTCAGAATGTGCAAATCTGGTGCCATGACGAATGTAGCCTTTTGCAAGATGGAAAACATACTGACCAATCAAATTATGTTATTTGCAACAAGAAAAAGAGTGGTGGGGTGCTACATAGAACCTGTACTTTTGTATGGAAATGAATCGTGGACAATGAGTAGAAAAACTAAGGGGGGGGGGGGGGAATCTGATGGCAGTGGATATGTGGTTTCTGTGGAAAATGCAAAGAATACCATAGACATACTGGAAATCCATTGACCAAGTCGTACAGTAAACAAATAAAAACCGTAAACTGATTAGAGAAATTAGACGTAGACAGGCATAACGTGTTGACCACGTTATAAGAAGAAATAAATTGGAGAACTTGGTAAAAGCTGACAATATTGAGGGGAAGAGAACAATAGGAAGGCAGAAAAATAAATATCTGAATGGCTCGGCCACGTGGTATGGTCGAGACAAGAACCCTGAGCTGATCCACGAATGTGGTGATCGCGTGAGGTTTCGAAACAATACGCCCATGCTTATGGGCATGGCACGTGATGAATGAATTGAACTTTCAAGGCAAGATCGGATCGTCATTATTCGCCTGCCAACAGCTCTCAACATATTCAAATGTCATTTATACCACACGTTAAAATTGATTCACCGCATCATTGTCTGCGCTAGACAATCGTTGTGTATGTGTGACAATTATTGTGCGTGTTTGATAATTTGTGTGTGTGTTTGACACTTTGTGTGTCTGTTACACAATCTTTGCCTGTGTTAGTAAATAATGATGTATGTTTGACAAACTTTTGTGTGTGTTTGACCATATCCCATGTCGGACTCAGCGTCTACAGTTCTGCACATCTTAATTTGCGTCAAAACTATAAACCAGAATATGACAACACCAATGATCTTGACAGAAACGGGCAGACCATAATCTTTAGTCTTCAAATACTGAATTGTAGACTCAGAGCACGCTTCCATCGAATGCGCCTCACTGACTCTACCACTATACATGGAGCACTATGGGGAGCACTAACATAAACTACACATCATGTCCAGCAAGACTGTCCTGACTTCTCCGTACTGATGGCGAAAATGTGGCCTATAGGACTTCAAGCGATCTGTTCTGTTTGTGATTCATGTCGGAACATACACATAGCATACATTGATCACATCAAGAAGAAGAATTAATCAAAGTATACACATGTGGCATCAATCAAATTTATCGTTATCCAATCCAATAAAGTAAGAGAATGTCATTAACAGAAAATTTGCTACTTGCTTTACTGGATATTTGGTGTCGATGTGTGAATGCTAACGAGGAAGAGACAGACAAGAAGCTAATTAAACTAACATCAAGTAACAATTAAAGCCATGTGATCCTCAGTAAGGTGATAAAGTGGCTAGACACTCGAATGTCCGCCTGGTGGTCAGGGTTTCGATCCGCATGAGATCGGATTCGCATGTGTAACATTAACCTGAGCTCCAACGGTCGACCCAACCTAAAATGGGTGCCAGAATATGTCTGTGGGTGTAAAGGTGACCGGGGTGACACTCAGCCCACCAGCCACTGAGTGCCTGTTGGTCCACACAAATATGAGTCTAGCACCATATGCCACAGGCGTCCCAGTGTGTATATGGTATTTACTCAATTTCTTACTTAATATATGTTTTTTTTCCAGTGTTTTTTGGAACAGTTTCAAGTGGTAAGTATTTAGTTTATTTGTTTATATGATGTGCTGTGGAAGACTTGTTTCACAACTGGGCTATCGAGTACACTAAGCTTGTTTTGAATATGTCAATCACATGCTTGATTATTGTAATGTATGTGTCTGTGTGTTGTTTGTCCATCAAGAATGATGATGACCATTCATTTTATCCAGTGGGGTTGAAAGTATGGAGCCGTGGGTTCTAAGATGGCTTATAAAGCCTATTTTGGCTCGAATTGTTCTTTGACAATGTGGGCAAAGAATGCTTGACGTTTCTGGAGGAGGATTTCCTGCAGTGGTTTTTCTATCCTGCCTTTTCTTTATAGCTCTTGCAGTCCTGGTTGCCTCACACATGACTGCACCCTTGTGTAATGATGCACGCCACGAATTTCGGTCTCTGGCTGCAGTCTCCCAGGTGTCATGTTGAATTCCAAAAGCATTTAGTGAAATTTTCAGTGTCTTTAAAGCTTTTCCTCTGGCCGCCTTGGAAGCGTTTACCACAACGCAGTTCGCTGTAAAACATTCGTATAGGGAGCCTGTGATCTGGCATGCGAGTCAAGTGACCAGCCCATCGAATCTGATTATTCATTAGTTGAGTGTGGATACTGGCCATAGACGCTCTTTCTAGGACTTCAGTGTCTGGGATCTTGTCTTGCCATTTAATCTTCAGTAGCTTCCTTAGGCAGACTGTGTGGAAGTGGTTTAATTTCCCAGCGTGACGCTGATAAACAGTCCAGGTTTCACAAGCATATAGCAGTGTGGATAATACAACTGCTTTGTAGAGTTTTAGCTTTGTTTGCAGGCTTATTCCAGTTCTGTCCCATACATCCTTGTACAGTCTGCCAAAGGCCACACTGGCCTTGGAGATTCTTGCATTCACTTCGTCATCGATTGTGGCAGCTTGTGACACAGTGCTGCCAAGATAGGTGAATTTGTCCACAACACTTAGTCTATGACCATTCACTTTGATATTCGGCACAGTGTGATTATTCCCTTGAGCTGGCTGGTACATAACTACAGTCTTCTCCAAGCTGATATTGAGCCCAAAGTTGGCACAGAAATGTGAGAAAACTATAACATTATGTTGCATGTCCGCCTCTGAGTTGGCGTATAGAGCGCAATCATCAGCAAACAGGAGCACTCTGACGGTGTCGCTGTTAATTCTGGTTTTAGCTTTCAGCCTTCTGAGATTGAATAACTTTCCATCCATACGGTAGTTGATGTCTATTCCAATATCGTCGTTCTCGAAGGCATTCATCAACATGGGTGAAAACATGAGGCTGAACAGTGTTGGTGCCAGGACACATCCTTGCTTCACTCCATTGGTGACAGGAAAGGGTTCAGACAGTTCACCATTTCCCTGTACTCTTGCCTGCATGCCATCATGAAATAACCGCACTATTTGGACAAACTTTCGTGGACAGCCATATTTTGCCATAATCTTCCACAGTCCTTCTCTGCTGACTGTATCAAAAGCCTTGGTAAGGTCAATGAAAGTGGATAACATTTCGCAGTTCTGTTCCTGACATTTCTCTTGCAGCTGCCTTGCAGCGAAACTCATGTCAACAGTTCCGCGTTGTTTTCTGAAGCCACATTGACTCTCAGGAAGAAGACCTTGATCAAGATGGGCCGTGAGGCGATTGAGAAGAATTCTGGCGAGTATCTTCCCTGTAATTGAAAGGAAGGAGATGCCTTGGTGGTTGTCACAGGATTGGCGGTTTCCTTTACGTTTGTAAAGATGGACTATTGACGCGTGTAATGTATGTAGGAGTTCACTGTGTCTGTACAAATTATACTACTACTACTATAACGTTTGCTACTACTACTACTACTGCTACTACTACTACTACTGCTGCTACTACTACTACTACTACTACTACTACTACTACTACTACTACTACTACTACTACTACTACTACTACTACTACTACTACTACTACTACTACTACTACTACTACTACTGCTGCTGCTGCTGCTGCTACTACTACTACTACTACTACTGCTACTACTACTACTACTACTACTACTACTACTACTACTACTACTACTACTACTACTACTACTACTGCAACTACTACTACAGCTGCTACTACTACTACTACTACTACTACTACTACTACTACTACTACTACTACTACTACTACTACTACTACTACTACTACTACTACTACAACTACTACTACAGCAGCAGCTACAACTGCTGCGATTGCTGCTATTACTATTATTGCTCTAGCTAGTGCTGCTACAACAACAAATACTACTACTGCTACCACTACCACTACAGCAACTATAAATGCTGCTGCTATAACTACTACTGTCACTATTATTAATTATGCTACTGCTGATGCTAAAACAATAAAAATAACAATAACAACATCAACTACTTCTACTATTATTACTACTACTAATATTACAACTACTACTGCTACTTATACTACTACTACTACTACTACTACTACTACTACTACTACTACTACTACTACTACTACTACTACTACTACTACTACTACTACTACTACTACTACTACTACTACTACTACTACTACTACTACTACCGAGATTTCAGTCGTTTCCACAGTTCAATTCTGATAAGGCTGAAATGGATCGAGACAGTAACAATGTGTGTGAATTGTTTGTAAATTGTACTTCATATCAATTAGCTTTAACTCTCTCTCTCTCTCTCTCTCTCTCTCTCTCTCTCTCTCTCTCTCTCTCTCTCTCTCTCTCTCTCTGTGTGTGTGTGTGTGTGTGTGTGTGTGTGTTGACACTCTTTCAGCGTATTAGACAATCATTATGTGTGTTAGACAATATGTTTATGTTTGACCATATGTCCATGAAGGCGTGTCAACCTATACAATTCGTCCCAACTTAATTTGCGTGAAAACTATAAATCAGAACATGAAACACCAATGAACTTGGCAGAAACGAGCAGACCCGAATCTGTAGACTTCAAAAAAAAAAAAAAAAAAAGGAATTGTAGACTCACAGTACGCCAGCATCGAATGGGTCTCACAGACTATCTCACATGCTTTGAGCACTAATGGGGAGCACTAATGGGGAACACTAATGGGGAGCACTAATGGGGAACACTAATGGGGAGCACTAATGGGGAGCGCTAATGGTGAGCACTAATGTGGAACACTAATTTGGAACACTAATGGAGAGCTCTAATGTGGAGAACTAATGAGGAGAAATAAAGTAAACTACAAAGCATGTCCAGCAAGGCTGTCCTGACTTCGATTCACTGAGGGAGGAAATGTGGCCATTCTATCAGCAACTGTTAGGGAATTAATATGACAAAACTAGCTATTGTAAATGGATTTCATAATGTCATTAATACACACTAGCTATTCATAATGAATGTCATAATATCATAAATACAACACTACTGTAAGTGAATGTCATTAATACAACACTAGCTACTGTAAAGAATGTTATTAATACAACACTGGCTACTGTAAGGTGATATCATTGATACAACACTAGATACTGTAAGTGAATGTCGGTAATACATCACTAGCTGCTATAAGGGAATGTCTTTAATACAACACTAGCTACTATAAGGGAATTCCATTAATACAACACTAGCTACTGTAATGGAGTGTCAGTAATACAATAAAAGCTACTGTAAGGGGAGGCCATTAATACACCTGTCGTGTATTATTTTAATGTCGTCCCTGGGGTGAGGGGAATCAACAACGACATCCTTTTAACCCCATTTCACTATCTTGAGGATCTTCTAGATTTCTGTCCACAACACCCCGTCGATCTCTGGATCCCTCCCTCTCTCTCTCTTTTTCTACTGTATCAAGCCCCCTCTCGTTCTTTTCCCAAAACATACTAAACAACACTGGCTCTAACAAACAAAAAAAACAACAACTTAGTTTAATAGAGAAAAGTGTCATGTATGTGAAAGTGTCTGAGTAGAATGTCTGTCGTATAATCTAGTGTGTATGCAGAATCAGACCGAACAGTCAAGGAGCACAATCTGCTTCATCATCGTACTGGTCACACCACAACACCATATCAGGGACAGTAAACGTCAACCAAGTGATGTGTCTCTCAGGCCAGGTGTCGACTTCTTCAGACAGCTCGTGAACACTCCAGATGCTTGGTCTTCAATAGTGGAAACAGTCCAATATTGATCTTCATTCTAACACACACAGTGTAACTACTCTTTTCATTAAAGTTCTGTGTTCAGAGAATCTCACAACTATTGTTACTGTCACTTTGGAAAAAACCTAAATGTTCGTATTTCACTTTTTGCAAGATTTCCCTAATGTTCATACACAATGTTACTGTTCCAGGTAGTTATTGTTACTAGTGTTCCTGGTACAAGTGTTATTTCCAGTGTCCTGAATTTAATTTGATGTAACTATCACTTAATAAACACATTTATAAACATCATTTCCTGCTCAGCAGAGGCCAGGTCCCTGCAGACCATCTGGGTCATGGGCTCAGTGTAAAAGCCTCTCAGTACACTCTGCCTTCAATACTAGAGCCATCACTTTCTATGACTTTGTTGCTAGCTTCTTGGTAGAATAACGTAGAACATTCGAGTGGAACCTGTTGAATAGAGAACACACCTGGTGAGAGCAACTCGATTCCGACCTTTATTAGGTGGGTGTAGGCCACCGGCCGCACTCAGAAAAAAATAACAGAGAACCAAACTCTGTCATCAGACCGAGGAGCTCATCACTTCGGTCTGAGTCCTGGTAAGACAAGGAAAGACTAAAGGGAACGGGTAGAAACCCAGCAGATGCCCTACTGGAAGATCCTACCTTTTACCATTCCCTCAATCCATCCCAACCATTCTCAATCTCCCTAAATATCACCCCACTACATTGTCCTTAACTCACTAAGTTAAATGATATCTCACACCAGCTAGTTTAAGCTACGCGATAGGCTACTGTTGCCGACGCTCTTATAACACATTCTATCGCCGCACAATATTGCACTCTATTCCTAAGAATAATCTAAGTTAAATATGTTTAATAGAATACCATATAGTTATTCCTGTTGTAGATGGAGACACCTTGAAATCACTGACTGGATCGATGTCCGCCGATAATTATCAACAATAGACACTATAGTCTCTCTCTAAAAAAACAACAAGGAATATTGCACACATCCGTAGCACTTCACAACTCTCGGTCAACTAACTCAAAGTTGTTTACATCAACCGTATTTATACTTGGAATAAATGACGTCACAAAACTGTCTAGACGCTGGACCGTCTAGAATCTATTTCTCTCTCCTGTTTTAGACTGGGTGGAAACAACCCGCCGTCTATTTTGCTTTCATTTGGGGACCGGTTTCCCGTACAACAAAAAGTCTTGCCCGCCTGTGATCCAAAGAATAATATCCCCCACAACACAAGATCTAGCCGACCTCTGTGCAGACATTCCGTCTATCACTTCAAAGGCTGGCTGCCGCCTTGCAGACGGATGGCGCTATAGTCCCTTCTCGAGCAACAACATATTAAAGACATGCCGACTGTGTGTAGACATTTGGGGCGACTTTCTGTCATCGATCGAAACCTTCAAGTTTTTTAATGCACAACAACACAAGCTACTTTAAGGGAATGCCAATAATACAACACATACTTATGCTTTTCCTGGAGATCTTTATGTAAGAACGAGGAAGATAAAAACAAGGAGTTAATGCAGCTAACATATCTAAACACAGAAGCCACAAACAATATGTTGCACGATTTATTGCCTGGCATATTTCGCTACATTTTACTATAGAGTTATATATCATTTGAAGTGAATACATGAATTATACCAGAGAAGACAAAAGTAACAGGCCACAGATTGAGTGCCAAACAAAACATGGGTTTTGCCCAAGCAGAAATTGATGGCAGAAAATGGGAAGTAGGGGTATGCCACAATATTGATCTAAACATGGTTAAAATGGTAGTAAATATATTGTATTATATATCAAATTAAAGGACATTGCACAAGGAACACATTGGTATTGCTACTGTTGCTAAAAGTTAGAAATATAATAATAATATTAGCAGATGTTGTAAAAAATAAATTGATGACAGAAGTGACAAGTACGTGAAATTTCCACTTACCAAGGCGCTACTGATCCGACGGTGTTTAAAATCCAATGAAACTTACTGAATTATGATAACTACACCACTTTGCTACACAAAAATCACTAGAACGGCTCCATAACACCAATAAATTACAATAAAAGCATCCTATTTTGAAGCTCATCATTGTCACATAAAATGGAAAATGTCGGAAAATCACGAGACATGTTTTGACCGTTTTCTGCCAATAAACACAAAATGTACGCTATTTTTTAGTTATAATTATTATTCTTTTAATTTAATTATTTAAATACTTCTTAAATACTTTGTGATAGGCAAAGCAAACTTTAGGGGCACAAGTGTGGCCCATCAGCTAATTCGACATGATGACAAACCTTCACGGTTAGCGGCTAAGGGTTAGTTTGTTTGTTTACATTAATAAATAATACATTTTAACAAGGAAAAAAAAACACATTTAACGTGTGCTATCAGTTTAGAATCATTAACAAATTTCCTTTAAATAAGAATAACTACAATCTAACATTGTTTAAAACTTTTATCTGGTGTAAATGAGGCCGAAAATCAAGGACCCATGCAATTCCTAAAACCGCGAGTAACTACAACTTTTTTAGCACAACTTTTAAACACATCCACAAGATTTAGTCACCAAATGTCGATGACTCGTGGCCAGTGTAAATGGAAAACCTTCTTTCGGCGTAAAAATTCGTTTCAGGGTATTAAAATTGAGCAAGGGATCGCAAACAAAAGAAACAAACGGACCGCACAAATCTTGGCAATATATTAACGAAGGGACAAAACAGTTGAGACTGTTCGGCAATCGGTTGGCGGTCAACAGCGAATCAGTTAGAGAAGAATTTGCGTGTAATTTCAGCGCCAGGATGTAGACCAGGAGTTTCCTCTGAAGACTATCGTCGGTGCTTCGGAGTTTCGAGCATCTGAGCGAATCAATCCTAATATTTGCCGCAGAGTGTGAGTTACTGCGATGGACTTCTTCTTCTTTTTTTTTCAAAATGGTGGACCACCGTGTGTATCCCGTACAACAGATTAACAAACCACCGATTCGGAGGCGAGGATAACAACGTAAAAATCATGGCAGAAGGGCTGTAGCCACACGTTTCATGCGCAAATGTAACCGTCTGGGCCTCAAGAACACGCGTATTCTATATTGGAAGTGTACCAGCGCAAAACAACGAAGCTCCATTCTGGAAAGCCTGGCTTACAGGAACGATATTGTAGAGCTTCAGGGGACGATACTGGGTGCTAATTCACTCCATATAGCTGGGTTCAAAGGTGTTTAAAACAGACGACACATGAGAATGGTGATTATTATTCGTGACAGTATAGTAGCTTCAGAAGTGGACATGTCCAGGTGGGATATCGAGGAGACACAAATACCGGCTGGTTGTGTTCAATCCGGTCAACCATTCATGTTGGTTATTGTTTATGCCTGTAATGCGAGGGTGGATCCCAGAGATGACAGTGCTTGAGTGACATGTTATGTCAAGAGTGAAATGTCATTTTCTGTGAAGATTTCAACGCTAAAGGCAGATCATGAGGAAACATCTCTTCCAATACACAAGAGGAGGAGCTCGATACCGCTATTGATACTATCGACCTTGTAGATACAGTGGCTGAGACACCAGGACAGCAATTCGCCCAGGTGATGAGGACAGTGTTATTGACCTGGCGCTAGTTTCACCTCCACTCAATAGAGTGTGTAGATCGGGTGCTCTAGGGTACCATGGCAGAACCACCACAAATGCAGCATATTAGTGGAGAAAGGCAGGATCGGGCAGCACAGGTTAATGACCAAGATTTTCAAGTGTGACAGTACAGGACACGATGTGGCGAGTAGAATAAGGCGCGACAAGCGCAGCAATGAATATGGCAGGAAAAAAGCTGGGACAGCCACCTTTGTGGAATTGTGAGATGTAAAAGGAATAGATGAATAAGCGTGATGCTGTAAGGAAATGGCAAAACGACAAAAAGAATAGAGGTCACAGGACACAATAGATTACGCAACCACGTGTATACAAATTTCAAGATTGTTGACTCAGCCATGTGCACATGTGGTTGCGTTGCAGTCAGCAGAGCACATACTCCAGAACTGCCCAAACTACAACATATCCAGGCGAACCTGCTGGCCTAGAGAGACAACAGTGGAAGATAAATTCTATGGACCGCTGAGTGAACTAAAAAAGACTGTTAGATTCATACAAGAGACAACATAGCAGTTATAGACATATTTCAAGCGAACGATAGAAGAAAAAGAAGAAGAAGAAGAAGAAGAAGAAGAAGAAGAAGAAGAAGAAGAAGAAGAAGAAGAAGAAGAAGAAGAAGAAGAAGAAGAAGAAGAAGAAGAAGAAGAAGAAGAAGAAGAAGAAGAAGAAGAAGAAGAAGAAGAAGAGAGTTCTCCATCCTAGCCTTATCTTGCACTTGGGAAGAAAGATGGACACAAGAGTTTGCGATTTCAAAAAAAAAAAAAAAATAAATAAAAAAATAAAAAACTAGTTAAAGTGGTTAAAAGTGAAAAGTGGGCAGAGATGTGTCAAAGAATAAATACAGACAAGTCACTGAAATTGTTCTGGCGACTACATAAAAGTATGAATCGTGTAGTCAAGAATAAGAGTATTTCCGACTTCCAAAGTGCTGACCTCATCTGGCAGAGAACTGAAGAGAATAAGGGGAAAGCCCTTTTCGAACGCTATCTAGATCAGAGCAACCAGACAGACATGAGAGGCCGAAATCTTGCCAAGGCGGTTACCTCAGATAGGTTAAGGCCCAGAACATTTCAGATGAAAACACAATAACAGTGAAAGAGATCAGGGATGTGCTTCGACGATTAAATAAAACAGCGCTCTAGGGTCAGATGGCATAAGGTATGATGCCATAAGATGTGTACCGACAACAAGTTAATGGAACTAGCAGACATGTACACCAACATTATAGGTAGTGCTAGCATCAAGGAGAAGTGATTACACAGCTAACTGATGCCCTTGCCGAAGTCTGGCAAAGACCACACAAAAATTCAGGGATATCGAGTAATAACCATGCAGAATACAATAGGCAAGCTGCTGGAGAAGTTACTTGCCAGAAAAAATATCAAGCCAGTTAGAGAGGCAAGGTCTTTTCCAACCTACCCTGGGAGGATACAGTCCAAACAGAGGAACCTGGACCAATGCAGCAGTTATTGCCCATGATGTATGTAAAGGTTTCCACTCAGGCATTGAAACATTTCCCTCAGCGATTGATCTTGAGGACGCATACAACAGAGTACAGTTGGATGTTTTAATGCTTCAACTTCTTGAACTCAAGATAAGTCCTTTCCTCCTTAGTTGGATCGCTGCAATCCTCTTCCTCTAAGTAGTTTTAGATGTGGCAGTTGGACTTAAAAACCAACAACATTATATCCTGGCCTGCCACAGGGATCACCATTGTCTCCAGTGCTGTTCAATGTCTACACCGTGAGAATCACCGGCGAAAATAAAAATCATAGCACCGGCAGACGATGTGTTAGTGTATTGACAGGATAATGATAGAGATCGGGGTGCTGTGGAACTAAAAACAGAACCCAATCGCATAAGCACTTGTGTGTTGAAGGTGGGGCAAAGTTCAACCCAACAAAGGCAGCAGTGACATGGTGCTCTTGAATAATCATATGGTCAACACGCCAAAGAAAACTGTAAATCTGGGTTCAGAGACTGGAAAGAACGCAGGAAATTAATTACTTGGGGATACGATTTTATCGAAGCCTCGCTTATACTGAGCACGTAGACAAGGTGATAAAAAAGGCCAAGCGGGGTTTGGCTGCGATGCGGGTGATGGCGGCGGCAAACTGTGAGCAGCGCCATCTATGTCTTCCTAGATAATACACTAGAGGACGCACTAGAGAATACACTAGAGAACGCACTAGAGAATACACTAGACGACATACTAGAGAATAAACTAGAACACATAATAGAGGACACAATAAAGGGCGCACTAGAGAATACACTAGAGGACGCACTAGAGAATACACTAGAGGACGCACTAGAGAATACACTAGAGGACGCACTAGAGAATACACAAGACGACATACTAGAGAATACACTAGAACACATAATAGAGGACACAACAAAAGAGCGCACTAGAGAATACAGTAGAGGTCGCACTAGAGAATAAAATATAGGACGCACTAGAGAATACACTAGAGGACGCACTAAAGAATACACTAGAGGCCGCACTAGAGAATACACTAGAGGACGCACTAGAGAATACACTAGAGGACGCACTAGAGAAAACACTAGAGGACACACTAGAACACATAATAGATGACACAATAGAGGACGCACTAGAGAATACACTAGAGGATGCACTAGAGAATACACTATAGGACATACTAGAGAATACTGTAGAGAACGCACTAGAGAATAAACTAGAGGACACACTAGAACTCATAATAGATGACACAATAGAGGACGCACTAGAGAATACACTAGAGGATGCACTAGAGAATACACTAGAGGACACACTATAACACATAATAGAGGACACACTATAGGACACACTAGAGGACACACTAGAGGACACATCAGAGGACGCACTAGACGACACAATAGAGGACGCACTAGAGAATACAATAGAGGACGAACCAGGTAATACACTAGAGGACAAACTAGGGAATATACTAGAGGACGTACTAGAGAATACACAAGAGAACGCATTAGAGAATACACTAGAGGACACACTAGAATACATAATAGAGGATACAATAGTGGACGCACTAGAGAATACACCAGAGGACGCACTAGAGAATACACTAGAGGACACACTAGAGAATACACTAGAGGACACACTAGAGAATACACTAGAGGACGCACTAGAGAAAACACTAGAGGACGCACTAGAGAATACACCAGAGGACGCACTAGAGAATACACTAGAGGACACACTAGAGAAAACACTAGAGGACACACTAGAGAATACACTAGAGGACACACTAGAGGACGCACTAGATGACACAATAGAAGACGCACTAGAGAATACAATAGAGGACGAACCTGGTAATACACTAGAGGACGCACTAGGGAATATACTAGAGGATGCACTAGAGAATACACTAGAGGACACACTAGAGAATACAATAGAGGACGCACTAGAGAATACACTAGAGGACGCACTAGAGAATACACTAGAGGACACACTAGAGAATACAATAGAGGACGCACTAGAGAATACACTAGAGGACACACTAGAGAATTCACTAGAGGACACACTAGAACACTAAATAGAGGACACAATAGAGGACGCACTAGAGAATACACTAGAGGACACACTAGAGAATACACTAGAGGACACACTAGAGAATACACTAGAGGACACACTAGAGAATACACTAGAGGACACACTAGAGAATACACTAGAGGACACACTAGAGGACGCACTAGAGAATACAATAAAGGACGAACCATGTAATACACCAGAGGACGCACTGGGAATATACTAGAGGATGCACTAGAGAATACACTATATGACACACTAGAGAATACACTAGAGGACATACTAGAGGACGCACTAGAGGACACAATAGAGGACGCACTAGAGAATACAATAGAGGACGAACTAGGTAATACACTAGAGGATGCACTAGGGAATATACTAGAGGATGCACTAGAGAATACACTAGAGGACACACTAGAGAATACACTAGAGGACACACTAGAGGACGCACTAGAGAACACAATAGAGGACGCACTAGAGAATACAATAGAGGACGAACCAGGTAATACACTAGAGGACGCACTAGGGAATATACTAGAGGATGCACTAGAGAATACACTAGATGACACACTAGAGAATACACTAGAGGACGCACTAGAGAATAAACTAGAGGACACACTAGAACACTAAATAGAGGACACAATAGAGGACGCACTAGAGAATACACTAGAGGACACACTAGAGAATATACTAGAGGACGCACTAGAGAATACACTAGAGGTCGCACTAGAGAATACACTAGATGACACACTAGATGACACACTAGAGGACACACTAGAGGACGCATTAGAGGACGCACTAGAGGACACAATAGAGGACGCACTAGAAAATACACTAGAGGACACACTAGATAATACACTAGAGGACGTACTAGAGAATACACTAGAGGACACACTAGAATACACACTAGAGGACACACTAGAGAATACACTAGAGGACGCACTAGAGAATACACTAGAGGACACACTAGAATACACACTAGAGGACACACTAGAGAATACACTAGAGGACGCACTAGAGAATACACTAGAGGACGCACTAGAGGACACACTAGAGGACACACTAGAGAATACACTAGAAGACGCACTAGAGAATACACTAGAGGACACACTAGAGGACGCACTAGAGGACACAATAGAGGACGCACTAGAGAATACACTAGAGGACGCACTACAGAATACATTAGATGACACACTAGATGACACACTAGAGGACACAATAGAGAATACACTAGAGGACACACTAGAGAATAAACTAGAGGACACACTAGAGAATTCACTAGAGGACACACTAGATGACACACTAGAAGACACACTAGATGACACACTAGATGACACACTAGAGGACACAATAGAGAATACACTAGAGGACACACTAGAGAATAAACTAGAGGACACACTAGAGAATTCACTAGAGGACACACTAGATGACACACTAGAGGACACACTAGAGGACACACTAGATGGCACACTAGAGGACACAATAGAGAATACACTAGAGGACACACTAGAGAATATACTAGAGGACACATTAGTGAATATACTAGAGGACACACTAGAGAATTCACTAGAGGACACACTAGAGGACACAATAGAGAATTCACTAGAGGACACACTAGAGAATTCACTAGAGGACACACTAGAGGACACACTAGAAGACACACTAGAGGACACAATAGAGAATACACTAGAGGACACACTAGAGAATATACTAGAGGACGCACTAGAGAATATATTAGAGGACACACTAGAGAATTCACTAGAGGACACACTAGAAGGCACACTAGAGGACACACTTGAGGACACAATGGAGGACGCACTAGAAAATACACTAGAGGACGAACTAAGTAATACACTAGAGGACGCACTAGGGAATATACTAGAGGATGCACTAGAGAATACACTAGAGGACGCACTAGAGAATACACTAGAGGACGCACTAGAGAATACACCAGAGGACGCACTAGAGAATACACTAGAGGACGCACTAGATGACATACTAGAGGACACACTAGAGGACGCACTAGAGGACATACTAGAGGACACACTAGAGGACGCACTAGGGAATACATTAAAGAACACATTAGATAATACACTAGAAGACACACTAGCGGACACAATAGAGGACGCACTAGAGAATACACTGTAGGACGCACTAGAGAATACACTAGAGGACGCACTAGAGAAAACACTGTAGGACTCTCTAGAGGACACACTAGAGAATACACTAGAGATCACATTAGAGAATACACTAGATGACGCACTAGAGGACACGATACCGGACACACTAGAGAATACACTAGAGGACGCACTAGAGAATGCACTAGAGGACGCACTAGAGAATGCACTAGAGGACACGCTAGATGACACACTAGAGGACACACTAGAGGACACTGGGGAGGATCGAAACGTCGGATTCGTTGTGTTGTGGCTTATCTTATTTGTACACATTATTTACCGTTACTTTGGTATTGTTATTATTATTGTTAGTATTGTTATTGTTATTACGTGTTCATATTCATTTCACCTATGTGATTACTGTTCAAGTTGTTTGAGTTGGCTGTAAGGTTTGTAAACCGTGTTTGAGTTGTTGGTAAGGTATTTACACCATTTTTGAGTTGGTTGTAGGGTATTTACACCGTGTTTTAGTTGGTTGTAGGGTATTTACACCGTATTTGAGTTTAGTTTAGTCGAGTTTAGTCGATGGATCAACATCACAGCACTCGGGTGTAACCCTTAAGTGCTACGTTCTCCTCCTAACTCAAATCTGAGTCTGGAGAAACTCAGCTCATTGCACGAACTCCGTAGCACTGGTGAGGATCCTGAAATACTTTGGGTAGATGTTTAACTCGAAATTTTGCCCGGGCAGCGCCGTTAGGCTACTCTTTTTCGATTTCCAACTACCAAAGGATTTTTTACGTGCGCAGAAATACACACGGGCGTCCGATCTCACTACTCAGAGACCAGGGGAAATGTTATTACTAGAAGTCCACGTGAAAAAATCGTTGTCCTCATCCGGGGTTGAACCCGGGACCTCCAGCACTCGAGGCGAACACCATACCTCGAGACCATGTTGGTTGTAGAGTATGTACACCGTGACTGAGTTTGTTGTAGGGTATTTACACCGTTTTTGAGTTGGTTGTATTGTATTTACACCGTGTTTGAGTTTGTTGTGTGGTATGTACAACGTCTTTGAGTTGGTTGTAAGACACGCTTACCGTTTTTGAGTGGGTTGTCAACTATGTACACTGTGTTTGATTTTTTTGTAAGATATTTACGCTGTGCCTGTGTATGTTCTCTCTCTCTCTCTCTCTCTCTCTCTCTCTCTCTCTCTCTCTCTCTCTCTCTCTCTCTCACACACACTCTCTGTCTCTTTCTCTGTATCTCGCAAGAGCAAGTCATACCTAACTAGTTTCGCAGATGCAGGATAACAATAACACCATGACACAGTAACAGCACTTTAGTTAAGAAAAGAGCATGCTTAGTTCAAAGTGGCACACCTCATGTACACGATCAAAGATAGTATGCAACTGTTGTATAGTTTCCGTAGGACATACTGTTGTTGTAGGAAACAGAAATACGGATAAATGAGGTAGGTCTGCACTTTTGATGCATGATAAGGCAGATGTGGTCATGGCCTTTTAGAATACTGTGTATAGCATTGGTGAACAGATAAACCATTATAGCCTGGAGAGAATGGACGTGCTGGAAGATATGAGGTCTGGCCGATAATCATCACTCTAAGGATAGGTCAGACGGACACATAATCCGCAACTTGTACTAATAGCACGAGGCTCTTCACTTATTTGTTAATCACGATTAAGGAGCGTGTATGGGCATGTCCCGTGTGTTGTGATACCGGTTCTCAACAGAAATCAACTAGTTAATAAAGAGTACATTCAACATTCCATTAGTCTGATACATATTTGTTGCCCTTTCCTAAGACGAAGACTCGCGCCCAGAGACTCCAGTTCCTGTACAGACCAGCACTCATGTAATACATGGAACCGAGGTCCTTCAGTCTGCAGGTCTGTATTTGTGCTGTTGATATTGCCTCTATACTTTCGAGTTACAATTTGTGAGGACTAGCAGACTAGCCCGTGGCAACAAATGGATGTGCGTCTTGTATGATTGCACAAGAACTAATGTGAAAAATCGTGGTACTTGAACTTAACAATTTTCAGACATTGTATTTAGCATATCGCGGACTAAGAAAATAGAAAAATCCTGAAATTCTACAAGATATGAACATCGAAGAAAACTCGCTCGTAAACAGCATCTGGTCTCAGAAACTGACATACATGAAACCTCACTGTGGGTTGTAAAGAACACAAATGGAAAGCATGGTTACTGGAACAAGAGGCAGAGGTCGATCAGCCTGAAGATGGGCACAGGACTTTGCAGACACATGTGGGCATGTGACAGAAGAACGAGCCCGGGGTCGAGTACTCTCCGGTGGGCCGTGATGAGAGCGACGTACTGCAAACATCCTGCTACA
This sequence comes from Cepaea hortensis, assembly GCA_963921405.1. Classification (NCBI taxonomy): domain Eukaryota; kingdom Metazoa; phylum Mollusca; class Gastropoda; order Stylommatophora; family Helicidae; genus Cepaea; species Cepaea hortensis. Next base: position 28,021,385 of record OY992891.1, read on the forward strand.
CGATTATATTTTGAGGTTATGTATATCTGTACATGAGGTTTAGTTACGATTCAATCAAATTCTTTATCAACGAAACAACAAACCGAGCCATGCAACCTAGCCACAAAACTGAGATGCAAAAGTGAGTCACAAAACTCAGCCACAAATGAATATTTATGGCAAGAGTGGCCCTGGCACACTTACAGTCAAAGCCTGACCACGCACTGTCTGGGGGTGATGTTCATTGTCTGATCTATGGGAGGTAACTGGAGGGCCTGTGGTGATGGATATTCGTTCACAATGAGAGTGATTCTTGACAAACCAGACCAGCGTTTAGATTGATGACAACTATTGTCTGTACACTCCCAACACACATATAGATAATACGAGGGTAAGTTAATAAGTAAGCCTGATTTGACTGTAGAAAAATAACTAAATATGATAACAACTTGAAACCAGTGTATTTGTATACATACATTGAACCTTTATTTCTCGACATATTTTCCACCAACATTGAAGTACTTATCCCATCGTTTTATAAGTCCTCTCAAATCCGTGGCATAGAAATGCGTGCCCTGTTAATATTTACCTGCAATCCCACAGCACTGTGTGACTTACTTATTGACTCTCGCCTCGTAACGTTTTCTACTCATCTATGTACCGCTTTACGGGACAATCATTTCTCAGCATAAACACTGAAAACCAATGTAGATTATAAAAAGTTAGCTATATATTATCTGTTCAGGTGTAATCCCAATGTAGATTATAAAAAGTTAGCTATATATTATCAGTTCAATTCTAACATGAATGCAGAATATAGAAACCATCCATCCGTTCATCATGTACCATGCCGATAAGCGTGGGCGGTCATGTTTTGCCATCTCACTCGATCACCAGAGTCGTGAATTAGCTCCGTGTTCCTGTCTCAACCATGCCACTTGGCCAAGCCATCCGGGTATTTACTTCTCGGTCTTCCCCTTGGTCTCTTCCCTTCGATCTTGCTAGTTGTCACCAAGTTCTCCAAGTAGAACAGACTAACTAAATGCTATTATCTGTGGAATTCTAACTTTAATGTAGATTATAGCATGATGTACATTTGCTATTGTCTGTCTACTTCTAACTCACGTATATATTCTTCTTCTTCTTCTTCTTCTTCTTCTTCTTCTTCTTCTTCTTCTTCTTCTTCTTCTTCTTCTTCTTCTTCTTCTTCTTCTTCTTCTTCTTCTTCTTCTTCTTCTTCTTCTTCTTCTTCTTCTTCTTCTTCTTCTTCTTCAGCGTTCCGAGCCATTGAGCTTCTTTGCTGCAGATACAATCCATCTCCATTCGTCTCTCTGTTTGACCCTCTCTTGCCAGTCGTTGATTCCAAGTGCGTATAGATTATAGAATAATTAAATACGATTGCCTGTCCACTTCTAATTCACATATAGTTTATAGACTGATTATCATATGCTATCGTCTGTCCACTTCTAACTCACATATAGTTTATAGATTCATTATCATATGCTATCGTTTGTCCACTTCTAACTCTTCTATTGCCTGATTGCTTTTCCAAGGTGTGATTATAAATTGATAACCATACACAACTGTCTCATTATGTATCCAGAGTGAAGGTTATACGTAGAATGGCAGCTATATATACTATTAACTCTCCATTGACCTCACCTCTCTGCAGGAACACGTGTCTTTGGCGCATAACCAACTAGGCACCACTAGGGTTAACTGACCGGTATCTGAGGGTTGTCTGGGGAGTGTATTAGGTGTGTATGAGGAGTGTATGTGGGGTGTATGAGGGGTGTATGAGTGTTGTCTGAGGGGTGTAGGAGGTGTGTATGAGGGGTGTCAGAGAGTTGTCTGAGGTTTGTATGAGAGGTGTCTGTGGGGTTATCTGAGGTATGTATGAGGGTTGTCTGAGTAGTGTATGAGGTGTGTATGAGAATTGTATGGGGGGGGGGTGTGAGTGTTGGCTGAGCTTGTATGAAAGGTGTATGAGGGGTGTATGAGGGATGTATGAGGGGTGTATGAGTGGTGTCTTACTGGTCTCAGCAGGTTCTAGAATAGATATGTATGTGTATAATGTGCATATTATATAATTATTACCATATACTATTATTTGATTACCTCCCCCCATGCAGTAGATTATAGAATTATTACTATATACTCTTGCCTGACTATCCACCCAATGTGTAGGTTGTATAATGGTTACTATATACTATTGTTTGATCATCTACCCAAGGTGTTTGTTATATCATGGTTACTATATACTATTGTTTGATAACCTCCTTAAGGTGTAGGTTATAGAATGATATTATATACTATTGTCTATTACCTCTCCACGTTGTAGGTTATAGAATGATCACAATGTTCCAATTTCCTTTCACCCCTGCCAATTTTGCTCCCAGGCACGTACGAGGTCGAGCTGAACTGGGAAGGGGACCCAGAACTACACATTCTCAAGCAAAATTGCCGGAAAAACCCAGGTCACGACAAGTTTATACCAGTTCACGAATTTGGTCCAGAACATCTTCCAGCTCTCTACAGACATGACTTAATTATTGACCTTGTCAATTGTCTGTCCACCTTGACAGTACGACTTAGAGTTGACAAGATCAGTCTCTCCAGGCCAAGCCCCCCATACCCACCCAACCCTCGACTTGATCATCTCGGCAGAGACTGTTCCATCAACGGAACTGGCCACGTCACTAACACTGAGGTATGTTCAGACGAGGGAGATACCACTTGTGCTTGTCAACAGTGTCTGGAATCTGGCAATCCAGTGAGAAGTTTTGTTAAAATCTTCATCCAAACAGCAGCCCATGTGGTGCATGATGACCTGGAGGCTGCAAACACAACTTGCTATTTTAATTATCTTAATGATATCGATGGCCTGGATACGGCCGTCAAGGTTCAAGGGACCCAAGGCGTAAAGATTGACGTTAAGGAAGACCGGTGCTGGATGTTCGGCTACACCCACGACCTATCTCTGGCGAAGAGGCTGGGGGGCATGTCAAACAACTATGAAAGGTTGCGGAGAGAAGTCAGAGACAAGTATTGTGTGAACTGGTCGGACACCCCCGAGGATAAACTGACAATCATTGTGTCACATCCACACGGGTGTAGCAAGTATGTCACCGTTGGCAATACCCAAGACAGACTTGCAGCACCGGATGATGGAGACTGGACTCAGTACAGCTACACGACCCCAACATGTCCAGGTTCCAGCGGAGCCCCGATCTTTATGCTGGGCAAACATGGCTACATTGACAACCATCACCACAGTGGTGCTGTCCCTGACACTAAGCTGAATGTCAGCACCTTTGGCTTGTTCTAATCATTCAGATTGAATGTCAGTACATGTGGCGTGCTCTAATCATTCAGACTGAATGTTAGCGTATTTACTCCCACTGTGTGTACATAAAGTGAATCTGTCGGAGGCATGTGGGTAGGTGTGACTGAAAGGTTACAATTCTATTTCAGACTCAGAAGTTACTGAGTTCACATTCCAGCAATACAGAGGATCCCCAACTGGAGAGGTTGTTTCATCTCATCGGGCAGTGAACAGAGGATCTACAACTGTAGAGGGTGTTTCAGCGGGGAGTTAACGTAGAGTCTAGACGACATTCGACTGATAGGGAAAAGTGCACGGGGCGATTAATTAGGATGCGACTGTGCCAACAGCATGGAAACCCTCTGTTGGCTACTGAAGAAGGAGACAGAATACGCGCGGGAATGTCCGGAGTGCAGTGGTATTGGTTATTGAATCCATTGTCATATACAATATATGTTCAATGCTTTTACTTGGGTATAACAAGGTGATAGTTAGCTCACGCTGCATTCACCACACGAGTAACGATAGTTTATTTACATATGCCCAAACATACTTTTGAAATTATCAATATCTTGGATGTTTTGATATGTTGATACTATTACGATGAATTAAATCTAGTTGTATTAACATATATTCACATACATAAGATGATATTGTGATTTGATATTTGCATGCGTTGAAAGGGTGCCTTGTGATGGATTTACGTTTTGAGAACATGTAGCTTTACATCAAAGCATGAAGAAGATACAATACGTAAATGAATTAAAATTCAATTGAAAATTGCGGGCAGAGTTCAGTTCGTGATCAGTACAAATTCTCTCTGCGATGGATCTTGGTGTCGGCTGATCCATCCACAAACGCACAAAAACCCCCGAAGGAACCAGAACCTATATGTAGTTCATTTTATCTACACATGTCACACATATCTATATATTTATAAACACATTAAATTAACTTGTGTATCTCTCTCTCTCTCTCTCTCTCTCTCTCTCTCTCTCTCTCTCTCTCTTTCTCTCTCTCTCTCTCTCCGTCTCTCTCTCTCACTCTCTCTCTTTCTCTCTCTTTCTCTCTCTCTCTTTCTCTCTCTCTCTCACTCTGTCTCTCTCTCTCTCTCTCTCTCTCTCTCTCTCTCTCTCTCTCTCTCTCTCTCTCTCTTTCTCGCTCTCTCTGTAACCTTTAATTCCCATGTTCATGCTCTCGTTAAGCAAATAGTCAACAACAACAAAAAAGTATACCAACTTGCCAAAATTAAAAATTTCTTCGATAAAAACACAAGAAAGATATTCTATACTTCCCATATACAAACACACATTGGCTATTGCTCTACAATCCGGGATGGATGATCCAAATAAATAACAAAACTCCTTTATTCACTCCAGAAAAAGGCAATGCGTTTAATTAAAGGAAAATGCTAATCCACAATTCAAACCTACATGAACGTCTTCACTTACTGCCACTCCACAAACGCTTCTTACTTTATAATAAAGCCAAAATAATTCACCAAATCCTATTTCAAAATGTTCCAAGCTACCTTTGGGAACTGTTTTAATATAATGCAAGAGATATCGAACGACTAAACATACTTCATGTCCCTCAACCTAGGATAGATATACAAAACAAGCTTAGCGTACTCTGCCGCTCAGTTGTAAAACATTCTTCCACAATAAATAAATAAAAAACGCCACAAATCACTATACTTACAGTCGTAACCTGTTTGCACAGTATCTCAGTACAAACTACATCCCCCCGCCCCCTAAATAATGTTGTTGTTTGTCCATCAAGAATGATGATGACCATTAATTTAATCCAGTGTGGTTGAAAGTATGGAGCCGAGAGTTCTAAGATGGCTGATAAGGCCTATTTTGGCTCGAAATGTTCTTTGACAATGTGGACAAAGAATGCTTGACGTTTCTGGAGGAGGATTATCTGCAGTGGTTTTTCTATTCTGTCTTTTCTTCACAGCTCTTGCAGCCTGGTTGCCTCACAAGTGACTGCACCCTTGCGTAATGATGCACGCCACGAATTTCGGTCTCTGGCTGCAGTCTCCCAGGTGTCATGATGAATTCCAAAAGCATTCAGTGAGATTTTCAGTGTCTTTAAAGCGTTTCCTCTGGCCACCTTGGGAGCGTTTACCACAACGCAACTCGCCGTAAAAAATTCGTTTAGGGAGCCTGTGATCTGGTGATGAAGAACCATAGACCGCTTTCAGTGAGTCGTAGAAGTTTTTCATATCATGTCTGTCAGCAAAGCCTTGAATTTCATCAGCTTTGCTGCTCAGCCAGGAGTCCCGCATGTGCCGAAGTTTCTGCTGCACTACTCTCTGAATGTTCTTGAAGGCATCTTTTTTTTATGTTGACTTCGGGACATTCATATGTGCCTTGAGGAGAAGATGTTTCTCGGCCAGCAATTGGTTGATGTCTTCGGAATTTTCATCAAACCAGTCGTTATGCTTTCGGGGGGTTGGACCCAGGATTTCCATAGCAGTGTTGTAAATTATGTCCTTTAGGGCTCTCCACTCTGTTTCTGTATCCTGTTTAGCTGGAGCATTGGGCTTGAGGCGGTCTTCCAGCATATTTTCAAACGACAGCTGCATTTTCTTGCTGTTTAGGCGGGTGACATTTAGTTTTTCTTGCATTTTCTCCCCTTGAGGACGCCGTGGTGGTTTGATGTGAATGTTTATTTTCGAGATAATGAGACGAAGGTCTGTCCAACATTCGGCACCACACATGGATTTTGTCACCCGAACGTCTTGTCTGTCACTCCTCCTGACGATGACATAATCAATGAGGTGCCAGTGTTTTGATCGAGGGTGCATCCACGATGTCCTGTTTCTCAATGGGGAAAATTGTGTTGGTAATCAGGAGATCGTGTTCGGCACATGTCTGAAGAAGGAGGAGTCCATTGCTGTTACAATTTCCGACTCCGTGCTTTCCAATAATGCCACTCCAAGAGGTGGTGTCCGTGCCTACTCTGGCATTGAAATCCCCAGGGAGTATAAGTTTGTCTCCTTTGGGAACAGATGTTAATATATTGTGCAGGTCCTCATAGAACTTGTTCTTTGTATCATCTTCATTGGTCATAGTTGGTGCGTAGACACTCACAATAGTTGCATGCTTCCTTCCATTCAGCAGGGGCGATTTAATGGTCTTGACCCTGTCGTTTATAGCCTTTGGAAAACCAGCTAGTTTGCCGACCAGGACCGACTTAATGGCAAATTCCACACCGGATTAGCGTCTTTCCTCGCTTTTCCTTCCACTCCAGAAAAATGTGTAGCCGGCACCTATTTCACAGATTTGGCCTTCTTCTGCAAGTCGTGTCTCGCTCAAGGCTGCAATGTCGATGTTGTACCTGCCCAGCTCTCTCCCAATCAGTGCTGTTCGTCTCTCTGGACCCGACGCGCCATCTCTATCAAGTAGGGTGCGTACATTCCAAGTTCCGATTGTTAAGGGAATATGGTTTGCTCTTTTAGCTTTACCTGTTTTTTCTTTGTTTGTATGTCGACCGCAGTTTAGGGTACCCACATACCGCGACTAGCTGGTTAGGTAGTGATGGAGCAGACAATGTTTAGGGCACCTTTTCTAGCCCCTTCCTCATGCTATGGAGGTGAGCAGTGTGTTCCTATAGAGGGCTGCTCAGTCGCTCAGGGGGCTGCCGAATCCAACTGCTGCTCCGGTCAGTAGAAGACGACCATATGTCCTGAGCCGCCTGTGTACAGGTCTGCGACTACGGCTGCCAGCGTACCCACGCCTGCCACTTCGCCGCTCGCCCATCGCCACAGAGCTTGAAGGTGATATATGACGTTGGATGAAGAATTACTTGCGCGATGAATTGGATTAAAGTGAGGAAGAGTTCACTCTCTCGCCTGAGTCCATCTGAGTCCAGTGGCAAGACAAGTCAACACGACTGGAGATGAATACAGGTGCAGTGGATGACCAGGGCGCTCTAGTGCCTTGCCGTGCTCATTACGTTCCACAACGCTTTGCAGGTAAACGCCGTCTTGCCCGTTGAATCGGGAATGATTTCTTCCGCGCAGTCTGCCGGATCCTGTCTTCACATGCTGGGTAGGCATAACCTAGTTCACCGCTTGGTTTGACACCAAATCGGCTACCCGCGCCTGGTTTAGCCAGCCTCTCACAGCTGTTGCCCGGAAGGTGGCCGCTGTCGCATGCTGATAGCTACCAGGAGCCACAGGCGTGAGCTGAGTTTCAGGCTTGGACCAGTGGGGGATGGGTCCTGAAAAGGACATGAGGTCATCCTTACCAAAGGTGCTACCAATGCCTGACACCCCGTACTCCAAATAATAAAATTATCTCAAACGACAACTAGTATAATAAACATTCACATATGTATTTTACGTTACACCTTCCTTAGGTTTTTATAATGGCCGTGTTAAACATTGCCTTAGTGGGACATGTATTATTGATTATTTTCCATGCGTTTTAATGCATATTGTTCTGTGGTTGTCTAAGATTAGCTTCATAAGAGATGTATGCATGAAATAACGTATGGGAGGAAAGAGAGAAGAAGGGCAGAATGTCAAACGGGCCTGGGTACCCAATTCTTAATCATTTGAAAATAAAGTTTGTTCGTTCGTACGTACGTTCGTACGTTCTCTCTCTCTCTCTCTCTCTCTCTCTCTCTCTCTCTCTCTCTCTCTCTCTCTCTCTCTTCCCCTCTCTCTCTCTCACTCTCTCTCTCTCTCTCTCTCTCTCTCTCGGTCGCTGTCTCTCTGTTTCTCTCTCACACTCTTACTGTCGTGTCAAAGGTATATCGTATTAGCACAGCTGTTGTCCTACATTATCTGCCTTCAGCCCTCCTGTGTCCTATCATGCTTGAAGGAGTTCTTAAATCCTCTGTGTAACCTCATGCAGACACGGTGAAATGACGAATCTGCCTTTAAACGTCAGTTGTTTCACTCAAATTGTTTTTTGGGCACTACGGCTGGTTTTGTCACTTAAACTGCCTTACATTAATTGGACACAGAGGAACACAAAAGAGGAAACATTAACAGCCTTATGTAGTTGGGACTAAACACACACACACACACACACACTCCTATCTCTGTCTCTTTACACACGTACACACACATGCGCGCGTAAACACACACACACACACACACACACACATAGATGTGTTGAGAAAGGAACCGACGTCATATGACTTGGAACACGTCTTCATGCTCTCCGTCCTCATCTTCAACGATCAGCGAAGAGCCCCAATATTGATAGTACAAGCTACTATCCGATTATGTGTCCTTCTGGCCTTTCCCCAGAGAACTCAATATCGGTCAGATCCTCTGGTCACTCCCTGCTGCACTATTTCTTCCACCGAATGATGGTGTATCTGTTCTTCCACACTTTAGACACGATCCCATAGGAACGTGACCACATCTGCCTTATCATCCGGGACTCTCCGTGGCGAAGTAGTTAAGCCGTCTGACTCGGGCTCCGAAGGTTATGGGTTCGATTCCGGGATGCGTCCTTCGGTTGACGAGTGCATTTGTGTCGGAGACTCCTGGGGGTCGTCGCTGGAGATACGGAGTTCGTGCTTTGTGCGAAGCTTTCGGCAGTTCGCTGCAGAAAGAGACTGTGCCATATGGGATTTAAAAAAAAACGGTGCATTGAAGTCGACCCTGTCGACTCTTAAGCAACTTTTGTATGCCTTATCATCCAACAATTCCTCCACCCTACCCAAAGGTGCAGAACCAGCCAATATGTCTGCCTGCTCGCTTCCCAACAAACCAGCATGCCATGGGGAACAAATCCAGCCAATCTGTCAATCACACAAACATGGGGAACCGATCCAGCCAATCTGTCAATCACACAGTCAATCTTGGCGAACAGACCCAACCAATCTGTCAATCACACAGTCAATCCTGAGGAACAGATCCTACCAATGACACACACAGACCTATGTATTTAATGGATGACAGTTTTATTTCTATTTTTGGACCAGATTTTCAGGTCTCACTTGATGACTTCAGTATTTGTTACACAATATATTAACAGTATTAATAATATTTTGTTTGATTTGAATAAAGACTAACTTCTATGGCTAAAGAATGTATAATTGCTACTAAGAGCCAGCTATCAGACTTTCTAGGCACTGGCCCATTTATTGATTTTAGAGTAAGAACTCTATAAAGTTATGTTTTGAGTATCCTTTACAGGACATCGCTGTCAACATCAGCATCTTTCAGCTGATTGTTGATTTCTTGGCAAGATTACGCTCAGTAGTTTGCCATTGCTTTCTGAGCGGCCGGCTCAGTATCCCGCAAGTCACCAGCGCGGGAAGAACTGCTTCCAATTCTCGCACGCTGCGAGACCCTGCGTGGATAAACGGGATTACGGAGAAAGTCGTGTAACCCCTCGGCCAGAGAGACCGGCTGTAAAGTTATACTTAGTGTTAAATTAATTAAGATAAAAGAGAAAAACTAGTTTGGTTATCTATTTTGTAACTGTAAGTAGTGTAAGTGTAAAGGTTGAATTTTAGGCTTATATGCTTATATTATGTCTAACTAGTATTGTAATGTGTGCATTTACTGTTTAGCTTATGTTATTTTAGGTCAGTGGTTCCCTCAGGGGGGAATTTTAGGGTATCTAGGGGTGGGGGGGGGGGGTGGAATTAAGATTATTTCAAGATCGCATTAATACAAGAACCAGTTACATGATATTGTTTTTCCATCTAAAATTTACGGTTCTGTACTTCTCGCCCTAATGAAATTTGTTTTATAATGTAAGTAGACCCGCAAATCACGTTTTCTGTAGATGTCTAGACTTGTTCTAGTATGTGTTATGAAATTTAGCTTTAATTTTTATGTATACTGTGTAAAGGGGAGGGGGGGGGGGGGTTATAGGGAAGAAATTCGAAAACGGGGGGGGGGGGAAATTATGTTCTGAACATATGGTAAAGGGGGGCATGGGCTAAAAAAGTTTGAGAACCACTGTTCTAGGTACACTAATAGGGCCTCCTTTTTTGAAAATAATTGTTTTCCTGTATGTAAACCCTTGCACCGTTCCAGCATGCGTGTAATGTAGATAACCATATACAACGACAGTTATTCAGCATTTAGATAAAATTAGCTAAAATACTGGTAACTGGAAAATGTCTCATTTTTGCTTCGCTTGTAACCTGCTCTGTTACCATATTGTTTTTCAGATAAACCTTGTACATGTTATATATACACAGACTGTATAAGTACAAAAAGCTGTAGTATATTTTGATAATCTTATCATATATGCTGCTTTATCTGTAAATTGTTAATGCATGTTTGAAAAGTTGCAACGTTTTTTGTTAACCTCCGTTTTATTTTGTTATTTGTATTTTTTATTTTAGAAAATATCATTTTCATTACAATAAATTGCAATGTTTTAAATTTTTATTACCATCGAAAAAAATTGAGTCTGTTCTCTATATCTGTGCGTTTGTGTTGGGAAAAGTCTTGAGAGTGAGTGTAAGTCCCTTGTAAAAAAAATATAACATCACTGCTTCCCAAATTGAAGTTTACATGGAAGGGGCTGAGTAACAGACACTTAAACTTAAGACACAATTACTTCTGTCCAAGTGACCGCCCACAGGCACTGGACACTACCATTTAAAAAACAAACTTGATTGTGTGTGGTGATTTCAACAGCTACTCGCAGGCTATGATCACATGGAACAGAGAGGAAAGAGACTGAAAGACTGTCAGGATGAGAATAGATTCATCTTGATTAACAAGCCGTCTGACCCACATGCTTTCTACTTGAGATCACGGAACGTTACAAATACACCTGACCTGGCTTTTCATTCTCCAGACCTAGAGTGGAACATTACACAAGTTGTTGGGAAGCAACTTGGTGGCAATGACCATTAGCCAGTCTTTCTACCTGTAGAAAATAAGCTTTTAAGTGAAAGCAGCACACTCTCGAGGTGGAACTACCAGAAAGCAGACTGGACAATGTACAAGCATCGCATCAGCATACTGGTTAGAAACCTGAACACTGAGAAGGACATAAATAAAGTAGTTGAGGAGTGTGGGAAATGCATACTACAGGCAGCACGAGAAACAATACCAAGAGGAGCTTGTAAAAATTATAAACCCTACTGGAGTAGTGAACTGGAACAGTTGCATAATGATGTGCACGTGTATAGAAAGCAATCAGTTATCGGTTATCAGTTGGGGTATCTTCATTGCACTCCGGACAAGTCCATAGGTGCTCAGATCCTCCCCCCAGCATATGCATCAGCGACCGGTGGCTAATAGTGCCAGTTATGTGTTGGTTGACGTGGCACCTCGTTTTCCCGATGTACTTCTCGCGTCTGGCCGTGCCGATTCTTACTCCCAGGTCTTTCATTATGGACAGCGAAGTGGATTCACTGAAGTCAAAGTCCCCTGTTCTCGCCATATCATAAGGACGTTAATAACATCGGCACGATCCATGGGCTGGCCATCAACAGGGAGTGCAGAGCCAGCCAGTTTACCAGCTCGTTCATTTCCCTCGACTCCCGCATGTCCCAAGACGAAGATAAAGGTAACTTTACGGACAACAGACTTCCGCAGCGACTCAGTCCATTGTCTACGTACAGATCCAGCTTCGACCTTCTGAATCACTTAGTACATACACGTTGGTATAATGCTGTGATTTCAGCCATGTGAAAGCCTGTGTAACTGCCATCACCTCCATCGTCACGCTACTCGTGGTCATAGAGAGGGCATCACCAGATTTTTGAACGGTTCGGCCCTCTGAACGGGCTTAAATGCTTACGCACTTCTCTGCTGCTTTACAACAGATCTATCTGTATAGATGAGCACTTCGGGGCTATCTGAGTGTTCATAGATGAGCGCGTTGACCTCTGCATTGACAGCGGCAGGGTTCTGCTCTCTGCACCGTCTGCCAAGTGTCATAATGCAGGAGAAAGTGCACTTAAAAGCTGGAGGAACCGGCACCCATTCCTTGCCGGGGTTGATATTGGTAAGACTGCAGACCTGTCTGACGACATCTTCTGCCCGACCCATCCATGATTTGCCGCTCTTTAGCCTGTCACCCTTTTCTCTGAATATATCGTCATGCAGTGGGTGCTGCTCATCTGCACTTATTTTTAAGTATGCACGAGCTCTCCAGATCTTGATCCTGTGTTCCATTGTCGGGAAGTCAAGGAGGTATCTCATTGCTACACAGTTGGTGTCTCTCGCGTAGCCCAAAATGATGCGCATATGGCTTCGTTTTGTACCTTTTCAAGTCTTCCAATCTGTGTAGGGCTGACAGTGAGGATGGCCAGGGCATACTCGATGCGTAAAAGCACCATTCCTTGGAACAGAAGTATTAGTAGGCTTTGCTCGATATTGGCAATCGCTATGACTCTCATTGCTGACAAACCTTTTCACGCTTTCGTTATGACATAATCGACATGATCTCTGAAGGACAGGCTACGATCAAGCCTCACGCCAAGATATGTCATTGACTGGGTTCTAATAAAAATGCTCCCATCCATTCTTATTGCCGGCAGGTCTGTGTTCACAATATGGTTGTTTAGGGAGAACCATGTAACCGATGCCTTTGCAGGGTTGACAAGGGCACCGGCATCAGTACACCATGAGGAAATTCGATCTAGTTCGCCCTGCATATCATTGGCAACCGCCTGTCTATCTCGACCCTGTCGATACACGTCGAATGTCGTCAGCAAGTGACAAAGTCCTAACCCTCCCGTCCAACTGTTGTTCCGTGATCGGCACCATATACGCGTTGAATAGTACTGGTGACAGTGGTGAACCCTGCGGCAATCCTGGACATATCGTTATCGGCTCAGAAGACCAACTCCCGCATCTTAGCACCACCTTCCGTATAGAAAGCAAGCAGAGGCCAAACCCAACCAAGAGCACCACAATAAATACCAGCACACAAAAGCCACATTTCAAAGGGCCAAGCTGCAGGCTAGACGGAGAAGCTGGCAGGAGAAAACAGTCACCGAACTTTGAAAGAGACACAAGGAAGTTGTGAAAACTAATACAACAACTTAACGATGAGGACACACGGAGAAACTCCAAAATTGCATTAGATAAAGACGGAAGTATCTGAACAAGAAAGCAAGCAGCTGACCAGTTTGTGGGCTCAATCGCACAAGATAACAATATCGAAATTATTCCAGAGAAACAACAAGAGATTCGAGAGAAATGGCAACATGCAGGACAGAATGAAACAGTACATGATGTTCTGGATTCACCTATCACACTCAGCGAACTGGAGCTAGCCGTATCAAAACTGAAAATGAGAAAGTTACCAGGAACTGATGGTATCTCCAATGAAATGATCAGGAACATAGGAACAAAGGCCAAAGCAAAGCTGTTGCAGATCTTCAATAACAGCTGGACCGTAGGCAGTGTTCCACAAGCCTGGAGAGAAGCAATCATGATATCCCTCCTAAAATCAAGGAAAGATAGTTCTATTGCCTCCAGCTACAGACCAATTAGCCTCACCAGCTGTCTCTGCAATACACTGGAGTGCATCATCAATCACAGACTGCAGTGGTACATTGAAAGTGAAAACATCCTTGTGCCACAACAGTCCGGCGTTAGGCAGTGCTACTCTGCGGAAGATCAGACAACCTACCTCTCTAAAGGAATTGAGGATGCATTCCAAGAGAAGAAGCTAGTGCTTCCTATCATAATCTCCCCTGTAGTTGTGCCGTGGCGTCGTTAACGGCGCCAGGCGAATACCATTTGCCTATCCACAGGTTCGCCAGTGAGCTGGTCTTACCCGACAAGGGTCGAGCCAGTACAGGCGTGACGAGCCATATTCATTGTTACATGTAAGAACCTCAAATGTGTGAACGTGGGGGGTCGTGGCGTCCACTTTCACATATGTCAGGTTCTTACATGTAACAATAAATATGGCTCGTATGACCTAACACATGTGAGACAAACACAGTCACGGAATGATTTGACGTGACACACGGTAACACTAAGTTTAACACTTTATTTACACTTCTCACGCAACACAATCAGATCCGGCGTCTCGCCATTACAATGTTGATACAACAATACAAGTAGTCAATGAATCAATACACATGATACACTCACAGACCTATACCACAGCCGCACAGTCTTCCATCCTCTCACAAGAGTAACTATCAATCAGCATTCAGGCACAGCAGTCATACAAGCTCCTCTCAAACCCGTCCTCTCAGTCCGGCGACCCAAGCCTCTCTGACGGTTCCCGCTCTCAGTACTTGCCATGTGGGGTTGAGTCTCTGCGGGAACTTTGTGCGTCACGCCTGTACTGGCTCGACCCTTGTCGGGTAAGACCAGCTCACTGGCGAACCTGTGAATAGGCAAATGGTATTCGCCTGGCGCCGTTAACGACGCCGTGGCACAACTACAGGGGAGATTATGACATTCTCCCCGCCTTTCATTCATGAAAGGTGAAACCTTTCATGTGCTCTCTGTAAATATGGGTTAATGTTTTAACCCAGTCAGAATCTTCCCATTAGTTGTCATCTGACTTGACTTAGGTTTCATTGAAATACGTAGACATTGCAAGTTACATGTACACTCTCTTATGTGATGTCAAAAAGCAACACCTCCCAACTACAATCCTCTCGATGGATTATCGCGTCAGTTGCAATATATCATAATCAGACCGGTAGCATCAGCGACCCACGCAACTACCTCGCAACCAATAAACAAAAATTCCAATACGTCCGAAAACGTCATGTTAGATTGCGAGCCGTCCCGATATGAGACGGCTTCAACATTTGAGTCCCACCTCTTGGTAGGAACATCTCTTGTTGGTCTACAACTTCAGCAATCTCTTCCATACCCAGCTGATGTCATCTTGGAGTATTGACAATCTGGCAACATGAAGGTTGTTTTTATATCTTACATATTACTACACATTTACGATTTGTTTCCCTTTGGTGTAATATGTGAAACACTTTAAATTTATGGGAGATAATTTTAACAAGTTCTCCAAACAATAAATTACATTTTTCTCTTATTTCTCAGCGACATAAGTTGATGCTTCTTTACAATAGCGAACTAGATGTCGCTTTTGTGAAAAAGTTAATCAAGTTATGATTCTAAGATCACAATAATGAAAAATCTCACACACAATTCGTGTATGGTAAATATGATTTCACAAAGTGTTTTACATTCGTCATTCCTTTGTGAACATTTGTTTATCGTCTGCTAACTTTTGCATAACTTTGTAAAGTACCGGAAATACACACACATTTGATGTAAACGGATGTTATTAACACAGTGTTGTTCCGCATGGATGTAACAATGGTACGGTATACACAGTTCTTATTAACAGCTGGTGAGTTCAATATTTCGTTGGAAACTTTGGATTACAGTGTTCAGGAGGAGTTTAAATGTCACAGTTTCTTTCACACGGATTAAAATGCAACGGAACTTCTCCGGTTTGGCTGGTACCACGGATATATCAACTCGTTCACTTGAAGTACGTTCTGAACTCATGTGGCACTGTTTTTGTTCGTAATGTTTACAATAAATAATGTTCACTTTCTACCACACTCTACACATCTATCACCACAATTCATAATAATTATAAAATAATAATTATATTTACAATGGGACCACGTCCCTATCACAACTTTCACAGCTTCTCTGGAAAACTCTCATTAATGGCTGTGTGATATGAGTGCTATGAGACCTTGGACTCAGACGTAGTTAGGCTACTGGGTGTCGTCGGGACAACGGGATAGAAGATCGGCTAATGTATTGAGCTTGCCCGGAATATGTTTGACTTCAAAACTGTAGTCTTGTAGCAGAAGCGACCAACGTGCAATCATGTGGTTGGTCGGAGCCCCTGATGTGATGATTGTTAACGGACTATTGTCGGTTTCAACTATAAAGTGCCTCCCCAGGAGGTATCTGGACAATTTTGTAATTGCAAATAGAAGGGCAAGGGCTTCTTTTTGAGTTGTGGACCAATTTCGTTCCCTCGGTTTAAGTTTTCGGCTCAGATAAAATACAGGATGTAAAATACCGTCGTATTACTGTAGTAGTACTGTCCCAATCGCCACGGAGCTCGCATCTGTACGTAATCTGAAAGTAATATCCAAATTTGGCAACTTGAGAATGGGATTATCTAAACTATTATCAGAGAAATATGATAATACTTTTACAAATGCAGGTCTTAGGCATTCGCTGTTCACAATCTTATTTGGCTGAGTTTTTGTTAATAGGTTAGTAAAACACTCGGTCAGCTCTGCAAAATTTGGTATGAACCGTCTGTAGTAATTTAACAGGCCTAAGACACTTCTGACTTCTTTCTTTGTAGTCAGAAGTTATAGGTTTAGAATTTTTGATACGTGGTTGTCGTCAGTCGTGACAAAGCCGTTGGAAATTTTATAGCCCAAAAAGGAGATTTCTTGGTAGGCTATGTCTACTTTGGCAGGTTTAACTGTCAGTCTGTGCTGTCTGATTCAGTCAAATGTCTGCTGTAGTATCGTTGTATGTTCTGTCATTGTCTTTGTGTGTACAGAAATGTCGTCCATGTACGAGATAATATTAGATATGTCTGTCAGAAGCAGTCTTGTCATGCGTACGAATGTTGCGGGTGCATTCACAAGCCCAAATGGTAATTTGCACCATTCGTACAGTCCCCTGGGTGTGGCAAATGCTATCAGGTGTCTGCTCTGTTCGTCTACCGGTATTTTCCAGTAAACTTGTGTCATGTCCAGTTTCGTAAAGTACCTAGAGTCTGTCAGTTCAGTCAGTAGGTCTTCACAGTTGGTCATTGGTTCTAAATCCAACTGTGTGATCTTGTTCAGTTTCCTATAGTCCACACAGAGTCTTATCGTGTTGTCCTTTTTACGCACAATCACAATAGGAGAACAAAAATGTGACTGTGATCGTCTGATGATGTTATTCTTTTCTAAGTCTATAATTTCTTGGCGAAGTTTTTCTTTGTAATGTATGGGAATGGAGTATGGTCTGCATTTTATTGGTGTGTTGGATGTCAAAGTAATGTGGTGATGCACTAAGTCTGTTTGTCCTGGGTGGTTAGAAAATATGGTCCTGTATTCTTGTATCAGTTGTCTGCAACTGTCGGTCTCTGTTTGCGTCAGATGCGGGTTTATTTTAATGTCTTGCAAACAGTTTGTCGTGTCAAGTGCTGGTGTTGGTATTTCGTCGGTCTCCTCGTCGTTTTCATGGTCAATTATAGTTGTGCTGGCTGCTCTCTCGTCTTGCTCTTTGTCTCTGTTGTAGTATGGTTTTAGCATGTTAATGTGGAATATTTTATGTTTGGCTTTGACTGCAATTTCATAGTCAACAGTGGAGATCTGTCTTAGTACCTTGAATGGTCCTTGCCATGAGTCTGTCAGTAGATGTCGGTCGCTAGGTAGAAGAAGTAGAACGTCTTGTCCAGGTGTCAGTGTAATCGTCTTGATTCCTCTATTATAGTACCTTGCAAGGATGCCATCTTTTAGAGCAAAATGCCATCTCGCATTCTTAGTCAGTCTTGGCTTTTGGCCTATGAGATTAAAATATTTATACAATGATGGATCAGCCTTTTGGGCTGTTATAAAGTTATCCCTCATGGTTTTATGAAGTAATAACACTGGGCTTAGCATTTCTAGTACCTCAGTTTGGTCAATTTGTTCTTGTACTCTCGCAGCAGATCTAGTTACTGCGTTAACATTTTCACTAACATGAAATTGTGGTGAAACATTTAGATCGATGGATTCATGTGATGTTATCACTGAATTAGCAAACATGCATTCATTCGATGATCGTACACTCTCAACAATAGAATTGGTTGGAGATGATGTTACATTTTCATCCATACACTTGGCAACAGATGTTATGGTGTTATGGGGCATATCATTTACCTCAGGAAGTTTACCTACAATAATATCGCAACATGGATTGAATAATGCTGCACATTTGACCTTTCCTGTGATGAATGGGGTGTCAATATATGCCCATGCAAGTGGATATTTCTCGATGTTACCCGATAAAGTTATGCATGTTATATGTTTGCCTGTATAATCTGTGGGCAATATGAAATCTCTTTTAAAACCGACAAGAATGCTTCTGCTGTCTCGTAAGACTGTAGCAGACTTGCCATTCACATATCCTTGGTGGATGTTAATCTTGCCTTTGGAGTCTATCACCAAATTAGCTTCTTCATTGGCAATAGGTATTGAGTGGCCGCATGTTAATAGGCAATCTTCATGGAACTGATCACAGATGGTACACTTTTCACTGTTAAATACATCAATAGCCTGTGCTGAGTTCACAGGGTGATTTTCAAATAGTTCCTCATCTGAGGAAGAGCTATCAAACAAGGCTGCATTCGCTTTCCTGGTCATCTGTCTGCCTTTACAAGCATGGCACCAGTGGCCATACGCTTTACAAAGGAAGCATTTGGTTAGCGGTGTATAGTTCCTTCGCTCTTTATCTTGCTTATCTATGTAGTTTCGCAAGTATGTTTGGTATGCTGGATTTTTATCACACATATCATTATGATTGTGTGGCAGCTTGCAAAAACTACATTGGTGGTATTTCTCAGTAGTAGGCTTAAATGATCTTTGCCTATTGTAGGGTTCTGATCTTGAATTGTCATAGTTAGCAGCTGCTACAAAATTTATGTCAGTCAACCCACTAGAAAAACATTGTTTGTTGGCTGTGAAATAAGCCGAACCTCGTTTCTCAATCTGTTGTACATTCTCACACTCACACTCTTGCAGAAACTTTGAAAATGATGGTGGAAGAGAAGAGATGATTTTACGTCTGAGGATGAGATCTTTCAACTTATTAAAGTCATTGTTAACTTTGGCTGCTGACAGCCATTTACTGAAAATATCCTGTACTACAGAAATGTAGTCAGAGATCGTTTGTGTAGGTTTTGGAGCTACTTTACTAAATTGTTCTCTGTAGCCTGCTTCATCTAACAGGAAATTTGACATAATTTTTGACTTTATGTAATGATAATCTTTCCTAAGATCTTTAGTGATGGTCTCTATGACTTTCAGAGGCTCCCCTGATAAACTTCTCATGTATATGATGTTCCATTCAGTCTCTGGGATCTGAAAATGGTCCATTAAAGTTTCAAAGTTCTGGGTGAAGGCTGCTATGCAGTCACCCGTTGTGTAATTTCGTACTATCCCTTGGTACTTTTTGTACTGGTTTTCTTTTTCAAGTCTTTCTGACTTCCTAGACTCTTTGTCTACAGCTGTCTCAGCTTCCAGCTGTTTAATTTTCAGCTGAAGTACAAGTTCTTCCCGTTTACTCTGAGCTAAGATCTCGGCTTTCTTTATCTCGGCATCAGTTTCTGCCTGTTTGGTTTCTGCTTCTGCTTTTCTAGCTTCGACCTCTATTCCTGCCTTCTTCGTATCGGCCTCTAATTCCGCCTTCTTCGTATCGGCTTCTAATTCCGCCTTCTTCAGATCTCTTTCAGCTGCTCTGTCTTCGCGTTGTACATATTCTGTATACTTTGCCTCACTCCATTTTGTTAACTCATCACCAGTTAACTTTAACTTTAAACCCATTTCAATGAAATCATTTAAAGTAGACATGATGGAATGTTTCAATGATAATAACTGTTTACACAAAAAATTTGGTTATAAGATGTTAGTAAATTGATCAATTGATACAGTGTTTTTGAACTTACAGCGCATGCCTAAAATTTCATACAAAAGTATATGAAAAAGATAATACTTAAGTGCTCTGGAGACACTGGAGAATGGTGGAAAACTGAACAAGAGACTGAGGGTCGTTACTGTCCGCAAAATGACCTCTACTGATTACGCTTTCGGGTGACACACAAAAACCTGTTATTTTTGGAAGATAAAATATTAGGATCTATATTTTTATGAGGTGTATGCGTGTTAACTAAGTTTTGTAGGTTTGTATGCTGTCAAGTATGATTGTATGTCGTAATGTCGTCCGTTCAACAAATATCAACAACTTTCTTTCTTTCCAGAACTTTCTTTCGCTTACACACGCTCAAATTACACGAGGATGAGCTATCTACGATCACAACACGTTTAGATAATGTGAGGATGAGTAACTCGCGTACACAGTTATTTTATGCACCGTTCAACCAACACGTTCACAAAAACGGTTTAAGCTAGGCGTAGACTTCACGTTCATACATTTCCTCCGTGCATCTTTACATCTGGTTCATAAACAAGGACGTAGACCCCACGTTCACACAACACGTTCAAATCCACAAAGGACGATTCCCCAAAAAAGCAAAAAGTTCTCGCAGAGACTCAACCCTACATGGCAAGTACTGAGAGCGGGAGCCGTCAGACAGGCTTGGGTCGCCGGACTGAGAGGACGGGTTTGAGAGGAGCTTGTATGACTGCTGTGCCTGAATGCTGATTGATAGTTACTCTTGTGAGAGGATGGAAGACTGTGCGGCTGTGGTATAGGTCTGTGAGTGTATCCTGTGTATTGATTCATTGTCTACTTGTATTGTTGTATCAACATTGTAATGGCGAGACGCTGGATCTGATTGTGTTGCGTGAGAAGTGTAAATAAAATGTTAAACTTAGTGTTACCGTGTGTCACGTCAAATCATTCCGTGACTGTGTTTGTCTCACATGTGTTAGGTCATACGAGCCATATTAATTGTTACATGTAAGAACCTGACATGCTTGCGGCATTGATAGATCTAAAGAAAGCTTTTGACAAAGTTTGGAAAGAAGGTCTGATGAAGATTTGAAGAAGGCAAGGGCACAGTAAATGCTGTGGATATACTGAGAATCGTAATCGACCGTTCTATAGAAGTAAACAAAGATCTACACCTTTGCTTTATTGACAACACAAAGGCTTTCGATAAAGTGAGATATGTCGACATGATAAGGATGCTTGAAGATCTACAAATTGATGGAAAAGACCTTAGACTTGTAAAGAACATATATTGGAAACAACAAGCCGCCATCAGAATTGATATCGATGTAGGTCACTATCAGCCTATTAAGAGAGGTGTGAGACAGGGATGTGTAATGTCTCCAGATCTGTTTTCCCTGTACAGTGAATATATTTTCATATTTTCAGAAATATAGAAGATATGGAAGGAATCAACACTGGGGGACGATACATCAATAACATTGTATATGCAGATGATACAGTCTTGATTGCAGACAATGAACAGGACCTGCAACAATTAGTAGATGCGGTTGTTGCACACAGTGAATAACTAGGGTTAGAACTGAATATTAAGAAGACAAAGATTATGGTCGTCACCGGGAAGAAGGAAATACCACAACATGATATAGGAGTAAATGGGCATATTCTTAAGCAAGTGAATCGATACAGTTGTCTCGGCACAGTCATAACATCTGATGGGAGATGCCTTGAAGAGATTAGAGCAAGAATTGCCATTGCGAAGGTAGCCTTTTGCAAGATGAAAAACATACTGTCAACAACTCAACTGACAGGCATCATCGGGTACTTCTCACACACCCATACAAGACAACTTGCAAGTCGTGTGGGAGGCAAAATGCATGGTCCATTTTATTGCCGTTGGCTCGCTTACAAGCGGTAAACAGTCGCTAATGCAATACACAATATACAGCCACAGAATTATCTAACACAAACTGCTAACCCTATGCTAGTTCTATCTATAAGTGAACACAAAACTCCTAACGCTATTCTAAACGATGTGAACGCCTCAAGTCCAGTCTCCCGTCTGCCTAACAT
This sequence comes from Cepaea hortensis, assembly GCA_963921405.1. Lineage (NCBI taxonomy): Eukaryota > Metazoa > Mollusca > Gastropoda > Stylommatophora > Helicidae > Cepaea > Cepaea hortensis. The sequence goes on from OY992891.1 coordinate 28,043,350, forward strand.
CTCTCCCGTGGTTACACACCACGCGGGGTGACCTTCACCTTCGTGCGTGTTACCTCACATCGCACGCTGCTGGCAAACGTGGCCTGTTGAGTGTCTACTCAACTGTGCTGTGGCTACACGAGGTGTGATGTTATCGTGATGAGAGTGCTAACTCTCTGAACAACGCCTGCGTGTCTCATGAGGGAGTGGCTAACCTTCTCCTATTACCTCATCTCCCCTGCCCTTGCCTCGGGCACCGTATCTCCTCCTGGTCTCTTCAGGATTGACCGCTCTCCCTGGCGGAGGGGATGCGGTCGAGTCTTTGACACACACCCACCCCTCTTGTGTTGCGTCATCAACTTTCACTCATTGGTTGTGACGCAAGAGGTTCCTAAACAAAAAATTAGTGTCTCTAATTTTTGTCAAAGACTCTAGATAACCTGGCTTTGGGCATTCCAATAGACTATTAATAACTATTGTCACAATGTAGCAAAGCCTTACTTGGCTACTGGCAATCGCCACAAACTTGACTGGTTGGCGTGAGCCCTCTTCTCACATGCTATATTATATTTATTAGAGGTATGTCTGAACCGGACCGTTGTCATATAAGACCTGCCCTAAAATAGTAAATTAACTTACTACCCATACAAAGTTGACTTTCTTAGGGTCAACACATGAATTGCTTCAAGACCCCCATATAATATTTAACAACCATTCTACAAGAGTGTGTGCGACAGGCTTTACCTCCTTCGCTTCCGCGCGTAAGACTTTATTTCACTGTTAATTTAGTTCTTCGTTGTCTATTATGTCCCCTGGCCCCAAAGTTATCTGCCTTTGATTTACAAATAGTGTATGCAATTTATATGTTTTTTCTGGTTGTTTGCGTGTTTGGATGTAATAAATCTACTAATCTAAGTTCTACTCTATATTTCTAACTTATCTGTGTATGTATGTTAGTTTTTTGAGTGTCATAATTTTGTTCAATGTGGCCACAAGCAGGTATATAACACTGATTCGTGACTACATTCCATTGTTATGAAACCCAAAATACTGTAATCTAAGTTCTAAACTATATCACAGACAACACATTCATACCAACACATTTTCACTAACGAAAACCAACATTAACACATACAAATATTAAAAGTCGTGGCAGGCAGCAGAAGAATTTGCTGACTGCTTGCATTCTCTCCCGTCTATCTTTCATTCATTCTCACTTTCACACTTCTGTCATACTCCTTTCACCCTTACTTCTATCACCCATCACTCATCCCTCCATACTTATTCTTCTACTTAGTTAAAAACCTTGGAGTGAGACTGTACAGGTTTGGCTCAGTTTGAGATAAGTGAGCCCAAAGACTGTGCGAAAGTCGTTGCACGAGTCATGTATATACAATATATTTACATGGATGAGCAAGGGTTGATGGTTTGTTCCCTTGATCTTATCATACTATATTGCACTAAAAATAAAAATTCTATATTCTACCCTACTAATACTAATTCTATAACTATGTGTTAACTACTTTATTAACTTTGTTATGTTAATTATATGATATGGTTATATCAATTCTTATCTTTATCTAATCTAAGGGATGTAATATAACTAACTAAATGTCATAGATGTGATGTGAGTTATGTACCTTAATTAAATGGATGATATGAATAGCAATTATCTATTTTTCTCAATACGAAGCTAAATAATGTTTTTAATAGCTGAAAGAAATTACATGAGTGATGTTGTTAATCTAAATGTTGTAAAAGATGTATGTTCACTTATATAATGTTTTTATTCTATTATGGTGTGACTGGATGATACTAATACATGGTAATGTTAGTTGGATGGTATGGTTTTATTAAGATGGGGTAAGCTAAACTAAGCTATAGCTAAATGAAGTGTAACCCTCTAAATGGTACTATTCCTAACATAAATTTAATTTTAAGTATTTCTAAGTCTAAACTAATATTTTAATATTTAAGCTAAGTAAATTTTAAATACTGTATTAACTATTCTATTAAACTAAATGAGAACTATTATCTTTTCCTAACCTACATCTACCTGATCGTTATCTTAAAATAATTTTTACATATCACATTAAGTTTATATACATGGTCTTCAGTTTCCACAGGTTAGTAGTTGCCTTAACGTTTGTACATTTGTTGTATAGGCATAATATATCTACACACTTTGCCTGGGTATCTGAAATACATCACATAGTCATCTTAATGTTCTCTCGGTAGTGCACGTGTAGAGTTAACTGGTGTCGTAGTTCAGCCTTTTTGTGTCTGAAATTAAGCACTGTTCTGACACTGTTTTCTGCGTTTAACACACATGATACACCGGAATGGAGCTTAGTTGGAAATGAGCTGTCCTCGTTCACACGGTGGTATCTAAGTATAGCAGCACAGTTCTTAATCTGATGTCTACGGACATATGATAGTTCAGTGTTTTGGTACATGATTACGCCAATAATGTGGATATGTATGTAAGCTATTTTACATCTTATATTATCAAATATTCATGTACTAACTATCACTCTACATTTAACTGTTGGATTTCAGGTATTTCTACCCCAGATGGTCTGCTAAGGGTATCAGCCAGAATATTATCCTTACCCTTGATATGTTCTATACTAAATGTATAGTTTTGTAAAATAAGAGACCACCTGTATATCCGGTCATTTCGATGCACACCACTCTGGATGACCGTGATGGGAGAATTGTCGGTCTGGATAATGAATTGCACACCCGCCAGGAAACGATGGAGCTTTCTCACCGCATAGATGACCCCTAGGGTTGCCACTGTGATATGGAATCTCTGGACTCAACAGGTGTGATCTTACGGCTCACGTAGCAAATCGGGTGGAAGATGCTCTCAAAACTTTGGCCTAGTACTGATGGCATCTGTCCTAGAATAATAAACGAGCCTAGGATTAGGCAAGCGGAGGATTGGAATATTACAAAAAAGGATTTTCATTTTTGACAGTGCAGAAATTAATAATGCATCTTTGACATTTCATTTTTACAGATGCTTTTAAAACATTGGAATATAGAATTATAATTTCTGAGTAATTTACTAATCCCAAAAGGTTTCTGACCTGTTTCTTTCTGTTAGACATGGTCAGATTCATAATTTTGGTACTACTTTTCAGGTCAGTCTACAGTTGGACTTGAGAAATGACATGACCCAAAAATGAATTTATTTTAGGCATAATTTGACTTTGCTTGGTTTGACAGTGAGACCGAAGAGTCGCAACCTATGAAAGACATGTCTTAGTTTCAGTCAGTGTGTTGTCCAGTCATCAGTTTTCTGATATATTTATGCGTATTCTATGAGTTCACTACATGTATGCCCCTCGTCGGATTTGCCAGTCTCACTAACTAGTGTAGTTGCGCTATGTATGTCTGTCGTCTGATCACTAAATGTTGGTGCACTCTGTTCGTCTGTCACTACTTCTGTCTCTTGTCTTGAAAAGTGAGGTTTCCGCATGTTGACATGGAATATCTCTAAGTGTCTGTTTATCGATATTTCATAGTCAACATGTACCATGGTTATGTGCCACTTTGAATGGTCCTTGCCATTTCGTTTGTATGGAAGTAGCCTAAATCTGTCTTGATCAAGTTCCAGATTACTTGTTTTCGCACCTTTGTTTGTGTGTTTGTGGTAGAACTGACCCTTCCTCTATCAAATGGCTTGGGTGCCAGTGTAGAGGGTTGTACTTCAGCTGTAGGATGTTTACCCTTCAACTTTTGTACCAATTGATGACAGCCATTACAAGCAAATAGATTATGACAAAATAATTTTATGTTATTGAAAACACTTGGCCTGGCATTGCTGTATGCAAGATGACCCGCACATGGTGTTTTGTGTGCATTGTTTAGCACACCTAACTGATGTTGTTCACGTAACACCTGTTCATGGTTACTAGTAATATGACATGTAGTTGAAATGCCATTATTACGTCTAACGAACCAAGATGCATTCTTGGTCAATTTGGCTTTGCCTTTTGACAATTTTAAGTATGGAGACACATTAAAATCAGATTTCTGCTGGTGTATAAGTTTTTGTGTGTTGTTGTCATCTGTGCTGGTTGGAAAAAGCATTAGTAGTGTCTCATTTTGTAATGGGTCATGATGTTTTGAAGTGTCAACTCTGGTTGTTGCCTTAGCTGCATTTAATTTCTCCCATGCAACTATTTCTTCACTAGTACATTGTTTCAGTTGAGGTAAGCACCCCAAAATTAAATCTGTACAAGGGTTGTTAAGTATTGCACAAGTAAAGGTACCGGAAAGAAACGGAGAATCAATACGGGCTTTTGCCAAAAGGTAAATTTCAACGTTACCCGAAAAGGTTCGGCATTTTACAGTGTCACCTGTGTAATCACCCGGACTCACCAGTTCTTTTCGAAGACCAATAAGGGTGCTGCCGCTATCCAGCAAACATTGGCATGGTACATCATTGACCATTGCATTGTGGAACACCAAACTGCCTCTGGAGGCTAATGCTGCATTCACACTCTCAGATGAGTATGGTACTGTATGTCCACATTCTAGTCTTCCGTCTGCATGGAATTGGTGACATCGCTCACAGCTGTCAAAGCTTAATATATCGTTAGCAGCACACACATCCTCTGCTTGGTTAGTTGGTAAGTCACTTTCAATCTCACACTCATTCTCACTACCACTATCTGAAGAGGTGTCAATCAACATAGCGTTGTTAGCTTTCAAACGTTGGCGGCCAAGGCACTTATTAGAATAATGGCCATAAGAGGAACAAAAAAAACATTTGATTGCACGCCTGTATGCAGACCGTTTGCTTTGCTGCTTCTTGATCACATTTTCAAGATGCGCCGGATAATTCGGCGATTTGTCGCACATAGCATAAGTGTCGTGCATTAGTTGACAGTACATGCATTTGGAAACTTTTCTGTCTTTCTTATCATACTTCTGAAAAGGTTTTCTGTTACCATGATAGTTTTTTGATTGGTCTTTGACAAAGGAAACTATCTCAGAGTCAATTGAGGTCTTAAAAATTTCTCTGTTAGAAGAAAAATATGCTGAGCCTTTTTTTTCGAACTGCTCGATGTTCTCAATGTCCGACTGCTGCAAAAACTTAGCAAAAGGAGAAGGTATAGTAGATATACACTTGTCCATAGCTATTAGGTTTTTTAATCTATCAAAGTCTTTTCCTATGTTAGCTGCTTTAAGCCACCTGTTTAGTACACTCTGCACATTTGAAAAATAATCTATAAAAGTTTCACTAGGTTTAGGTTTTAAATTTGAGAACTGAACCTGATACCCAGGGGCATCAAGTAAAAAGTGCTGCATAATCCTATCATGGATGTATTGATAGCTAGATCTAAGTTCAATAGGAATAGACTCTATTACTTTAAGGGGCTCACCACTCAGATTCTTCATATAAATAGGAGCCCACATCTCTAAAGGAACTTGGTGATATTTAAATTGATACTCTACATTCTCTGTCCAGGCAGATATGGAGTCCTCTTTACAATATGGTTTGATAATATTTTTGTATTTGTTGAACTTATTTTCCTCTTGTTGACTTCTTAGTTTAGTGGCAGAGATCTCTGCGTGTGAGTCTACATCCATGCTTTTCATCTTTAATTGTGTCTCTGATTCTACTTGAATTTTTTTTTCTTTGACTCTTGCCATTTCATCTATCTCTTTTTGCTTTAGATCTAATTCCTTTTGTTTTAATTCTTTCTCTTGATCTAATTGTTTTTGTTTCATCTCCTTATCATATTGTAATTGTTGTTGTTTTGTTTCTATTTCTTTTTGCTTATTTACCTCCGCTAATTGTATTTGGTGTTGTCTTTCACGAGCACGTTCGTCTCTCTCAGCGTTCTCTTTTCGTATGCGTTCAGCTGTTTCAGCATCTTTTGCTTCTTTAAATTTCTTATCAGCATATTCTTCTAGCTCTTTACCTGTATATTGTAACTCTTTACCCGTTTTTATGAAATCGGCTAACGTAGCCATGCTGTTTAGTAATTTAAGTCGAGTTGACCTATACTGATTTGTTTATTTACCTATTTATTTCCAATGTTATCTATTTGTTCCTTGTTAAGGAATATTAATTTTATTTCCAGTTTATATCTTGAACAAACTTCTATGTTGGAAAATCAGAGCACAAAAAATATTATAGTGTATCACAAGCTGAAAAAGAGATGCACTATTAATCACAATGCATGCCAAAAATATAGTTGTACTCAGCTTAATGTGGGAACGAAGCTCCTTTGACACAGGTCACCTTGTTTGGTACACTGGGGTGGAGACAGTTTCGTAAGTAGCACACTGTATTTGGCCCACAGGTGTATGTGCACAGCTGTTGTTTGCCCTCTGATATGTAGGGCAGCAGTAAACACGCCTACTAAACGATATGATTTACTCGACAACTAAGGACAATGACTTAGACAATGACAGACTCACGAACAACTAGAACATGTATTAATTAAATTTAATGTCACTGTCCTGTCTTTGTTCTAACCAGTAATTGCCTTTCGTTACTAACCTAGTTAATTTCTTTAAGCGTTGTGCAGCTAAGTATCAGATGCTTAGCCCGAAAATAGTTCCATCGTGACGATAAGCAAAGAGAAAATAGACCCAAAAATGAATAAATGCTTGTAAAGAAATCAAAATAACATAATAATGTGTAAATAAATAAATATATTCATTTAGTAACTTAAATAAGTAAATAATAAACAATATACAGCACAGATTCAGGCGGGCCGCCGCTAAGCGATCTTGTAAACACTCGACTGCTTTATGCTAATGACGCAGAACAACTGTCTGTCAATCACTCTACGTCATCGCGCAGCGCTATTTTTAGATCTCAAAAATCAATATTGTCGGCTGCCTGTGTATTCCTGCGCCGTGAATCATGTTTGGTGCTTATTCAAGAATAAATTGGTAAATATATGAATAAATATAAGAAAATAAGAATATTAATACTTACAGCTTCGAAGAATACATGATTTCATTCAATAAATATATCATAAACACAATTAAACACTATTTTGTCACGATAGGCATATTTCTAGCTCGCAAATTCTCCTGTCTGCACAAATTATCGTTACTACAAAAATTAAACCCTAGTCTGGAGCCTTGTGGATGAGTGGATTTAGCTTGAACTTTTCTTTCAAGCTTCACTTTCTGACACCACAATTACCCTTTTACTGTGGGTATTAGCTTGGCGCTTTCGTCCAAGCACCACTTTCTGACACCACAATTACCCTGGCCTGTCAACAACTCAACTGACAGGCATCATCGGGTACTTCTCACACACCCATACAAGACAACTTGCAAGTCGTGTGGGAGGCAAAATGCATGGTCCATTTTATTGCCGTTGGCTCGCTTACAAGCGGTAAACAGTCGCTAATGCAATACACAATATACAGCCACAGAATTATCTAACACAAACGGTTAACCCTATGCTAATTCTATCTATTAGTGAACACAAAACTCCTAACGCTATTCTAAACGATGTGAACGCCTCAAGTCCAGTCTCCCGTCTGCCTAACATCTCTCCCGTGGTTACACACCACGCGGGGTGACCTTCACCTTCGTGCGTGTTACCTCACAACGCACGCTGCTGGCAAACGTGGCCTGTTGAGTGTCTACTCAACTGTGCTGTGGCTACACGAGGTGTGATGTTATCGTGATGAGAGTGCTAACTCTCTGAACAACGCCTGCGTGTCTCATGAGGGAGTGGCTAACCTTCTCCTATTACCTCATCTCCCCTGCCCTTGCCTCGGGCACCGTATCTCCTCCTGGTCTCTTCAGGATTGACCGCTCTGCCTGGCGGAGGGGATGCGGTCGAGTCTTTGACACATACTGACCAATAAAAAGATATCAATTGAAACGAGAAAATGAGTGTTGCAGTGCTACATAGAATCTATACTTTTGTATGGATGTGAAACGTGGACAATAAGCAGTCAAGCTGAAAAACAGCTGATGGCTGTGGAAATGTGGTTTCTGAAGAAAATACAAAGAATACCATGGACAGACAGAAAGACCAATTAACAAGTCCTTCAAGAAACAAATGAAGATCGTAAACTGATTAGAGAAATTAGACGTAGACAGTCAAAATTGTTTGGACATGTTATGAGAAGAAATGAATTGGAGAACTTAGTGACAACTGGCAAGATCGAAGGGAAGAGACCAAGGGAAGACCGATAAATAAATACCTTGATGGCTTGGCGACATGACATGGTCGAGACAGGAACACAGAGCTGATCCACTACTCTGGTGATCGAGTGAGATGGCAGAACATGATCGCCCACGCTTTCCGGCATGGCACATGATAGATGGATGGATGGAAGAAACTGAAAATGGAAGAATGTACAAATGGGCGAAAGCATACTTGCACAACAGAAGAGCCCTAGTGCAGATAGACGGACTCAAGTAAACGTCACGTGACCAGCCACGACTGCGAATAACGCTAAGTATTATTCGCAGCACGCGAAGTAAACGTCACTTGACCAGCCACAACTGCAAATAACGCTAAGTATTATTCACAGCGCGCTGCGAATAACACCTCCCTTTTCAATTTCTTCATTGCTGATTGCACTCTTCGGTTGCTATGTAGATTTGTTCATGGACATTATTGTTGTTTTGCTAAGTTCAAAAACAGATTTTGATTTTTTCTTTGTCTCTTGACAGACAGGACCGACAACACAAAAGACAGAGAAGATATCGGGGATGCCTACATGGTAAACATGTGTGTGTGTGTGTGTGTGTGTGTGTAAGTGTGTGTGTGTGTGTGAGCGTGTGTGTGTGAGTGTGTATGTGTGTGCGTGTGTGTGTGTGACAGAGTCAGATATACACTATATGAAGGCGCAAAGACGATACTAAACTGCACCAATGAGAACCAGCGACTTAAGGCCACTTACAAATCAGGTTAACCTGATATCGCATCGAGATTTGTTAACACTACGGAATCCAACACACGACCAGCCCACACATTATATGAAACACGTCATGTAGGGCATGGAAGCAGTCAGACAAAAATAGAATTGGATGTATATTATTTAACACAGTTGACAGCTGACGCAGGCGCTCTTCAAAAACGAATAGAAACCGAAAGAGCGAATCCACATTCTTGGAAAGACACACCCATGAATACATACACCGAATCAGTGTGGAAGAATCAACAGGGCTTAGAAAGCTGTGCCATAAGTGGACACTATGTTCAGTTTTTCAGCTTCCATTCGAGAGTAATCTAACATTTCATTGGAGAAACAACAGGTGCAGTTAAAGGGAGGGCGAAAATTCTGTGTGAGTCAATAAGTAACGGGTTCGTGCGTGGAGATCAGTATTGGAGGTTGGTAACTTTTCAGACATTTTGTTTGTTCATTGTGTTTAATTATCTATATAGTTGCCATCATTATCACCACTAATCCACTATCATCATCACGTACCTTGACAATTGTCGAAGGCGTTCATGTCTCTCCACAAATATCCAAATATCAATCCTTAGTGCCGTGAATCAACTCTTCTTCTTCTTCTTCTTCTTCTTCTTCTTCTTCTTCTTCTTCTTCTTCTTCTTCTTCTTCTTCTTCTTCTTCTTCTTCTTCTTCTTCTTCTTCTTCTTCTTCTTCTTCAGCGTTACGAGCCATTGAGGTTCTTTGCTACAGATACAATCCGTCTCTATTCGTCTCTCTGGTTGACCTTCTCTTGCCAGTCGTTGATTCCAAGTGCTTGCAGGTCTGTATATATATTATCTCTCCACCGTCTTCTTGGTCTACCTCGGGGTCTACGGTCATTTATTTCCTGAGTGTAAGCTAGTTTTGTTTCCCTATTATCTTCCGGTCTTTCTATATGCCCCAGCCATTGTAGTCTATTAGCCTTCATGATACCAGTGATTAGCGGGGACTTAAACAGATCATAAATGTCTTTGTTACTTCTTCTTTTCCACTCTCCACTTTGTGTATCTCTAATGGGTCCAAAGATGCGTCTTAAAACTGTGTTCTCAAAGGTTTGTAACAAGGCTTCGTCTCCTTTCGTTGTACTCCAGGTTTCAGAGCCATACAGCACAACTGGTCTGATCAGTGTTTTGTATATTGTGATTTTGGTGTTACGAGATAGCGCATTTGATTTTAGTAGATGTTGTAGTGCATAGGATATCTTATTTCCAGAATTGATTCTAGTTTGTATTTCTTCCCTTATGATGTTGGAGCAGTTGAAGATTGTACCCAGGTATTTGTATGTTTCCGTTCTTGTAATGGTCATATTAAAATTATCTATTTGTATGTGGCCAGAGTTTTTAGCCATTCCTTCTCTTGAAATTACCATATATTCTGTCTTATCTTGGTTGATAACCAGCCCCATCTGTTGGGCTTTTTCCTTTAAGTGAGTCAATATTTCGAATGTCTTTTGTTCATTTTCCCTTATAATATCTATATCATCTGCATAACCAAGCAGCTTGGATGTTCCTCCAATATCACATTCCTTCTTTACTTTCCTTACAACTTTCTCTAGAGCCAGATTGAAGAGTAGCGGTGATAGTGCATCACCCTGTTTCAAGCCAGATGTTATTTGGAAAGGGTCTGATTTCCTGCCTTATATGTTACTATATTATAAGTATCTTCCATGCATAGTCTGGTCATGTTGATTAACTTCCTTGGTATTCCAAATTCTCACATAGCATTCCATAGACTATTTCTATGGACACTATCATAAGCCTTTTTAAAATCCACAAAAATGTTATAGAGATCTCTTTTATATTCCCAATTTTTCTCGGCTATTTGTCGTAAGATAAATATCTGATCTATTGTTGATCTGTTTTGTCTGAAACCCGCCTGGTAGTCACCTAATATGTCTTCTGAATATGGTTTTAGTCTATTTAGTAATACTGCGGATAGTATCTTATAGCTTGTGGACAGTAGTGATATTCCTCTATAATTTTCACATTGGAACTTGTCTCCTTTCTTAAAGATAGATATCAATAATGACTCTTTCCAGTCATGGGGTAGTTCTTTTGTCCTCCAGATTTTTTTTATTAGTTCGTATAGCTTTAGATGTTATGCATGACCACCTGCCTTTATAAATTCAGTAGCAACTCCATCAGCCCCAATTGCCTTATTGTTTGTAAGTCGTGTTATTACTTATAGGGTTTCTTAAAAAACAGGTTCTTCAATTTGTGGTTCACACGTTAGAACCTCTTCCTGTGGGAAAGTGTTACTTGGAGCTTCACAATTTAGTAATTCAACAAAGTATTCTTTCCATGTGCTACACATTTCCTCATTGGTATTTATCATATTAACATTTTTGTCTTTTCAGCCATATGTGTTGTGTTGGTGCCCTCGTTTCATTGACTTCAGTTCTTTAAAAAAACATTTTTGATTCGTTTTTCTGGTGATTGGTTTCCATATCTTTCATTATAATGCGCATATATTTTCGCTTCTGCTGCCGAACTATTTTTGTAGTCTCCTTACATTCAGTTCTATATTGCTTTTCATTTTGGATGTTGTTGATTTAGCCATAGCTGTCTGGCATTCTTCTTCCTAATGACTACTTCTTCACATTTTTGATTGAACCATCTGTTCTTTCTATGCATGGCCAACACACCGAGACATTCTTCTGCGGTAGTTTGAATTGTATTCTTGATGTTCAACCACGTTTGGTCAACGCTTTCCACCAACGGGTTTTGCAGATTTTCAAGTTTACATTTTATTTCATCTGTAAATTTCTCGTTGACTGTAATTTCTTGTAGTTTTTCTCTGTTATATGTTGAGTGTAATCTTTGTAATTTAGTATAGAAAGCTCTCTTAAGTTTTATTTTAAATTTTGTTCCAACGAGGAAATTGTCACTGTGGCACTCAGCTCCTCTATAACTTCTAACTTGTTGTATGTTTGATGCATTTCTGTTGTTAAATTAAAATGTGATCTATTTGATTATAGGTTCTCTTGTCACACGATTTCCAAGTTTGTTTATGTATATCCTTTCTTTGTTGTCTGGTACTGCTAATCTGCAGTCCTTTGGCTTCTACCAGGTTCATGACTCTCCATCCATTATCATTTGAAGTTGTATGTAGGCTTTCCATACCGGCCACTTTTTTATGAGTTTGCTCTCTACCTATTCTTGCATTGAAGTCTCCCAGCATAATCAGGATGTCCTGTTTGGGGGTTTCTTCTATGACATCTTCCAAATCATTATAAAAGTCTTCTTTAACGTCATCTTCTTTCTCTTCAGTAGGTGCATGTACATTAATCATCGTTATATTTTTCCATTTATCTTTTATTCGTAATTTACTAATTCTGTCATTAACAGCTTTAAAGTTTAGAACGTTCCCCCATAAATCTTTTTTGATGACAAAACCTGTTCCTAATTCATGTTTATTTTAGGTGTTTCCTCCATATATTACAATCATTCCATCTTGCTCTAAATTACCCTCTCCTGGCCACCTTATTTTTTGAATTGCTGTTATATCCATTTGAAATTCAACCAGCTCCCGGGTTAGTTCTTCAGCCGCTCCAGCTCGATATTATGTCCGTACATTCCATGGGTCCGTGGATCAACTCAGCTGATGATATTCCTCCATGTCACCGTCTCAGTCCATTTAGCATCATTTCTATCGGTCTGCCTTTGTCTCTTTTCCCACTGATCTGTCCAGCGTCACAAGGTTTTCCAATGCTTCTTTTCTCATTACTTAACCAAAGGATGTTGTTTGTCTCGTTCTTTATATATATATATATATATATATATATATAGTTCTACTTTTATTAGGCTCTTTCATGCAATCGTTGTTTATTTCTCTGGCAGACCAAGGTGTATCCTCAAATCGGGTGTATCCTCATGTCTCTGCTTCTTTCTTCTACTTCTATGAGCACAAAACAACACAAATGAATGTATATAAGCTATACTATATGTCATGATATATGTTGTGCTATATTTTATGTTACACTCTATGATTCTGTCCTCTTTACTTCTTTCTACTTTTATTAGCACCAAACGATTCTCGTGAATTTATATATGCTCTGCTTTATGTTATAATGTATGTTTTAAAAGTTGCATATCCCTTACAGGACGTTGCAGTCAACACCAGCATTTTCCGCTGCTGTTGATGTTCTTGGCAAGGTTACGCTCAGTAGTTTGCCATTGCGTTCTGAGCGACCGGCTCACATACCTCGTAGGTAACCAACGCGACGCAATCCGCTGCCGAATCTAGCGCAGCTGTATTCCTCACGTTGAAATGCGGGATTACGGAGAATGTATTGTTACGCTATGCATTATGATATATGTTATGTTTGATGTTATATATATATGAACATTATGATATTTGTTAAGGTATTTATTACGCTGCATGTTATGCTAAAAATAACCACCAAATGGCATCCACAATTTTGAAAGTGTGGGGAATTTACTCATTCAAAGCTATCACAACTTGTGGCAGTGTGGATAATTTATTCATTCTGGGTGACCAATACTTGTGTAGTATGGAGAATTTATTTATCCTATGTAACAAGCATTTGTAGTAGTATGGAGAATTTACTTATCCTATGAAATAAGCATTTGTAGTAGTATGGAGAATTTACTTAACCTATATAATAAGCATTTGTGGTAGTATGGAGAATTTACCTATCTTGTGTAATAAGCATTTGTGGTAGTATGAAGAATGTACTCATCCTGCGCGATAAGCATTTGTGGCAGTATGGAGAATTTACTTATTCCAAGTGACCAGCACGTGTGGTAGTGTTGAGAATTTACTCACTCTAGCTGCTATTATTTGTAGTAAGCTGCCCAAAACTGTCTCACTCTCTCCAAAAATATCCGTGTGTTGCCGGGGCCCATAAGGAAAGCGAAGAGTAGTAACACTGTTGCCTTCCATGCATGTCGTAAGAGGCGACTAAGGAGGCGTGTTCCTCATGTTGGACTGGTAGTGCACGGACTGAGTGAGTGCGTGGCGCGACACTGTGAGCTATGAGTTTCGTGTGGAATGCTATTACATCTGTCCGAAGTTGTTTGTAGCGTGAACTACATGTTCGGTATGATGGTTGCCAGCTGTTGCTTAATTGACTGGTTTGTCTTTTCAGTTCACGAGTGCATTTTTCAGGAGAATCCTGGGAGTTGTCGTTGGAGCTACGGAGTTCGTGCTTTGTGCGGCTTATTCGGCGGGTCGCCCTGCGGAAAGAGACCGAGCCACATTGGGTACAACCCGGGTCAATTATGTCTTATAGTGATTGCCGATTCCATCTACGATGAACTGTATTTTTCGTGAAAGACTTTTCTGTTGGTATTCTGGCGGCGGCATTATGCACAGTGTACCTGTGCAGGCTGTTCGCTTGCCGAGACTCCTGTCTATTCCATTGTTCACATAGCATTGTTCACGGAGCATAATGGGGACGCCCCGTTGTCGTGAATTTGGAACCGCGGCTAACTAACTAATTCCCCCCGCCCCCTCCCAAGAATTGTTGACATGTTTCAAAAATCCAGTGAAAAGAGAACCATGAACTCTTGAGAATCAAACATAACAATTATGGTATCGAAAATGGAGTTTGGCTGCTGCCGAGCTGGTACTTGTTTTTCTTTTATATTTGTTGTTCGGTTATGTAGACATCGTTGGAAACGTTCGTCTGTTTCTGTGTGCTTTTCCATTCGTTTAGCTTAGTATTCAAATGGTTTGGTTTCTTCTTCTTCTTCTTCTTCTTCTTCTTCTTCTTCTTCTTCTTCTTCTTCTTCTTCTTCTTCTTCTTCTTCTTCTTCTTCTTCTTCTTCTTCTTCTTCTTCTTCTTCTTCTTCTTCTTCTTCTTCTTCTTCTTCTTCTTCTTCTTCTTCTTCTTCTTCTTCTTCTTCTTCTTCTTCTTCTTCTTCTTCTTCTTCTTCTTCTTCTTCTTCTTCTTGTTCTTGTTCTTCTTCTTCTTCTTCTTCTTCTTCTTCTTCTTCTTCTTCTTCTTCTTCTTCTTCTTCTTCTTCTTCTTCTTCTTCTTCTTCTTCTTCTTCTTCTTCTTCTTCTTCTTCTGCGTTCATCCGGAGTGTTTTTTCAGTCGTAATTGCGGTGTGTCCAGTTATGCGCTCTTAGGCCAACACATCCGACTTTGGCTGGCGTTTGTTGACCGGGTTAGCATTCCCAGGGTGTTTCTCACTATTGTGGTGCCATCCACATACCAGCCGGTCAAGTTAGAACGGTCAAAGACTTCACTTCAGCCCTCAAGGAAAGGCAGGGTAGTCCTTGGGCATTATCCACAATCCAAGGAGGCTTCTATAATTGCAGAGCCGACACATAGTGCTCTGGTACTGGACTCACCCAAGGAATCGCCACATCCTGCACATGGCTGCTTTAATTCCCCACTTCCATGTATTGGGCATTTCGTTCACCACAGGCCGCCCCCCGCGCAAACCAAGAACGGTAAATCTGCAGAAGAGTTCCACGCAGCGAGCTTTCGGTTCGGACTTTTCACGAAGGACATTCCACTTTCATTCGGACGTTTTTGCGTTGTGCCAATTTTATTTGCACCCTTAGGTCGGCAGATCTGACTTCTGCGGGCATATGTTGACCATGTTAGCCTTCCCCGTGATTTCGGGGGACATGCGACTCTCACAGTTGTGGAGTCGTCCACATACCAGCTGGTCAAGTTAGATCGGCCAAAGACACCACGGTCAACCCTCGAAGGAAGGCAAGGGCAGTCCATGGACATTCCCCGCCACCCAAGGAGGCTTCCATAATTGCAGAGCCGACACATAGCGCTATGGTACTGGGCTCACCCAGGGGTCGTCACATCCTGAGCATGGCTGCTTCACTTCCTCACTTCCGTATATTGGGCATTTCGTTCGCTACTGGCCGCTTTCCACACAAACCAGGAACAGTCAGTCTACAGAAGAAATCCACTCAGCAAGCTTTCGCTTCGGACTTCCACGTAATGGATTCGCTAGCCAAGTGGTCCATTTCGTGTTATTGAGACGTGTTTCCACCTTTTATTATGCTCACTATTTGAGTTTTTGATACAGACTTACATCACAACCATTGCGTGCGACTGGGACGCTTTTCCACCGTTGGTAACGCTCACGATGTAGGCTACATGTGCTGCCGACTCAGCAACATACCTCCATGCAGCAGAGAGTGAGTAACGGCCAGGCCCTGACATCCGGGGATATTGTCTTAGAGGTGTTCAGTCATGTCCCTCAGCTGTGAACCTAGAACAAGTGTCTGGACCAAGAATGTAGTGGCACCGTGCGAATGATTAGGACTTTGAGTTCAAAGGATTTGTTAGCCAAGGTATATTCCATTTCGCTTCACTTTGCCACTGGGGTGGCTAGACGGAATCGTTTATGGTTAGAACTACGACGGTATTTGATCGTCTTTTCGCCTCTGATTTTCGTTCTTGATTAATGAAAACATTCTTGACAAATGCTTTCGCAGTAGGTCTTCTTGCGGCGATCAAGAATTTCACCTCTAATGCCGCAATACGAATGCCCACGTTTGTCCCTGTTAATCATTACCTCCAGTTCCGAAAACCAACGAAATAGAACCGAGGTCCTATTCCATTATTCAATGCACCATTATTCAATGCACCATTATTCAGGCAGCCGAGGCCTGCTGTGAACACTCTACGTTTTTCAAAGTAAACGCGCCGGCCACCCAGGACACTCAGCAAAGAGCACCCACGGGAGAGAGCCGGCAGACGGTAGGGCAGGAATATCGGGCTGTGAATCGGAACGAGCCGGACCGGCCACCTGCACCTGAGATCCAACTACGAGCTTTTTAACTGCAATAGCTTTAATATACGCTATTGAAGCTGGAACTACCGCGGCTGCTGGCACCAGACTTCCCTCCAATAGAACCTCGTTAAAGGGTTTACAATGTGCTCATTCCAATTACGGGGCCTCGATAGAGTCCCGTATTGTAATTTTTCGTAACTACCTCCCCATGCCGGGAGTGGGTAAGTTGTGCGCATGCTGCCTTCCTTGGATGTGGTAGCCGTTTCTCATGCTCCCTCTTCGGAATGTAACCCTGATTCCCCGTTACCCGTTACAAACATGGTAGGCATGTTACGCAACATCGACATTTGATAGGGTAGACATTTGAAAGATGCGTCTTCGGCACATAAGCCCATGGATTCGGCACAACGTTTTCCAGAGTCACCTGTGGGAACGCCGCGCCCCGCAAAGGGGAACGACGATTGGTTTTGAACTAATAAAAGCGCTCTTTCCGCCAGGGTTGGAGTTTGGTAAGCATGTATTAGCTCTAGAATTGCCACAGTAATCCAAGTAGGATCGTGTCATCTAAGGAACCTCGACTGATTTAATGAACCGTTCGTGGTTTCACCGTGAGACAGTGTGAACTTAACATGCATGGCTTAATCTTTAAGACAAGCATATGGATACTAGCAGGATCAACCATATATCTATTGCACAGACGGACTATTAACTCACACGCAGGTCAAGAGTAGCAATTGCTCAGAGCACTCCATCGGTATCCGGTGATAATGACATTGTGGCGGCGGCATTATGCACATGTATCTGAGCGGGCTGTTGTTTGTCGAGACTCCTATCTTTTCCACTTTTCACATGGGGCATTGGGGAGCGTTTTGTGTGATATTCACTGGCACAGGAACGGAGCACAATGGGGACGACCCGTTGCTGTGAAGGTGGAACCGTGACTAACTAACTAACTAACCACTGGATGCCTCCCGACCGGCTTCCAAGCTACGCCAGGCAGGACTGACCGAAAAGCTATGCCAGCTTACTGACTACATTCCCACTACTCATCGAGAGAGAGAGAGAGAGAGAGAGAGAGAGAGAGAGAGAGAGAGAGAGGGAGAGAGAGAGAGAGAGAGAGGGGGGAGGGGGGACGCTTCTCGAGACTTTGTCTAACGGTGGTACAAATTTGCTCTTTCGCCCGCTCAAACCACGAATCTGGTTTCACGCTGCGATCACATTCTCGAAACGTCTGCCTCGCTAACTTGCATCGGCTGCGAAGATCCCGATTGTGTGCACCTCACACAGCCATCCGAGACAACGAACGCCAGACGCGGGACTGATCTTACAAACCAGACCAGCACTAACGGTATGGTTTTATTCTAATATTACAATTACATTGCTGAGATTTTTCTAATCCACTTTCATAGAATTAGAGAGCTACTCAAGTATTGCTTATATGGCGACTGCTATTCAGAGGAAAGCAATTTTCATCTCCCAGAAGCTAAAACTTTTAAAAGATCAGGAAAACCATTTGATCACGGCTATTGGACAATATGTCAACAAGGTATGTGTTACTTATGTCTCCTGAAGTACTGTGTTTATTCTTTGTTTCAAAGCAGCCAGGCTGCCCTGGCTATGAACATCGCCAACATCAAGGCTCTCATCGTCAACGTTGTGCATTTGACATTATGTGAATATTCAGAGGATGCGAGTGTGCAATTGCAAACTTGAATGAGCGATGGGAAGTCCCGGTAGTTGATGGCAATGCTAATCGTCGAGTGTAAACTGCAGTAAAAAAGAGCGAGGTCTCTTCCATTATATTCAAGACGGAGTAATACGCTGACATAGTGAGTTGTACAAAGTACCAATTGTAGCAGAAAGACAAGGGGAGATAGAGAGAGATAGGGGGGAGAGAAAGAGAGAGAAAGAGATGAAGGAGAGGGAGAGAGAGAGTACAGTGTAACACAAGTTGCTACGGTTAGACTGTGTTGACATTATTGAGTGTCTTCAGGTATGCTGCTCATGATCGAGAGGTTTATAAATACGACAGACTATTCTGACTACAAGTATCTTAGCCTGCTATGGGAAGATATGCGATGTACATCCTCTGGGAAGTGGTTATTGCGTGGTGGTTTCATTCTAGATTCTTGCACCCATCGACGAAATGACCGTTTACTCAAGCCCAATGCATGACGTGTTCTTTTTTCGGGATTTGTAACAGTATGAAACAGTTTCCTGCGATCAGCTAAATATGTGTACAACTTCAAAGCGATGCTTTAAATTGGACACCATTTCACTTGCGATCACATTCAACAATATTCACACATTCAAATGTTATCAATAAATAGTAAAATTTATTTATATAATCACGTTCCTTCAAGGTGTGGACTGCTCCTGGCCCTGCAGCCAGCAGGGTTAGGATCGGCTAGCCTCTCTCAGGAGGGGGGGGGGCGGGGGGAGTGAAAATTAGTAGCCTGCCGATAACCCACAGACTACACAAGTCAACCCCACCTCCACGCGGTGTAGACTGGGAAACCATGACCGCGAGGTCATGGGCTAACGGGGCTATGGCTCGCCATAGGGGATGGACTCCCTATGGTCAGATTGTTGTCCTAAACCTGCAACTGGCCGAGCAAGCCGCCAGGGGATCTTCATACTGCTTGTAGAAAAACTAAGAAGTATAAACGGAGCAATGATGTACAGACCAGATGGAAGCAGAGGAAGAGGCCGACCACGTAAACGATGGACGCGGGGAATAGCAGAGTCCATGGAAATATCGATACATGAAGCCAATAAGCGGCCATTTTCCTGCTGTTTATACTTCACCTTGACACCGCAAGGTACAAGAGGAAAATGATGAGAAGAAGAAGAAGAAGAAGAAGAAGAAGAAGAAGAAGAAGAAGAAGAAGAAGAAGAAGAAGAAGAAGAAGAAGAAGAAGAAGAATCACGTTTATTGAAAGCACCTACAGTATTGACGACGCCCCTGAACATTCCCATTTAAACTGCGCGATGATCGTGCCATAAGGAAATTCCCGTGTGCCACGGAGAATATTCAATACTGAACGCTGATTTTGTGGGTGAAATGTATTACATTTAATAATATGCACTTCATCCCTGATCCGTAAATTATATACCGCATTTAAACAAACATTGAAATCTGCTGTACAATCTCCAGAACATTTTGTTGTTGTTGTTGTTGTTGTTGGGTGGACATACTAATAAGGTTATATGCTAAATCTCATCCATTTCCCTCAGTAGTTTACTGAGATATGGATTTTTATATGGAGGCAACCAAATGTAAATGCAGTATAGACACTAGCTGGTCATGCGTCGAAGTACACTTGTTCCTGCAGCATGGCGCTGTCGTCATTTGGAGGTGACAGGTTCGATCCCCGTCGGTAACTATAGCTTTCAAATGTTATGTTATCTAGGGCGTCCTCTAATTTCTTATACTTCCTTCTTCTCCTTCTATGAGTGCCAAACAATACTGTGTGTGTTTATTTGGGAACTGTCTTAGTGCCCTCAAAGGGTTCTCCAATTGTTGTTCTTCTACACTGTAACTCCAAATAGGGTGCCAGCTTGCTGTTACTTCCTCATCATAACGTAAAACAATTTCAACACGAACATGCTGGTAATCAATAATATCGGCTCACTTGAAACAACAGGAACCATGATCAAACCTGGTAACTGTGATAAACCGAATCTGGACTCATGGCTGACAAAAGTTCAATGCCGTTTATTCCGGATCTATTTACAAGGTCGGCATACTAAATCTGCCGGTGGTTCCTTCCGGAGTGCCTGTTATTGCCAGGTCAGCATCCGAAATATAGAAGCACAAAAATACTGAGATAAGTTACTGACCTGTATAACTAACGACCGTTGTCGTGATTCAGACAACACGGAGTGTCACCTTGAGTATGACTATTCTGTCCTTTCGTTGTTTCTCCTCTCGTCTAGGTCGTGTCCTCGATTCCTTCACACATAGGATACTAGTCTCTGTTCCTTATTGGTCCATCCCTGGATTCACTCTAGTTATTAGCTCCAAGCCACTCCAGTTTACGCCACAATCTTCAAAACACGACTTCTCCTTGCATGTCCTTTCCCCCGTCTCATTGTTGTCAAACAACGTCAAAGTCTTGTTTACGTTGGTGCGCATTCGTGCCTGTGCGTGGGTTTTCCTATCGGTTTTTCCCGATCTTGTCTATCCATCATCATCGTGTCTGCATACTATGTGGCATAGGGCTTAAGCCCTAAACCAAACAACGCAAAGCTGTCCTGTCTTTTGCTATCTCCTGCAGCCCCCTCCATGTCCTCCCAATATTATTAATCTCTGTAATTATCTTCGCGATATGTTTTAGGTCTTATCATGTTTCATTTCTTCAACTGTGATATCTTTCCTAACCCACACATTGTTTTATCTTTCCTGGCACCAATCACGGAGATTCTCCTAAGTCACATGTGTCAAATTCGAGGCCCGCGGGCCACATCCGGCCCGCCGTACAATCATATCAGGCCTGAGAGGTCTCAACCGACGTTCACATATATTCGGCCCAAGAGAGAATTTTAGGCAAAAATATATTATTATGGTCATGATAAATAGTGCAAATCAAATTCCCTAATTAGCAGCCTTCCGAATGATGGGCTACCCGAGGGCGTTCTCGCTTTGATCAGAATAAGCGAAAATAAAAGTTGTGTAGCGAGTTAGTGTTCGTCGTTATAGTTACCTAGCAACGTTCAAATGCTCGTTTTGGATTGGCCATACAAATGAAAGTAGTGTAATGCCCGGATATTACATCACCTTTTGCCGCTACGGCTAACCTGAAATTAACCAAGCGTCTGTCGATGGATGAAATCTTTTAAAATCAAAGCTAGACTTTAAAATGGCAAAGAGAAATTTGATTCTGAAAAGAGAGCTTTTCAAAGCCACTGGGAGGCTGAATATATTTTTCTTTCTATTGGCGGTAAACCTGTGTGTCTAATTTTTGTAGATAATGTGGCAGTGGTTAAGGGCAGACTACAACATCATATTAATAATCTGAGTTCAACCTGCAGCAGATACAATATAAGAATAAACACAGCCAAAACCGAAGTAATGCAAGTTAGCAGATCACCGGGCCAATTAAGAATACAGATAAATAGCACAACTCTGAACCAAGATAAAGAATTCAAATATCTTGGAAGTATGATCATAGAAGATGGCAGATTGGACAGAGAAATCGAAATCAGATGTCAAAAAGCTAGTGCACTTACATATCAACTATCACCCTTATTGAAACACCCAAATATACCCATGTCCGCAAAACGACAGATAATAAACATCATATTCACACCAACCCCATGCTACCAATCTCGAACCTGGACTTTATCCAAATGACACCTTCGCAAAATCAACACCTGCGAGATATGGTGATATGGTGATGATATACCTGCTGCCAACCTAACAATCCGAGACCGAGAAAGAAATGCTGTTATCAGACAGACTGTGGGATAAACAACTTGTGCGACATTTATTGAAAGGCAGAAGATCAAGTGATTTGGCCATGTCGTTAGAATGCAACACCAACAACTACCATCACTGGCCTTACATCTAAGCTCTTCTGCGACAAGACCAAGAGGACGTCCAAGAAGAAAATGGATTGTCGACATCAAAGACATTGTACAATCACACGGAATTACACTATCCAGTGCCGCCCACCTGGCGCTGGAACGCAAATTATTCCTCCCCACGACGATTGACGGCAGAAGTGGATGATGATGATGATGATGATGATGATGATGATGATGATGATGATGATGATGATGAATGTAGCTGTGATCAAAGAATATAATTTGAGACGGCACTAGGAGACTAAACATTAAGACAAGTTAAACAGCCTGAATGTAGAGCAGAAGCTACAGAATGTACAAGAATTGAAGAGGCATCTAACATCACAGCCGATGTTTTTCACAAAAGCAAAATCACAAACTGATGATGATGAGATGCTTGGGCTTCGTCTACATGTAGCTCGAACTTTGAGCATGTTTGGTAGCACATATCTGTGTGAGCAGCTTTTTTTCGTTGATGAAGATTAACAAAACATCACACTGGAGTCGTCTCACTGATGTACACTTGCAGTCCATTATGAGAATCTCAATGACACAAAACATTACTCCCAACATAAGGGAACTTGTAGCCAAGAAAAGATGCCAAACATCGTGCTCTGACAAACTGACATAAGAGTGAAAATGTGTAAACCAATGATTTTTTTTAATTTTTGAAACTTGTTTTTCTGTTTTAATGTATATCAATATTTAAAAAAAAAGTGTAATTGTCGGCTTATTGAATATTTATCCTGTCCGGCCCTCAACCTTACGTGTAATTTGAGTTTTGGTCTGCTAAGCGATTGAGTTTCACACCCCTGTCCTAAAAAAAGAATTTTAATCGGCTCCTGAATTTTTTGCTGCTTTCTCCGTGACGTGTTATATCTGAACTAGTCGATCTTCCTTTCCTCCTGGTTGACTTAGTAAATTTTTTTTTCTTTATTTGACTTGTTAATGATTCATAGCAGCGAATGACGTGTAGTAGCCTAGCAACGTGTCATATCTATACTTTTTCTGCTTGTGTTTTAACGTTCTTAAATTTTCTAATATCCTGTTTTTCTTTAGATCTGTTTATGCTGTTTATGAGGAAGATTATTTTTATGTTATATGGTTATTTTGGGGGTGGGCGGGGGAGGAGGGGAGAGGGATTGCATCACTGATGTGTCCCCAGTAATTGACGTTTGCCGTAGTGGAGTTCGTTGCAAAGTATGTACACTGTGTCAGTGTTTATTATCTCTCACTTTTTCGCAGAAATCTCACATTCCTAACTGTGTTCATGTCCTATTCTTATAAGTCGCCTCTTATGACATGCATGACAGGCTTTAGTGATACGATCCTTTTCTTCCCGTTTGAGCCACGGTAACACCCATATGCCAGCCGCATTTTCTCCCCAGAAAATATCACGGATTCCAATGGATCTCCAACACTGTCTGTCTGTCGTCCTGAATGTACAATCTGTCAGATCTCTTGATGTTATCTTCCCACTTGTATCGTTGTCTACCTCTTGTTCGCTTGAATTAAACCTTGGTCTCCAGAATGTTTTTTTTTATAAGAGTGTTATGTCTTTTACTATGGCCGAAATATGTTACTTGTCTCTTTTTAAAAACAAAATAATATCTTTCATCAGCTCTCTTTTTATTTACAGTTTTTGTAGATCCTCTGTATTTGATTGCTTTTGTTTCCATGAAATATATATTATTTTATATATTCACATCTACAGGGCCTAAAGTCGACTTTCTAATTGCTTGATCAATGTCCAGGCTTCCTCACCATATAGAAGATTTGAATATATATAATATTTTCTTCTTCTTCTTCAGCGTTCCGAGCCATTGAGGTTCTTTGCTGCAAATACAATCCGTCTCCATTCGTCTCTCTGGTGGACCTTCTCTTGCCAGTCGTTGATTCCAAGTGCTTGTAGGTCTGTACATGTATTATCTCTCCACCGCCTTCTTGGTCTACCTCGGGGTCTACGGTCATTTATTTCCTGAGTGTAAGCGAGTTTTGTTTCCCTATTATCTTCCATTCTTTCTATATGCCCCAGCCATTGTAGTCTATTAGCCTTCATGATACCAGTGATTAGCGGGGACTTAAACAGATCATAAATGTCTTTGTTACTTCTTCTTTTCCACTCTCCACTTTGTGTATCCCTAATGGGTCCAAAGATGCGTCTTAAAATTTTGTTCTCAAAGGTTTGTAACAAGGCTTCGTCTCCTTTCGTTGTACTCCAGGTTTCAGAGCCATACAGCACAACTGGTCTGATCAGTGTTTTGTATATTGTGATTTTGGTGTTACGAGATAGCGCCTTTGATTTTAGTAGATGTTGTAGTGCATAGTATATCTTATTTCCAGAGTTGATTCTAGTTTGTATTTCTTCCCTTATGATGTTGGAGCAGTTGAAGATCGTACCCAGGTATTTGTATGTTTCCGTTCTTTTAATGGTCATATTATCTATTTGTATGTGGCCAGAGTTTCTAGCCATTCCGTCTCTTGAAATTACCATATATTCTGTCTTATCTTGGTTGATAACCAGCCCCATCTGTTGGGCTTTTTCCTTTAAGTGAGTCAATATTTCCAATGTCTTTTGTTCACTTTGCCCTATAATATCTATATCATCTGCATAACCAAGCAGCTTGGATGTTCCTCCAATATCACATTCCTCCTTTACCTTCCTTACAACTTTCTCTAGAGCCAGATTGAAGAGTAGCGGCGATAGTGCATCACCCTGTTTCAAGCCAGATGTTATTTGGAAGGGGTCTGATTTCCTGCCTTTATATGTTACTATATTATAAGTATCTTCCATGCATAGTCTGGTCATGTTGATTAACTTCCTTGGTATTCCAAATTCCTGCATAGCATTCCATAGACTATTCCTATGGACACTATCATAAGCCTTTTTAAAATCCACAAAAATGTTATGGAGATCTCTTTTATATTCCCAATGTTTCTCGGCTATTTGTCGTAAGATAAATATCTGATCTATTGTTGATCTGTTTTGTCTAAAACCCGCCTGGTAGTCACCTAATATGTCTTCTGAATATGGTTTTAGTCTATTTAGTAATACTGCGGATAGTATCTTATAGCTTGTGGACCGTAGTGATATTCCTCTATAATTTCCACATTGGAACTTGTCTCCTTTCTTAAAGATAGGTATCAATAATGACTCTTTCCAGTCATGGGGTAATTCTTCTGTCCTCCAGATTTTTATTATTAGTTCATATAGCTTTAGATGTAATGCATGGCCACCTGCCTTTATAAATTCAGCAGCAATTCCATCAGTCCCAGTTGCCTTATTGTTTTTAAGTCGTGTGATTACATATAGGATTTCTTCAAATGTAGGTTCTTCAATTTGTGGTTCGCATGTTAGAACCTCTTCCTGTGAGAAAATGTTACTTGGAGCTTCACAATTTAGTAATTCAATAAAATATTCTTTCCATGTGCTGCACATTTCCTCATTGGTATTTATCATATTCCCATTTTTGTCTTTTAAACCATATGTGTTTTGTTGGTGCCCTCGTTTCATTGACTTCAGTTCTTTAAAAAATTTTCTGGATTCATTTTTCTGGTGATTAGTTTCCATTTCTTTGATTATATTACTCATATATTCTCGCTTCTGCTGTCTGACTATTTTTGTAGCCTCTTTACATTCATTTCTATAATGCTCTTCCTTTTGGATGTTATTGATGTCATTTAACCATACATGTCTGGCATTCTTCTTCCTAATGACTGCTTCTTCACATTTTTGATTGAACCATCTGTTCTTTCTATGCGTGGTTAACACACCGAGACATTCTTCTGCGGTAGACTGAATTGTATTCTTGATGTTCAACCAAGTTTGGTCAATGCTTTCCTCCAAAGGGTTTTGCAGAGTTTCAAGTTTACATTTTATTTCATCTGTAAATTTCTCTTTGACTGTAATGTCTTGCAGTTTTTCTCTGTTATATGTTGGGTGTAATCTTTGTAATTTAGTATAGAAAGCTCTCTTAAGTTTTATTTTAAATTTTGCTCCAACGAGGAAGTGGTCACTGTGGCACTCAGCTCCTCTATAACTTCTGACTTGCTGTATGTTTGATGCATTCCTGTTGTTAATTAAAATGTGATCTATTTGATTATAGGTTCTCTTGTCACATGATTTCCAAGTTTGTTTGTGTATATCCTTTCTTTGTAGTCTGGTACTGCTAACCTGCAGTCCTTTGGCTTCTGCCAGGTTGATGACTCTCCATCCATTATCATTTGAAGTTGTATGTAGGCTTTCCATACCGGCCACTTTTTTATTAGTTTGCTCTCTACCTATTTTTGCATTGAAGTCTCCCAGCACAATCAGGATGTCCTGTTTGGGGGTTTCTTCTATGACATCTTCCAGATCATTATAAAAGTCTTCTTTAATATCATCTTCTTTCTCTTCAGTAGGTGCATGTATATTAATCATCGTTATATTTTTCCATTTACCTTTTATTCGTAATTTACTAATCCTGTCATTAAAAGCTTTAAAGTTTAAAACGTTCCCCCATAACTCTTTTTTGATGACAAATCCTGTTCCTAATTCATGTTTATTTTGGGTGTTTCCTCCATATATTATAATCATTCCATTTTGCTCTAAAGTACCCTCTCCTGGCCACCTTATTTCTTGAATTGCTGTTATATCCATTTGATATTCAATCAGCTCCCGGGTTAGTTCTTCGGCCGCTCCAGCTCGATATAGTGTCCGTACATTCCATGTTCCAAATCTCAAAAGTCCTTTAACGTTCCAAGGTCGTTGTCCAGATAAGTCAGTCCGATATCGAGGCTCATGTATTTGTTTCGTAACAAAGAAAGGTTTTTACAAAGGTGGGGATGTTAACCCCACGCTTCAACCCCCAACCTGGAGGACCAGGGTGTTTCTCTTTGTCTGTTCTCTACCCTTTGACCTGTCCGGCTTGGGAGGCCCTGCTGGTAGCTACGCTACCGCCGGCATAGCTCTCAGGGTCATTGAGAAACTCAAGCTCCCCCACCACGACAAGGTGGAAACACCATCGGGGGAGTATATATAATATTTGACAATATTAATGTTTAATGCAATGTTAAACTCTCTAGATGTTAATATTGATTTCATTTTTGGTCATTCCTATTCTTTTTTTTCTTTGAGTTTATGTTAGGCCTTCATATATTTTAGGTCATAATTTAATGAAATGTTCTGTTGAAATCTAGTTGAAATACTCAGTTCTGTGCTTCTCCACTCATACTTCTTGTAGTTGCCGCTGAGGCTGTGTGGTTAGTTTCTTGATGCATCTATTCCCATCTGTTCATCCCTGTTGAGGAACTTGTTTCACATTGACTATTCAGTGATTTACCTCAGAGAGTGTCTGTGCTTTTACAGATAATCGCATCAGGAGATTCATGGACACAAGGGGGAGACAACAATGTGGGATTCCAGGAGTTGTGTCACACGATAGACACTGTATCCCTGTTCCTATGTGAAAAATCTGATGAACTAGCAGGTGAGAACTGACGTATAAGAAATATCAGGTAAGAAAGATATGGTAAGAAATGATCAGTGGTAGTGTACTGTCTTGACAGTAGCAATCATGTACAGACAACGGTCAATGTCTTACAGTGCTCATCGGGGCTTATCAATAACTACAACTGAATGACATGCGTGGTGTCTCTTTCAAGAATACACATGAAGCCATATTTGTTTCGTCACATAGACTGCATGCCAGTTGTGAGCCATTGTTACTATATTATATTCTATATGAATGGTGGTATCATGTTTGCATACTAAGTGTTTCATTGTGAGTGTTCTAAAATGTTGAAGCAGATTTCGCACGCAAGTAATATTTTGAATCCTTACATAAGTCCATACTTTGGTCACTCAGGCATCATGGGCAATGAAACAGTAGACATGCTGGTCGATACTGCCGCTATGTCAATTAAAGATCATACAAGCTTTCTTTTGCACAGCCACTATATCCTAGAATCAACCAATGAAGGAGTAGAAAAGCTGGCTGACAATGTCATTATATTCTAGGATCAATCAATGAAAGAGCGGATACGCTGCCTGACAATGTCATTATATCCTAGAATCAACAAATGAAAGATCAGTTACGCTGGCTGGCGCTCCCACTATATCTTAGGATCAATCAATGAAAGAGCAAATACGCTGGCTGGCACTGTCGCTATATAAGAAGGTACCACCAATGGACTAAGTTTGCGATATGAATACTCTTAGAGAATTGGGCTTAAATAAGGATTTACAACTGAATAAATTAATGTCAGTAGCCAGCATGGATTAACATCAATACTTAGAAACTAAACTTCAGATTGGAGATTGGAACGGCTAGAAATTATGGAGGAGATCGGAGGCTGACACCTGTACATAGACATAAGGAAAACATACACATAAAAGACATGCACATTTAAGTACATACTGACTCCTGTATCTAGATATAAGGACAGAATAAACATAGAAAACATGTACATTTGTGCACAGACTGACTCCTGTATCTAGACATAAAGACAGCATAAACATAAAAGACAAGCACATTTGAGTACAGGCGGTCTCCTGTATCTACACATAAGGAAAGCATAAAGACTAAATTAAAAGACATGCACATTTTCCTCCTGTATCTACACATAATGAATGTTGAGACATAACAGACAGATAAAAATGTGGGTACAGGCGTAATCCTCAACCCATAAGTAAATGTATGGTGTAGTGGCTTAGATGAGAAGCTGACCGCCTCTGTCTTGTGCAGAGTGTATTTGAATTCACGATGAGGACTGTGAATTATTTACAAACAATAAGAAGATGATGGTAGACTGTTACTGGTGTAGTGAATTTGAAGTCGAGCATTCTCAGACAAGGGTAAAACATTAGGAGGACCCGCTGCCGATGATAAAAATGCCTCACCAATGGGACATCGGCAGAATCACGCCGAATAAGCCACTGACCAGACTTCATTTTTAACTGGTAAATTCTACCCACAACGGACTGTGGTGAGATAATCCTGTGTTACGTATGAGAATATGGAAATGAAGCATTTATTTAGATATCCGTTTGCAATTAAATTGACCCTCAACTCACAACCTAGACATGGTTAATATATATATATGTATATATATACGTGATCGTTGATATTATTGGATTTATTTGTCTGTCTCTTTCATTCTTTGCCAGATCTGCCATCACAGTTAATGACAGCTACAGCCTCTATTCAAGCTACATCTGACAGACAGCCAGCAGCACCACTAGTTTCTACAACACCAACATCCTACAGACAGTCAGCAGAGTCTGTTAAACCTGCAGGTTGGTCTCGGATGTTGGAATGATTTATATAATGACTCACGCAGTAAGCCTAGTTTATATTCGATCTATGGACACTGAATGACCTCTTAAATAATGTACAACATCAGCGTTCTGAGTTGCCCTTGTTATCTTATTCCGTTATTCAGAGTTATCACTTTTGACTTTGTCCACCATTTGGCTAAGTAGTTAAAGAGGCACGGCGTTTATACTTGGCATACAACTCCATATATATTGAGCGTAACCAATAACGATTGCCTGGACGAGGCTAATATATGTAGAATGCGACAACTGTAACAAGGTCACACGCTGCTTTCTTTGGTAATAAAGGAAAAGCGAGGTATTGAAGTTCGTTGTGACAACAAGACAGATTAGTACTGTAGGAGGCAGAGGCAGCCAGGATAAATGATGCTGGGTGGACTGAGACTGTTGCATAGAGGAATATCATCAGTGGAATTGAGCTAGACAAGCCATGACCGAGAGAGATGTGGAGATTTAGGGAAAGCTATTCCACACCCAAACATCTGTTCACTGCACTAGAAGTAGTAGCGCGTATATATGGACAACGCTTGCGTTCAAAGCTAGCGAGCATACACACTAAATAATAGATGGGGAGATGCATGAAGTCCTCTGTCCATTGGCAAGGAACATGATAATGATGGCGTCTCAATAAAGAGTTTTGGTGATGGGAGGCTTTGAGTGTTGTAGTTGTGTCATTGCCGGCTTCCTGGCATAGAGGTTAGCGACTTTTCTCCGTAATCTCGTATACTCTAGTAAGTAACGTGACGACGGTGAGAATCAGCAGTGGTTCGAATCGCGACTGTAACTTACGGGGTATGTGAGCCGGCCGCTCAGAAAGCAATGGCAAACTACTGAACGTAATCTTGCCAAGAAATCAATAAATCAGCTGAAAGATGCCGATGTTGACTGCGATGTCCTGTAAAGGATATGAAAAACAGTTAGTTGTGTCATTACATCAGCCAGTGTAGTTACCAACAAAATACAGTAAATGCCCGTTTCCACTGCCTGTCCACTGAAGTGCTTGCGGTATGACAGCATGGTCTGTAGTCACTTGATGTAAGTGGTTGGGCAGGGCTGGATGTTGTGTTTCTAAAGATTGTATTCTGGTCCCGGGGTGTAGGCTGTTGATGCTCTCTCTAGGGTTGGTTATGACGTGTATAGCAGCATGGTCTTTTTTCACTTAATGTAAATGTGTGACCAGGTGCTGCATGTTGTGTTTCTAGTCCAAAGATTGAATTCTTGTTCTTACTGTAAAAGCTGTTGATGCCCTCTCTAGGGATGGGCTATGACATGTTTGCATAAAGACTATTGCAATTATATATGATGCCCAAGTGTCTAGCCATTGTTGTTGATGATACCATGCCATTAAAACATTTGCAAATAATATATATTTATTTTAGTTAACGGCTGTACTGCGAAGTGGTTACAAACGAAATGTGCAATCACGAATTCTACGTTAGAAACACAGGTGCGGATGATTTAGCAGCAAGCCACCTTGCTTTGGTTCTCATACAATGGTATGAGTGCCGTTTGTTCAGAAAGCAATGACAAAATACTAAATGTAAACTTGCCAAGACATTACAAACAGCCAAAAATGCCTGGGTTGACTGCATCGCCCTTTAAAGAATATGCAAGTACCTTTTATTTTTGTATATTAGTTATATATATTTATTAGTTATTAGTATATATGTTGTTTGCATTTATCATTAATATGGTGTTTGCAATTATCATTGATATGTTTTTCGCAATTATCATTAATATGGTTATTGTTGGTTTTTTTTTTGCATTTATAATTAACTAGATGACCTGGCCCGGCTTCGCCCAGACTCTGGTGGGGATCTATCTGCCTGCCTGCCTGCCTGCCTGCCTGTATGTCTGTCTGTCTGTCTGTCTGACCCGGCCCGGCATCGCCCAGCTCCTAGTGTGGAGCATTTAATTTAATTAATATAAGTAGTCATATAAGCTCCCATTCCCGTTCCCGACTATCTGTCTGTCTGTCTGTCTGTCTATCTGTCTGTCTGACCCGGCCCGGCTTCGCCCAGTCCCTGATGGGGAGTATCTCATTTAATTCATATAAGTAGTCATATAAGTTCCCGTTCCCGTCTGTCTGTCTGTCTGTCTGTCTGTCTGTCTGTCCATCCCTCCCTCCCTCTCTGTCTGTCTGTATGCCTGTCTGTCTGTCTGTCTGTCTGTCTGTCTAATCATTTATTGGTTGCAGTTAGAACAACCTTAGATAAACGAAGACCAACTTACAAAAAGCATTAGAAAGAGCACTTGAAAGATCTTCACATCTTCCCCCAACAATTAACTTGGGTAAATGGAGCGGCGGCAGCAGCAGCAGCAGAAGAAGAAAAAGGAGAAGTAGGAGGAGGGAGGAGCAGGAGGGAGGAGCAGGAGGGAGGAAGAGATAGGCGGAGAGAGGAGGAGGAGGAAAGAAGAGGGAGGAGGAGGAGTAGGGAGGAGGAGCAGGGATTAGGAGGAGGAGTAGGAGGGAGGAGGAGGAAGGAGGAGGAGAGGAAGCGGGAGGAGGAGAGAGGAGGAGGGAGGAGGGAGGAGTAGGAAGAGGGAGGAGGAGGGAGTAGGAGGGAGGAGGAGAACGCAGGAGGAGGAGGGAGGAGGCGGGAGAGGGAGGAGGGAGGAGGAGGAGGGATGTGGAGGGAGGAGGAGGGATGAGGAGTAGGGGGAGGAGGGAGGAAAGAGGAGGATTGAGGAGGAGAAGGGAGGAGGAAAGAAGAGGAGTGATTAGGAGGAGGTAGGAGGAGGAGGAAGAGGGAGGAGGAGGAGGGAGGAAGAGATAGGCGCAGAGAGGAGGAGGAGGGAAAAGGAGGGAGTAGGGAGGAATAGAAGGAAGGAGGAGGATTAGGAGGAAGAGGGGGAGGAGGAGGAAGGAGGAGGAGGAGAAGAACGCAGGAGGAGGAGGAGGGAGACGGAGAAGGAGGAGGGAGCAGGAGGAGAAAGAAGGCGGAGGGAGGAGGCGAAGGGAGAAGGAGGAGGGAGGAGGGGGAGGGAGGATGAGGAGGAGGAAGAGGGAGGAGGAGGGATGTGGAGGGAGGAGGAGAGAGGATGAGGAGGGAGGAGGAGGAGGGATGAGGAGGAGGGAGGGAGGAAGAGGAGAGGGAGGAGGAGGAGGAGGGAGGAAGATGGAGGAGGAAGGATGAGGGGGAGGACGTAGGAGGAGAAGTAGGAGGAGAGAGGAGGAGAAGGGAGGAGGAAGGAAGAGGAGTGATTAGGAGGAGGGAGGAGGTAGGAGGAGGAAGCGGGGGGAGGAGGAAGAGGGAGGAGGAGGAGAAAGAGGGAGGAGGAGGATGGAAGAGGGCGAGGGAGGAGGGGGAGACGAAGAGGAAGAGGGTAGGAGGAGGAGGAGGGGAGAGGAGGAGGAGGAGGAGGATTATAACGCATATGCCTGTAGATAACTGCAGCTAAAAGGTGGCTCTGTCTATCTATCTGACCCGGCGTGGCTTCGCCCAGCTCCTGGCGGGTAGCGTCTCATTAAATTCATACAACAAAAAGAAGTAACTTAAAAGAATGTCCTTCCACACACCATCCATTATTTTTAATGAAAATTGTTTCTAATCACCTACATGACTGTAGATAACTTCTTAAGCATAAAAAGCTGAGTTACAATGTTATGCATTATGCATTATTTTTATGAAAACTTTGAAAATGCCTTAAAGGTTGTATCATTATTTATTATAACTCATATGTCTGTACACAACTATAGACAAAGAGTTTATAAATCTTTAAAAACCATGCAACAATATGACTATAAGGTATATAGAAAAGTTATTAAAAGTTATGCCCCTTGAAATAACTTTTACAGAGTTAAGTCCCCTTGCTATATAGAAATTATAATGAAAAATGAAAAATTAAATAATATTAAGTAAGCAGCCTATTTCACACTAAAAAAATATGACAGTTGGCAGCGCGGGACTGAGAGGAAGACGTGTAGAAAATTTAATCTCAATCGGATGGACCGTTCGCGAACGCATAAAGGACATACACACTCACATTGCCTTTTATATATAAGAAGATATGTTTTTGCCGTTATAATTAATATATTGTTTGTAGTTGTCATTAATATGTTGTTTGCAGTAATAATTAAAATGTTATTTGATTTAATGCACAGATGAAAGCCAGCTGAAGCCGTTGTTAGCCAGAATTGCTGTCATAGAAGATGTCATGTGCTGCTCTCGGAGCAGGACAGACCAGGCTTTAGAACATCAGAGTGACATTGATCAACAGCTGAACGAGTTATTATCCAAACTATCAGACTCAGACAGGAAACACAGCTCAAGGTTTAAACAAGTCAAACAACAAATCAGTGATATCAGTGAAAGACAAGATGCAGTAGAGCAAGAGCAGAAGACACGATTACAAATTCTGGAGAAACAGCTGCAGAAGATATCCACGGCACAAAACAGACTGAAAACAAAGATGGAATCTCAGGCAGAACTCGTAGAGAAACTTGTTCATGTACCTAATCTACTGGAGTCTGTGAAAGATAATGTTGATGCATTAGCTGCTAGAATTGACGGAATCATTCATGACTGGAGCAACAAGCATGAGGATATAGAAACTGTAACACGTGATCTGGAATACAAGGTCAGGGCTAACACACAGTGTGCCCAGGTCATATCTGAAGGTCAAGATAAAATGACGACCATATTGAAAGAATTGGAGACAAGGTTGCAGACAATGGAGGCTGGCGGTCGGGGGAATGAGACAAGTGTCCAGAAGCAGATTGGGAAAGAGGAGTCAAATGTGAGTTTGAGAAAGTGTTTACATGTACGACTGGCATTAACCAAGGAAATTTATATTTACAAACAAGGGAGTGTTTGACGTTTACATGCAAGGGAGTGTTTGTTGTTTGCATACAATGGGGAGTTGTTAGTTGCATGCACTAGAAGTAGTAGCATGTTTCTTGTTTCCATGCAATGAAGTGTTTGATATTTACATGGATGGGAGTGTGTGTTCCTTTAGATAAACGAGAGTGTTTATTGTTTAGATATAAGGGAATGTTTGTTGTTTACATACAACAGCCAGCGAAGAGTCACACTACTAATCGTTCCCACCGCTATCTGATTAAAAGTTCTCCTGGTCTTCCCTCTCAGTTTTGAGATTCTTCCAGAACCCCTGCCGATCCCCCGCAATCTCTTTCTTTCCACTGGAGTGTTTGATGTTTACATGTATGGGAGTGTTTGTTCGATACAGTGGGGTGTTTCTTATTTAAATATAAGGGAATGTTTGTTGCTTACATACAAGGGAATGCTTGTTGTTGACATGCAAGGGAGTATTTGTTGTTTTCCTGCAATGAAGTGTTTGTTGCTTATAGGCAAAGGAGTGTTGGTATTTATTATTCAACATCTTTATAATCTATACGCTCTAGACATTGGCGTGCTATATCTGCAGACACATTGTCGGGATGAAGTTCATTATCATCTCCACTTCCAGTTACACATGAATATTGTTTTTGAAATTTTGAGGCGGTATAGATGGTCGAGTATTCTGTGTTTGAGATTGTGAGAATGTATAGATGTCCATCTACATTGTGTTTGAGGCTTTGAGACGATATAGAATGTAATTTACTTTTTCTTTGAGAGGTATGAAATGTAATGTACTCTTTCTTTGAGGCTTTGAGACGGTACAAATGGCCACATGCAGTGTGTGAGACGGTATAGATAACCCAGTACTCTGTGTTTGAGATGTTATACGTTACGCAACACTGGCCTGTCTGTAGGCGATATATGTTGATACTTCTTCACTTTCTTTAGTACACTTGTATCTCTAAAAATAAACGTCATGGAGGTGTTGATTATTTCTTGATCTATACGCTTTCAAAATAACAACCACTATTGTAAATTACATTTCTAGTGGGACTAGTTGTAGTACTTGTTGTACTAATATAGTACGAGAAGTAATAGTAGTAGTAATAGTAGCAGTATTAGTAGTAGTAGTAGTAGTAGTAGTTATAGTAGTAGTTGTTATAGTTGTAATAGTAGTAGCAGTAGTAGTAGTAGTAATAGTAGTAGTAGTAGTAGTAGTAATAGTAGTAGTAATAGTAGTAGCAGTTATAGTAATTGTTGTTATAGTTGTAATAGTAGTAGTAGTAGTAGTAGTAGTATTAGTAGTAGTAACAGTAGTAGTAGTAGTATCACGTAGTAGTAGTAGTAGTAGCAGCAGCAGTAGAATGTTAACGGTGATTAGAAGAGGCAGAAATTGATTAAAAAGAAAAAGAAGAAGGGGGAGGAGGAGGAATAGGAGAAGAAGGAGGAGGAGAAAGAAAGTATTAACATCAGTGAAGAAAGTTTTGGATGTTCGATGCAGCCAGCTTTCACCGTGAAGACGGCGCTTTATTCACTGACTGATATGTTAAAAGTCCAGAACATAATGTATGTTCTATATAATTACAGTTTTGTTGTTAATTTGACAGTTCCGGATCCTGTGTCAGATGTTAAACTATCGACTGAGACCACTAGAACAACTCAGAACATGTCTCAATAAACGGGCCAGATTGCGAGATGACAATGTCACAAAGGTTCGTTTGTGTTAAGGGAAATTGGGTTAACTTCGGTAAAGCTATATAAATGGAAACAACTGGAGAACACAATATGTGGGATTATATGACTAGAATACAAATAATGGAGAACATTGAGGCAGAAAGACTTCTTCTGCAAACAATAACTAAAACCATTTCAAAACACAATATAAAGATGGCAATAGCACTAAAGTAACTAAACTCAAACCAGGATTTAGAGATGAGCAGCGGGGTTTTATGAGGGAAAGATACTAACAACGTATTGGAACATTAAAGGAAACTATGATTGAAATAACAGATCTATATTTGTACTTTATTGACTATACTAAGTGAAACACGGAGAAATTATTAGAATGTTGAACATTTTAAACATCGTTGGCAAAGATCTAAGAATAATAAGGAACATGTATTGGCAATAAAATGAGCAAGTCATACAAGAAAGATATGAGAAAGGAAAACTGGTTAGAGAAATTAGATGTAGACTGTCACAATTTTTTGGACACGTTATGAGAAAAAATAAACTAGAGAACTTGGTAACAACTGGCAAGATTGAGGGGAAAAGAACAAGGGACGGTAGAGAAGTAAATATCTGTATTGGCTTGGCCACGTGGCATGGTAGTGACAAGAACACAGAGCTGATCCACGACTCTGGTGTTCTTGTAAGATGACGAAACATGACCGTTCACTCTTATCAGCATGACACATGATGATGATGACGATGATGATGATGATGATGATGAATGGCTGCAAAGAGCAGCTATGCGAATTAACAACCAATTGGAAAGTTTTTAACACATCAAACGAGATCTTAGACAAGGTGGTCTTCTACCAATCGATCTGTTAAATTTGTTTATTCAAACACTAATGAGATCCACACAACATAAAGTTAGTTGTTTATCCTTTAAAGGACGTCGTATTCAACACCATCATTTATTTTTGCTGTTGTGATCTCTTGGCAAGTTTATGATCAAAATTTGCCTTTGCTTTCTGAACTACCGGCACCCTTACCATTCCGTTAAAAAAAACCAACGTAAGGCTGTCTGCTGCCATATCGCCCGCAGCTGTGTTTCGAACGCGAATATTCGGGATTACGAATTGCGTCCGTATCCACTTCGCCACGGAGCAGGCAATCCATACAAGACAAGCCAGGAATAGGGCCTATCAGTTGGTGGGTATAATGTAAGCAGCATTATGTTGAGGACATGGTTTTGGTCGCTGAAAATGAATCTCTCTTACAAGAAATGTCAGATATAATTGCAACAGAAAGTCAAAAGAAAGGGTTTAGTCTGAACAAGGGAAAAACAGAAGTAATGGTTTTTACAAAGGAAAAACAATATACCCAAAATGTACTAGTTGGTAGCCATCTGCGCTGTTAATGTCCTGAGGACGGTTTGGCTCGTCGCTTGCTAAAGTAAGAGAACAATAGGCCACCTATTTATCCGTGCATTCAGGCTTACAAAATGTGATGCCCTGTCATATCACAGTCGCATAAAAGAAACTGCTTCAGTGCAAACTAAAATGTTTTTTTTATTTTTTTTATTTTTTTTTAAAATATATTTATTTATTTCCATCGGGAGACCTGCGTTCGAATCCTCGGTAAGGTGTGGGATTTTTATGTCGGCGTAAAAAGAGAACCCTAACCTGCACAATTCGCGGTGACTGCACTAGCCAGGCGGCTTTAATTCCTCGGGCTCAAGCACCCTCCCCCAGCCCACCCCACCCCCTCTCCACCCCACTTCTACACCGCAAGATGCTGTTGGCAATAGTTGGCTTTGATTGTTTAAGACCTTGTATAATCGTCTGTAGAAAGAAATTAATACCAAAATGTAATAGAAGGATAAATGGAAGTATTATTAAAGAAGAGAATCGGTAAAATTATCTCGGAACAGTCATAACATCTGATGGGAGATGCCTTGAAGAGATTAGAACAAGAATCGCTAAGACAAAAGCAGTCTTTTCCAAGATGGAAAACATACTAATACAAAAGATGTCAACTACGATGACAAAAAGTCTTGAAGTGCTACAGAGAGCCGGTACTTTTGTATGGATGTGAAACGTGACGATGAGCAGACAAGCTGAACAACATCTAATGGCTGTGGAAATGTGGTTTCTGGGGAAAATGCAAAGAATACAGTGACCAGTCCCACAAGAGTTTATTAAAAACCGGAAACTGTCCCTGATACTCAAGTAAATAGCCAAGAAGTGGCTCGTTGAAAATATAGATTGATTTAGCTGTACTAGGTATCACCAGAAGTGAGAAAGGGGGAATTAAGATATGCAGGATAAGCTTGTTACTTAAAGGCTGCATAGGCAAGGTACCTCCTGCCAAGAGCCGGAACTCACACATCATGCCCGACATCTTGGTTTTGTGTCTAGGGTTTAGAAGGTTTTAGAAATAGCACAACAGGCTCGCTTGCTCTCTGTACGAATCTTTCGTGCACAAAACACAAGTCCATAACGCGTCCTCAGAGTACATGAACACTTTATTACAT
Organism: Cepaea hortensis; assembly: GCA_963921405.1. Lineage (NCBI taxonomy): Eukaryota > Metazoa > Mollusca > Gastropoda > Stylommatophora > Helicidae > Cepaea > Cepaea hortensis. Next base: position 28,081,890 of record OY992891.1, read on the forward strand.
CACAGCCCTTACCGTGGTCGCCATCATACCCCACCAGCATCTAGCCTTCCAGTGTTCTGGGCATGATCATCCCACCAACTGTCTAGCAATAGTGTGCCCATAATACTACTAATCGGTGTTTATTTCCTGTTGTCGTTGCACAATACAGAATATACAAGTAACTGCCAACTGTTAATCATAGTCTCTAATTACTTACATTACACAAGTGCCCACCGTGTCACGGCGTATTTCTCTCGCCACCATTCACAGTGTTCAGAAAACGAGGTCAGCTCTCTCGCCCCAGCCGATCAAACATGTACTGGGCCATCGGCAGTCGGTTACTTCAGTGTACTGCTTCTCCCCTCATAGCTGTCTTAACCACGAACACTTTTCCCCCAGTTGTCTGTAACTTCAATCACTGCAACCAGCGTAAACGCTTTCAAACGCAGAACTTTCTCAAACTTGACCATCTTGGCTCACGCCCCAGCTCAGACTAACTTGAGCGCAACCTTTTTCCGGCTTTGACCTGGGCGTGTTACATGACCACATAACTCCGCCCCTAATGCTACCGGTGTTCGCTTGCCTTTTTGAACTGTGTCAATAACATCTCTCTAGTTTCTACGATTGACACACTTGCTGTGTATCCATCTCATAGCACCTCCCTGACATAATCTCCTCCTGGACTATATGTGTGAACCCCCACTAAATTTTCTCCCAGTGTGTGCAATCATTTAAGCTACACCAACATTTATAAACATTTAGAATTTATATGGACAAACTGAGTTTAAAATACAACTGTGTTTATTATTGCTATTCTTGATGGTAATATCATGATGATGATTATTATTTTATGGTATACATAACTTAAGAGGGCACATATGTCATGCTCCCTCCGGTGAGACGCAGTTCACTGTCAGATTGAAGGAGTCCAGATTGGTCCCTTCACTAGGCTCAGTCACTCCCTAATATGGGTCATTGACTTCCATCGCTGCTAAGAGATCTGGAATGAAACGAATGGAGATGGGTAGTATCTACGTCTACGCATCTCAAAACACATGTCAACACATTCATATAAACATACAGTTATGTCATAATATACATTCATGTTACATAAACATATATCAGTTCTAAATAAATATATATGTATATATTTATAAAACCATTTAGAACATCTATAGCTCAAACATACATATTCACATCCATCTGTGTAATGGAGTGATTCGCATATAAGTTCACATCACTTACTTTCTCCCTTTCTAATTAATTCATTACGTCTTGTCGGAAGGACTTGTCGGACATTACGGTCGCACATTAACGGCGTTCACTGAACCTGTCTGGAAAACAAGTGTCATAAGTCATGTCTGTCCTCATACAGTCATCATACAAACAAGGGAACTGGTGCCATTCCTCCAACCAAGTGGTTTCATCACAATCTTAGTTGGCACTCAAAGTGTTGGTCCAAATAATCAATGTTAATTTGGACGCTATCAAGCGACTGGTTGCTCTAAGGAATTTCTCCTAAGTAGTCAGTCTCCAATGTGTTAACCTACTACAGAATGAATCTAAATGTATCTCATGTACATGAATAAGCCACACACTCATGTAGCTTGTATATTGGATTTCTCCAAATTATTACATTCAACAAATCAGACAACCAAGCAGCGAATGAAAGAAGATAAAGTTCTCAGTGGAATACTAAAGCTAGAACTGGAACACTGAGTAACACAGAAAATCTACAAGTGTAAAGTTTGGGAGACTATGCAGAAACAGAAAACTACTCAGGCCTCAGTCTAGCAGACAACGGATCAGAGTAATAATGTGGTATTACCTGAAGTTATAGCTTCGGAAATTCCATCACAAGACTTTGTACAGAAGTCGAATAGAACGAAATGATAGTATTTCTACAGAAGGTATTATTTTGCTATACGTGAGTTTGCGTCTGAGGATTGTTGTCACTGCTCATAGTTTTATTCTCTCCGTTCCTGGCGTGGTTTCCGCCTTCCTGATCCTAGTTTCCACGCGGGCTAATTACTATGTCCCATATTCGTTAACTCCATCTATTTTCCACATGGACTGTAGTTACCTCTGCTAATCAAATTGACCGATGCCCTGCAATGGCCTAAAACAATGAAACATGCTTCGGCGGGCGAGGCAATTGCGTCATAACTACACTCCAATCTGCTGTTAACACAGGCCTTTCCGGGTTGTTGGCAAAAATGTGTCAGACATATGTTCCTTTTTTGCCGCCTATACTCTCCCTTGTTGTGGCAATTACAGACGTTGTCCCGGCTCCGCCAAGTCTGGACTGTAGATAGGTGTTAGGCCTGCATTATATTGCCGTCTTTAGATTACACGGGTTTTCCCCTGAGTGGCACCACCATGTATCGACGTTGTGTTAAGTCTTGCTGTCGGCAAGGGGAGAGATCCAGCGTTTCTTGCTAGGAAACCCAAGAATTTATGTCAGCCCAGATTTCACACTTTTCGTCTTTCACTTCCCTTCTGCTGAAAATAATCAGAGTTTTCAACCTTTGATAGCGCCGCCGACTGGTGCCGTGGTGTCTGGGGTTACATTTGATCTGGACATCAAAGTTTTCTCAAACTAGAGTTATAGAAATGATCGCGAGGCGCGGGGGTCAACATGTATTTTTTCTCTTGTTCTCAATCTTTGTTAGTTTTTCCTTATTCCTTGGTTGGGGATTCATTATTGTCTGGTTGGAATGTGCCAAAGCGTCTTGTCACAGTATAGTATAGTATAGTATAGTATAGTATAGTATAGCATAGTATAGCATAGTATAGTATAGCATGTCTGTAATTTTTGCAGCTGACACAGTTAATCCAGGAGGTAGCAGCTTTGTCCCCGAGATTACAACAATTAGGTAACTCTCACATCTTCTATACAGTTATCTTTTGCATTGTTGTTATTGTTGTTGTTGCTGTTCATGTGTCTGATCTGGAGCACATATCAGCGATCATGAGCCTAAACTCATATTTATCTGCATATATTTTACTGGAGCTGGTGTTTTTTGTGCTTTGGTCGCACATCTGTTTCGGCTGTCACTCTTACAAGAGGACAAACGGGAACATAGTGCAACAATTGGACATGTTAATGGACACCGATATAGAGGAAGACATTGAGGGAAGATTCCAGACAGCCTTTCATCGTGGCAAGGACAAATGTTCGAGTTCTGCAATAGAAGTCAGTTTGGCAAGCTGTATACTGAACACCTAATCCTCCACGTAGAGGTCTGCGTGGCCGCCAGGCTTAATGCTCTTAAACTTCCGGTGCGTTGACGGTGGGGCAAGGGCCTATTCACTACGCCAATTCATTGGACTTAAACTGTGGCTTCTTGTTCACAAAGCAATGGCAAACTACTGAACATAAACTTGCCAAGCATATCACAATTTGTTTTGGGTTTGATTGCAGCGTTCTGGAAATGACAATGCACAATCCTCTGTACACGCAAGCCAACACATGTGACGCTACAAGCAGGTCACATACCCTCCACACATCAGGTTCCTGTATGTTCGTTTTTACAGACAAATGTCATCAAGCCACAGAATATATAATCATGGCGTTGATAGATGTGAGCTCAGGGATGAATATATTATGTTGGGCATCGGGAAATGTGGATACTGAGGTAAAGAAAGATGGATCCAGATGGTTTTGTCAGCCTTTCATCATAGCATGAATGAATAAAAAAAAATCATTACCTCAGTCACTAATAGATTCTCTTGGTATTGAATTGTCACCCATGCCACCTGGTAAGACACTTGATTATTATGCTGATGAAGATAGTTAGCAATTGTATTGTTCAGCAGCTTTTGTTTAATTGTTTAACGATTGTCACAGTTAGCAATATTGTAGTTTTGGTTTTAACAAGAGATTTGA
>OY992891.1:28088257-28090757 GCA_963921405.1 Cepaea hortensis
GACATGGAGGGAGCTGTAGGAGACAGTGATCAATGAAATAGAAGCCATGGAGGGAGCTGTAGGAGACAGTGATCAATGAAATAGAAGACATAGAGGGAGCTGTAGGAGACAGTGATCAATGAAATAGAAGACATGGAGGGAGCTGTAGGAGACAGTGATCAATGAAATAGAAGACATGGAGGGAGCTGTAGGAGACAGTGATCAATGAAATAGAAGACACGGAGGGAGCTGTAGGAGACAGTGATCAATGAAATAGAAGACATAGAGGGAGCTGTAGGAGACAGTGATCAATGAAATAGAAGACACGGAGGGAGCTGTCGGAGACAGTGATCAATGAAATAGAAGACATAGAGGGAGCTGTAGGAGACAGTGATCAATGAAATAGAAGACATGGAGGGAGCTGTAGGAGACAGTGATCAATGAAATAGAAGACACGGAGGGAGCTGTAGGAGACAGTGATCAATGAAATAGAAGACATAGAGGGAGCTGTAGGAGACAGTGATCAATGAAATAGAAGACACGGAGGGAGCTGTAGGAGACAGTGATCAATGAAATAGAAGACATGGAGGGAGCTGTAGGAGACAGTGATCAATGAAATAGAAGACATAGAGGGAGCTGTAGGAGATAGTGATCAATGAAATAGAAGACACGGAGGGAGCTGTAGGAGACAGTGATCAATGAAATAGAAGACATAGAGGGAGCTGTAGGAGATAGTGATCAATGAAATAGAAGACATGGAGGGAGCTGTAGGAGACAGTGATCAATGAAATAGAAGACACGGAGGGAGCTGTAGGAGACAGTGATCAATGAAATAGAAGACATAGAGGGAGCTGTAGGAGACAGTGATCAATGAAATAGAAGACATGGAGGAAGCTGTAGGAGACAGAGATCAATAATATATTGGACATAGAGGGAACCTGTAGGAGACAGCAAAATATCAGACGGCGTGGTATGAGTAGTTATAAGGCCTGTGCTCCAATGGAAGATAAAGGGCAGAAGATAAAGTTGTTATATCATCCTCTTCTGTATACCCTAAATATAACGTAACAACTGGTTAGATTAATGGAAAACAGGGGTAAAGAAAAATGGACTGAGATGATTTGCAAACCTTGCATGATAGTATAAAAGAAGACCCTCAGTCATTGATAGAGTCTCTTGGTAAAGGCGAAATGTGGAGACATATTTTCACCCATGCCACCTGGCAAAACACTTGATGATTATACTAATTATGATAGTTTACGATAGTATTGTTGAGCAGTAATATTGTTTAACAAGTAATTGTTGTTAGCATTGTTGTAGTTTTGTTTTTTACAATAGATTGACATGGAGAGGATGCTGGCTTTGATTCTTTCACAGAATTGGACTCTTCAGGAACTAGATGTGGATTTAGTGCTTGGAGGACGTTGAGTCGGGGCAGAACTTTCTATACATCAGGTGTGTGATCTAGATACCATCAATCGTGAAAGAGAGTGGGTTGAATGTCCGGAATACATCACGGACTGGCACAATGTAATAATAACACTGGGTCATGAGTGCAGGCCGGTCTCTCTGGCCGAGGGGTTACAACACTTTCTCCGTAATCCCGTTTATCACGCAGAGTCTCGTAGCGGGGCGAGAGCTGGGAGCGGTTCGATCCCCGCTGGTGACTTGCGGGATAACTGAGCCGGCCGCTCAGAAAGCAATGGCAAACTACTGAGCGTAATCTTGCCAAGAAATCAACATACAGCTGAAAGATGCTGATGTTGACAGCGATGTCCTGTAAAGGATATGCAAAACATTTTTTTATTTTAAACATGAGTGCAGAGAATGGGCAGCGGGCCGCACTGAGTTTGAAGTGCACCAGCTGATCCAGAGTAACACAGATCAAGGTGACATAGTCATCTACACCTATGGGTCAGTGGTGAGAAACAGACGTAGTGGCTGGGGCTTTATTGCAAAGGCTAATGGACGAGTCTTGAAAAAGGATAGTCTGGCATATGAGACTACGACCTCCAGCATGAGAATGGATGTGGAGGCAATAACAGCGGCATTCCGGTGGCTAGAGGAGACCACTGCAACAAACGTTGTGTTCGTTACGGATTCCAAGAGTATGCTTAGTAAGGTGGAGAAAGGAATGTTTCGTGTGGAATGGTTCTCGTCACTTCAGAGGTCACAGATTGTGAGAATTGTATGGATATTTTGCCTCGTCATGCGGAGGTACGTGGGAATGAACAGGCTGATAGGCTATAGTCTGTCCGGAAATTTATGCCGTCATTCAAGATCAATTATTTTGAAAACTATCTGTTGCATCGTTATGAAATTTTTCCAGCCGTCTTATATTTACCCCCACCCAAGGAATATGTCTTTGATAGGTCCAAAAACAACTTAAATCATTAAAAGCGGCATCATTCCTTTGATGTTTTGCTTAACAACTAGTGATTTCTTGTTAAAAAAATTATGTTTACGGTAATGAGGACCTGCAAATTCAGATGACAAACAAAGGCGTATCTGGATTCGTATG
>OY992891.1:28095757-28238257 GCA_963921405.1 Cepaea hortensis
ATGTGTCAGGTCTAAACAAACATGTGTCTGGTCTACACAAAAATGTGTCTGGTATATACAAACACGTGTCTGATCTATACAAACATGTGTCTGTTCTATACAAACATGTGTCTGGTCTATACAAACATGTGTCTCGTCTATACAAACATATGTCTGGTCTATACACACATGTGTCTGGTCTATACAAACATGTATCTGGTCTATACAAACATAAGTCTGGTCTATACAAACATGTGTCCAGCAACGCTATGTGCCTTAAATCTGGTGTATACAAACATGTGTCCAGCAACGCTATGTGCCTTAAGTTTGGTCTATACAAACATGTGTCTGGTCTATACAAACATGTGTCTGGTCTATACAAACATGTGTCTGGTCTATACAAACATGTGTCTGGTCTATACAAACATGTGTCTGGTCTATACAAACATGTGTCTGGTCTATACAAACATGTGTCTGGTCTATACAAACATGTGTCTGGTCTATACAAACATGTGTCTGGTCTATACAAACATGTGTCTGGTCTATACAAACATGTGTCCAGCAACGCTATGTGCCTTAAATCTGGTGTATACAAACATGTGTCCAGCAACCTTGTGCGCATTAATTCATGCAGACGGGACATTATTTACATGACATAGTAAATCCTGCCAATCCTGGACAATTAGTGAAGAAGCTAAAACATTCACAGAAGCCTCGGAGATCTGGTCTTATAGAAGAATGGTGAACATCAATTGGACAGCCAAAATGAGCAATCTTGTAATTTTGAAGGAAGCTAAATCGCAAAAACAACTTATCACAAACATCAGAGAGATGCAGTCATGATTTTTGGCCACATTATGAGAAGACAAATTCTGGAACATGTGATAACCGGAAATATTAGTGGAAAGAGATATAGCGGAAGACAGTGTGAGCAAAGTATTGACGGTCTTGTGTCATGGCATGGAAGTGAGTCAACTCACAAACTGATCTATACCCTCAAAGTTCGCAATTTCTGGAGAAGCATGTTCAAACACACCAGTCGGCAAGGCACTGGATAATGATGGTAGTAAAGTGGGCAAGTAAAAGACAATGTGAGACACCTTTAGGCGCATTCACAATATGTTTCTAGATCCATATTTTTATTGGCGAATGGACACACGTGGATTGAAGTGGTCAGTATCACCCCGGCAGCTTTCACTTCCCTAGACATTTTCTGGAAATAATTCTCGGCCGGGTCGTTCAGGAAGCTGAGGTCAATGTTTAGAATCGCGATTCGGTGCGAATTCGAACCCATGACCGCCGCAAGTCAAGCCACTGCGCTACAGCTTTACTCAACATGTGCAATTGCGTTGTGGTTTCTATAATATTCTGCTTTCTGTAATAAACATTGAATTTTATATAAACATTTATTGAACAACAGTTTCACCATACATTAAGTTCTTTAAAATGGGTAAATGCATGCTGACCAATTCCGTGAATTAATATGTCATGCATGGAAATAATCAATTAAATCTCAGGTTTAGTATAGAGAAACTGATCTCTCCGTGATTTCTTATTTCATGCTTGGAAATAATAAATTACATCTCATTTGTTGTATGGAGTTAACGAGGAGACGTCCGATCCAATATGTACGTTAGGCGGTTGAGCTTTTAAGGCCTCTGGAGTGTTTATGCATGTGGGTATGGGTTTCTTACGCATTTTCCTCATGATAAATTGGTAGCGCATGGTTCCGTCGGCCACTACTGAGTTGAGTGCGTGGAGTGACACTGAGCTGTGGATTTCATGTGGGGTGCTTGTACGTATGTCCGCTGTTGTTTATATCATGAACTGCTTGATCAGATAAATGGCCGCCGGCCGGTTGCTGAACTAACTGGGTTTGCCTTATGCAGTAATGTGTGGCTGCTGGTTTTCTAGTGACTGTCTTTTCCATTGACGATGAACTGTATTATTTGTGGTGCACTTTTGTGTTGGCATTCTGGCAGCGGCCTTATGCATAATATACCTGTGCGGGCTGTGGGTTTGTGGAGACTCCTGTCTGTTCCACTTTTCACCTGGGGCAGTGAGGAGTATTTTATGTGATTTTCACTGGCACAGGAACGAAACATTATGGGGATGACCCTTTGCCATTAAGTTGGAACTACGACTAACTAACATGAAGATACTGATTACTTCGTTGATTTCATATTTCATGCAGAGAACAAATCAATTACATATCATGACGCATCATGACGTAATATTGTCCATATTAAGATAGTAATATATGATTTCATGGTGCCAGTACCAAGTAAGTAATCTATTCTATGCTTGCTTGCTTGTGTTCGTTGGCTTGAGCTCCAACGCGAAGTCCTGTATATCGGATGAAGGCATCCTGTTGTCCAACATCAGTGTGATGTCATACAGGACCTGAGGTTTGCGTGAGTATCCGTTGTCCCATGTCTGGCTTATTGGTGTGCAGACTGGTGGTTCCTCGCCGTACAGGCAGACACTCTCCGACTTCGGAGGAATCGGCGAATCCTACTGACTTTAACCAGGACTCCGAAGGGACTTGGTGCCCAGGACGCTCGACGAGGACGCGTCAATAGGTTTTTGGCCAGTATATAACCCGGCCCTGGTGCCTTGGAAACACCTCTGCGTCCCATCTATTCAATGATTTCTTGTTAAGAACGTAATAAGTTCTTTGAATTCATATTGTCTGTGTCAGTCTTAAAAAATATCCTAGTAAGATTGATACAGACAACGTGAAATCAGGATTACATTGTTCCATGATTGTATGGTTTCATGTAGTCAGTTGTATAGTCACACGTTGCCTATTCCATGAATTTAAATTGTCCGTTCCGTGATTTCATGTTGTCTGTTGCATGATTTCACGATATCTGTTCCTTGATTTTATATAAGATGTTTTATGATTTCATGTTTTCTCTTCCATGATTTCATGTTGTCTGTTCATGTTATCTATTGCATGATTTCATGCCTGTTCCACTATCTTATTGTTGTCAATTTCATGATTTCATGTTTGTGCCATAATTCCATGTTGAATACAATACAACAAGCTGCTGGAGAAGGTAATTACCATGGAAGTCATGGCAGTAAGTAAAGCAATAACATGGCTCGAGACACAGACATTCACTAGGGCTTGTTTCCTTAGCGACTCAATGAACATGATCAGGAGGATAGAGGAGGGGTCGATACGAAGAGAATGGTTGCTGCTTCTGGAGCGGTCTCGGCTGGCAGAGATTAGTTTCATCTTTGTGCCAGGGCATGCGGGAGTACAAGGAAAGAGCGGGCTGACAAGCTTGCAGGTGAGGCTACTGTGGAGGGCGGACGCGCCATGGACCAGGCCGACATTCTGAATGCTCTACGAGAAGTAAGACTTTTGCGAGAACCAAGTGATGACTGTGAATCTGCAACAATGGCCAGACTGCGAGAGCAGCAAATTAAAAGAGGGGTGGCCAAACAAGAACACTACGCAGGAAGCCAAAGAAGATTGATAAACCAACACAGAACTGGCGTCGTTAGCCACTACACGCTGCGGGATTTGCTGAGGAGGGGATCCGAGCACTTATGGACTGAATGGTTCGATATGCAATGAGGATGATCTGTCGACTAACTAACTAACTATTCCATGTTGTCTGTTTGAAGTACTGATGTATTTTATAATTTCATGTTGTCTGTTTCAGTATTTCATTTTATCTATTGCTTGCTTTCATTTTGTCTACTGCACGATTTCGTGTTGTCTGTTGCATGATTTCAAGTTGTCTATTGCATCATTTCGTTTTTTCTGTTCCATGATTTCACGTTGTCTGTTGCATAATTTCATGCTGTCTATTGCATAATTTCATGTTGTCTGTTTCATGATTGCACATTGTCTGTTGCCTTGTTGAACATGGAATAAAGAATGTTGTTCATGCTCTATCAACAAGTTATTCTTTCGTACATGTGTATGGATTAGGACTGCCTACAGTGTCAAAGATTCAGCTGGTGAAACTAAAGCGCAGACAGAATGAAGCTATGCTGAAGATCCTTGGATGCACAAAGGACATGCCTTTAATGTGTAGGCGATAGATCCCCGCATTTCCAACGACTGCTGAAATACTCAAGGTGCTGCAGGTAAAATCATATCTCCGAGTGGCTGCAGACAGTGAACGCCCATTGCATGAAGCTCTGGACACGGTTAAGGGCCACAGGCATTTAGGAGATAAATAAGGAATGGCTCAGGCAGAGGACACAATCACAGAAGTGTGCATGCTTGAGAACACTGTGAGTTAGAGGTGTGAATCAGAATGACAAAGGGAAAAAAAAATCAGATATGTGCAGGATCATAATATTGCTGGTCCGGAAGTGCATGGACTGGCCGGCAGGCTGTGGTGAATTGGGGGGAAAGCGTGGATGGATTAGGTTGGGGTGGAACAGTTCGTCCGCGACAATTCTTTCCCACGCTATGGAATTATCTACACGCGTAGCTCTCTTCTTAGAGACAAATCAGAGTTAAAACAGAAATATATACCGTTATGACTTTCATAAAATTTAGATCATAAATATACATAGTGATGATTAAGTCTTCCATATAAAACTTAAAGCATAAATATACAAAGTGGTGATTGGGTCTTCAATATAAATTAAATCATAAATACAAATACTAATGATTGAGGCACAAAGACAATACAAGTTAGAAACATACGTAGTCATCGTTTAGGCTTACATAAAAGGTAAATTAATTATCCTCAAGTGCCTTGCTGTCTAGCGTGAGCAGTCATACTTCCCCCCATCTACAATTTTCTACAGCATCACTTCGCATGATGACACATTTCCGGGTTATGACAAAATGCTGTCAAAAATCTATCATTGTCTTCCTTTGTCTCTCTATCCATAAGTCGTTCCAGTAGACACAACATGTTCCGGCTTTCCTTTCCGCATATTATGGACAACATTTGCGGCTGCCTCTTTGTGATAAGTTGTCATTGTGTCATAGCTCTGTAAGAATATTAAGATTATTTATATTGACTGGTCTTGACATTTAAACTGATTCATTGCCAAACTCTATTAACTCAAAATTGTATTTACAATATCTAACATTACTATTATATTTCTAATCTCTAACAATAGTAGCAATACTGACGTGTTCCTTGTGCAATCTTCTTCAATGTGACATAAAATACAGTACAGCTGCTACGATTTTAACCATTTTTAGACCATTACTGTGACACACCTTTACGTCCCATTTTCTGCCATCATTTTCTGTTTGGTCCAAACCCCACTTTTTTTTTGGGGGGGGGGGAACAGTGAATCAGTTACGCATACAATGAAACTTTGAAAAGCTCTTTTCCTTGCATTCTTTCCCAAATGTTTAATCCTTATTATAATATAAACTTTATTGTTAATCTAAACAACATGAAATAACACAAAGTACTGCAGCTTACAGAACACAATTACTGAAAACATAGGACGTTGCGGCGAATAGCCTTCAATAGCAAACACATATACAAAACACAACATATAAACTTGAGGATGTCATTATAGTGACTACATTAATACATAATAACCGAATGAGAAGAATGTAAAACTAATGTGAACAATGTCACGAAAATGAAAAATAAGAAAATTCTATTGATTTCAGAATCAAAGACTGTGAAACCTTATCTACGGGCAAACAGATCCCAACAGAGATTCTCATAAGCCGTAGCAACTGACTGCCATATCTGGGATCTCGCGAGGGTGTATAACGCACACTTAAAAGATATACACATCTGTCATGTCGGACAGAAGACATTTGTTGGTGAGGGTTAGTACGGAGTGTGTGAAGTCTATTTTGACTTATCTTCAGTCGAGATATTACTTGTTCGCTTCTCTACAAGTATTGCCAGTTGTACCTGGCATCTTATCTGTTTCTGTTTCGGCCAAATTATAAGACATAACAGTAACACTCCTATAAAAACAATAAAAACACTATATTAAAGTAGCATGCAATAAACATGCATTAAACTATATTGGCTTGTTATGTGTATACATTGGGGAACGATGCATCAATAACATTAGATATGCAGATGATAGTCTTGATTGCAGACAATGAACAGGACATGCAAAATTTAGTATATGCGGTTGTTACACACAGTGAAACAACTAGGGTTAGAATTAAATTGTAAAAAGACACAGATTATGGTCGTCACTAGGAAGTACGAAATACCACAATGTAATATACAAGTAAATGGGAATATTCTTCAACAAGTGAATAGGTACAATTATCTCGGAACAGTAATAACATCTGATGGGAGATGCCTTGAAGAGATTAGAAAAAGAATCGTCATGGCAAAAGTAGCCTTTAGCAAGATGAAAAACATATTGAACAATGAAAAAAATGTCAATTGAAACGAGAAAAAGAGTGTTGAGATGCTACATAGAACCTATACTGTTATATGGATGTGAAGCTTGGACAATGAGCAGTCAGGCTGAAAAACAACTGATGGCTGTAGAAATGTGGTTTCTGAGGAAAATGCCAAGAATACCATGGACAGCCAGAAAGACCAATGAACAAGTCCTTCAAGAAACAAATGAAGATCGTAAACTGATTAGAAACATTAGACGTAAACAGTCACAATGTTTTGGGCATGTTATGAGAAGAAATGATTTGGAGAACGTGGTGACAACTGGTAAGATCGAGGGGAACAGACCAAGGGGAAGACCTAGAAGCAATTACCTGGATGGCTTGGCCTTGGGCTTCTGCCGGACCTTTGTCTACATACCCCCTGTCAGTCTCAGGTACACTATCTCTCTCTCTCTCTCTCTCTCTCTCTCTCTCTCTCTCTCTCTCTCTCTCTCTCTTCTTCTTCTTCTTACCACTAAACAATACCCTTCATATTCCTCCAGAACATACCCACACAAGACTGCATTTTAACAAATGATAAACTAAACATTTAATACAGAAAAGTGTCACGTGTGTGTGTGTGCACTGTTTGCGTGTGGAAATATGTAGTATTTTCTATGGTGTATGCGAGAATAGATTAGTGAGCTCAGGATTGTTCTTCATCATGTTAGGCCATGCCACATCACATCACAGTAAGTTCGGAACAGGTCTCACCGAATGAAGCATCTCCCCGAATAATGGTTGACTTCTTGGAGTTAATCATTTATAGTCTGGGTGACTGTTCTCTACCACTGAATATGGCCTATTAATGTCCATGAATCAGGAACACACTATATACTTAATATGTTCATTAAGATCCCGATACCCACGAAGATCTCCTTATATCTCACACAAGTTTAAAGACAACTTTCAGTCCAGTTGCAGAATCTTACTGAATGAGTGTCTTTACTCTACAACCTCTCTACAGCCTATAGTGATGGTCACTCGACATAGTCACCGTTACATTAAAATCACTGTTATTCCACCTCTCTACCTAATATTGTCATTGTCTATGGAGGTGTTAATAGTTTCATATAAACAACTGCCTTGGGCACTCAATCATCGCTACACTGGCCCTTTCAGGATAACACTCTTGATCTCTATGAGTTCATAATTTTTGGAACGATATCCCATTTCCGAGGCCATTTAATATAACTGCACTCAGTATAACTGCTATTTTCCTTCTCTCCCAGCTGTCCTTAATTTCTCCGGTACAGTAAAATATCACTCAGTGTGACTGGCATTGTCCACACCTCATAGTAATACTTTCTTTCTGTTAAACCGTGGAACCTGGTGAAAAATAAAACATTCTGTGAGAGAAAAACCCTATTCGAATCCACTGTATGTGATTGTTGGCCAAAGGCCACTCAGATATTTATCCTGGTTAACCTAGATCTACACTCTGGCAACAAGCAGAGTCGTTCGTCACATTCGGGTGGTAAGGGAAAGGAAAGACCAAACGGAAAAACACAAGAGCCCCAGTAGGCCTCACTACCGGAATATCCCACCATTTACATTTCCCCCATCCCCCCAGCCATCCCAAATCTCACCGAATATCATCCCATTACACTGGTATTACCCTGCCGAGTGAAATGATATATCACTCTACCTCTTTTAAACTAGGCATCAGCCAGCTGCGGCCGACGCTCCTAGACTACATTCACACAACACATTATCGCTAAATTCAAGTACTAACTCTATTTAATACTAGACTACCTTATGCTAGTGTTCCTGTTCGGAGTCAGAATTCACAATTCATCACAGTTTCCAAAACACAGGAGACCCCATAAATCCTCTTCTCCATTAGAACTAGGAACACAAAAACACTCCCTTCAAGAGTATTACATTCCACTGATCGCAAGTTTGGTTAATTTTCACACAGCCGAAATGTTGCCCGAGTGACGTCACTCACGTAACCGGACTTCAATCAAGACGGCACCGCCCCCCTTCTCCATTCTCCTGAGATCCGGGCAAGTCAACATGCCGACGATTGTCTTTGATCCCGGGACTTCTCCAGGTATCCCTGTGGTGTCTGAAATTTGAAACATATTTCTCCACATCAAATAGTTGTGGCGCTTAGCGACGGCGGTTTCGGCCTTTCATCAATTCTGGATCTGAATTCTCCAGTATTATGTGACATGTACATACATTAGATTACAGTAGTATGGTGTACATACATTAGATTATAGTCGTGTGTAGTGTGCATACATTAGATTATAGTAGTGTGTAGTGTACACACATTAGATTATAATAGTGTGTAATGTACACACATGACATTATTCTAGTGTGTGGTGTACATAGATTAGATTATAGTAGTGTGTAATGTACATACATTAGATTATAGTAATGTGTAATGTACACACATTACATTATTCTAGTGTGTGGTGTACATATATTTGATTATAGTAATGAGTAGTGTACACACATTAGAATATAGTAGTCTGTGGTGTACATACATTAGATTATATTAGTGTGTGGTGTAAATACATTAGATTATAGTAGTGTGTGGTGTACATACATTAGATTATAGTAGTATTTGGTGTACATACATTAAATTATAGTAGTGTGTGGTGTACATACATTAGATTATAGTAGTGTGTGGTGTACATACATTAGATTTCAGTAGTGTGTGGTGTACATACATTAGATTATAGTAGTGTGTGGTGTACATACATTAGATTATAGTAGTGTGTGGTGTACATACATTAAATTATAGTAGTGTGTGGTGTACATACATTAGATTATAGTAGTGTGTGGTGTACATACATTAGATTTCAGTAGTGTGTGGTGTACACACATTAGAGTATAGTAGTGTGTGGTGTACATACATTAGATTATAGTAGTGTGTGGTGTACATACATTAGATTATAGTAGTGTGTGTGTACACACATTAAATTATAGTAGTGATCAGTGTACATACATTAGAGTATAGTAGTGTGTAATGTACGTACATTAAATTATAGTAGTTTGCAGTGTACATGCATTAGATTAACATATGTAATGAGTATGTAGTGTACATAGACTCCCGAAGGAGAACCCGGCGTTCTTAGCCACTCGGTCTGCTCCTCACTCGGTCAACCGTTCCTCACTCGGTCAACTGCTCCTCACTCGGTCAGCCGCTCCTCACTCGGTCAGCCGCTCCTCACTCGGTCAGCCGCTCCTAAATAGATTATACAGTAGATTATAGTAGTATTTAGTGGATATACATTACATTATAACAGAATGTAGTTTAGTTACATTAGATTATTGTAGTATGTATGGGCATATAATAGATTATAGTAGTATATAGCTGGTTTCCCTGGCCAAGGCTTTAACGACATTGTTCGTAATCCCGTATATCCACGTGGGAAAAACAGCAGCTGCGAGAATCGGCAGCGGTTCGCGCCGCGCTGGTAACTTAGTGGAGTATGTGAGCCGGTCGTTCAGAAATCAATGGCAAACTACTGAACATAAAACTTGCCTAGTACAACAACAGCAGCTGAAAAATGCTGGTGTTGACTGCAGCTTTCTGTAAGGGATATGCAACATAAAAAAGGTAGTATATAGTGGAGGTACAATTTATTATATTTTGTTTGTAGTGGATATCCATAAGATTATAGCATTATATAGTTGACAGACATTATATTATAGTAGTATGTAGTGGGCCGGTCTCTGTGACAAAGGCGTTACGGACGCGGTTCGTAATTCCGCTTACCTGCGTTCGAAACACAGCTGTGACCGATATGGCAGCAAACCGTGTCGAGCTGGGTTTTAACGTGATAGTATGGGAGCCAGTCGTTCAGAAAGTAATGGCAAACTACTGAACGTAAACTTGCCAGACATCGACATCAGCAGTTCTGGTGTTGACAGCGGTGTCCTGTAAATCCATCCATCTATCCAACCATCCATTATGTGCCATGCCGGTAAGTGTGGGTGGTCATGTTCTGCCATCTCACTCGATCACCAGTGTCGTGGATCAGCTCCGTGTTTCTGTCTCGACCATGCCACAAGGCCAAGCCATCCAGGTACTTGCTTCTAGGTCTTCCCCTTGGCCTGTTCCCCTCTATCTTACCAGTTGTCACCAAGTTCTCCAAATCATTTCTTCTCATAACATGCCCAAAAAAATGGTGACTGTTTACGTCTAATGTCTCTAATCAGTTTACGGTCTTCATTTGTTTCTTGAAGGACTTGTTCATTGGTCTTTCTGGCTGTCAATGGTGTTCTTTGCATTTTTCTCAGAAACCACATTTCTACAGCCATCAGATGTTTTTCAGCTTGACTGCTCATTGTCCAAGCTTCACATCCATATAAAAGGACAGGCTCTATGTAGCATCTCAACACTCTTTTTCTCGTTTCAATTGACATCTTTTTATTGGTCAGTATGTTTTTCATCTTACTAAAGGCTACTTCGCCATGGCGATTCTTGATCTAATCTCTTCAAGGCATTTCCCATCAGATGTTATTACTGTTCCGAGATAATTGTACCTATTCACTTGTTGAATAATATTCCCATTTACTTGTATATTACATTGTGGTATTTCGTTCTTCCCTGTGACGACCATAATCTGTGTCTTTTTACAATTTAATTCTAACTGTAGTTGTTCACTGTGTGTAACAACCGCATCTACTAAATGTTGCAGGTCCTGTTCATTGTCATCTTGTCGATAACACATAATAAATAATATAATCAACACCAGCTTCTTTACAATATTTGTAAAAAGACAGAGGATTGAAGATTATGATGGACATATTTGATTTATATCAAACATCTGAAGAGGAAGAACTGTTTGGACATTCAAAATAGCTGGTCTCATTTCACTGAAACAAACTTTAATATGGAAATAACAGAAGAGCTGGTATTGAAATTCAAGTGATGAATGTTATAAAAAAGATGCAATTTAAATATTTTCATCATCATCTTGTACCTTGACGACTAGCGTGTGCAATCATGCTTCTACACATCTGGCGATAGCCAACCGGCATAGACTCTGTCTGGGGGAAACACACCTGACACACATGCATGCCGACGTCTGGCACACTGACCGGTGTGGTGTTTAACTCGGTGTGACTCACATCCCCCGACAGAAGAACGAAGAAGAGGCCGATGAAGATTCTGGTCTATATAGTTAGCGCACTTGTGGCACATGATCAGTTGATTTATTAATGTATAGTTAGTCAATGCTGTTAATAATGTAAAACAAAATAGTCGAGAAAATTACAGGTAAATGGAGCTTTAAGATGAACAAGGAGCAACAATTATACACATTTTACATACAATTGATGGCTATGTGGAAGACAATCATATGCATAGGATGCACCGAATAATACAATAGACACCTGATTGCAGTACTACACGTGGGAAGAAGCATGGACATGACTGATACATTCATTGCAGTATAGACTCGGTTGGTGGGTCCTGACGAGACACCGACGCTAGACGATTACATGAACTGGGGATAAAGCCTGGTCAGACACGCCAATGCTGGGGAGGGGGGGGGGGAATAGAAAGGATACCACAACAAACTCCCAGTGGGAATAGTGAGGGGGAAAATTTTGGGATGGTTGTTGTATCGGAGGACGGAACACTTATAGGAATGTCCATGTACAGTGACGTCGTTCGACATAACACAACATAACATAACTCAACATAACATAACTCAACATAACTGCAGTTAGTTCAGGAACAACATGATTTGCAAGTGGACAAGCCACCAAGCTCCTTAACGCGATGTGAAACTGAATACACAAACAAACTAATAAGGAAGATCGCGGGGTCAGCCTCTATTATGGCATAAAGATGTGTGTATAATCGGGGCATGACTGATACAGGCATTGATATTGCACATTGGCATCAAGTTGCTGCTGATTGCGTTGCATGGAGGTAAGAGATCAGGAATGGAATAAAACTAGGAAACATTATTGGAAACAGAATCAGTGTTGGAACTCTTCGCTGGATGCTGAGGATGGGGACGGAGCGATTATGGGAATGTCCCGAATGCTGTGATGTCGGTTCCTAAGTCAATCAGTCAATCAATCAATCAATCAATCAATCAATTGGAAACAGAGCGTTCGAGGCGTCTGATTGTGCTAATGGTGGAAATGACCATGAGATCACATGCACCCATTGTGGAAGAATATTTACCACGCGAATTGATCTTTCCAGTAACATTCGCTATAGCCTTGGATTGTTGTTATTTTGCCTTTCGTAAAGCATACCGAAACAAACAATCGTCTATCAAGATGGCAAGGTGCCAGCAACAGTAGTGGCTGCTACGAGATTGGTATTAATGAATGTTTGATATTTGGGTGTTTGAGTGTATTTTTGTTATGGTCTTTATCCTCTGTCTTCTATTTGTAAGTTTTGTTACACTGTACCTAAAATAACCTGTTCGATACGTTGATGTGATACGCGCATGCGTACACATAAATATAAATTAAAAGATCTATTTACAAACCATAGGACCCAATGGGCATATGGTGCTAGACCCATATTTGTGTAGACCAATGGGCAACCAGTGGGTGATGTGGTCAGTATCACACCGGCCGCCTTTACTCCCCAAGTAATTTCCTGGCACCCATTTTAGGCTGGGTCCACCTGGGAGCCCGGGTCTATTTTGAAATGCTCCATTCACGCGCTTTAAGGATCATTGAATATATGGTGCTAGTTCTGTGTGTTCATAAACCAGCCGACACTCAGTGGGTGATGTGATCAGTGGCATGTCGGAAGCCTTTATTCCTCCAGACATGTCCTGGTACTGATTCCAGTACAGGGTTGATTTGGGAGTCCACACCAGTTTTAAAAATCCGTATCCGCCCCGATGCGGTTGAAATCCGCGACTACAGAACCGGCAGGCGTGTGACTACGTGTATGTGTGCATTATAATCAGCAGTCAACGCCCTCTACAACAGCCAACATACGCCACGTCCTGTCTAGCTCTAGCCACGTGTTATATAATACCCGGTATCATTTATTTATAGATATTCTGTCGCGTCAGGTCGGTCCTGTAAGTTGCTTCATACACAGTTTTATCATATTTAATTGTGTGTTTATAATTTCTCCATATTTCGTAATCACCCAATGGCTTCTACTATGAAGAACTTTTCCATCTGAACAGTTCATGGAAAATGCTCTCTGTCTCTAGCCAAATGCCCTGAATCTGTTGCTGGCATGTCACATTTTTGTTCACACCTTGAACCCATCCACGTGACAATCCTACTATTCTCCGCTTTCCCGCTACATCTACCTTCAAAGTGATCTTTTCCAGACATTCATGCCTTGTATTTTACAATTCCAAAATATTTCATATCTCCTGATATATATTTCCCTTAATAGC
This sequence comes from Cepaea hortensis, assembly GCA_963921405.1. Taxonomy (NCBI): domain Eukaryota; kingdom Metazoa; phylum Mollusca; class Gastropoda; order Stylommatophora; family Helicidae; genus Cepaea; species Cepaea hortensis. Next base: position 28,109,447 of record OY992891.1, read on the forward strand.
CATCTTCAGTTTGGAGTTCTTGTTGAATACATGTGTTTGTTCTATGTTTTATTTATTTTTCTTTTCTTTCAATGTGCATGTAATAGTCTCCTTTAACACTTATATACAAAGGTGGTTAGCTATATGATTGTCAGCTGATAGGTTTACATTCCCAGTTTCAGCATGCTATGTTACCACAGGGCATGTGCATTCTCTTTGAACTCTGAATGATATTATTCTGTCCGCTGGATTCTGAAAATAATTATATGTTTTAGTGTGTGCAGAGCAATGTTTATTTTTCGTGTAATTTTTGTCACCAGAATTCCATTGCCTGTCTGCGGTGAATATATATATATATATTGTCAATTACCGGCCTTCTGTACCTGCTCTCCATTTATACAATTAATAAATGGTTTGGCTATTTGGTTAGAATGTACCACTATCAGTTACCAGGACTGGCGCTACATCAAAGAGACGAAAAATGACTGATGAAATTACAGACATTGTGCAATCACAGGGGATGATACTATCAATTGCCTCCCAATCTATACGTCAGATGTGTGATCTAGTGACCATCAATCGTGAAAAACCGTGGGTTAAAGTACCGGAAGACATGACTGCTGGCACGATGTAAAAGTAACACTAGATCGTGAGTGCAGGCTGAGGTGTGATAACTGATCAAGAGCAACACACATCAAGGTGACATGTTTGAAAAAGGAGAGTCAGGCATATGAGACTGCCACCTCCAGCATGAGGATGGAGGTGGAAGCAGTAACAGCGGCATTCCGTTGGATAGAGGAGACCACTTCAACACACACTGCATACATTACAGACTCGAGGAATATGTTTAGTGAGGTGGGTAAACGAATAATTTGTGTTGAATGGCTATCTTTGCTTCAGTGGTCACAGATTGTGAGAATTGTATGGATATAATACCCTGGCCATGCCGGAATGCAGGGGAATGAACAGGCTGATTTTTGTTGTTGTTTGTCCATCAAGAATGATGATGACCATTCATTTCATCCAGTGGGGTTGAAAGTATGGAGCCGTGAGTTCTAAGATGGTTGATAAGGCCTATTTTGGCTCGAAATGTTCTTTGACAATGTGGACAAAGAATACTTGACGTTTCTGGAGGAGGATTTTCTGCAGTGGTTTTTCTGTTCTGTCTTTTCTTCACAGCTCTTGCAGTCCTGGTTGCCTCACAAGTGACTGCACCCTTGCGTAATGATGCACGCCACGAATTTCGGTCTCTGGCTGCAGTCTCCCAGGTGTCATGATGAATTCCAAAAGTATTCAGTGAGATTGTCAGTGTCTTTAAAGCGTTTCCTCTGGCCGCCTTGGGGGCGTTTACCACAACGCAACTCGCCGTAAAAAAATCGTTTAGGGAGCCTGTGATCTGGCATGCGAGTCGAGTGACCAGCCCAGCGAATCTGATTCTTCATTAGTAGCGTGTGGATACTGGGATTGGACGCTCTTTCTAGGACTTAAGTGTCTGGGATCTTGTCTTTCTTGCCATTTAATCTTCAGTAACTTCCTAAGGCAGACTGTGTGGAAGTGGTTTAATTTCCTAGCGTGTCGCTGATAAACAGTCCAGGTTTCACAAGCATATAGCAGTGTGGATAATACAACTGCTTTGTAGAATTTCAGCTTTGTTTGCAGGTTTATTCCATTTCTGTCCCGTACATTCTTGCACAGTCTGCCAAAGGCCGCGCTGGCCTTGGAGATTCTTGCATTCACTTCGTCATCAATTGTGGCAGCTTGTGACACAGTGCTGCCAAGATAGGTGAATTTGTCCACAACACTTAGTCTATGATCATTCACTTTGATATTCGGCACAGTGTGATTATTCCCTGGAGCTGGCAGGTACATAACTACAGTTTTCTCCAAATTGATATTGAGCCCAAAGTTGGCACAGGCATGTGAGAAAGCTGAAACATTATGTTGCATGTCCGCCTCTGAGTTGGCGTATAGAGCGTATCATCAGCAAACATGAGCTCTCTGACGGTGTCGCTGCCAATTTTGGTTTTAGCTTTCAGCCTTCTGAGATTGAATAACTTTCCATCTATGCGGTAGTTGATGTCTATTCCAATGTCGTTGTTCTCGAAGGCATTCGTCAACATAGCTGAAAACATGAGGCTGAACAGTGTTGGTGCCAGGACACATCCTTGTTTCACTCCATTGGTGACAGGAAAGGGCTCAGACAGTTCACCATTTTCCTGTACTCTTGCCTGCATGCCATCATGAAATAGCCGCACTATTTGGACAAACTTTCGTGGACAGCCATATTTTGCCATAATCTTCCACAGTCCTTCTCTCCTGACTGTATCAAAAGCCTTGGTAAGGTCATTGAAAGTGGAGAACATTTCGCAGTTCTGTTCCTGACATTTCTCTTATCAGCTGCCTTGCAGCGAAAATCATGTCAACAGTTCCACGTTCTTTTCTGAAGCCACACTGGCTCTCGGGAAGAAGACCTTGATCGAGATGGGCCGTGAGGCGATTGAGAAGAATTCTGGCGAGTATCTTCCCTGCAACTGAAAGCAAGAAGATGCATCGGTGGTTGTCACAGGATTGGTGGTTTCCTCTTCGTTTGTAAAGGTGGACTATTGACGCGTCCTTGAAATCTTGTGGCATGGTCTCGTTCACCCATATGTTTGTGAAGACTTGGTGAAGCTGCTCTGTTAGGACCGGCCCACCTGCCTTGTATATCTCTGCCGGGATGGAGTCAGGACCAGGTGCCTTGCCGCTGGAGAGTTGCTGGATGGCTTTGTTTACTTCCACTATGGTTTGCAGGTCATCAAGTGTATCATTGATGGGAACTTGAGGAAGGCAGTTGATGGTTTCATCATCGAAGAAGGAGGTTGCATTTAAGATGTTGCTGAAATGTTCTGCCCAGCGCTGAAGGATGTCTTTCTTATCGGTGACCAATGTTACCCCATCTGCACTGAGGAGGGGAGCTGTGCCTGGTGATGTAGGACCATAGACCGCTTTTAGTGAGTCGTAGAAGTTTTTCATATCATGTCTGTCAGCAAAGCCCTGAATTTCATCAGATTTGCTGCTCAGCCAGGAGTCCCGCATGTGCCGAAGTTTCTGCTGCACTACTCTCTGAATGTTCTTGAAGGCATCTTTTTTAATGTTGACTTCGGGTCATTCGAATGTGCCTTGAGGAGAAGTTTCTCGGCCAGCAATTGGTTGATGTCTTCGTAATTTTCATCAAACCAGTCTTTATGCTTTCGGGGGGTTGAACCCAGGATTTCCATAGCAGTGTTGTAAATTATGTCCTTTAGGGATCTCCACTCTGTTTCTGTATCCTGTTTAGCTGCAGTATTGGGCTTGATGCGGTCTTCCAGCATATTTTCAAACGACAACTGCATTTTCTTGCTGTTTAGGCAGGTGACATTTAGTTTTTTTGCATTTTCACCCCTTGAGGACGCCATGGTGGTTTGATGTGAATGTTTATTTTCGAGATAATGAGAAGATGGTCTGTCCAACATTCGGCACCACACATGGATTTTGTCACCCGAACGTCTTGTCTGTCACTCCTCCTGACGATGACATAGTCAATGAGGTGCCAGTGTTTCGATCGAGGGTGCATCCACGATGTCCTGTTTGACGGAAAATTGTGTTGGTAATCAGGAGATCGTATTCGGCACATGTCTGAAGAAGGAGGAGTCCATTGCTGTTACAATTTCCGACTCCGTGCTTTCCAATAATGCCACTCCAAGAGGTGGTGTCCGTGCCTACTCTGGCATTGAAATCCCCAAGGAGTATAAGTTTGTCTCTTTTGGGAACAGATGTTAATACATTGTGCTGGTCCTCATAGAACTTGTTCTTGACATCATCTTCATTGGTCATAGTTGGTGCGTAGACACTCACAATGATTGCATGCTTTGTTCCATTCAGCAGGGGCAACTTAGTGGTCATGAGCCTGTCGTTTATAGCCTTTGGAAATCCAGCTAGTTTGCCGACCAGGGCCGACTTAATGGCAAATCCCACACCGGATTGACGTCTTTCCTCGCTTTTCCTTCCACTCCAGAAAAATGTGTAGCTGGCACCTATTTCACAGATTTGGCCTTCATCTGCAAGTCGTGTCTCGCTCAAGGCTGCAATGTCGATATTGTACCTGCCCAGCTCTCTCCCAATCAGTGCTGTTCGTCTCTCTGGACCCGACGCGCCATCTCTGTCAAGTAGGGTGCGTACATTCCAAGTTCCGACTGTTAAAGGAATATGGTTTGCTCTTTTAGCTTTACCTGTTTTATCTTTCTTTGTATGTCCACCGCAGTTTAGGGTACCCACCAACCGCGGCTAGCTGGTTAGGTAGTAATGGAGCAGACAATGTTTAGGGCACCTTTTCTAGCCCCTTCCTCATGCTATGGAGGTGAGCAGTGTGTTCCTATAGAGGGCTGCTCAGTCGCTCAGGGGGCTGCCGAATCCCACTGCTGCTCCGGTCAGTAGAGGACGACCATATGGCCTGAGCCGCGTGTGTGCAGGTCTGCGACTACGGCTGCCAGCGTACCCACGCCGCCGCTTCGCCGCTCGCCCATCGGCACAGGGCTTGAAGGTGATATATGACGTTGGATGAAGAATGACTTACTTGCGCGATGAATTGGATAAAAATGAGGAAGAGTTGCGCAATTCGTCGACCTCACTCTCTCGCCTGAGTCCATCTGAAACCAGTGGCAGGACAAGTCAAGACGACTGGAGACGAATACAGGTGCAGTGGGTGACCAGGTCGCTCTACGTGCCTTGCCGTGCTCATTACGTTCCACAACGCTTTGCAGGTAAACGCCGTCTTGCCCGTTGAATCAGGAATGATTTCTTCCGTGCAGTCTGCCAGATCCTGTCTTCACATGCTGGGTAAGCATGCCCTTCTTCACCGCTTGATTTGACACCAAATAGGCTACCCGCGCCTGGTTTAGCCAGCCTCTCACAGCTGTTGCCCGGGGGGTGGCCGCTGTCGCATGCTGACAACTACTAGGAGCCACAGGCGTGAGCTGGGTGTCAGGCTTGGACCAGTGGGGAATGGGTCATGAAAAGGACATGAGAGTCACCCTTACCAAAGGTGCTACCAATTCCTGACACCCCGTACCCCCCAACTATTGAACGAGGGGACGAAGCACATATGGCAATGTCCTGAGTGCAGTGATGTCGGTTCTTAGCTCAACTCAGCTCAACGCAACTCATGTGCCACCCACAGGCTGATAGGCAGGCAATGAATACACCTATTAGTGGTAGATTACCTATGGACAAGGAAGAGGTGGTCAAGCGCCTTTGGGATCAGGCGGAGAAGTCGGTGGAACAGATTGAGAACCAGTATGTGGACAGAATGATATATCTCGGGGGATCGGCAAGGTATCTGGAAGAGTATCAAAACCTAGAGGGAAGACAAGGAGAAATTTCAAGGAAACGATTAGTAGTATGACTCTTCACTGGCTATTGAACGAGGGGGCGGAGCACATATGGCAATGTCCTGAGTGCAGTGATGTCGGTTCTTAGCTCAACTCAACTCAACTCAACTCATGTGCCCCCCATCGGGCGGTGGAACGTCTAATATTCTTCCCTACTACGCTTGACTGCAAAAGTGGAAGAAGATGATGATAATAATAAAATTATCATGAGTATTTCGAAATACTTCTCAGATTTTCTTTGACCTGCGTGAGGAACGTCTGGAAAAAGATCCGTTGTGCACTGACCTTGCAGAAATGGAGAGTCCAGTGTTGCTGGCCATGATTCTATGGTTGCCTGGAATAGCTGGACAAAACGATACAAACTGCACAGGTTGGTGTTTACATCGTGGTCGTTAGCCTAGTGTGGTAATGATATTTATTGTTGGTGTTGAAATCATTCATTTACATCGACTTCCGGTCGCCAACATGGCGGTTAGGCATTGAACCGTTAAGGCGTGTTTATGCTTGTAGCTACGGTTTGCAATGGCATTTTCCTCATGTTGGACTGGTAGTACATGGTTCCGTCGCCCTGCTACTGAGTGCGTGAGCGACACAGTGAGCTGTGAAATTCGCGTGGAATGCTTTTACATCTGTCCTATACCTGTATGTTCGGAACAATGGCTACCGGCTGTTGCTGAATTGAATGATTTGCCTTTTCGGTTCACGAGTGCATTTTCAGGAGACTCCTAGGAGTCGGTGCTGAAGCTACGGAGTTTGTGCTTTATGCGACACTTTCGGCGGGTCGCCTTGCGGAAAAAGACCGAGCCATGTGAGAAAACCCGGGTCAATGAGGTCTTTCTGGTGACTACCGAGTCCATCGACGATGAACTATGGGTTTCGTGGATGACTTTTGTTTTGGCATTCTGACGGTGGGATTATGCACAGTGTACCTGTGCGGGCTTGTTGGATTGCCGAGACTCCTGTCTATTCCACTTTTCACATTTGACAGTGGGGAGCATTTTGTGTCATGTTCACTGGCACAGGAATGGAGCATAATAGGGGCGACCCGTTGCCGTGAAGTTGGAACCTCGACTAACTAACTAACTAACTTTATATCGACCACGGAGTGACACATACTGGAATATTGTATATTCTTTACAGGATGTCCCAGTCAACCCCAACATTGTTTGGTTGTTTGTGATTTCTTGGCAAGTTTTCTTTTAGTAATGTGCCATTGATTTCTGAACGACCGAAACTTATACCATTGAATAAAAGCCAGCACAAGGCAGTTTGCATCCAAATCGAACGCAAATGTTTTTCAAACGTGGTATGCAGGATTGCGAATCGCGTTCGTAACTTCTTTACCACAGCGCCGGCATAATACTGGAGAAGACGCATTGCAGATTGTGTTCAAAACGCTTTGGTTATTTCTGTATTGAGGCAGCACTAGTAACACTGAAATTTACATTAGTGCTCCACGGCAAAAGTCTTTGCTTAAAATGACAAAATAAGGGAGCAAACAAAATGGGCTGATGGAGCTCATACACCCTGGAAGGAAATTCATCTACGCGAAGGAAGTACTGAATGCCAAACAAACATTACCTCGTGGAAGTTGTAAGAAGACAGACTAGAGCAACAAAGACCGACAGAAAATGTGGGCAGGCGGAGACCACGAGACCGGAAAGGAAATTTGCCAATGGAAGGAGGAACCCGGAAAACAAACCTCAACCGTTGAAGTCAGAAGATGTTGGCCGAAATGGCACGGGACTAGCAAGCGGACACCTGCGCACTACAATTGATGTTATGCATCACGCATAACAAAAGTTGATAGCAGAAGAAGAAGGAGGAAGACCATGGAGTATCAATTATGCCTCCCCTTGACCATGTGTTACTCTACTAGAATCAATGCTCAATAGATCATCTTGGACCTTGTGTTACTCTACTAGAATCAACACTCAATAGATCATGCTGGGCCCTGCGTTATTCTACGAGAATCAATGCTCAATAGATCATGCTGGACCATGTGTTATTCTACTAGAATCAATGCTCAATAGATCATGCTGGGCCATGTGTTATTCTACTAGAATCAGTGTTCAATAGATCATGCTGGACCATGTGTTATTCTACTAGAATCAATGCTCAATAGATCATGCTGGGCCCTGCGTTATTCTACGAGAATCAATGCTCAATAGATCATCTTGGACCTTGTGTTACTCTACTAGAATCAATGCTCAATAGATCATGCTGGGCCCTGCGTTATTCTACGAGAATCAATGCTCAATAGATCATGCTGGACCATGTGTTATTCTACTAGAATCAATGCTCAATAGATCATGCTGGGCCATGTGTTATTCTACTAGAATCAGTGTTCAATAGATCATGCTGGACCATGTGTTATTCTACTAGAATCAATGCTCAATAGATCATGCTGGACCTTGTGTCACTCTACTAGAATCAACACTCAATAGATCCTGCTGGGCCATGCGTTATTCTACGAGAATCAATGCTCAATAGATCATGCTGGACCATGTGTTATTCTACTAGAATCAATGCTCAATAGATCATGCTGGGCCATGTGTTATTCTACTAGAATCAGTGTTCAATAGATCATGCTGGACCATGTGTTATTCTACTAGAATCAATGCTCAATAGATCATGCTGGACCATGTGTTACTCTACTAGAATCAATGTTCAATAGATCCTGCTGGACCATGTTTATTCTACTAGAATCAACACTCAATAGATCCTGCTGGGCCTTGCGTTATTCTACGCGAATCAATGCTCAATAGATCTTGCTGGACCATGTGTTATTCTACTAGAATCAGTGTTAAATAGATCATGCTGGGCCATGTGTTATTCTACTAGAATCAATGTTCAATAGATCATGCTGGACCATGTGTTATTCTACTAGAATCAGTGTTCAATAGATCATGCTGGACCATGTGTTATTCTACTAGAATAAGTGATCAATAGATCATGCTGGACCATGTGTTATTCTACTAGAATCAGTGTTCAATAGATCATGCTGGACCATGTGTTATTCTACTAGAATCACTGCTCAATAGATCCTGCTGGACCATGTGTTATTTTACTAGAATCAACACTCAATAGATCCTGCTGGACCATGCGTTACTCTACTAGAATCAACACTCAATAGATCCTGCTGGACCATGTGTTATTCTACTAGAATCAATGCTTGAACACTTCAAACGTAACTCATCGGCCAGAACTTATGTCCAGGGCGTTGAAGTTAGACCATATCTGGCGTAGTTAACAATTCAGAAAGTATACACATTAAGTTAACCATTCGGAAAATAGGAACATTAAGATAATAATGAAGAAAGTGGCAACATTAAGTTAGCAATACAGAAAAGAGCAACAATAAGTTAACAATTTAGAAAGTATTAAGTCATTGGCACCTTGCCGTCTTGACAGACAATAGTTTGTGCTTTAAAAAGGCATAATAACTTTTACTTATGGCGGTAGCGAATGTAACTGATAAGGTCAATTCGCGCTGTAAATGTTCGTTCACAGTGGGTGCATGTGAACATGTGGTCATTTCCATCATCAAGCACCATCTTATGTCTCAACCGCTCGGTGTGTGACTTATCTGCAATAATTTTCTCCTTTGTCTTTATTCCATTTCTGATGTTTGCCCTCCATGCAACACGTTCAGCGGCGACTTGCTCCCACTGTGCATTATCAATGCCTGTATCAATCATGTCCCGCTTACACACATCTTTGTATCGTAGTAGAGGCCGACCCTGAGATCTCTTACCCATCTGTAATTCACCAAACAAGATGTCATTTGGTATTCTACCATCATCCATGCTCCTAAGATGTCCTATCCATCTAAGTCTACGAAGACTGAGCATGGAATAAACCGTCACACAACCTGATCTTTCCAATACTTCAGTATTTGCGATTTTGTCTTGCCACTTAATACCAATTCTTCGCAGACAGCGCATATGAAAGCTGGTTAAACGTTTCTCTTGGTGTGAGTAAGTTGTCCAGGTTTCACTGCCATAAAGAAGAGTACTAAGGACATAGGCTTGGTAGACAAGGACTTTTGTTTTGGCAGTAAGCTTCCTGTTCTCCCAGACTCTTTTTCTTAGCCTGTTCATTGTTGTTGCCGCCTTACCAATCCGGATGTAAAATGGTCTATCATCTCTAGTTCGGCGTCGTCAATAAAGATTGATGGTACCCCGTGTGCACCTTGTGACATAATCTGGGTCTTCTTTTTGCTAATTGTTAAATCAAATTCAGAACAAGCATTGGAGAATGCATATAGTAGACATTGCAATTCTTCCTCAGAGTGGGTCGTAACTGCAGCACCATCTGCAAAAAGCAACTCTCTGATCAGTACCCTCCTAATTTTGGCCTTGGCCTTCAATCTCTGTGCATTGTAGAGGCCGCCATCTGAGCGTGAGTGAATGTATAGACCACTATCCTGATCACGAAAGGCATATTTCAGTAGAAGTGAAAAGTATATTCCAAAGAGGGTGGGAGCTAGTACACAACCTTGCTTAACTACACTCTTGATTTCAAACTCTTCAGAATGTGCACCATCAAACTTGATTATACCCTTCATGCCGGTGTGGAACGATTCCACAATGGACAGAAGAGTTGGTGGGCTGCCAATCTTCTTTAGTGCCTTGAACAGACCCTCACGACTGACCAAATCAAATGCCTTTGTGAGGTCGATGAAGGCAATAAACAGTGGTTGATTCTGTTCACGGCATTTTTCTTGCATTTGTCGCAATGAGAATATCATATCAATGGTAGACCGATTCTGTCGAAAGCCACACTGTGATTTGTGGTAGATTTGATCTCCCAGGACTTGAAGTCTGCGCAGAACAATTCTGGCAAATTCTTTTCCAACAATACACAGAAGTGAGTACCCCTATAGTTGTTGCAGTCGCTCCGATCGCCCTTGTTCTTGTACAGTGTTATGATGCTTGAATCTTTGAAATCCTGTGGGACTTGTCCATCTAGCCAACATAGCTCTATTAGCTGGTGGATCTGTAGAGTGAGTGTGTCTTGCCCACTCCTGATAACCTCTATTGGAATCCCATCCTTACCTGGAGCCTTGCCAGATGCAAGCTCATTTATAGCACACTTAACTTCTGTTATTGTGGGAAGTGTGTCCAGGTGGTCAAGAGTTTGTAGAGCCTCTATGGCGTTGAGGGCATCATCCGCTAGTTTTGTCTCACTAGAGTAAAGCTCCAAATAGTGCTCTACCAATCTTTCCATCTTCTTATCAGTGATGATTTCTCCAGTCAAGGTTTTCAATGGTGCACTTCTTTTGATCATTGGACCACAGGCTTTCTTTATCCCTTCATACATGCTTCTTATGTTTCCCTTATCACTTGCGATTTGAATGGACTCACATAACTTGATCCAATAATCATTTGCACACTGCCTGGCAGCCTTTTGCACATCCTTCCTAGCTTGCCTTAGCTCACTCAGAGTGTTACGCGTTGGTCTTTCCTTGTTTCTTAAGAGAGCTAATTTCTTCTTATCAATCAAGAGCTGCAGAGTCTGGCTGTTTGCCGCAAACCAGTCCTACCTCTTATGATTCACAGTGCCATAAACCCCTACGGCAGGTTTATAAAGAGATTCCTTAAGTTGACCCCACTTTTCATTTACTGTACACATTTCTGGTGTATCAGTGAAAGCGTCTTCAAGTTGCTGTTGAAACTGAAAGAACTTTTCAGGATCGTGAGTGTTAATAATACTAATCCTGGGCCTAGATTTGTGTTTAGCTGTGTATATTCTCTTTGGTCTCAGTCTAACCCTTGCAACAACCAAAGAATGATCCGTATCACAGTCAGCACTGTGGTAACTTCGAGTCAATGATATATGGTTCAGATGTTGTCTCCGTTGATTGATGAAGTCCAGCTGATGCCAATGGCCGGATCTTGGATGTTTCCATGTGACCTTATGCAGCTCTTTTGTTTTAAAAAAGGAGTTTGTAATACATAGGTCATTTCTGGTGCAATGCTCCAGCAGCCTTTGCCCATTTTCATTCTTGCGACCGATGTTGTATTTTCCAAGGCACACTGGCCATGAACTCGAGTCCTTGGCCACACGAGCATTGAAATCACCGAGCATATAAATGTAGTTTGATTTTGGAACTGCCTTGATCACGGAGTCTAATTCCTCATAGAACGAATCCTTCACATCATCAGAGGAATCGAGCGTCGGTGCATATGCAGTAATAATGGTGGCAAAACCACAAGAGGTTGCCAAGCGCAAGAATAAGTCTTTCCTTTCCTCCTGCGGGAATTTCAATCATTCCCATTATCGAATTCTTCACTGCATAAGACCACACCGTGTTGTTTTTTCTGCATGCCCTCTACCCTTCTAAAAAAGGTGTAATTGTTTTCCCTGAGTGACCCTTCCTCAGTGAGGCGAGTCTCCTGCAGGCCAGCAATATCAATGTTAAGACGATTGAGTTCGGAATCAATCACAACCGTTTTTCTCGCATCGTTAATATTGGTCAAGTCAGTGGAAAATCCTGGACACATGGTTCTCACGTTCCAGGTTGCAAGCCGTAGCTTGAGGTTTCTATTGTTCTTTTTATTAGTACCTGGTGCATTGGTTCTACAGCCTGCAATTCAGATTTTGTCCTAGCCCCAAGCACCCATTGAAGCAGGCCGGCTGTGACGGATCAGCACCCAATTGGCTGGAGGCTGCCCAGCTTGAGGCTGGCGGTAGCTGATCAGTGACACCTGTAGGTGTCTCCCACCGTCAGAGGCAACGCGTGGCGCCCCATGTCTACGCCAATTGACAGGGACTTATAACCCGTAACAGTTGCCTCTCGCTTTGATTCCGAGACCGGTTAAGACCAGGGATGAAGTTATTGCCTCTCCATAGCACAAAGCCTGGGCTAAAATATAGAGATTATGTGTTGCCCATGCAGCACGATCCCTCTCTCGGCCTGCCTAGTTCACTCGAGATTAAAGGTAACACCTCTACATTTGGAACAAGACAAGCTGCAGAAGCTGCCGGATCAGCAAAGCTATGCTTTAACTGTCCGCCTGTCGGAGCTTCGATCCTACACCAGCCGCCAACTAAGGCTTAGGGCCTGGTCTGCCCTGCCATGACATTTTATCTTTATTTTGCATTTCCTCGCACCAGAGTAAGGCTTGTACCCTCCCAATTGCACTCTTCCGCCCGAAGCCGTTGACACAATGTGGGGTGTCGGGTTTGGTAAGCGCCGCCCAACGTTCAGCGCTAACAGAAAGCAGGTAGTACCGTCTACTGTTATAAGGTAGCTCAGTCATATCTGACTAAGACCTGACACCAGAAAGCATTAACAGACACCAAATATATGAGTTTAAATATGAAATGTGATTTTCTTCTTCTTCTTCTTCTTCTTCTTCTTCTTCTTCTTCTTCTTCTTCTTCTTCTTCTTCTTCTTCTTCTTCTTCTTCTTCTTCTTCTTCTTCTTCTTCTTCTTCTTCTTCTTCTTCTTCTTCTTCTTCTTCTTCTTCTTCTTCTTCTTCTTCTTCTTCTTCTCCTCCTCCTCCTCGTCCTCCTCCACCTCCTCCTTCTCCTCCTCCACCTCATCCTTCTCCTCCTCCTTCTCTTCCTCCTCCTCCTCCTCCTCTTCCTCCTCCTCCTCCTCCTCCTCCTTATTATTATTATTATTATTATTATTATTATTATTATTATTATTTATGTCAGTAGTGTAAGTAATGTTGTTATATATTCTTGATTCTTCTTATGTTTGAGGGAAATGTCCCCGTGTCTCAGTTGCACAATCTGTAAATCCTAACCTAACAGCCATGTAAATGGCCTCACTCCACAGACGATGTTTGTATGACGAAAGAGTGCATTTCTCTCGGTGAGTTACTTTCTTCTCAATGTGTGTATTTTAGCGCCCTTAAAATATACGTTGTTTAATTAATTCGTGTTGTATAGATGTAAACTTTGTGTAGATGTCAACTAGGCACTACGTTTTAGTGTTGCTTAACTTTACCAGAGATGTTTTTGCGGCGATTTTCGTTTTCTTGTTATTGTGTCTTCCATTTAAGGATATATAGAGCACTCGTGACGTTAATTTTCCCCGATTATTTCAAGATCGCATTAAAACAGAAACCGACAACCGAGTATTGTTGTTCGCTCCATTGTCTACGAATGTTTACATCTTGGCTTGTCAAATTTTTCTTCTAACGGAGATAAAAAGACTGTCTTTTTAAGGCGCAAGGTGACTCGTAAATTTCGTTTTATATAGACGTTGTGAATTGATTTAGTATAAATAGGTCAACTGAGAATCCATTTTTACGCGTATTGTGAAATTTTCAACTATTTAATTCGGCGGGGACATCCGAAACTGAAATCATTTATATCACATGCTCTGATGCCGTAATGTGAAATTTCAATGGCGGGAATATAACGGTTTTCCTTGTCATAATACAGCGATTATCATTTAATATTCTTATGGATTATTCAGAGGGATGACATGATAATAAATGCATGTTTGCATTCACCAGCCATTCTAGTATGTAGGTGTAAATGTTCATCATTCTACGCCTCCGGGGTCGATTATTTTTGGACGACTTTTTATCATGACGTCACTCAGATCTACGAGCGCCGGCAGATAGCAGGCATAGCATGCAGACTGAGGTCATCAGAGGGTATATATCATATATCTGTGGGTGTGAGTTGAGTGTGTATATAATAGTTTATATAGTTGTTTTACACACACACACACACACACACACACACACACACACACACACACATTTGTTTTTTAGAAGCAGTTTTCATCATGGCAAAAAGAAAGGCTAGTTATCTGAGAGCACACTTGTCGGTGTTTGAGCCTAACTTATATCCCATTAAAGCTTTTGCAGGTGTTTTATCAAAACAAATATCCACTCCGCTCAGGCCTTCAACGTTTCAACGTTTTCTACCATAATATATATATATATATATATATATATATATATATATATATATATATATATATATATATATATATATATATATATATATATATATATATATATATATACGCATATCATATCCTATTTACAGGACATTATAGTCAACACTAGCATTTTTCAGCTGCTGTTGATGTCTTGACAAGTTTTAAGTTAAGAAGTTTGCCATTGCTTTCTGAACGACTGACTCATATGCCTTTCCGAAAGAAACCAACGTGACGTGATTCGCTGCCGAATCCTGCACAGCTGTGTTTTGTACCTGGGTTTGAGGGATTACGAACTGCGTCCATAACCTCTTCGCCAGGGAGCTGGCTTACATAATGTAGTTGATTAATAACAATTACTAAATTAATATAACTCAGAATAATATTTTTGAATGTGCAGACTACCGCCCTCCGTGGCAAAGGTGTTACGCACGCGATTTGTTATCCCGTATACCCGGTGTCATATATTTTTGAAGGGAGTGGGAGATCACTGTAGTGCATGCCCCATTTCTAACAAAAGAAGTAGAGCCCCATCCTCTTCTATCTTCAATAACCCCAGAATATGAACCTTGAGTTATCTGCAGGCCTCGTTCTATTAAGTAGTCTAGGAGATATAGAATATGGCCCTGGTGAGAATAATGATTGCTAACTGGGATTCTGCCCCTTCTCCAAGGATTCTTTAGCTCTGGAGCCCCCTTTTTGTTTATCAAATCTGAGGAAAGTCTGGAGAATTTTCTCAGCCTGATTTAGATGAAGAAAGCATGGATATTGAGCAGTTGATAGATCTAGAGTCTTCTCTCCCCCAATTTAGTAAGTCATTATGAGTGGATTTATTTTTAAACAATCAAACACATAATCAATCACATTAGATTCTGACAACATGATGTACAAAGAAGCTGGTGACTCACAGATAGGTTTGAACTGATAAATTAACAGAAGGTCAATTCATGTTAATCATTTATTGACTGGGCCCGAGCCTTCTGGCCAGTACATACATCTCTATTGTGATTTACACAAGATATATTAGAAAAGTTGCACATTGGACCATTGTCACAGACCATCAATAAACAAGCATCAATACATGAGAGGTCAACAAGTGTGAAAACATAGTAAACATTTTGATGTTGTACAGGTTAAGTGTGAAGATGATGAATCAACAATTAAATATCAGTTTCCTGAAATTGGGTGTTGTGTGTACCAATTAGAAAGGTAACCTGGTGACTGGGATATTAAGAAAGCCAGGGTCCATTGACTGATGGATCCACTTCAGGTCTGCCCGTATAGCTCCTCTGAAGGCCTCCCCATACTTTGCTCATGGCCAAGTCATCTTCCATCTCACTTGTGGTTCATCTCTTTCTCTCGGCTTCCCTCTTTCAGGTCTGATTTAGGTGGTTAGTTTGCTGATGTGTTTGGTGGTTGTTGGTAGCCACCAAGATCACTGTTTAAAATTCACATATATATATATATATAATCTTCCCAATACAATATTCTATAAGTAGGTCAGAAGAAATCTAAATTCCTGAAGTAGGAACTAGTTCCCCTCCCCTCCTTTTTTCTCTAAGCTAGTGTTGGGTTAATTTGGGGTGGTCAGAGTTTATCACACTGTGTACGCCTTGTATCAACTGGTTCCTGCTGTATGTAAGTTCTCATTTGACCTGGGGTCAGTGAACGTGTACAGTAAGACAGTGACAAGAGTGAGAATGTGTCACGATGCATGTAAATACATGACATACATTTATAACATTTCTTCCACTCAATGGTGTTTATAGTGTGTATAAATAATTCTCTGTGTTTTCCCAATTAACCAACTTCTTCTTCTTCTGTGTCTCATAACTCTCTCATATTATCTGTTGTTGTGGTGGTGTTGAGTGTTGGGTTGTGTGGTGATGAGTGGTGTTGAGTGGGGTTGTGTTTTAAGTTATGTTGAGTAATGAGTTAAGTTCACTTCGTGTGATGGAGTTCCGCGAAGCACAACTCTTCTGATGTAATGCAGTTCATAAGTGCTCTTATCTAATTAAAATTTGACATAAATATAAATATTTATCCTTCAAACCCTATCCATTCAATAGATGAAGCAGAAAGAAAAGATTGGATTTCTCTCTCAGCCTTCTAAATTGAAAATAGACATAGATAAGTCTGTTTTAAAACAAGGCACTTATTCTAGTACACGAACTGTCATTTTAGCTGTAGGTAGTGATAGCATTTTTTTTCTTCAGTGTCTGCTGAAATGCACAAGATTGCTTTAGAATCATCACTTCGTACAGTTGTTCAGAATAGAATGGAGTAGTATAATGCACTTCCCAAAGTTAATAATTATTTTTAAGAATATCAGAGATTGCAGTTTCATCGAAGAGAGTATTGGCGTGTCAGTTTGCCCGGGAACGGCTCTGCGTCGTCAGAATCTACAGTCGAGCATTTTTACATTTCAGAGGTTTTAATTAATAATAATACATTTCAATTGACATTACAAACACTGGATACCATTTATGGAAACCTGATACATCGGGTTCTTAGTCTAATCTCGGGAGTTACAAGCTTACCTCGGATTTAGACACTCCGCAATCCCATGATTGAAAATTTGGTAATACCAGCTTTCCACGCCTGTTCAACAGGCTGGTTGCAGGAAAAGTGCGGCTTTCCAGATTCTGATGACATATTAACATATGCTAATCATGCGTTGGCGCGAAAGCGGTGTCACATGTCTCTCCTAACCAATGGTTTTTTAAGCCTTGGCTGATGAAATCTTTCCAAGAATCCACGTCATCTGTCACTTGTGCAGTTCCAGTTTTGATGTTAAATTTTAAGTCCCAGTTTCAGTTTGTGGTTGTGTAGTCAATTGTTTTTTATGTTGTTTCCTCTTCTTGCGTGCATGTTTTGGTAAATGAATAATGGTGGTTAGCAATTATGCTACATGGCCCCACTCCAGATTGTTCTATGGTATGGAACTATGTTTCCAACATTTTCAGTTATCAAGCTGTTCCCATTTTTCCTCCCCTGTATTCTCTTCTGCATCTGATTGACCTGGTTCATCAGGCACTGGGTGTCGACTCAGGAAGTCCGCTCCCACATTCATTTTCCCAGGAACATACTCAACCTGGAACGAGTAAGGTTGAAGAAGCAGCGACCACCTCATAATTCGGGCATTCAGAGTCTTAGATGCTGCGAGAAACATGAGTGGTTGATGGTCACATTGCACTGTGAAGTGTTTGCCATATAGGTATGCCTGAAATTTCTGTACACTCCATACGAGCGCAAGACATTCTCTCTCGATAGTACTGTAATTTCTCTCTGCTGCATTTAATTTCCTGCTAGCATAGGCTTCAGGGAATAGCTCTGATGGTACATCTCCCTTTCTCTGCAACAGCGTTGCCCCAATTCCTATGTTACTGGCATCGGTGCGCAGCACGAATGGTTGGTCTAGGTCTGGTAGATGTAAGACTGGATGAGCAGTTAATGCCTGCTTTAGTGCTGTGAAAGCTCTCTCACAGTCAGCTGACCAAGTGACTTTCTCTGGATTCCCCTTTTTGGTAAGATCCGTTAAAGGTGCTGACAGAGTATTGATGTCCTTGATGTATTTTTGATAGAATCCACATAAGGATACAAATGATCTTACATCCTTCTTTGTTTTTGGACGAGGTGCTCTCTGGAGTTTGTCCACATTTCCCTCTTGTGGAGTTATCAGTCCATGAGATATCCTATGACCTAGAAAGTCCAATTCTTGGAATCCTATCTGACACTTCTTTGGTCTAGCCGTCAATCCAGTTTCTCTGAGGCGCCTGAACAAAAGATGCAGTGTTTCTACATGCTCTTCAAATGTTTCAGTGGCGATCAGGATGTCATCCATGAAGTGACTGATGTCTGGATGCTGTAGATGATCAAGTAATTTTCTCATCATACGTGTAAAAACGCTGGGAGCATTACTTAATCCGAATGGAAGAACGTTGAACTCATAGTGTCCTCCAAGCGTGCTGTAAGCTAACCATGGTTTAACTTCCGGTTTTACAGGAATCTGATAATATCCCTTACTGAGATCAATCCTAGTAAAGTACTTAGCTCGGTTGAGTGCTGTGAAGAGTTTATTCTGATCAGGCAGAGGTTCAGCCTGGAATTCAGTTATAGTATTGAGCACAATCGATGCACAATCTATGTTCTCCGCTTGGCTTTCTCAATAAGACGACGCTAGCACTGTAAGGTGATTCAGATGGTGGGATTATTCCTGCGGTGAGCAGCTGTTGTATTTCTTCCTCTAAAGTCTTTTGAATTGCATAAGGAACTGGGTAAGTCTTGACTCGCACAGGCACTGTGTCATTTAACTTCATGTCAAATTTCTCCAAATCAGTTCTTCCTGGCTTATCAGTAAGTACTTCTGCATATTTTGCCATAAGTTCCCTAATCTGCTTTTGCTGATCCTTTGTTAAGTTGGGATTGATTTCCACATCCTTAAAGGTCTCTTTGGCTTGCAGTTGGCACTCGACTCCCATTGTTGATCCTTCTTCGACTTCAGTAGCCACACTCATGGCCATCAGATGTGCAGGTTCGGTGGTTGAGGGTCTTTCATGAAACTTCTTCAAGAGGTTTATGTGAAATACTTTCATCTTGCCTTTGACTGAAATTCTGTAGTTGGTACGTGAGATCTTCTCCGTCACTACATAAGGTCCTCTCCATCCGATTTGCAGCTTATTCTGACTGGTTGGAAGCAGCAACATCACCTTCTCTCCTACCTCTAACTCTGTATCCTTTGCCTTGCGGTTGAAGTTACGAGCAATTCTTCGTCTGGCTTGACGTAGATTGACATTCGCTTGTTTCCAACTGTGTTGTAAACGATTTTTCAACTCGGCAACATATGTAGATGCAGTCACGACTGTATCATCTGTAGTATTACCAGTCCACGTTCGAAGTAACGCCTCCAGTGGTCCCTTGATCGGTCGTCCAAACAACAGTGTGGCTGGAGCAAAACCTGTCGAGTGATGGGGTACTTCCCTGTAAGCGAATAAAGCTGTGGGTAAATACAAGTCCCAATCCTCTGTCTTCTCCTGGGCAATTTTGCGCAGGATACTAATCAATGTCCCGTTCCACCTTTCCACAAGTCCATTTGACTGAGGGTGATATGGTGAACTCAAGATATGGCGTGCATGAAAAAGTCTGAAGGTCTCTTCCATGAGCTTACCACGAAACTGTGAACCGTTGTCCGTCAAGATCCTTTGTGGGAATCCTAGACGTGTGAATATTCCTAATAATGCATCAGCGACGTGTTTGGAGTCACAGCTTGGCATAGGAACTGCTTCGGCCCACATGGTTGTTGTGTCCACAAGCGTTAATATGAATCGGTTTCGCCTCTTCGTTGCTGAGAGAGGTCCGATTATGTCTACAGCCACTTTCTCAAATGGAATTCCAGTGATTGGCGATTCACCCAACATTGCCGGTGGTGTCCGGTGTTTTGGTGATACTTTCTGACACTGTGGGCATGATTTTACAAACCGTTCTATGTCTGAGTTCATCCCTGGCCAAAAGTAGTGAGTAGTAATCCGCTGTGTAGTAGCGTTGATACCCATATGCCCACTGAATGGTAGACTATGACCCATCTCTAAGATCTGAGTCCTGTATTGAGTTGGTACAACAAGCTGATTAAACTCTTGTCCAGCTCGTCCTGCTTTTCTGTAAAGAAGTGCTGACTTCATGAACAGATCACCTTTACGTAGAGGTAAATGTGATTTTGGCAGTTTTCTGAAGCAGGGTTCCAAGGTGCTGTCGGCTTTTTGTGCCCTCTTGAGTTCCTCCGTTCGAGGGATTGGCGTAGTTGTTTCTGGAGTATTTTTCGCCTGGGATCGAGTGGTCATGGTCGCCAGATCCACAGGTTGAACATGTTCTCCTAGAACGATAAATCTACAGCCGAGGATTACAGGATATATTGGATCGTCATAGACTGCTGCCTTGATTGTCCCAGTGACATATCGCGAGGCTATGTTCACTTTTGCCACTGGAAGAGTCATATTTGTTGAACTCTTCAGTGGTCCCTGTAATTCCACTATTTCCTCTGTCACCTGTTCAGGGTGAACTAAGGATGATGAGACAACACAGTCATACGATAATCCAGTATCATATAAACAGGTAGTCTTGAATCCATTTAGCAAGATGGATTCCACAACCGGAATACGAGATTAGGTGTCTTGATGAGGTGTCTGTTTGGACGTTTCACCAGTGCTCACTTTTTTCTCTTTTCGGTTGGCCAAACAGGCCGCTGTGTGTGGAGGTGGCTTTTTCCTGCAATTCTGAAATGTGTGACCTCTAATTTTGCAACGGGTACAGAATGGTTTGTCCTCCTTCGGCGCTGTTTGGACTGTGTTTTGAGTGTTTTTCTGGGATTTCCCATTTTTCTTGGTGGCCACAGTGTTTTCACCCTCTTTTGGCTGTGGAGTTTTGTTTTGAGAGGGGGTGTTGTTCGAACGTCCCTTTCCTCCCATCTCCTTCTGAGATTTCTCAAATCTCTCTGCCAGGATGATTATTGTTTCTAGGCGGTCAGCCCCGTTTTGGGTTAAGAATGCCTTCATTCCGTTCTGCATTTTCCCCCTGATCTGATCAATGATGATCATGTCACGGAGTCCTTCAAAACTTTCCTCAAATCCTCCCAAGCAGGCCCATCTTTGTATGTATGACTTCAGTCTTTCAACGAGTTACGCGTAACTGTCACCCGGTTCCTTCCTTGCGGCTTTGAATCGAGCCTTATAAGAATCCCAGTCCACTTCGAATCGGCTCAAGAGTGCCTTTTTCAGTGTTTCGTATTCTTGTTGTTCCTCACGAGTAAGTCTTGAGAACACTTCATACGCGGTGGATCTTAAGGCCTGCGCTAACTTCGTCGCCCATCTACTTTCTTCAAGCCCACAGCTGACAGCCATTGCCTCGAAGCGTGATAAAAATCCTTCGATGTGGTCAGTCTGTTCATTAAAGGGTTCCAGAGGAAATGACCTAGCTCCTGAATTAAGGTGAGAGACGTGAGGAGGTGGTTCTGTCACTGGCGATCCTGATGAGGTTGAGGGCGTAGGACCACTCCCTTTCTCTATTCTCCGGATCTCCACTTCAATCTCCATTCTCCTCAACTCCAGATGGTGTTGACGCTCTCTCTCCTTATCTTCCATTTCAGCCTGTAGTCGTTTCTCTTTCTCCTCCAATTCTGCCTGAAGCTGTTTTTCGTTGAGAGCCAATTCCGCTTGCAGTCTTTCTCTTTTGTCGAATGCATCTGAAACATAGTTATCTAGCTCAAGGCCATCTAACCCTCATTCCCTACCCGTTTCTGTTATTTGGGCTCTAAACTTTGCAGTTTCCACCATGCCTAGAATTTATTGCTTTATTTGCCCTGCCTACAAAATATAAGTGCAGTTGGTCTGATCCGCGTAAGCTTGTCAGTCCCTGATCTGCAAATATACAACAGAGCATGTGCAATATTAAAAACACCCTATGTTATGTCTGTCTGTCAATGCTGGAAAAGCCAAAGGCAGCAGGCACTGAAGTACCCAGAATTAATTCCTAGTAAAGAAAAGAATCTGAAATTAGACAGAGTTTTCCCAACGGATAAGATTTTCCGGTGGTTGATGAAATGCTGTTAAGTTCAGACTTCACAGGAAAAGAACACCTTCTCTGGAAGAGAAATTGTGTTTGGGTAGTAGATACACACATTATATTTCTCCCGGAGCACCTTTCTCTGAAGTCTACACCTGCTTGAAAGTGGTATACTTCTTCAGGAGGAATGATCAGTCACCTACTCTTATTTATCTGTAAATGTCCTTCATATCATGTGGCTGTCAATCATTATAAGAAAATGACAATGATCAAAATCTAAAGATATTGTGATTGTTTTATGTAACTTTAATTACACACAATGTATTATTTAATTGTTTAATTTATTTATGGGAACCATCCCGGACGAGCCCCCAAAATGTCATATATTTTTGAAGGGAGTGGGAG
Organism: Cepaea hortensis; assembly: GCA_963921405.1. Taxonomy (NCBI): domain Eukaryota; kingdom Metazoa; phylum Mollusca; class Gastropoda; order Stylommatophora; family Helicidae; genus Cepaea; species Cepaea hortensis. Next base: position 28,131,704 of record OY992891.1, read on the forward strand.
ATCACTGTAGTGCATGCCCCATTTCTAACAAAAGAAGTAGAGCCCCATCCTCTTCTATCTTCAATAACCCCAGAATATGAACCTTGAGTTATCTGCAGGCCTCGTTCTATTAAGTAGTCTAGAAGATATAGATTATGGCCCTGGTGAGAATAATGATTACTAACTGGGATTCTGCCCCTTCTCCAAGGATTCTTTAGCTCTGGAGCCCCCTTTTTGTTTATCAAATCTGAGGAAAGTCTGGAGAATTTTCTCAGCCTGATTTAGATGAAGAAAGCATGGATATTGAGCAGTTGATAGATCTAGAGTCATCTCTCCCCCAATTTAGTAAGTCATTATGAGTGGATTTATTTTTAAACAATCAAACACATAATCAATCACATTAGATTCTGACAACATGATGTACAAAGAAGCTGGTGACTCACAGATAGGTTTGAACTGATAAATTAACAGAAGGTCAATTCATGTTAATCATTTATTGACTGGGCCCGAGCCTTCTGGCCAGTACATACATCTCTATTGTGATTTACACAAGATATATTAGAAAAGTTGCACATTGGACCATTGTCACAGACCATCAATAAACAAGCATCAATACATGAGAGGTCAACAAGTGTGAAAACATAGTAAACATTTTGATGTTGTACAGGTTAAGTGTGAAGATGATGAATCAACAATTAAATATCAGTTTCCTGAAATTGGGTGTGGTGTGTACCGATTAGAAAGGTAACCTGGTGACTGGGATATTAAGAAAGCCAGGGTCCATTGACTGATGGATCCACTTCAGGTCTGCCCGTATAGCTCCTCTGAAGGCCTCCCCATACTTTGCTCATGGCCAAGTCATCTTCCATCTCACTTGTGGTTCATCTCTTTCTCTCGGCTTCCCTCTTTCAGGTCTGATTTAGGTGGTTAGTTTGCTGATGTGTTGGGTGGTTGTTGGTAGCCACCAAGATCACTGTTTAACATTCACATAAATATATATAATCTTCCCAATACAATATTCTATAAGTAGGTCAGAAGAAATCTAAATTCCTGAAGTAAGAACTAGTTCCCCTCCCCTCCTTTTTTCTCTAAGCTAGTGTTGGGTTAATTTGGGGTGGTCAGAGTTTATCACACTGTGTACGCCTTGTATCAACTGGTTCCTGCTGTATGTAAGTTCTCATTTGACCTGGGGTCAGTGAACGTGTACAGTAAGACAGTGACAAGAGTGAGAATGTGTCACGGTGCATGTAAATAAATGACATACATTTATAACATTTCTTCCACTCAATGGTGTTTATATTTATAGTGTGTATAAATAATTCTCTGTGTTTTCCCAATTAACCAACTTCTTCTTCTTCTTCTGTGTCTAATAACTCTCTCCCATTATCTGTTGTTGTGGTGGTGTTGAGTGTTGGGTTGTGTGGTGATGAGTGGTGTTGAGTGGGGTTGTGTTTTAAGTTATGTTGAGTAATGAGTTAAGTTCACTTCGTGTGATGGAGTTCCGCGAAGCACAACTCTTCTGATGTAATGCAGTTCATAAGTGCTCTTATCTAATTAAAATTTGACATAAATATAAATATTTATCCTTCAAACCCTATCCATTCAATAGATGAAGCAGAAAGAAAAGATTGGATTTCTCTCTCAACCTTCTAAATTGAAAATAGACATAGATAAGTCTGTTTTAAAACAAGGCACTTATTCTAGTACACGGACTGTCATTTTAGCTGTAGGTAGTGATTGCATTTTTTTTTCAGTGTCTGCTGAAATGCACAAGATTGCTTTAGAATCATCACTTCGTACAGTTGTTCAGAATAGAATGGAGTAGTACAATGCACTTCCCAAAGTTAATAATTATCTTTAAGAATATCAGAGATTGCAGTTTCATCGAAGAGAGTATTGGCGTGTCAGTTTGCCCGGGAACGGCTCTGCGTCGTCAGAATCTACAGTCGAGCATTTTTACATTTCAGAGGTTTTAATTAATAATAATACATTTCAATTGACATTACAAACACTGGATACCATTTATGGATACCTGATACATCGGGTTCTTAGTCTAATCTCGGGAGTTACAAGCTTACCTCGGATCTAGACACTCCGCAATCCCATGTTTGAAAATTTGGTCACACCAGCTTTCCACGTCTGTTCAACAGGCTGGTTGCAGGAAAGGTGCGGCCTTACCAGATTCTGATGACATATTAACATATGCTAATCATGCGTTGGCGCGAAAGCGGTGTCACGTGTCTCTCCTAACCAATGGTTTTTTAAGCCTTGGCTGATGAAATCTTTCCAAGAATCCACGTCATCTGTCACTTGTGCAGTTCCAGTTTTGATGTTAAATTTTAAGTCCCAGTTTCAGTTTGCGGTTGTGTAGTCAATTGTTTTTTATGTTGTTTCCTCTTCTTGCGTGCATGTTTTGGTAAATGAATAATGGTGGTTAGCAATTATGCTACACCCGGGTTCAAAACACAGCGGTGCTGGTTATTTTCAAACAAGGTATATGTGCCAGTCGTTCAGAAAGCAATGGGAAACTACTAAACATAGATTTGCCCAGGAGTCTCAAGCAGCCAAAATGCTGTGGTTGATTGCTACATCCAGTGAAGGACATGTAATTAAAAATTATGCAGACTAAATAACTTATGGTTTGGTTATTTACTTTTTCTAAAGTGCAAGATTTGGCATTTTATAAAAGTTGAATGCCACCATAAATCTTTAGGGTTTAGTACACCATTCACAAGTGTCATTATTAGATGACAGTCATGGTGCACTATATTTGCATTTGGGAAAATGCGCCATATTATTAAAATGATTTTAAGAATGAAGAAGGAGGAGAAAGAATGAGACGGAGTAGGCTAAGGAGGGTGTTGGAGTGGCGGAAGAGGCAGGAGGAAGAGGGAGTTTAAGGTTTTCATTTGAATTTTGCGTTCTAACGGTGGCCCTCAAATTAACAACACGAGTTATCCCCCTTAGCGAGGAAAACAAAAACCAAGAGCAGTTATCTGCCCTTAGATTATGTATTTTCGTCACACTTTTCCAAATGGGATTTAAACACTTTTCCCTCTTTGTCTATGTTAAATGATAAACTGACTCACAAACATTAATATTTCAGCTTAGAATTGACCTACTTACTTGAATAAGGTAGCGTTCGATTTATTTTTTCAACAGGTATCCAACTATTGATGTTATATAACTAAAGAACAATTTAGAAAATGTTACTAAAGTGGCTAATGTCAACCGTGTGTAGATGTCAACGTTGTGTGGATGCCAACGTTGTGTGGATGTCAACTAATTTGAATGTCAACTTTGTCTAGATGTCAACATTGTGTAAATTTTAACATTGTTTGGATGTCAATGTTTGTTAGGGTTTCAACTGTGTATCCATGTCAACTTTGGGTGGATGCCAACTTTGAGTGTAGATGATCATTATCATCATATCCAATTGGTCTCTCACTCAATTGACTCACTGTGATTGAAACAAATGAGCAACCCATTCTTCATCTAAAAAAAACTGCATTGTCAACTACTTAGTTTTGGATCGACAGTATTCATTAATCTATAATGTGTGCCTATATGCTATATATATATATATAAATAAATATATATATATATATATATATATATATATATATATATATATATATATATATATATATAGACATTCCTTCATATGTATCACATTCCCTTTTATTGCTCTTGTTTTCTCGCACATCACTCTTATCATTTACTTTTACCAGTCCCTGGAAATTTGTCTTTCTACCAATGACACTAAGAATATTCTCTTCAGCAATTCAACTTATATTTTTCTGTTTGTCTCAAACTCAGTCAAAATTGTTTGGACATTTATGAGAAGAAATAAATTGGAGAAGTTGGTGACAACTGGCAAGATCGAGGGGAAGAGAATAAGGGGAACACAGAGAAGTAAATACATGGATGAATTGACCACGTGGCACGGTCGAGACAAGAACACTGCGCTGATTCACGACTCTGGTGATTTAGTTAACTGGTGAATCATGACCGCCCACGCTTACCGGCATGGCACATGATGGATGGGTGGATGTCTCAAGCTATAAAGGACGGTAGACAAATATTTAGGACTATTTCTCTGGATGCCTACATAGTCAAGGACGGGAGGAAGTATTTACAACAATTTTTCTGAACGCCTTATACACAAATGTGCAGATCAGTTTTTAGGATGTCTCTTCATGCCAAACTACCAGAGGGTGGGGATCTACAGAACGATAGACCATTATGTGTGAGTATGTCTATGCATGCCTTATCTATTAAAGAACGGGAGACCAGTATATGGGACTATTACTTCCTAGTTGTCATACCTGTTGACTTGAATCTGTCCCCATGCCTTTGTCCTTGTGTTATTCTGGTTATAATTGTTGAACATATTCTTTCTAACCAAAAAGCGAATTAACATAAACAGTGGCCGTGATAATTTACAAACGCATCATTATCCATACTCAAGGCCTAATAGCAGTACTGGCTTAATGTTAAACGCATAAAGACTGGTTTGATGATTATTCCGAAAACATCAACCAATTGCTAGCTGAGAAACATCTTCCCCACATGGTATATTTGAATGACCCGAAGTCAACATAAAGAAAAAAAATGCCTTCAATAACATCTGGAGAGTAGTGGAGAAGAAACTTCCCGTACATGCGGGACTCCTGGCTGAGCAACCAAGCTGATGAGATTGAAGGCTTTGCTGACAGACATGATATGAAAAACTTCTACGACTCACTGAAAGCGGTCTATGGTCCTTCATCACCAGGCATAGTTCCCCTCCTTAGTGCAGATGGGGGAACATTGGTCACCGATAAGAAAGAAATCCTTCAACGCTGGACAGAGCATTTCAGCAACATCTTAAATGCAACCTCCTCCTATGGTGACGAAACCATAAACTTCCTTCCCCAAGTCCCCACCAATGATACTCTTGATGACCTGTCAACCATAGTGGAAGTAAACAAAGCCATCCAGCAACTTCCCAGCGGTAAGGCGCCTGGTCCTGACTCCATCCCAGCAGAGATATACAAGGCACATAGATCGGTTCTGATAGAGCAGCTTCACCAAGTCTTTACAGACATATAGGTGAATGTTCTCATTCCACAAGATTTCAAGGACGCGTCAATAGTCCACCTTTATAAACATAAAGAAAACCGACAATCCCGTGACAACTGACATATGGTAATTGACAGGCGTCTAGATTTGGAACTGATTTGCACACATATCAGTTAACAAAAACAGATAGAACAACAAATGAGAGCACTCAGTAGCACAGTGAAAGCTACGTCATGAAGTCGTGTTGTTTGACAACGCGACTGTCGCAAGGACACACTTCAGCGCTACACTTCAACACGAACAGACGCTTCATCTCAGACCTGCCATTAGGAAACACGTCACAGAGATGCTCCAACACTCTTCGCTCATTAACACTCACTAGATCAGCCAGACGACAACATGTACGCTTAGTCTCTCATACTCCTCAACAGAAAGCCGTCGATATAATGTGCTAGGCAATTTTAATCCGGCTACCACGCTTCGAACACCGACCGTGCGTGCCAGGAAGATGCTGGGAGTCTGACCAGCGGTAGGTGATAGCACCGGACGCCAACCACACGCAAAGGGGATACGTGGTCACAATATGGACACTATAAGGATGCGTGAGAGTGAGTCAGGAATGGTCTGTGGCGTGAGTACATTGCATCAGTTAGATGGTAGTTAACGCAGATGCGGCCGACTGGTGGTGTACTTGTGTACCGTGGTTAACACAGCGTCCTGAAGCAATTAAACTCATCTCTTCATCGTTCTACTGTGTGTTCTGTGTGTTCCTGGGTGGCTGTTCCTTCGTTTGACTGTGTTGGTCTTTGACGAGACGGCCGTTGACGCAGAGTGCCACCCTGCAGGTCTTGGCCGTTGGTCTGGGGACCCTCAAGGTCATCATGCCTCTAGACAAAAGATGAGTCGACCGGCTACCCTTATACGCAACATCCGCTCCGTGACAACAACCATCGAAGCATCTCCTTACTCTCAATTGCAGGGAAGATATTCGCCAGAATTCTTCTCAATCGCCTCACAGCCCATCTCGACCAATGTCTTCTTCCTGAAAGTCAATGTGGCTTCAGAAAAGAACGAGGAATTGTTGACATGATTTTCGCTGCAAGGCAGCTGCAAGAGAAATGTCAGGAACGGAACTGCGAAATGTTCTCCACTTTCATGGACCTTACCTAGGCTTTTGATACAGTCAGCAGAGAAGGACTGTGGAAGATTATGGCGAAATATGGCTGTCCACGAAAGTTTATCCAAATAGTGCAGCTATTTCATGATGGTATACAGGCAAGAGTTCACGAAGATAGTGAACTGTCTGAATCCTTTCGTGTCACCAATGAAGTAAAACAAGGCTGTGACTTGGCATCAACACTATTCAGCCTCATGTTTTCAGCTATGCTCACGAATATCTTCGAAAATCTCACTAAAATCTTTTGGAATCCATCATATCACTTGGGAGACTGCTGCCAAAGACCGAAATTCGTACATAATTACGGAAGGGTTCAGTCACTTGTGAAGCAACCAGGACTGCAAAAGCTCTGAAGAAAATGCTGGTCAGAAAAACCACTGCAAGAGATCTCCTTCCTGGAACGTCAAGCATTCTGTGCCTACATTGTCAAAGAATATTTCGAGCCAAAATAGGCCTTATCAGCCATCTTAGAACTCACGGTTCCAATACTTTTAACCCCACTGGATGAAATGAATGGTCATCATCATTCTTGATGGACAAACAACACCTGATGGTGTTGTATTTGTAACGGGCCGGCCGAACCATTATATCTTTTGCCTGTCAAACTAAGTTTCTTAAAGTAATGATCCCACTGTCTTTTAACATCATTTCTTTCGGATTGTTAAGTGGGCATCTTGTCTCATGCTTCTCATCTCGAAAATGTTGATTTTGAGTTAGTGATTGGATAATGTCCAAGTTTGACATTGATAGTATATGATTTAATATGGTGTCTATTACCTGTAGTTTTGCGGACATAGGTACACGTATATGGTATATATAAGTTTATGTAATGTGGTTATTTCTGCAGCTCATGAAATGATTACGTCACTGGATGAGAGCACGGATCCTTGTCATGACTTCTACCAGTATGCCTGCGGCGGTTGGATTCAAAATCATTTCCTGCCACCTGACACGTAATTGTTTTGTTTCTTTTCACAAACCGTGTTGTTACATGTTAACTTTTGAAGGTGATGTTTATATGTAAGTCTGCCGCTGGCAAGACGTTGACAAATGTGGCTCTGTGAGTCCGCTACAATCACCACATGATATTGGCATGTAAGGTGGTATAGCTTCTCTTATTAACAGTGTCCCTCGCCATCATGCGAACCCCACCCCGAATTCAGAGGTACTTGTAAGTTATGTCCCCAAGTCAAGGGCGGTAAATCATCATTGTAGTCCAACTGACCGGTGTAGGGGTTGAACCCCCTATCTCAGTATCAGCGCACTGGATGTGTCAGAACAAGCGCTATTATCCATTCGCGTATGCTGACCTCCGGAAGTTAGTCAGCTTTAAACAGTCTTCCTGAATGATGTCGTTCGTCCTAATAATAACCTCCATGATGGTGACGTACTTGTATGGCGTAATTTGTCAAAATTGTGTATGGAAAATATTATGTCTGATACTAAAGATGTCTGAAGTCGAACAAAAGCTTCAGACAGAAAATATAGACTAATCAATTTATAATAACCCACGTATGTATGCATAAATATAACAATCTCGAGTAATTAGTCTACGAATGCAATTCGAATCCCACATGCAGGGTTCGAAATCAACTGCGCGCAATTTGGAAGCAGATTGCCTGGTGTTGATTTTTAGCAATGGTACTAACATCTATCGCTCAGAAACCAATTACCTAAGGGCGTGATTACACAAAGTAACTCAGAAGTTGTGAACTTAAATTTGCTCTGTAAATCACAAACAGTCTAACAATAAAGGGGCTGATTGCCACATCCTGTGAAGGATATGCAACTAGCTCATTAGTGCACATTGTTCGGACACAGTTGTTTCATAAAGAGGTCAGATGACGCAGCAAGGAGAAAGTAGGTGTATTATTTCCACAAACAAGTCCTACGTGTGGCGATATATCGATTACATTATCTCTCAGTGGGTGTAAGAATTCAGTATCCAGTTATTGGCATACTATTTCTGGGACTGAAATCACTTTATCACCAGAAATATCGTGTGCCCTGTCAGCTGGCGTATACGTTCATGTCTCCCAACATACCTTGATCTTTTTTGCTGCAGAACAACTCTGCAGATGATATTCCGCCTTGATCCCGTCTCAGTCCATCTATCATCATTTCACCTGGTCTGTCTCTGCTTCTTTTCCCATTGATTTTTCAATTTGTCACAATGTTCTGCAACGCCTCTCTTCTCATCACAAGATAAAATTAATATGTTTGTCTCGTTCGTATAGTTGCCTACAATATTCTAGTTTTTTTTCGTCCTTCAGGCAATCGTTGTCAGTTAACCAGGCAGTCCTGTGTATTCGCAAAATTCGTCTCAGAAACCTCATCTCTGTTGCCCTGCCACAATTCTTCCTAATGTGTTCAGTTAATTTCCAGATTCACTGTCATAGAGCAATGCAGGTTCTACATAATATATCAGTACTCTCTTTCTTACATTCAATGATAATGACTTGCTGTATTACAAATGTTTTATGTTCTGAAATGCAACTTTTGCGTGCCCCATTCGGCTCTTAGTCTCCGATTGCATCATCCACTTGACTGCTCCTAGGTATTTAAATGTATCCACTTGGTTAAACATTTACCTTTATATTGTTATTTCACAATTTGGTGTCATCTTTTTATATGATATAATCATTGTTTCTGTGGTATTCATATTCAAGGAGAGTCCCCTTTAACATTATCGGTTACTGCATAGTGCATAATTATTGTACAGCCATTGTGAATTAGCAGCTCGGGAAATCCATCATGTTCTCATTAACATAGATGGCATAAATGTGAATAATTCGTACCAGAATTAATGTCCCCGCTTACAAGTACGAGTTGGGCCTTGCATGACATAGAAAGCTATATGGGTTGCACATATTAATAAATTAAGAAAATTGTACTAAGATATATAATCTCATCTCATCATGTTCCTCTTGTACCTTGCGGTGTCGAAGTGAAGTATAAAAAGCGGGAGAGTGCCCGCTTATGGACTTCATGTATCGATATTCCCATGGGCTAGTTTATTCCCTGCGTCCATCGTTTACGTGGTCGGCCTCTCCCTCTGCTTCCCTCTGGTCTGTACATCATTGCTTGTTGTGGTATACTGTTAGTTGATAACCTACTTGCATGGCCAAACCATTTGACTTGCTGCCCTCTAATAAAATCTAATGCATCTATAACCCCCACTTTAGTCCTGATTTCTTCATTTCTGATCTTATCTCTTCTTGATACATTGAGTATTCTTCTCATGAATCTCATTTCTGTTGTTGTGATTCTTCTTTTCTCTTTTCTGTCATTGTCCAGGTCTGGCATTGGTAACATAGAGTTGGTAGGAAGATTGTGTTGTAAAGTGCTTTCTTGGTAGTTATTGATACATATTTGTTCTTTAGTATTGGTGCCATTTGTCCAATGAGTTGGTTTGCCTTATTGCAATTATTTTCGATCTCGTATTCAGATTTGTCATTTGATAATATTATACTTTCTAGGTAATTGAAACTCTTCACATGCGTGGTCGTGTTTCGCCATCTCATGCGAACACTAGAGTTCTTGTCTCCACCATACCACTATTCTTTCCCCTTGTTCTTTTACTCTAATTCTTGCCAGTTGTTACCAAGTTTTCCAGTGTATTTCTTCCCATAACGTGTCCAAAAACTGTGACTGTCTATGTCTAAATTTTCTAATCAGTTTACGATTTTTTTTAGTTTCTTTTAGAATTGGTTATTGATTTTTCTCTGTGTCCATGGTATTCTTAGCATTTTCCTCAAAAGTCACATTTTCGCAGCTACCAGATGTTATTCAGATTGTCTACTCATTGGCCACGCTTTACATCCATACAAAAGTGCAGGTTCTATGTAGAACTGCAACACTCATTTTCTCGTTGCAAATGACGTCTATTTAGTCGTCAGTATGTTTTCCATCTTGCAAACGTCTACCTTCGCCAAGGATATTCTTGTTCTAATCTCTTCAAGGCATCTCCCATCAGATGTTATGACTGTTCCGAGATAATTGTACCGATTCATTTGTTTAAGAACATTTCCATTTACTTGCATATTACATTGTGGTATTTCCTTCTTCCTAGTAACTACCATAATCTGTATCTTCTTACAATTTAATTCTAACCCGGGTTGTTCACTCTGTGCAACAACCGCATCTACTAAATGTTGCAGATCCTGCTCATTTTCTGCAATCATTACTGTATCATCTGCATATCTAATGTTATTGATGATTCGTCCTCCAGTGCTGATTCCATTTATATCTTCTACATTTCTTCTTCTTCTTCTTCTTCTTCTTCTTCTTCTTCTTCTTCTTCTTCTTCTTCTTCTTCTTCTTCTTCTTCTTCTTCTTCTTCTTCTTCTTCTTCTTCTTCTTCTTCTTCTTCTTCTTCTTCTTCTTCTTCTTCATTATCTTCTACTTGCTTGCTTGCTTTAAAAACAAAAATTCCATATTCGGCCTCATTCAACCTGCTTCTTTCAACTGTGGTTGTTGTTGAGGTCCGTGTTTATTCACCCTGATTCTTGTCTTGTGTGCTCTTACGAGTGAGTCCTATCATGGACTAGTTATGTAAGCGTTTGTGTCCGTGACGTCAGCTGGGGGATTGGTCGGCGGCTATCCTTTGTGCCCGTCTCCTCTTGTGGCTTATTTTGGTAGTGAAGGCTCCTTGTACGTTTCGCTTGGCTGGGTGCAGTCCATAAAAGGACTTTTTATTTGGTCTTTTTGCCTACTTTTTTGTGTATTGTCTGAAAAAGTTTTTCGATGTTTTAATGCGCTTCTACTTGCGCTTTTTTTTTTCCACTTTCGATTTTGAGTTTCTGTAGTCTTTCGATTTCTTCCTCCGCGGTCAGCCATGGGATGATCTCTCCGTCTTCTATATAGTACGTGTAGCTGGGTCCGTCCTCAAAGTCATCGTATGTATCTGGATTTTCTACCGGTTTCCTAAGTTTCTTGGGCTCCCTATTTTCTTTTTCTTCCCAGCGCCTTCTGAAATTCTGTGTTCCTCCAATCTTGCCGATTCTAGGCACTCCTCCAAGGTAAGTCCCCATTGCCACTCCATGGCGTCGTCAGGGTACTCATCTCGGTTTTCTTCAGATGTCAGGCAGGATGTTAGTTCCCCCTTGAATGTCTCGGGCGTCGTGGTTCGGCTGCTAGTTTTATCTTGCGGTTCCGGCTCGGTGTTTTGTTGGATTTCATCTTGCGGCTTTTCTGTGGTCTCTTGCATGACTTCTGTTGGTTTGTTTTGGATTTATTTCATTTCAGCTTTTAGCAGTTCTCTCTTTGATTTAATGGCTCGTAGCATCCCTTCGTTTTCCTTCTTCTTCTCGGCCATATGTTCCACTTCTTGCTTGATGTTTAGCTGGATCTCCTTTATTTCCGCCAGCAGTTTTTCGATGTCGCTGGTCGGAGTCGGCGTTAGCAGTGCCTTGACTTGCTTCTTCAGCTCGCCTATCTGGTTTTGCAGCTGATCTCTTTCAGCTTGTGATATACCCGTGGCTGTCTCACACCTCCGCATTGCGTCCTTATATGGAGTCTTTGTGGTAATGGCGATGTTTACAACGTCTCTGTGTCCTTGGAGGCACGGACGGCCCAAGTATCTTGCTCCATGCTTACCCAGGCAGTTGGCGCACTTTCTCTTGTTGTTGGGTGCTCGGAAGTCCGTGTCCAGCTTGGCCAGCGGACACTCCTTGAAGGCGTGGTGATCGGCGCAGCACCGGCAGATCTCCGTCTTACTGCGACATGCTGCTCTGCTGTGGCCGGCCCTCTGGCATCCTGAACATTGACTGACTCGTGGGATGAATCTCTCTGGCTGTTGTATTTTCTTGTTGATTGAGACTGTTTGGCATCTCGCTGCACTCTGTAGTCACCACCGCCAAGGTTGTAGGAATCTTGGAGTAGGTGAGGAGCCATTCCGCCTTCAAGAATCGGATGTGGAGATTCTCTTCTCGTAGCTACTTCAGGCTTTCTTCGTCTGATAGCTCCACTTGTATACGTTTGACAACTCACTTGATTGCCGGTGAGTTGGTGTTTCCGACTCTGGTGTCTTTCACCTCTCGGTGTTTCCCAGTATGTTTGGCTCTTGTTTGTGGTGGGTTGTCGTTGTCCTTCCTCGTGGTAGCTTCGTTAGAGGTTGCTTGAGGTTTTTGTTTGCTGCAGCTCACATGTAGATTCTCTCAGCTCGGCTTCTTGTCGGCTCCCACGCTGCAAATCTTGGATGCCACGTGTCTTTTGGATTTCTTGCAACGTGCCATATTCCCCTGTATAAGGTTGCTTGACTTGTTCAGGGGACTTGTCTTGTTAGCGCTCGCAGTTGTGAATGGCGATGACGATGACGGTGAACGATTACTACCAGCATCTTCCAGCATCTCTATAGCTCTAAACCAGTGCATGTCAAGCCGTTATATCATTTCAATCCCTACAGCTCTCTCCATAATACAATCGCAATGTGAAAAATGTATGCATTGTTGAGTTACATGGTGTTATGTTCACAGGAAGTTGCTTTTACATCAAGACAGCGGACATCCGTTTGTTTCGGTCAGAAGTAAGTTTAATTTTATGAACTCTTTACAGATATGTCAATTTTAAACTTCTGTTCTCGCAGTCTGACCATGGTTGTAGATTCAAAGTCATCACTTGGTTCTTGCAAACGTCGTACTTCACGTAGACCATTCGGTATATCTCTGATCGATGACTCGCCCACCCTCTATAGTACCCTCACCTGCAAGCACTTAGTATAAACTTGGAGAAGACTGTAGTTATGTATCAGTAAGCTCCAGGGATTAATCACAGCGAGCCTAATATTAAAGTCAGTGGTCATAGACTAGGTGGAAAAAACTCAACTATCTGGCAGCATGGTGTCACAAGCTGTCACAATTGACTATGCCGTGGATGCAAGAATCTCCAAGGCCAGCACGGCCTTTGGCAGACTGTACAAGAATGTGTGGGAGATAAATGGAATAAGCCTATAATCAAACTGACAATCACAGTCTACTATTGAAGAATCATATTCCCTGGGCCGGTCACCTGACTCGCATGCTAGAACGCAGGCTTCCTAAACGATTTTTCCCCTTTACGGTGAGCTGCATTGTTGTAACAGCTCCAAAGCGGCCAGAGGAAACGCTTTAAAGGCACTCTGAAGATATCGATCAAAGCTTTCGAAATTAATCACAACACATTGGAGACTGCTACCAAAGACCGATAATTATGGCGTACATGGGGGGGGGGGGGCAAACTAGGGGGGCCCGGCAACTGATTTTATGCGGCCCTCGAGGGCATTTAGAAATAAAAATGTTTACTTTGTTTTTAAGTTATTGTGTTGAATTTTACAGAATTTCATGTCCAAGCAAGTGGAGAGAGGTTTTGTCACTTCCCTTTTCTGAAGTAAGAAACCATTTTTGGTGAAATGACTGAAAAGTACCAAGCCCAAATAGATGCATTCACTGAATAATTTGGAAGGAGATTCCAAGATTGCATGAACTTAGAGCCACAGTTCAATATTTGCAGTTCCTCATTTAGTGCAGAATCTGATACAGCCACAGAGGGCATATAGTTGGAGCTGCTTGACTTACAAGCAGATCATGACTTGAAAGAGAAATTCAAGTCAGATGGTTTGCTGGATTTCTATGGATCTTTATCAGGAGAATTATTTTCCAACTTGAAAAACTTTGCATCTAAACTTGTATCATTGTTTGGATCAACATAATTTGCGTACCAGCATTTTCTTGCTTGAAGATCAACGAATATAAGAATAGGTCTTTATTGTCGGCCTGCAACTTGCATGCTGCCATGCGAATTTCAACAAGTAAACTTGCCACAGATTTCAAGAATATTGTCAAAAATTGCAAGCAGTTACATACATCTCATTAGAAATCAACAAGTGTAGTGACAATGTAGTCGGTTTGTGTGTAAATTAAAGCCATTGATAGGTAATTTAAAAAAAAAAAAATATAATAATAAAAAATTGTAAAATCTTGTTAATCGCAATCGTAAGAACTCCGACGCGGAGCAAACACGGCAGGGGGCTTCTGATCATCAGAAACACCCCCTTCCCAAGCATTTCGGACCTTTAATTTCTTAATACTCTCTGGGGGCTGTCCCGCCCGGGTCATGACTCCGGGCGTCTTACCCCTGCCGTGGAGACGTTCTCTCGGTCACATTAGTTAACCCTGATGTTAAGCTTGTCCCCTCGCTGTTACCTTGTCCACTCTCAGCCTGTGCAGTCAGTGCCTGCCACTTGGCAAGTGTGCTCGTAGGATGCCAGCCTCATCCCCCGCCAGGGTCTCTGTCGCCTCCATATGTGTAAGTTTCCGTGTTCCTTATCCGTGCCCCGTTCATGGCGCCGCACCCTATTAGGGAGCCGGATCTCACTTCCTTTCGGGACCCACCTCTTGGTCTCTCTGCAGCTGGCTGGGTGCGACTTACTGTCGGTTATCGCTATAGTATTATTATGGACGTTGGACTTCGGCCGACATTTGTGTGATTGACTGCACTCAGGCTCCATGCTCACGCTTGGAGGAAGGGCTAAAGAATTGACACGAGGCGTTGTAAAGTTCGTGATTGCGATTGAGAAATTGTTGGTATTGCAGTCAGCGCTTCTACCCATACTAGTTCCGAGACTTGTCACACTCTAGGTTGCGACAGTTCCATAGCCAGCACGAGGCCTTTTCGGCTGCCTCAGACAGTTGTTTCTGGCCCCGGGTTCTTGATCGTCCTTTCATGCTTATTCGCTTCAGCACATCGAACACGGAATGGGAGAAAAGACCTCTTGCGCTTACCTCAACGGCGAACAGCCTGACGGTGTACTCCTCCCGCCTAAGACCTGTGTCCGTGTCATTGTACTTCGCTAACTTGTACACGTGCTGCTCCTCGATATTGGACTCGTAAGGGACGGTCAGCTCAATGAGCGTTAGCCGCTTGGCTGACGAGGAGCTAAGTACAATGTCAGGTCATAAGCCAAACTTTCGGATCACCTCAGGGTATTTGCCACGGTCGGTCTACGGTCAGTTGCCAGTGCCGCGCACCGTCGAAGACGGTAGCAAGCGGCAAGTCGTCAGCTTTCCTATTTTTGCACCCTTCTCGGACGAAGGAAATCTCCATCGGCCTCGATCTTTGCTCCTCTCAGTTTGCTTTCATTTGTGCCACGTCTACTATGGCGGCCAACTCGGTCAGGACTTTATTATGCCGCCACGTGAAACGCCCTTGAGTCAGGGCGACATTACAACCAGACAGCACGTGTTCCGCTGTCTGGACTATTTGGGCTTTTGTACAGAGGGGACAGAACGGGTCAGTGGTTTTCCCCCACTTGGCCAAGTTGGCACCTGATGGCAGGACATCGTAGAGGGATCGGATGACGAAACTAAGACGCAGTGGTGCCATGCGCCAGATTTCGTTCCACGAAATGGATCTCTGCACTACCACTTCCCATGACATCCACTGCGCCTGTTGGGCAACCTTGCCGACTCTTTCGTCATCTCCCCCCTTGCGAATTTCCTTAACCACCAGGTCCCCGCGTTTCTTGGCCGTCGTCTTCGACCACATCGGATCATTGACTTGGAATCCGAACCTTTGCTTGCCAAGCTGGTGGTGGCCCATTACCTCCTTCAGCTGGAGTGTAGCCTGAGCTTCTTCGACTGCGCTGACGACTTTCCACTTCCTTCCCGTTTTTAAGGCGGGAATCGAAGCACTGACCGTTATGTCTGGAGATTCGCACAGCATCATAGCGAGCATCACAGCGAGTCTGGATTTGCCGGCTTTAAAATCTTCCATGAGGGACAGAAACGGGAGGACAAGCTTACCCCGCTTACAATACAGTGCGACAGTCGTGAGGCATGTGGGTACTCCAAGCCAGTTTCTTATGTACCTGCTTGTCTTGCCTTCCATGGTGCTCACTGTGATCATGCCGATATCATATATCAGCAGCGGTCACATAGTGTTGGAATAAGCATGAATTGGAGGAACCAGATTTTGAACTTGCCTATCAGCCTGATTTTGTCAATGGTGATCAGGCCGTTTGTCAGCATTGTTTGTATCTCTACCACCGCGTTCCTGTCCGTTAGGGTTGAGTTGTACACACGACCGAGACGCTTCTCTGGTTCCGCCGAGACGCTTATCGGGTTCCGCTTTCACAGTGGGAATCGCTTGTCCTGCCACCGTGAACATCCTTTCTACAGCCTTGCCCTTCATGATCGACAGACTTCTCGATTTCTTGGGATTTAAGCTCATCCTGCACCTGCGAATCAGCCCGTCCAGTCTGAGAAGAATGCTGCGAGCATCACTCTCCTTCGGTGTCAGGATTGTCGTGTCGTCCATGAAGGCTTCAGCGGTGCCGTGTTCTTCCTTTGACTGACCGAGTTTCTGACCGTGTGCATAGCCGGATGCCGCATCCAATATGACCGGCATGGCCATGACAAATAGAATCGGCAAGATCGTACATCCCATGGCAATACCCACTTGCAATTCGATCCATCTGGTCGTGAACGTTTTGGTCGAGAATCGAAGAGAGAAGCCCGAGAAGTACTGCACAAGCATTTCCTTTATGATCTCGGGCACGTGATAAGCCTTGAGTGCATGCCACAACAACTGGTGTGGCACTGACCCATAGGTGTTCGCCAGGTCCAACCATATCACGTGGAGTTCATCCTTCGTCTTCGCTCTCTGGATAGCATCCCAGATCATGGTACTATGCTCGAGACAACCGGGGACTCCGGGTACGTCGCAGGCAACTTGATTATTATCAGCTCTGTGGGGTTCGCCCTGACTGACATCCTCTTGCGTCTTATCATCCCTTTCAGGACTGCGCTGTCTTACTTCCTGTACCGCACTCTCGCACTTCTTCCGTCTAGCCTGGATTCTCAGTTCCCGGAAGGAGTCGAAGCTCTTACCACAAACGCATGGATAGTCCAGCGGTCGTTGGTCTCAGCTTACTGTTGATTGGACGGTCCGTGTCGTCTCCGAGTGGTCGCCAATGGATCCTTCATGCCTCCCCCCTCCCCAATAGCTTTACATTTGCCAATGTGGTCTTTCGCACAAAAAGTTTGCCCACTCCTGGCGTACATCATTACGCAAGGGTGTAGTCACTTGCGAAGCAAACAGGTCTGTAAGAACTGTGAAAAATGAAAGACTGCACAGTAAGGCCACCACAGGCGATCCTCCTGGAACGTCAAGCATTATTTGCCTACATTTTCAAAGAACATTTCGAGAGAAATAGGCCTTACCAGCCATGTAAGAACTCACAGCTCCAAAATTCCAACCCCACTGTATGAAATGAGTGGTCATCATCATTCTTGATGGACATATACCACTTGCAGGCCTGTCAGTCTGCGCATCTTCTCTTTCTTTCTCTCTCTCTCTCTCTCTCTCTCTCTCTCTCTCTCTCTCTATATATATATATATATATATATATATATATATATATATCTTATATATAAATTAGGATGTCCGTATCTCTGTCTGTATGTCTGTCTGTATGTCTGTCTGTATGTATGACCTTTATACGCTCGCGAACGGCCCATCCGATTGAGATGAAATTTTCTACACGCCTTCCTTTCATTCCAGAGATGCCAACTGTCGTAGTTTTTTTTTCTTCTTCCTCCTCCTCCCTCCTCCCCCTCCCAAAATACGTACGTCCAGGAAATGGTCTTCTACATAGACACTTCTCTCTGAGGTCCGCGATAACATATTAACCTGGTGGGATGGCAATCAATCATCCTACTACCTCCTCCCTCCTCCTCCCTTCTCCCTCTTCCTCCTCCCTCTTCCTCCCTCCGCCTCCTCCCTCCTCCCACTCACTACTCCTCCTTCCTCCTCCCTCCTCCTTCTCCTCCCTCCTTCTCCCTCTTCCTCCTCCCTCTTCCTCCCTCTTCCTGCTCCCTCCGCCTCCTCCCTCCGCCTACTCTCTCCTCCTCCTCCCTCTCCCTCCTCCTACTCCCTTCTCCTCCTCCTCCTCCTCCTCCTCTCTCCTTCTCCCTCTTCCTCCTCCCTCCTCCCCCCCCTCCTCCTCCACCCTACTCCTCCCTCCTCTTCCTAATCCCTCCTCCTCCCTCCTATTCCTCCTGTCTCCTCCTCCCTCCTTCTCCCTCCTCCTTCTACCTCTTCCTCCCTCCTCCTTCTCAATCCACCTCCTCCCTCCTCCTCTCTCCTCCTCCTCCCCTCCTCCTCCCTCTCCCTCCTCCCTTCTCATCCTCCCCCACCTACGTTCTCCTCCTCCCTCCTCCCTCCTCCTCCTTCTCCCTCCTCCTTCTCCCTCCTCCTCCCCCTCCCTCCTCCCCCTCCTCCTCCTCCTTCACCCTCCTCCCTCCTCCTCCTTCACCATCCTCCCTCCTCCTCCTCCCTCCTCCTCATCCTCCCTCCTCCCTCCTCCTCCCTCCTCATCCCTCTTCCTCCTCCTCCTCCCTCCTCCTTCTCCCCTTTCCCCCTTCTTTCTCTTAATCCCTCCTCCTCCCTTCTCCTCCCTCCTATTCATCCCTACTCCTCCTCCTCCCTCCTCCTCCTCTCTCCGCCTATCTCTTCCTCCCTCCTCCTCCCTCCTCTCTCTTCCTCCTCCCTCCTCTCTCTTCCTCCTCCCTCCTCCTCCCTCTTCCTCCTCCTCCTCCCTCCTCCTTCCTCCTGCTCCCTCCTCCTCCTCCCTTCTCCTCCCTTCTCCTCCTCCCCCTCCTACCCCTCCCTCCTCCCCCTCATCCGTCTTCCTCCCTCCTCCTTCTTCCTCCCTCCTCCTCCCCCTCCTCCCTCCTCCCTCCTCCTCCCTCCTCATCCCTCTTCCTCCTCCTCCTCCCTCCTCCTTCTCCCCTTTCCCCCTTCTTTCTCTTAATCCCTCCTCCTCCCTTCTCCTCCCTCCTATTCATCCCTACTCCTCCTCCTCCCTCCTCCTCCTCCTCCCTCTCCTCCTCATCCCTCCTCCTCCATTCTCCTCCTCCCCTCCTCCTCCTCTCTCTACCTCCTCCCTCCTCCTCCCTTCACATTCCTCCTCCTCCCTCTTCCTCCTCATCCCTCCTCCTCCTCTATCCTCCTCCCTCCTCCTCCTCCTCCCTCTACCTCCTCCCTCCTCCTCCCTTCACATTCCTCCTCCTCCCTCTTCCTCCTCCCTCTCATCCTCTTCCCTCCTTCTCCTCCCTCCTCCTTCTCCCTCTTCCTCCTCCCTCTTCCTCCCTCCGCCTCCTCCCTCCTCCCACTCTCTACTCCTCCCTCCTCCTTCTCCTCCCTCCTCCTCCTCCCTCTTCCTCCCTCTTCCTGCTCCCTCCGCCTCCTCCCTCCGCCTACTCTCTCCTCCTACCTCCTCCTCCCTCTCCCTCCTCCTCCTCCCTCTCCCCCTCCTCCTCCTCCTGCGATCTCCTCCTCCCTCCTTCTCCCTCTTCCTCCTCCCTCCTCCTCCCCTCCTCCTCCACCCTACTCCTCCCTCCTCTTCCTAATCCCTCCTCCTCCCTCCTATTCCTCCTGTCTCCTCCTCCCTCCTTCTCCCTCCTCTTCCCTCCTCCACCTCCCTCTTCCTCCTCCCTCCTCCATTTACCCAAGACAGACATACAGATAGTCGGGAACGGGATCTTATATGACTACTTATATGATTTAAATGAGATGCTCTCCACCATGGGCTGGGCCGGGTCAGACAGACAGACAGACAGACAGACAGACAGATAGATAGACAGACAGACAGACAGTCGGGAACGGGAGCTTATATGACTACTTATATGAATTAAATGAGATGCTCCCCACCAGAGTCTGGGCGAAAACGGGCCGTGTCAGCTAGTATCTTATATATAAATTAGGATGTGCGTATCTCTGTATGTATTTATGTATCTCTGTATGTATGTATGTATGTCCTTTATGCGCTCGCGAACGGCCCATCCGATTGAGATGAAATTTTCTACACGCCTTCCTTTCATTCCAGAGATGCCAACTGTCGTAGTTTTTTTTTTCTTCTTCCTCCTCCTCCCTCCTCCCTCCTCCCCCTCCCAAAATACGTACGTCCAGGAAATGGTCTTCTACATAGACACTTCTCTCTGAGGTCCGCGATAACATATTAACCTGGTGGGATGGCAATCAATCATCCTACTACCTCCTCCCTCCTCCTCCCTTCTCCCTCTTCCTCCTCCCTCTTCCTCCCTCCGCCTCCTCCCTCCTCCCACTCTCTACTCCTCCTTCCTCCTCCCTCCTCCTTCTCCTCCCTCCTTCTCCCTCTTCCTCCTCCCTCTTCCTCCCTCTTCCTGCTCCCTCCGCCTCCTCCCTCCGCCTACTCTCTCCTCCTCCTCCCTCCTCCTCCCTCCTCCTACTCCCTTCTCCTCCTCCTCCTCCTCTCTCCTCCTCCCTCCTTCTCCCTCTTCCTCCTCCCCCCTCCTCCTCCACCCTACTCCTCCCTCCTCTTCCTAATCCCTCCTCTTCCCTCCTATTCCTCCTGTCTCCTCCTCCCTCCTTCTCCCTCCTCCTTCTACCTCTTCCTCCCTCCTCCTTCTCCCTCCACCTCCTCCCTCCTCCTCTCTCCTCCTCCTCCCTCCTCCTCCCTCTCCCTCCTCCCTTCTCATCCACCCCCACCTACGTTCTCCTCCTCCTTCTCCCTCCTCCTCCCCCTCCCTCCTCTCCCCCTCCTCCTCCTCCTTCACCCTCCTCCTCCTCCTCCTCCTCCTTCACCATCCTCCCTCCTCCTCCTCCCTCCTCCTCATCCTCCCTCCTCCCTCCTCCTCCCTCCTCCTCCCTCTTCCTCCTCCTCCTCCCTCCTCCCTCCTCCTTCTCCCCTTTCCCCCCTCTTTCTCTTAATCCCTCCTCCTCCCTTCTCCTCCCTCCTATTCATCCCTACTCCTCCTCCTCCCTCCTCCTCCTCTCTCCGCCTATCTCTTCCTCCCTCCTCCTCCCTCCTCTCTCTTCCTCCTCCCTCCTCTCTCTTCCTCCTCCCTCCTCCTCCCTCTTCCTCCTCCTCCTCCTCCCTCCTCCTTCCTCCAGGGTCTGGGCGAAGCCGGGCAGGGTCAGCTAGTATATATATATATATATATATATATATATATATATATATATATATATATATATATATATATATATATACATATATATACACACACACACACACACATACATATGTTAGTTAGTTAGTTACTCGGGGTTCCAACTTCGCGGCAACGGGTCTTCGCCATTATGCTCCGTTCCTGTGCCAGTGAATATCACACAAAATGCTCCCCACTGTCCAATGGTCCAATGTGACAAGTGGAACAGGCAGGAGTATCGGCAATCCAACAGCCCGCACACGTACACTGTGCATAATGCCGCCGCCAGAATGCCAACACAAAAGTCCTCCACGAAAACCACAGTTCATCGTCGATGGAATCGGCAGTCACCAGAAAGACCTCATTGATCCGGTTTTTCTCACATGGCCCTGTCTCTATCCGCAGGGCGAACCGCCGAAAGCGTCGCAATAAGCAGGAACTCCGTAGCTCCAGCGCCGATCTCCTGAAAAATGCACCCGTGAACCGAAAAGATATTCACATGCAAATATGTCACATACGCAAATAAACCTGAGGTTATGGGATGCATGGTGTTGGTGCCATATTTGTGTAAACCAACCAAGACTCAATGTCCCATTCTTTACCGGGACTAAAGGGTAGCAACGAATAGGAACACCGCAACCTACCAAGCGTGTCTTAAAAGGTTACTAAGGAGGATCTGCCTGTGTGTCAACATTTCTTTATAAAATGTTTTGCATATCCTTTACAGGACGCCGCGCTGTCAACATCAGCATCTTTCAGCTGATTGTTGATTTCTTGGCAAGATTACGCTCAGTAGTTTGCCATTGCTTTCTGAGCGACCGGCTCCATACTCTCATAAGTCACTGGTGCGACTCTAACTGCTTCCAATTCTCGTGCGCTCACGTCAACCACGAGAGTATTCGGGGTTACGGAGAAATCTGCTGACCACTCGGCCAGGGAGACCGGCACATTGCTTTATAGGGGAAAAATAAGAATATTAACAATGCAATCTAGCTCATTTGTCGTAAATGGTTACTAAAGAAGTATTCCGCCCATAAAGGAAACAAAGAAACGTTTCACATTGTAACCCACCATACAGGTCATACGAGTCGAGACAGGAGGGTTGGCAGTTGGGCTGGCTTTCCAATTCCGTAGGAAAATTTAGCTTCAAAACCCAGCCAGTCATGAACAAGTCCACAAATAAAGAAAAAGAATGCCCAAGCCAACCAAGAATAAGCCCTCAGATAAAGAAAAAGAATGACCAAGCCAACCATGAGGCAATGAGGATCATATGGAAGAGACATGGTGTGAGGCGAAGAACGCCGCAAAGAGTCCGGTTCGCAGATTGTCTCACTTCTGGAATGCCAAAACTGTGTACAGAGGTAGACATCAAATCACAAGGAGGCGAGAAGTCAACAAATACATGAATAATATGGAGCCAAGGATCTTGTCCGGGAGGGGGTGGGTTTGAGGGTATAAAGGGTAACAGAATAAGAATCAGGACTCGACAGGTTATGTGGCCAATATCGCACCCGCCGTTTTTACTTATTAGGACAATTCCTGGCACCCATTTCAGGCTGTTTCCATCCACGAGTTCTGTGCAATATAGAAATCAAATCTGCCACTCGGGGGTTTCGAACACAAGAGCATCGGGCCGGCAGTAGAGCGCTCTGGCCACCGTGCTACCGTGACCTCCTGTCGTCCACGTGCAATCCTTTTGTTGTAACCGAAGCGACCGTGATATTGATTTAATTAACTGTAGTTTATGTACCATCATTCTGTTGTAACCAACGCACCATGTTATCGATTTGATTATCTGCAGTATAAGTGCAATCCTTCTGTTGTAACAACCGCGACCGTGTCATGGATTTAATTAACTGCATGCCTATTGTTTGACCTCACTCTAGAAATTCTTGCCAGGGCACCCAAGCCAACAGATCTGAATGCTGTGAAGAAAGCCAAGAACATGTATACGTCCTGTGTTCGTTACGGCAAGTGGTGTTCTTCTTTGTCTCGTTAATTAGTCAACCTTTCGCATTACTATAAATAAATCATACTCCATATGAAGTGTCGTAAACTTATCCTGGAAATGCCCCGTTATAGGGCCCTTGATGTCCCACACGATAGCTATCATGACTTTCCCAGAGGGTTCCTGCTTCTCCTACTACGCGTTTAATCAATTCATCTTTGTTGAATATTTTACTCAGCCAGTTGTCTCCATACTGAATCATTGTTCGTCTGTAAATTGCACACTGTTCCGCGCCCTCTGAGAAACAGTTCTTGCACAATAGTTCTTGCACAGTGCAAGTCGACTTTGGGGCAGCCATATTGTAATCTCTATTTCGCAAGCGTTAACTGCTCGATCCTGACCACTCCTACAATGAGAATTGCTAAAGAGCCAGTTTGTGTCTGAAAATAAGATTTTCCGTTGTCCAAAATATTTCAAGTACTTTAAAATAACATTAAGGTTACTTAATGAGTTGCTTCCGCATATACACACGCACTCACACACACACACACACACATATATATATATATACACACACACACACGCATACACGCACACACACACACGTGCCAAATCTGGGCAGAAACAAATTTGACCTGCCAAATAAAAACCTGGGAGAGGGTTATGGGCGGTACAGTGAGTAGTAAATGCTCATTGAGTAGAATCATGCTCATTGAATCACTTAGTACACACACGTTGGTATAATGCTGTGACTCCAGCCATATGAAAGCCTGTGTAACTGCCATCACCTCCATCGTCATGCTGCTCGTGGTCATAGAGTGTGCACCACTGGATTCTTGAACGGTTCGGCCCGCTGAACGTGCTGTAAATGCCCACACACTTCTCTGCTGCTTTACCACAGATCCATCTGTATAGATGAGCACTTCGGGGCTATCTGAGTGTTCATAGATGAGCGCGTTGACCTCTGCATTGACAGCGGCAGGGTTCTGCTCTCTGCACCGTCTGTCGAGTGTGATAATGCAGGAGAAAGTGCACTTAAAATCTGGAGGCACCGGCACCCATTCCTTGCCGGGGTTGATACTGGTAAGACTGCAGACCTGTCTGACTACATCTTCCGCCCGACCCATCCATGATTTGCCCCTCTTTAGCCTGTCAACCTTTTCTCTGAATATAGCGTCATGCAGAGGGTGCTGCTCATCTGCACTTATTTTTAAGTGTGCACGAGCTCTCCAGATCTTGATCCTGTGTTCCATTGCCGGGAAGTCAAGGAGGTATCTCATTGCTTCCCAGCTGGTGTCTCTCGTGCAGCCCAAAATGATGCGCATGGCTTCGTTTTGTACCTTTTTAAGTCTTCCAATCCGTGTAGGGCTGACAGTGAGGATGGCCAGGGCATACTCGATGCGTGAAAGCACAAGTCCTTGGAACATAAGTATTAGCAATCTTTGCTCGATATTGGCAGTCGCCATGACTCTTATTGCTGACAAACCTTTTCGAGCCTTCGTTATGACATAATCGACATGATCTCTGAAGGACAGGCTACGATCAAGCCTCACGCCCAAGATATGTCATTGACTGGGTTCTACTCAAACTGCTCCCATCCATTCTTACTGCCGGCAGGTCTGTTTTCACAATATGGTTGTTTAGTGGGAACCATGTAACCGTTGCCTTTGCAGGGTTGACAAGGGCATCGGCATCAGCACACCATGAGGAAATTCGATCTAGTTCGCCTTGCATATCATTGGCAACCGCCTGTCTATCTCGACCCTTTCGATACACGAGGATGTCGTCAACGAATGAGTCCTACCCCTCCCGTCCAACTGTTGTTCAGTGATCGGCACCGTATACACGTCGAATAGTACTGGTGACAGTGGTGAACCCTGCGGCAATCCTGGACATATCGTTATCGGCTCAGAAGACCAACTCCCGCATCTTAGCACCACCTTCCTTTGGAGCACAAGTGCAGCTATCCATCGTACAAGGTGAGGGTGAACTTTCAGTCTGAGGAGGGTTTGCATCAAGTGCTCGAACGATACTCTGTTATATGCGTCCTCTAAGTCTATGGCGGCCGCACATGTCTCTTCTCTGACCTGAAATCCTTCGTAAACATCTTGAGCAAAGACCGCTGCATTCAGCCATGACTCTTTGTTGCGTCTGTTTCCTCCAAGTGTGGGCGGGAAGCAGCCGAGCTGTTCCAAGTCCCTAGAAAGTCTGTGTGCGACAATTTTCTCCAGTAGCTTGCCAACAGTATTCTGCATCGTAATGATTCTGTAGCCGCTTATCTTGGAATGGTCTTTGTTCGGTTTTGGCAACGGCAGCAAGTAGCTGTGTAGCCATTCTTATTTGACCTGACCCCTCTGGATACTGGTGTTGAATTCTCTGGCCAGTTCTTCCATGTCATCATCTGATATCACCAGTAGGTCACCATATCGGATGCCGTCTGGGCCTGGGGCGGTGTTAGGTGATTTCTTGAGCATCGTACGCAATATCTCAGCTGTGATTGTCCATTCTTCGTCTGTCCCGACCCCCTCGCAGAATTGAGAGAGTGTCGTTGTGGTCCTCTGTCTGTCGGGCTCGTCTTTCTGGTCAGCCTGTTCTATGTAGCGTGCAAGAACGGCCTTACCTTTATCCGCATCCGACTTTTTCCATGCGAGGTCTGTGCCTTGAAACTCTGGAAACCCCTACGTTGTGAAGCACCGTTCATGCTCTTGTGGAGGCGCCAGAATGTCGTAAGAGATCGCTCGGAGCACACCTTCCTGCAGAACTCGTCCCATTTCTAGGCCTTGGCCTTTTTGGCGCAGGATTTGAATAAAGTCGTCGTCCTATCGACCTCAGTCTTCAGGTTCGTAAACTCAAACTGTGGCATGTTAGCCTTTCTGCCCTTTTGCCAGTCTTTGACAGCCTGCCTCTTTCACAGCCATGCCTTCTCGACCTCTCCATTCCACCATGGTGGCTGCAACCATCTTTCTTGTCTCCTGCGGGAGGAAGTTAGTTTCCTTCTTCTGATCTTGCTTATGGCGTCTTGACCAGTGTTGTCGTACGGGAAGGCATTTGTCTTGTTTCTTTGACTCATGGCCCCGTCTTTCTTGATCAGAGTGACACAAGGGTGGTGGTCACTATCGTGGTATCCCAGTGTGCCCCACCGGCACCTTGGTGCGATGGTGGGCGACACCAGAGCCAAGTCAATGATGCTGTCAGAGTCACCTGGTCGAGTGGCTATTCTAGTGACCTTCCCATCATTCAGACAGATTAGGGCAACAGATGCCAGGGCGTCCTCCAGATTTTCTCCCTGTCTATTGGTGATGCAATTCCCCCAGTGACTGCCTCTGGCATTGAAGTCCCCACAGTAGATGATATGCCTTTCATCCATATCGAAAAAACTCTGCCATTGTCGCACGTCGACCTTCCCATTTCGCGCATAAACGTTCACGATTACAAGCTGCACTGGTGTCATTATTCTTAATGCCTGCACTTGCAGGGCATCACTGTTCCAGGAAGACATATCGATCTCAGACACTAGTATGTTGTCGCGGACCAGAATGGCCTGTCCGAGGTGCCGCCTGTTAAAAAATCCCTGAAATCCAGCGACATTTACTGTTCCGTCGCCGAGCTGTGTTTCTTGTAAGACTACAAAGAATGGGTCGGCGTTGACTAAATGATGCACAGTTCCAGTACAGTACTCGAACGTGTCCGATGCCCAATCTGTCACATTTTAACCGCCTTCTGCGTGTGCCCGCCCACTTACCACGCCGTGTTCTTGTCGGTCGTCTGGTCGTCATGTTAGGCTTAACTATCGCCACCGGGCGCCGATGATACGCCGAAGGGAGTCCGGGCACGCGTGCACGAACTCCGTTGCACGGTCCGAACTCCATTTCACCACGAAAAACACACTTAATCCATACACATTTCGGAAAAAACACGTTCCATTTTACGGGACGAAAAAATGTCCCGCCATCTTGCTCAGGGGAACTCACTTTAATCGTACATTAGGCACGATCTGAAAGTTTATGGTGAATGGTGGTATACTAGTCTGGGGTGAGGAAGAGACGAAGAGGGGGAGGGAAATCGCTATCCTGGTCAATTAGAGTTGTAAAACCAGGGCATTTTATATATATATATATATATATATATATATATATATATATATATATATATATATATATATATATATATATATATATATATATATATATATATATATATATATATCCTTACATGCCGACACTATGGTCAGGGGTTCGATCCGCAGCTGGAACTTGTCTCCCTGGTCGATCCAGCGTTAAATGGATACCAGTAATACATTGTAAAATAAAGACGGCCGGCTGGATTCTGACCGCACTGCCGCTTGGTCTAACAACATATTTGGTGGTGTGTGTGTATGTGTGTGTGTGTATGCAAATATATATATATATATAACATTGCATTACATTTCAGGATGTTCTTTTTACAGCTAATAATATAAACGTATAGACTTACATTACCTATACCTATACATAGAACTTCCTAGAAAATGCCAAACAAACAAGCCTAAAGAGTATGCATATATCTGGTCTGCAAATATCTTTTCGTATCGCTGATTATTCATGATTTATTCCAGTAGCGAAAGGAACTAGAAACAATACAGATATTGTCAGTGTGGTGAACGCAACCTTCGGCAGGTGGCCACTTACATGTGATAATTGCACAGCAGACGAATTTGATCTGGAAACATTTCTGTTCAAAGCCATTCAACTTGGGGTGCATCCATTGTTTACACTAGCGTCGCCTTCTGATGAGAAGATCCGTTTAGATACATACACACCAAGGCAACGTCAGATGTGGGTAAGTTTCAAACATCGATAGGAGAATTAGAGGGAGGGAGAGATGGGATAGGCAGTGAGATGGAGGAGAGGAGGGGAGGTGGAAGAGAGGGAGACAGGTGGAAGTGAGGAAGAGAGGTGGAAGAGAGGTAGGGAGCGTAGCAGAGATAGGAGAGAGATGAGGCAGATGAGAGAGATGAGAGAGATAAGAGAACGATGGGAGGAAGATGAGAGAGATGTGAGAGGTTAGAGAGAGATTAGAGAAAGAGCTCAGAGAGATGAGAGAGATAAGAGAACGATGGGAGGAAGATGAGAGAGATGAGAGAGATAAGAGAACGATGGGAGGAAGATGAGAGAGATGAGAGAGGTGAGCGAGATGAGAGAGAGAAGAAAATGATGAGAGAGATGAGAGATGACAGAGATGACAGAGATGAGAGAGATAAGAGAACGATGGGAGGGAGATGTGAGAGGTTAGAGAGAGATTAGAGAAAGAGCTCAGAGAGATGAGAGAGATAAGAGAACGATGGGAGGAAGATGAGAGAGATAAGAGAACGATGGGAGGGAGATGTGAGAGGTTAGAGAGAGATGTGAGAGGTTAGAGAGAGATGTGAGAGGTTAGAGAGAGATGTGAGAGGTTAGAGAGAGATGTGAGAGGTTAGAGAGAGATTAGAGAAAGAGCTCAGAGAGATGAGAGAGATAAGAGAACGATGGGGGGGGAGATGAGAGAGATAAGAGAACGATGGGAGGGAGATGAGAGAGATGAGAGAGGTGAGCGAGATGAGAGAGAGAAGAAAATGATGAGAGAGATGAGAGATGACAGAGATGACATAGATGAGAGAGATAAGAGAACGATGGGAGGGAGATGTGAGAGGTTAGAGAGAGATTAGAGAAAGAGCTCAGAGAGATGAGAGAGATAAGAGAACGATGGGAGGGAGATGTGAGAGGTTAGAGAGAGATTAGAGAAAGAGCTCAGAGAGATGAGAGAGATAAGAGAACGATGGGAGGGAGATGTGAGAGGTTAGAGAGAGATTAGAGAAAGAGCTCAGAGAGATGAGAGAGATAAGAGAACGATGGGAGGAAGATGAGAGAGATGAGAGAGGTGAGCGAGATGAGAGAGAGAAGAAAATGATGAGAGAGATGAGAGATGACAGAGATGACAGAGATGAGAGAGATAAGAGAACGATGGGGGGGGGGAGATGAGAGAGATAAGAGAACGATGGGAGGGAGATGAGAGAGATGTGAGAGATAAGAGAACGATGGGGGGGGGGGGAGATGAGAGAGATAAGAGAACGATGGGAGGGAGATGAGAGAGATGTGAGAGGTGAGCGAGATGAGAGAGAGAAGAAAATGATGAGAGAGATGAGAGATGACAGAGATGACAGAGATGAGAGAGATAAGAGAACGATGGGGGGGAGGGGGATGAGCATGGTGAGAGAGATGAGAGAGATATATTAGAGCGATGGGAGGAAGATGAGAAAGATGTGAGACGTGAGATAGAGATGAGAGAGAGAGAGATAAGGAAGATGAGAGAGGTGAGGCAGATGAGAGAGAGATTAGAGAGAACTGAGCGAGATGAGAGAAATGAGTGAGAGATGCAATAGATGAGAGAAATGAGAGAGATAAGAGATACGATAGATGCGTGAAAAATCATTAAGGTGAGAGAGAGAGAGAGAGAGAGAGAGAGAGTGAGAGAGAGAGAGGGTGGGGGGGGGGGAAGAGGGAGGGAGAGAGGAGAGAGAGAGAAGAAAGAAATGAGAGAGAAGAGAGAGATGAATATGAGATGAGAGATGGGTGAGAGATGAGAGAGAGATTGGAGATAGATAAAAGAGATAAAATGTTAGAAAGAGAAGAGAGAGAAAGATGGGAGAGAGATGAGAGAGAGAAATGAGAAAGATATGGGAGACATAAATAAGACAGAGAGAAAGAAAGATGAGAGAGAGAGAGAGAGAGAGAGAGAGAGAGAGAGAGAGAGAGAGAGAGAGAGAGAGAGAGAGAGAGAGAGAGAGAGAGAGAGAGATGGCAGATATATATGAGAAGAATGTGTTTTCTCCGTGGCCAAATAGGAAGCCGCTGCGAAAGTCCGTACCTCGTTTTCGATCTTTGTCATTAAGATTGCTTTTTTGCAATTTTTGAGAGACCCACGTGGGTGGGCAATGGCTGGAGGATGGGAAAAGGGGGGGGGGGGGGGATGGGGTATATGCCCTTAAGCTCCGACGTTTTTTCTCTGTGTTCGGAAAGATGGCTGGGCCTTAAGGGGTGGTTGGGATAAAACCTGGTGCAATGAAGCCGATTTACTTCCCTTTATCCTCCTTTTAGAAGAAAGATGTTACTGGTGTTGTGGGTGTGCTGCTGTTATAAGCATGCACATATTACACTAGTGCACGAAATACAACCTCAAGAATAAATGCCATGGCAGAGCAGACCAGGCCCTAAGCCGTTGTCAGCAACCGGTCTAGGATCGAAGCTCTGCCAGGCGGACAGTTAGAACATTACTTTGCTGATCCGGAAGCTGCTGCAGCTTATCCTGTTCTAAATGTACTAATGTTACCGTTCCTCTGGAGTAAACTAGGCAGGCGGAGAAAGGCATCATGCTGCATGGGCAATATGTGGTCTATCAATTCAGCCCAGGCTTTTGCTATTTATAGGTTTTACCTCATTTTACAAACTATCGTCTATCGTCTATGTTAATGCTGTTGTGGCTCTGCTACTCCTGTTGATGTTGTTCCAGCCCTCTGAAAGCTACATGTTAATGCTGTTGTGGCTGTTCTGCAGTTGTCGTTGCTTATATTGTTCTACTGTCATTGACCACTTTATGAAGTTGTTATAATTGTTGTAATTCGACTGCTACTATTGTTGCTGTTGTGCTTCTGATGTTGTTGATTGTGATACTTTGTAGTTTTGCGGTTGCTATTGTGCAATTGAATGTATGATGTCGCTGTTATGTTTCTGCACTTGCTTCTGTTCCTGTTGTATTGCAATTCTGCCGCTACTGTTACTGCTGTTGTACTTACTACTGCTGTTGTTAAAGTTATTTATGTTGTTCATTTCTCTCTGCTGTATCTAGGTTGACGTTCCGGAACAGTGGTTACCTATAAGCCAGTATATCAAACTGGTTAAGACACACATCATTCAACAGACTTACACACACACAATTTACAGCGCCGCTAAGCACTTTGAAATAGAAAACCATACTACAGCCATGAACGATGCGGTGGAAATCGCGGAAGTTGAAACTGCACTGGCAAAGGTAAATATCTTTCTTTCACGATTTGTTACATGTCTAATCAGTATATCAATATATTTACTAATCCATCCATTTATTTACTTATCGATTTTCCTTTCCATGTATACATGCACCCATATATCAATATATTATATTCAAAAAGGCATAATAACTATAACCCACTGTCACGAAAACCACTGTGGTTGGCGATAAGATGATAAAATTACAGAAAACAGGCTGTGTTCACAGCTGCAAGTTGTTTACTACTAGTAGCGGTGAGATCAAAACAGTCGGGAGTCCTTGAGAATTCTCCTATATCAAAAGAAACGTTGGCATGATGTTTGCCCGATCGGGAGAATGAAGGGAAAACGCCGGCTTGTTTTCGTTGTAAAAAGGGGGAGACAAACTACTCTTTGGAAGTTAGCGACAAAGATAGTCTGCCCTTGGGGACACCTGTGTGACATCAAAGGACGTCACTAGGACAATCCCCGACTGTAAATGAGAAAACTAAATTTGTCACCGTGAGTGTGCAGAATAAAGTCAACCTAGGCGGACGTAATTCGAATAGCCCTATCCTGGTGTAGAAAAGAGAATCTAACGTGTTAATATCCATTTTACATGGTTGGACATGTGTCTGTTATGACAAGGATAAGATTCGATTAAGGGATAGTGGAGTTTTCATAAGGTTCCCTCAGGTTAGGATGAAAACCACAGAAACATTGAAAATTCAGATCCGGGATATTTTTGGTGCAGGAGGATTAGTCAGCGACCTTCTCACTGGGCCTATGTTAGAAAAGGTTTGAAAGAACATGGCTCTGTGGAGCTGAATCATATAAGTATCCTACAGGATAAATACTGAGAACATTAGTTATAGTATTTCACACTACCTGTGGTCAGCAACATAGTAATGGTTTTTAGTTTTCACACCATTCGTGAATAAACCAGTAGTGATGGATTTTCACTCCACTTATAACTAGAACAGTAGTGATTGACTTTCACACTACATGAAACCAAACTTTAGAGAGTGTGTCAAAGTCTCACATGGAGTAGGTATGGACATAAAGATAGAATGGATTTATAGAAGGGATATAACCCCAATATAAGGGAACTAAATAGAACCACTCGAATGCTCGAACAATCTAGAGCCTTCGAGAAGGATAGGACAGTTTGCCTACAGCTCCGTGGACACAGGTGGAACCCGCCTACCGCGTGCCAGGACCTGTTCCACGAGAAGCTCGAAGAGAGTTACACCCCGTGTCCGACCGAGACACGTTAGAGGGCAGACGGCGACTGGACACCGAACACGAAGCAGAGTTTAGCTTAAGGGGGACTTGATAGATAGAAACCAAGTGTATTTAAGGATTGTTGATTATAAGATAGTTGATAGAGTTTGCTGTGATGATTATGTGTATGATTCCTTTGTTATGAACGCCTGTGATATTGTAAAGAGTGTCGTTGACACAGGTGGAACCCGCCAGAAGCGTGCAGGGGCCACTTGCACGAGAAGCTCGGGGGAAGTCATTCTCTGTGTCCACCCGACGCCCGTCAACGGGGAGACAATTACTGGACAGCAGACAAGAAGCAGGGATTGGCTTAAGGGGGACAAGATACAGAAACTAGTTGAATCTAAAGATTGTTGATTAATGAGATAATTTGATAGAGTTATGCTGTGATAGTTATGTGTATAATGACTTGTTGATGCACTTGTGTAAATACTGTGATCTAGTGATTGATGGCGAAATCCTTATTCGCCAGATAATAAATTAGATTATTAAGACACAGTATAGAGTTTGTTGCCTGTCTGAACCCGAGTCCTGTTCCTAGATTTGTAAGACCATGACAGGCTATTTGGGGGCCAAGCCATTTTGACAAGCTCAAGACTATTGAATTCTACTTAAAATTCTTGACAATTCTTGGCTCTGCCAAGTAAAAATACAATTACAACCATACACGACAAAGTCTCAACATTACAGCGACTATCGTCTCATAAAGATCCTTGTCCCTCTAGGAAAGTAATTAGAACCATGCTTATTCAAATTAACATTGACATGACTGGACAAGAACTGTGACAAAATACTAATCTGTTTCATTCTAACGACAGATTGTTCCGCGAGAAAGTTGTGTACGTTTAAATTATTCTCCAGCAGCGGCGAAAGAACCGGAGAACCAAACATCAAGATATTACAGCAAAGACACCAGTAAATCAGATAAGTCCCATAGATTGTTGAATCTAAAGATGTAGTTGAATCTAAAGATTGTTGATTAATGAGATAGTTTGATAGAGTTATGCTGTGATAGTTATGTGTATAATGACTTGTTGATGCACTTGTGTAAATACTGTGATCTTGTGATTGATGGCGAAATCCGTATTCGCCAGATTGTAAATTGTAAATTTAATTAAGTTTAAATTTTTAGAAATTACTTCCCTTTGAAAAAGTTTGGGAGTACAACAATTGGTTATGTCCCTTAATGTTTACATGTATAATTCTTATAAGTAATTTCAAATGGACATGAAATTTACATGTAAATATATTAAATCAAAATATATAGAAAAATGTTACATAAAGGAAAAATGAGTATCGTTTAGAGATACAATAAGAATGAACACCTGTAACATATGTAAGAAGTTCCAGTTGGATACCACCCTGGAATGTGGCCATACCATTCCAATATCCAACGAAATGGCAAACGCAGCCTTAGCTTCAAAAGGCAAATTGCAATTTGTTAAAGGTCTTGTAAATAACCAATTTTGTACAGTCATGCGTGACAGCGGGGCGACTATGCTTGACATTAAAAAGACATTAATTAAGGACAGTGACTACACAAACGACTATGTGACATGTCGCACATTTGCAGGTACCATTGAACGATACCCCTTGGCACTGGCCGAAATTCAAACACCTTTTGTGTCAGGACAAGTACTGTGTGCGGTATTAGACAACCCGTGCGCGGAAATTATTGTGGGAAATCTTCCCAACGTAAAATCATGTTCAGAAGAAGATATCCAGAAAACTGCACTCTAAAACCAAGCAGTAATCCCACAATAAATGAACATAATTTTAGGTTTCCAACTGCCAAAAGCGTAAGGGAGACCGCCAATGATGAAATTCTAAACGAATTTACAGAGGTGTACAACACAGGGGCAGTCGAATCTTTCGATCATACCACCAGCATAAAACCTCGAATTGAGGATGCCTGCAAAGAACAAAACTGCGAACCGGCAAATGTGCAACACCAAACAAAAGACGCTAACGTAGTGACCAGACAAACTACGCAGAAAACCCACGACGAACAACTTTACGAGTCATTACAAACCGATTTGACTCTGTCAAATTACTCCCAACTGAAACCATATTATGCCAGAAACAACATGGTCATGAAAAACCAGACAGAGACAACAGGGGACGTTAACCAGATTAACATCAACGACACTGACATGAACCACAACAAAGACAGAAGCACAACACCGACAGTACTTCTCAAAGACAATGCTACAAAGGAAAATGAAGAGAATTCTACATTACCGACAAATTTTCTCGACGACAAAAATAATGAAGACAACTCCACATTACTGACAATTTCTCTTGAAGACAAAAACGCAGTTACCAAACCATTGACTGAAACAACTCAGAAGTACCAACTACATGAGTCGAGGCAATGTGTTTCTCTTGGAACAATAAACAGTGACGTTATTAATTACAGGAAATATAACCAAGAAGTACAAAGATATCCAAGGGACACTATTAGTGACAAAGAAGTATTATCAACAAACAAGTGTCATCATATGTGTTCATCACAAATCTATCATCTATCAATGACACATAAACAAAAACGGAAACAACACAGAAACCTGCAGAAGGTTATGCAGATACAGAAATACCATCATCAAACAGCAATCATGCAAGCAAACAGTATGCAAATAAACAAACACAAACAATTGACTTCACACAAAATCAAAGTCAGAAACCATTGCATACAAACAAACCGCTTTATTGCATGAACAGAAACAGCAAACGAAGAGTGTCGAAATCCATCAGCAGAAAAACTAACAACATTTACATTTCACCATCTACAAGTTTAGCAGACAAATACAGCAATTTCTTTGAAACACACAACTCAACCAACAAGGCTAGACAATCACATTCACCAAATAGTAGAATGAACAGAGACAAACTACTCACGGATGATAGAATTGTATCAAAAATCCTGAACCTGAATGTACCAACAACTAAAAAACAGGTCAGGAGTCTTTTAGGTCTCGTGAATTATGATGCCAAATTTATTCCAAACTGGGTAGAATTCACGTCAGTTTTTTTTTTCAATTTGGTGACAAAAAGTCAACCCAATAAACTATGTAAGAGTATCAGTTTAGAAGATACAATTTGCAAACTGAAATCTATTTTTTCCGAACCACCAATCCTCAGATTAACAAACATTGATTTACCATTTATATTAACCACAGATTCAAGTGCTATCGCGATCGGAGGATGTCTAATGCAAGAATATGAAGGCGTGAAACATTCAGTCTTGTATGTAAGCCGGAAGTTGAAAGCAGCTGAGACCAGATATTCCACAGCTGAATTGGAGGCCTTAAGTTTGGTTTTCTGTGTTCTTCGATTACGTAAGTTCCTCCTAGGCACCCACTTCGTTGTCCTCACAGATAATTCGCCACTGCTGGTCATTAGAGAGGGGAAACCCAAAAATCACAGATTGGCAAGATGGTGCCTTTTGTTACAAGATTTTGATTTTGAAATTCACCATATCAAAGGCACAGATAATTTAATTCCTGATATTTTATCAAGATTACCCCATGCACCAGCAGAGTGACACTATGCACTCTAATATTTGCCATATGACAAACTGTGATATATTTGTCTGATATTTTAATCTGATGCATCAAATTTAGTGTATTTCTACACCGCAGAACTGTATGAATATCAACAGGCTATTCATATCGACAGCCAACGCTAAAGATTAGATTGCTTAAAATAAAGAACCACAAACGTTATATCATGCCACATTGATTAGAACCGATGCAGTATGAACTTTCCCTATTAAGAAATGTGAATCTACTTCACTAACTGGACAAATTAGCAGCTAATGATACAATGTGCACATTCTGAACGTTGTGTATTAGTGAAAGTGAATGGATTTCAACAACTAACGGAGTAGAACATTAAACAGACCCACAACTGTATGTCACTACTATTACGACATGTGCGAAACAACTACACGAAACTGTGACAGTAATGCGTTACCTATCAACTGTAACAGCATTTTAGACACACAGCGACAAAGGACGACAACACACGGGTCATCGATGGAATTAATTAGTTTAATTTAATTAGAGTGTTAATAAATTATTGTCATATTATATGCATAAAATATGTGAACATGTTAATTCTTTCATTTTTCTATCATACATGTCAAAAACATTATCGTTTAATATCAAAATTTTCTTTCTAAAACTTTTTCAATTTAAATTATAAACCATTCTGTTATCACCAGTACAGGTAGTACTTGGCGTTTCAACAATATATATCGCCAAATTTTCTCCTTTTTCTAAGGGCGACAACACTTACCTTAACTTAACGTGTATATTTAACATAAAACTATGTTGTATGAAAGATGTACGAATCAGAGCGTGTATGAATTAAATGAGGTAGCGATATACTTAGCGCACAAATTGTACGCAAAAAGTAGTCATTTTAATTTGTCTGCGTTTGATGTACAATGTAACACTTGTCTAAATATTTTATACATGTTTACTGTTAGATATAATAGTATTATTCTGAGAATCACCGCTCGAATATCCAATTCATGCCTTGCATAAATGGCGCAATTCGTGATAAAGGTGATTCCAGCTCGTGACGCTTAGAAGTACACTACACACCACACACACACACATAGCACACATAAGGTAAAACATGCACTCACAAAACTAAACACTAACAGGTGAAGCACATACACTTTATTACAGCAAGTAAAGGGAGTAGACACACTAACAGGCAAACAAGGACATAAGTAGTTACGTGGTGAAAACAAAAGTGATCATGTATTGGGCACTATATAAAACATACGGAAGTAAAAGTGTATCAAAATACACATGCGGTTAAAAGATTTGCATGTGTTCCTGAATAAGCCAAGACAATTTGTCTTGATGAAACTCTCTAATACAGAGTTCATTGTCCTGGTATCATATTGATACTTGAGAAGGGCGCAGTTGTAAATACAACAGGAAGCGTCAGGGAACTTCGGTCGGATAGCAGGTTTAGGATTATGGAAGAGAGTTGAGCTCTTCAGCAATCACCCTGGAATGTTGTACTGGGAAATACATGAGTTAATAGTGCAAGGATACAGATTACTAAGTTCCCATCCACTAAACTACAACCACAAAATGTCATGACTTCATGTGATCTCATGACAGTATTAGTTCAGACTAATTAACATATAGTAACCCACAACAACGGGGGCAGGGGAACCCTGTCAAGATCTCACATGAAGAGTATTTCTATATAGAGATATAGG
The DNA here is from genome assembly GCA_963921405.1 of Cepaea hortensis. NCBI lineage: Eukaryota > Metazoa > Mollusca > Gastropoda > Stylommatophora > Helicidae > Cepaea > Cepaea hortensis. The sequence continues at coordinate 28,169,367 of OY992891.1, forward strand.
GATATATACAAGGGATATAACCCCGAGACAGAAACCTTAAGAAGGGAATGAACTACGACAGCTCTAGTGCCCGAAAAATCTCGGGCCTTCGAGAACGAGGGGTCAGTTTGCCTAATGCGTCGTTGACACAGGTGGAACCCGCCAGAAGCGTGCAGGGGCCACTTGCACGAGAAGCTCAGGGGAAGTCATACTTCGTGTCCACCCGAGGCCCGTCAACGGGGAGTCGAATACTGGACAGCAGACAAGAAGCAGGGTTTAGCTTAAGGGGGACAAGATACAGAAACTAGTTGAATCTAAAGATTGTTGATTAATGAGATAGTTTGATAGAGTTATGCTATGATAGTTATGTGTATAATGACTTGTTGATGCACTTGTGCAAATAATGTGATCTTGTGATTGATGGCGAAATCCTTATTCGCCAGATAATAAATTCGATTATTAAGACACAGTATAGAATTTGTTGCCTGTCTGAACCCGAGTCCTGTTCCTAGATTTGTAAGACCATGACACCTTGACTGGAGAAATCATAACGGATAAGAAACAGCAGATGGACAGATGGGTAGAGCACTATTTGGAGCTTTACTCAAATGAGACCAAACTAGCGGATGATGTCCTCAACGCCATAGAGACTCTACCAACTCTTGACCATCTGGACACAATTCCCACCATAACAGACGTTAAGTGTGCTATAAATGAACTTGCATCTGGCAAGGCTCCATGTAAGGATGGGATTCCAATAGAGGTTATCAGGAGTGGGCAAGACACACTCACTCTACAGATCCACCAGCTAATAGAGCTATGCTGGCGAGAAGGACAAGTCCCACAGGAATTCAAAGATTCAAGCATCATAACACTGTACAAGAACAAGGGCGATTGGAGCGACTGCAACTACTATAGGGGTATCTCACTTCTGTGTATTGTTTGAAAAGTATTTGCCAGAATTGTTCTGCGCAGACTTCAAGTCCTAGGAGATCAAGTCTACCCCGAATCACAGTGTGGCTTTCGACAGAACCGGTCTACCATTGATATGATATTCTAATTGCGACAAATGCAAGAGAAATACCGTGAACAGAATCAACAACTGTTTATTGCCTTCATCGATCTTACAAAGGCATTTGATTTGGTCAGTCGTGAGGGTCTGTTCAAGGTACTAAAGAAGATTGGCTGCCCACCAACTCTGTCCATTTTGGAATCGTTCCACACAGGCATGAAGGGTATAATCAAGTTTGATGGTGCAACTTCTGAAGAGTTTAAAATCAAGAGTGGAGTAAGCAAGGTTGTGTACTAGCTCCCACCCTCTATGGAATATACTTTTCACTTCTACTGAAATATGCCTTTCGTGATCAGGATGGTGGTATATACATTCACTCACGCTCAGATGGCGGCCTCTACAATACTCATAGATTGAAGGCCTAGACCAAAATTAGGAGGGTACTGACCAGAGAGTTGCTTTTTGTAGATGATGCTGCAGTTACGACTCACTCTGAGGAAGAATTGCAATGTCTACTATCTGCATTCTCCAATGCTTGTCCTGAATTTGGTTTAACAATTAGCAAAAAGAAGACACATATTATGTCACAAGGTGCACATGGGGTACCATCAATCTTTATTGTGACACCGAACTAGAGATGGTAGACCATTTTACATATCTAGGATCAGTGGTAAATAGCAAATTATCCCTAGATCAGGAAATCAACATCCGGATTGGTAAGGCAGCAACAACAATGAACAGGTAAAAAAAAAAGAGTCTGGGAGAACAGGAAGCTTACTGCCAAAACAAAAGTCCTTGTCTATCAAGCCTGTGTCCTTAGTACTCTTCTTTATGGTATTTAGTACTCTTCTTTATGGTAGTGAAACCTGGACAACTTACTCACACCAAGAGAAACGTTTAAACAGCTTCCATATGCGGTGTCTGCGAAGAATTCTTGGTATTAAGTGGCAAGGCAAAATTACAAATACTGAAGTATTGGAAACATCAGGTTGTGTGACGGTTTATTCCATGTTCAGTCTTCGTAGACTTAGATGGATAGGAAATCTTAGGAGCATGGATGATGGTAGAATAACGAAGGACATCGTTTTTGGTGAATTACAGATGGGTAAGAGATCTCAGGGTCGGCCTCTACTACGATACAAAGATGTGTGTAAGCGGGACATGATTGATACAGGCATTGATAATGTACATTGGGAGCAAGTCGCCGCTGAACGTGTTGCATGGAGGGCAAACATAAGAAATGGAATAAAGACAAAGGAGAAAATTATTGCAGATAAGTCACACACTGCGCGTGTGATACGTAAAATGGTGCATGATGGTGGAAATGACCACGTGTTCACATGCACCCACTGTGAACCGACATTTACAGCGCGAATTGTCCTTATCAGACACATTCGCTACCGCCATAGGTAAAAGTTATATTGCCTTTTTAAAGCACAAACTATTGTCTGTCAAGACGGCAAGGTGCCTATATATATATATATATATATATATATATATATATATATATATATATATATATATATATATATATATATATATATACTAGCTGACCCGGCCCGGCTTCGCCCAGGCCCTAGAGGGGATCTATCTATCTATCAGTCTGTCTGTCTGTCGGTCTGTCTGCTTGTTTGTCTGCCTGTCTGTTTGTCTGGCTGACCCGGCCCGGCTTCACCTAGTCCCTGGTGGGGAGCATATAGTATATATTTCCAACTTGTCTAATATATATTTTCATCTTGTTTAGTATATATTTCCAACTTGTCTAGTATATTTTTTCAAATTGTCTAGTATATATTGTCATCTTATATAGTATAAATTCTCAGGATAACCGTCTTCGATGTGGACGTGTACTCCTCTTCTACTTCAGCCCGTTTTCATCCACTAGCACAGACCCTCAACCAAACTATCCCAATTCGTCCTATGTTTTGCTATTTTCTGCAGCTTCCTCCATGTCTTCCCAATATTATTCATTGATGTCTGTAATTCTCTTTTCAGTGTGTTCTTATTTTCCCACTATTTCGTTTGCCTTGTTGTTTCCAGACAACAGTGTGTCTAGTTATGCTGTCCTCAGGCTTTTTCATTGTGTGTCCTTCAAGTGCCAAAGTCTTTTCTTCATCTTTGGGTTCACAGAAAAGTGCTTAGTTCTCTCCATGATCTCTACGTTGGTGATTCTATTATGTCATATTATTCCCACTGTTCTGCGCTGGCATTATTTAGTGAATGTCTGCAGTTAAATCATAATTATTTTAGCTGTTTTTCATGTTTCCGACGCGTACATGGCACCGATTTAACACTGGAATTACACATTCTGAGTTTGGTGCTAAGTTTAACCTCCACTGACTTCCTCAAATTTTATCTTGCCTTCTGTGTTCATATTTTAGTATCTCAATCTGTTCCCTCCATGTTTGTCCACATTGTTTTCTCCATTGCCTTGACAATGTTTTTCATGAGACTCAGATTAATGTGCAAGGTTGGCAACAAAATATTGCTGGTGTCGACAGTTGCTGTGTTCTCTACGTTCTTCCTGCCAGACTACAATAACTGCCTGATTTGCCAACGTCTTCTAATGTAATGGTCAATTCATGCATGGCTATCCCACTCACAGAGAATGCAACAGTACTTAGTGTATTCACACTGTAGCCCAAACAAAAGAGCGATGAATTTTAAGTCACTGCAACATCTGCACCATAGTTATAAATTGACTGTAATTAAATAAACTAGTAGCATACCATATATCTTGAAAACTCGAGACAATCTGCCAAAAAACTGACATTTACTGACAATATAGTACCTTGCGGTGTATGGCAGAGGGGTCTTTGAGCCTGTGGAATTAAGGCCGCCTGGCTAGTGCAATCGCCGCGAACTGTGCAGGTTAGGATTTTCTGTTTTCCCCCGACAGAAAAAATATCTCACATCTTACCGAGGGATCGAACCCGGGTCTCCCGAAGGCGAGTCCGGCGTTCTAGCCACTCGGCCAGCCGCTCCTCACTCGAGCCAATCAACATTTTTAAATGTCATTTTCGTTTTCCTTTAGATATTGACAGTTGTCACTAATTTTTTAAATTTATTTCTTCTCATAACATGTCCAAATAACAATGAATGTCAACGTCTAATTTCTCTAATTAGTTTACGGTTTGCATTTGTTTCTTGTAGGACTTGTACATAGGGTTTCCTGTCTGTCCATGATATTCACTGCATTTTTCTCAGAAACAACATTTCCATTGCCATCATGTTTTTGAGCTAGTCTGCTCATTGTCCACGCTTCACATCCATACAAAAATACAGGCTTTATGTAGTACCCCAAAACTCTATTTCTCGTTGCAAATAACATCATTGCATTATTAGTCCGTATGTTATTCATCTTGCTAAAGGCATCCATATGGCGATTCTTGTGTTGATCCCTTCACGGCATCTCCCATTCCGAGATAATTGTATCGATTCACGTGTTTCAGAATATTCCCATTTACTTGTATATTACATTGTGGTATTCCTTCTTCCTAGTGATGACCGTAATCTGTATCTTCCTACAATTTAATTCTTACCCTAGTTGTTTACCGCGTGCAACAACCGCATCTACCAAATATTGCAGAGCTTGCTCATTATCTGCAATCAATACTGTATCCTCCGCATATATAATATTACTGATGTTATGCCCCCCCCCCCTTTCTCTCTCTCACACACACACACACACACACACACACATCCTCCCAATGGTTATTCCGTTCATATCTTCGACATATAATGGCTGTGGAAATGTGGACCGGGATTTTTTTCACGTGGACTTCTAGTAATAAAATTGCCCCTGGTCTCTGGGCAGTGAGATCGGGCGCCAGTGTGTATTGTTGCGCACGTAAAAAATCCCTTCGCAGTTGGAAATCGAAAAAGAGTAGCCTAAGGGCGCTGCCGGGGCAACATTTCGAGTTACAAATCTACCCAAAGTATTTCAGTATTCTCGCCGGTGCTACGAAGTTCGTGCACTGAGCTGAGTTTCTCCAGACTCAGGTTTGAGTAAGGAGGAGAACGTAGAACTTATGGGTTACACACGTGTGCCGTGATGTTGCACTAAACTAAACTAATCTTCTACATTTCTGAAAGGATGTTCACTGACAGCGAAAAGATCTGAAGATTCTTGTCGCACACCTCTCTTAATAGGCTGATATTGACCCGTTTAATTATCAATCTTTATGGCAGCTTGTTGTTTCCAATACATGTTATGTTTTAAGACTAAGGTCTTTCCTATTCATGTATTCTGTACATCAATGTATTCTTTATAGATGCATCATACGCTCGGAAGTGAGGGAACGATTCTCGATCTAGCGACACTCGACAATGAGTATGGAAAGGTACTCTGTGCATGAATGTATTCATTTGTAACACCCCAATCAATCCTCGTGGCAAAGTGGTTAAGCGCCTGCCTATAGTTCCGAATGTTTTGTGTTCGATTCCGAACACCGTCATTTGGTTCATGAGGGAAGTTTTGTCCTGGTGGTCGTCGTTGCAGCTGCGGCGTTAGCGATATGTGCGACGCTTTCCACAAGCAGCCCTACAGAAAGAGAACAAGTCATATAGGATAAAACCTGGTGCAATGAAATCAATTTTCTCGCTTGTAAACATTTAAACTCTAATCAGTGTGTAATATGTAGTTTATAATATCAGTTAGTTAGTTAGTTAGTTAGTCGAGAGATCATCCGTACTGCACATCGAACCATTCAGTTCCCCCCCCCCCCCTCGAAGTGTCTCCATCTTGCCGCGGTGGGGGGGGGGGGGGAGGCGCTTGCGTGTCCCAGTGACCCCAAGTGCTATGCCGATGGATATACAACTAGATGTCGGACAGCTCATGAGATAGGGACCAGACTAAGAGAGACACAACCTGCTGCTCTGCAGGTAGACTGAGGATAGCAGTCAACAGCTCAAATCAGGTGCACGAAGCCACTAATGCTTGGTCCAGACACATACCCTAAGGCTACCATCTGAGGGATATGGCTGAACGCCTCTAAGCCCCTAACCCTAGATCTGAGAGCCGGGTCGATACACACATACTGCACAACGGAGGTGAGATGCTGAGCACGCTACATGCTTAGACACTTGTTCGAAGACTCTCAGCTGGGGGATATGAGAGATCCCCGGATGATAGGGCCTAGCCGTCTCTCGCTCACTGATGCCCGGAGGTAAGGTGCTGAGCCGGCAGCACATGTAGCCTACCTCGTGAGCGAGTACCAAAGGTAGAAAAGCGCCCCAGTCGCACGAAATTGTTACGGAAAATGTCTACATCTATACTCATACAGTGAGTGCAATCAAAGGTGAAAAACGTCTCATTAACACGAAATGGAACGCTTGGTTCCATTGCGTCGAAGTTCGAAGCTAAAACTTACCTAGTGGATGTCGTCCGCAGACTGGCCGTTCCTTGTTGGTGGGAAAGCGGCGAGTGGCTAACGAAATGCTCAATATATGGAAGAGAGGAATTAAAGCAGCCATGAACAGGATATGGAGATTCCTCGGGTGAGCCCAGTCTCAGAACAATATGTGCCGGCTCTGCAATTATGGAAGCCTCCTTGGATAGTGGGGAATGCCCATGGTCTACCCCTTCCTTCCCTTGAGAGTTGACCGTTATGTCTTTGACCGTTCTACTTTGAAGAGCTGAGATGTGGGCGACACCACAACAGTAAGAGTCTAACGTACCTCTACACCCGAGGAAGGCTAACCTCATTAAAAACAATGCCCGCCGAAGTCGGAAGTGCCGGCCTACGGGTGGCAAAATAAAAATTGCACTACGCAATTACGTCCGAGTGAAATTCCAGGGCGAATTTCAGCACCATGGCGCTATGTGTCGTCACTGCAACTATGGAAGCCACCCTGGATGGCGGAAAATGCCATGGACTGTCCCTGCCTTCCCTTGAGGGTTGATCGTTCCAACTTGACAAGCTGGGATGTGGACGGCACCACAAAAGTGAGAGTCAAACAGGAATGCTAACCTCACAAAAATGCACGCTAAAAGTCGGATGTGTTGGCCTAAGGGTTTCGGCCCAAGGGTGCCTAACCAGACACACCGCAATCACATCTGAAAAAACACTTCGGATGAACGCAAAGAAGGAGGAGAAGAACCATTCAGTCCATAAGTGCTCGGATCCCCTCCTCAGCAAATCCCTCAGCCTGGTCCTTTACCCGTCCACCCTCCACAGTAGCCTTACCTGCGAGCTTGTCAGCCCGCTCATTTCCTTGTACTCCAGCATGCGCTGGCACAAAGATGAAACTAATCTTTGCCAGCAAAGACCACTCCAGAGACAGCAACCACTCTCTTCGGATCCACCCCATCTCTATCGTCTTGAGCATGCTCATTGAGCCGCTAAGGAAACATGCCCTAGTGAATGTCTGTGTCTCGAGCCATGTTATTGCTTTACTTACTGCGACGACTTCCATAGTCAGGCGACTTGTTGTCTCAACAAAAGCACCAGAATCCTCCTTCAAAATTCTCCCTCCAGCCTTAGCTGTAAAGGCCCATGAGCTTCTCACATGTCGGACGACCGACCCATTTGTGTAAATGACAACATCACAGTCTAACGAATTCTCGAAAATCAACGCTTGTACTTCGTCCTCCACAGCAGACGGATTTTCTTGTCTGCATTTTCTGTTCAGTTGGATGCAAACAGAAAAGGACGTACAGAAATCTGTTGGCATTTGTACCCACTCCTCGCCAGGTTCTAAGTCCGCAAGATAACACACCTGTTGAAGAATGTCTTCGGCTTGACCCATCCACGACCTTCCTTGTTTTAACCTGCTACCCTTCACCTTCCTAATCTAACTATGCAGTGGCTGTTATGTGTTTGTGTTAACTCTGAGGTAGGCACGTGCTCTGCAAATTTGTATTCTGTCTTCAATGGTTGGAAAATCAAGAAGGTAGCGCATCGCTCTGCATGCTGCAACTCTTGTACATCCAAGAGATAATCTTCGTACTGTATCCTTTCCATCCTTTCTATCTGCTTACGTCTGAGAGTCAGGATCGCTATCGAATACTCAGAAGAAAAAAAAAGACATGACCAGCCCCTCGTATAGAAACATATATGGCGCTGCTCACAGTTTGCTGCTGCCATCACCCGCATCGCAGCCAAATCCCGCTTGGCCGTTGTTATCACCTGGTCTATGTGCTCATTATAAGCAAGGCTTCGATCAAAACAATTCTCCAGGTAATTTATTGCCTGTGGTCTTTTCACAGTCTCTGGACACAGATGTACAGTTGGTGTTTGAGTGTTGACAATATGGTTATTCAAAGAGAACCATGTCACTGTTGACCATTGCCCCAGCTTCAACAAACTAAGTACTTATGCGACTGAGTTCAGTTTGTAGTTCCACAGCAACCCGATCTCTATCTTTAACCTGACGATACACTAAAACATCGTCGGCATATGACAGTGTCCTCCCCTGTCCAGGGATCTGCTCGCTGGTGATTCTCACAGTGTAGGCGTTGAAAAGCACCTGAGATAATGGTGATCCCTGTCGTAAGCCATGATATATTGTTGTTGGTTGCGAAGTCCAACTGCCACATCTGAAAACTACTTTATGTTGGAAGAGGGCTGCAGCGATCCAACTAAGGAGGAGCGTACTTATCTTGAGTTTAAGAAGCTGAAGCATTAAGAAGTCCATTGGTACTCTGGTGTACGCATCCTCAAAATCAATCGCTGCAGCAAAGTGTTCAATGCCTGAGTGGAAACCTTTATAGACCACATTGACAAAAACTGCTGCATTGGTCCAGGTTTCTCTTTTTGGACAGTACCCTCCCAGGGTAGGTGGGAAAACACCTTGCCTCTCTAGACGGCTTGATATTTCCCTGGCAATAAACGTGTTCAGCAGCATGCCTATTGTATTCTGCATTGTTATTATTCGATATCCCTGAATTTTTGTGTGGTCTTTGCCAGGCTTAGCAAAGGGAATCGGATAGCTGTGTAACCACTCCTCCTTTATGTTACCGTTTCCTATACTGTTGTTGTACATGTCTGCTAGTTTCTCTAGCTCGTTGTCGGTACACCTATTTATGTCGTCGTATCTTATGCCATCTGGGCCTGGAGCGCTGTGTTTTTGATCGTCGAAGCACAGCATCTGGTTAAGGAAGTTAAAAGGGAAAAATGGGTAGAGTTATGTCAAAGAGTAAGCATATACAAGTCACTGAAATTGTTCTGGCGACTACATAAAAGCATGAGTGGGGTAGTCAAGAATAAGAGAATTTCTGACTTCCAAGGTGTTGACCTCATCTGGCTGACGAGAACAAAGGAAAAGCCCTCTTCGAACGCTGTCTAGGTAAGAGCAACCTGACAGACATGAGAGACCGAAATCTTGCCAAGGAGGTCACCTCAGACAGGTGCAAGGCCCAAAACACTTCGGATGAAAACACAGTGACAGTGAAAGAAATCAAGGCTGTGCTTCGACGATCAAAAAACAGCGCTCTTGGGCCTGATGGCATAAAATACGACGACATCAATAGGTGTACCGACAACGAGCTAGAGAAACTAGCAGACATGTACAACAACAGTATAGGGAGTGCTAGCATCAAGGAGGAGTAGTTACACAGCTATCTGATTCCCTTGCCGAAGCCTGGCAAAGACCACACAACAATTCAGGGATATCGAGTTATAACCATGCAGAATACAATAGGCAAGGAAAATATCAAGCCCGCTAGAGAGGCAAGGTGTTTTCCCACCTACCCTGGGTGGGTACCATCCAAAAAGAGAAACCTGGACCAATGCAGCAGTTTTTGCCCATAATATATATGAAGGTTTCCACTCAGGCATTGAAACCTTTGCTGCAGCGATTGATCTTGAGGTCGCATACAACAGAGTATCATTGGATTTTTTAATGCTTCAGCTTCTTGAACTCAAAATAAGTTCATTCCTCCTTAGTTCGATAGCTGCAGCCCTCTTCCAACGGAAAGTAGTTTCTAGATGTGGCAGTTGGACGTCGGAACCAACAACAATATATCCTGGCCTACCACAGGGATCACCATTATCTCCGGTACTGTTCAGCGCCTACACAGTGAGAATCACCAGTGAGCAGATCACTGGACCTGGTAGGACATTGTCATACGCCGATGATGTTTTTGTGTATCGTCAGGGTAAGGATAGAAAGCAGGTTGCTGTGGAACTACAAACCGAACTCAATCGCATAAGTACTTGGTGTCATGAAGCTGGGGCAATGGTCAACCCAACAAAGGCAACAGTGACTTGGTTCTCGTTGAATAATAATATTGTCAACACTCCAACACCAACTGTAAAGCTGTCTTCAGAGACGGTGGAAAGAGCACAGGCAATGAATTACGTGGGGATACGGTTTGATCGAAGCCTTGCTTATAATGAGCACATAGACCAGGTGATAACAAAGGCCAAGCGGGGTTTGGCTGAGATGCGGGTGATGGCGGCAGCATACTGTGAGCAGTGCCATCTATGTCTTCTGTATGAGGGGCTGGTCATGTCTGTTTTGGAGTATGCAATGGCAATCCTGACTCTCAGCCATAAGCAGATAGAAAGGATGGAAAGGATACAGAATGAAGCTATGCGCATTATTCTTGGATGTACAAGAGATACAGCATGCAGGGCGATGCGCTACCTTCTTGATTTTCCAACCATTGAAGAGAGAATACAAGTTTGCAGACCACGCGCCTACCTCAGAGTTAACGCAAACACACAACATCCACTGCATAGTGAAATTATAAAGGTGAAGGGCAGCAGGTTAAAAAGAGGACGGTCGTGGATGGGTCAAGCCGAAGATATAATTCAACAGGTGTGTTCACTTGAGGACTTAGAACCTGGCCAGGAGTGGTTACAAGTGCAAACAGATTTCTGCACATCCTTTTCAGTTTGCATCCAACTAGACAGTAAATTCAGACAAGAAAATCCGGCTGCTGGGAGGCGGAAATACAAGCGTTGATTTTCGAGAATTCGCTAGACGGTGATGCTTTCATCTACACAGATGGGTCGGCCGTCCGACATGTGAGAAGCTCATGGGTCTTTACGGCTCGGGCCGTAGGGAGAATTGTGAAGGATGATTCTGGTGCTTTCACTGAAACAACAAGTAGCCTGACTATGGAAGTCATGGCAGTAAGTAAAGCAATAACATGGCTCAAGACAGACATTCACTAGGGCATGTTTCCTTAGCTACTCAATGAACATGATCAAGAGGATAGAGGGGGGGGGGGGGGTCGATCCGAAGAAAATGTTTGCTGTTTCTGGAGTGGTCTCGGCTGGCAAAGATTAGTTTCATCTTCGTGCCAGGGCATGCGGGAGTACAAGGAAATGAGCAGGCTGACAAGCTCGCAGGTGAGGCTACGGTGGAGGACGGACGCGCAATGGACCAGGCTGACATTCTGAATGCTCTACGAGAAGTAAGACTTTTGCGTGAAACAAGTGATGACTGTGAATCTACAACCATGGCAAGACTGCGAGAACAGCAAGTTAAAAGAGGTGTGGCCAAACAAGAACACTACGCCGGAAGCCAAAGAAGATTGATAAACCAGCACAGAACTGGTGTCGTTAGCCGCTACACGCTGCGGGATTTGCTGAGGAGGGGATCCGAGCACTTATGGACTGAATGGTTCGATGTGCAATGAGGATGATCTGTAGACTAACTAACTAACTAACTGGGTTGACAGCCTTCCGCACGGAGCACAAACGTTGTTCCGCCATTTTGAAAAACCGGACACCACAGAAACACATACGCTGCGAAAATTCACTCAAGTATTGCCTCGCTCAATGCACGAACTCCGTAGCATCGGCGCAGATCTTGAGAAGAAACTCCTGGTATTACATCCTGACACACCAATTACACGCAAGTGATGAAAATATCCATCTTCTAAGCGAAAAAAGGGGACGGTCACAGAACAAATCAAATGTCCGCCACCAGCTTGACCGGAAGTTTATAATTTCAGAAGATCATCATCATTATCATCAGCATCATCATAATTATCATTGTCAAGTGTCAGGCAGGTGAGCGGTCACAATTCGCCATCTCACACATTCACCGTCAACCGAATCACGAATCAGGTCTGTGTGTTTGCTCCCATTGTGCCAATTACAGAGACAAAGAACAGAATAGGTAGGATAAGCAAAAAGTGTAATATATCAAATGAAGAACATTGTATTCACTAAGTCTTTGTCATTGAAAATTAAGAAAAGAATTATCACATGTTACACAGAACCAGTTCTAAAATATGGCGCGAATCCTGGGCAATAAGTAAAGATGCGAAATATTATCTAGATATGTTGGAGATGTGGCTTTAAGGAGGAATGCTGAAAATTCCTACGACAGCCATGGTAAGCAGTGTGGACATTTTGAGGGAAGCTAAGTCGCAAAGACACACAAACATCAGAAAGAGGCAATAAAACATTTTTGGTCACATAATGAGAAGACAAATATCTGGATCATATTATGACAAATGGAAGATTTGTGGAAAGAGAGACAGAGGAAGACAGTGAGAGAACATTCTTGACAGTTGTGTGTGACTGCAGGGAAGGGAGTCAGTACACGAACTGATACGTGCCGTTGGAGATCTCAAGATGCGGAGAAGCATGACTGTCAAAGCCAGTCGGCAAGGCACTTGATGATGACATGTCAGGTGCTTTCACCATCTAAGAATGTACCTGTTTTCCTTCATCCTAATCTTTTCCCATCAAGTATTTCAGTTGTCAAGTTTTCAAGTTAATTTGTCCTCATAACCTGCTCACAAAATCATCATTACCATGTACCATGCCGATAGTCTTGGGCGGTCATGCTTATTTACTCTCTAATGCATAGAAAACCATGTGTAGACGGAAAAACCAATGACCAAGTTCTACACGAAACAAATGAAAACCGTAACCTGATTACATAAATTATACGTAGACAGTCACATATTTTTTGAGACACGTTATGAGAAGAAATAAATTGAATAATTTGGTGACAACTGGCAAGATTGAAGGGAAAAGAACAAGGATGAGGCAGAGACGTAAATATCGTGTTGTCTTGGCCGCGTGGTAAGGTTAAGACAAGAATATGGAGCTGATCCTTGACTCTGGTGATCGTGTAAGACAGGGAAACATCACTTCTCACGCCTATCGACATGGCGCATGATGATGATGATGATGGTGATTATGGTGATGGTGATGATGATGATGATGATGATGATGATGATGATGATGATGAGGATGATGATGATGATGACGACGATGATGGCGATTTTAATTGCAAATATTCTGTTTGAAGATGTCCTGAATGTGTAACTCCGACAGTAATGTTTTTCCGTCGCTTACATTGGGTTAAACTGAGTAGAATGTGGCACTTAACAAAAGCAAGACACCTTTTCAGGAGACTCCCATGAGTCGGCGCTGAAGCTGCGGAGTTCGTGCTTTGTGCGACACTTTCGGCGAGTCGCCCTGCGGTAAAAGACCGAGCCATGTGAGAAAACCCGGGTCAATGAGGTCTTTCTGGTTACTGCCGAGTCCATCGACGATGAAATGTGGTTGTCGTGGATTAATTTTGTGTTGGCATTCTGGCGGCGGCATTATGCACAGTGTACCTGTGCGGGCTGTTGGATTGCCGACGATCCTGTCTATTCCACTTTTCACATTGGACAGTGGGGGCGCATTTTGTGTGATATTCACTGGCACAGGAATGGAGAATAATAGGGACGACCCGTTGCCGTGAAGTTGGAACCTCGACTAACTAACTAACTGACTGACTGACTAACTGACTGACTGACTGAATGACTGAATGACTGACTGACTGGCTGGCTGACTGGCTGACTGACTGACTGACTGACTGACTGGCTGGCTGACTGGCTGACTGACTGACTGACTGACTGACTGACTGACTGACTAAGAAACCTTAACAAACATGTGACAATTAAACAGACATAACATTGACACCAACAAAAACTCATGAGGGCTTACACCTTGCAGTCATTAGCCAAACCTGCTATCTAAAAGCAATATCTAATTATTTTGTGGTACAAAATTCTAATGCAAACGTTAAACCTAATGCATACATGAGTAATAAATGCCTTTACTTCCCTATGTTCGTTGTTCATAGTGATTAAATCTTCAATTCTTAAATGCAGCAGTGTTGTATCATCAAATCATCCACTTAACTTTCTTTCCCAGTTGTGCCATAGCTATCATAATATAATGATTGATGCTGACTGTCCTTATGACACAGGATTTTCCCGTCTACTCTGATGCACTTCATTGAGCAACACATTACTCTTCTTATTATTTCATATCTCATATATTTCGTATTTCTTGCACATTACATCATTACCAAAACCAGTTTTGTTTCCTAAATGCTTGCTGTATCCTAAACATGTAAAGCCACGGTCGATATACACTGATATATGTTAAAAGTTAGTTACATATCCTTTACAGGACGTTGCAATCAACACCATAATTTATTTTTCTGTTGTAAACTCTTGGCAAGTTTACTTTCCATAGTTTGTGGCACCAGTACCAGTTTCGTAAAAAACCAAGGCTAGGTGGTCTGCTGCCAAATCGCTCGCAGCTGTGTTTCGAATGCGGGTATGCGGAATTACGAACTGCGTCCGTAACACATTCTCCACGAAACCGGCTACTGATATATCACTTTTACGTAATTATGATTATTCTGCATTCGAATATATTAGAAGTCGATTATTCCAAATGCTCCAATAACTTTCAATCAGATGGCGATGGGAACGATTAGTAGTGTGACGTTTCGTTAGGTTATGAACGAGGGCACGGAGCGCGTATGGGAATGTCCTGAGTGCATTGATGTCAGTTCTTAGCTCAACTCAACTCATCTCGACTCAATTCAACTCAACTCAACTCAACATCCGTATGCTCCATTGGTAATACTTCATCATCACGATCTGCATGTGTCTCATCATATAGAATAATTCTTTAAACCGGTGTAGATCAGTAGGGTGGATTTACCTCACACTCTTTTATTATAAAACAACTCAATTTATGTGAATTCCTATGTTGCCTGAGACCCCACTCCCTCTCTCCTCGTCTGATTCTCAGACTATTTTACTGTGATTTTAATCAGACTATTAAACTACATAAGTAGGGTTATCTATTATGATTAAACTATTTTATTTTCTCTCTTCCTCGCCGCTCCGCCTCCCCCCCCCCTTTTCCAAAAAATAAAATTCCGGCAACCCCCCCCCCCCCCCCCCCCCCCCTTCCCCAAATTACAAATCATTCGCAGTTACTGAATTGGACAAGCTTGGTGCACAGATTTGAGTCATTTCAGAACACGAGTGGAAATCTTTGGATGGTTATAGTGCATCCCGATTATTTACATGGCATGATCGAATACTTCGGTCAACTTCCTGCAAGGTAATGAAAGAAAGTTAGCGAGTGATAGACATACAGACAGACATAGGGGCAGGCAGGCATGCAGACAGATAGACCTGTATTCAGGGAGGCAGACAGAGAGGTAGGCAGACAGTCAGTCAGCCAGACAGGCAGGTAGGCAGAGATAGGCATGCAACAAACAGGCAGACAAACAGGCAGACAGACAGACAGACAGACAGACAGACAGACAGACAGACAGACAGACAGGTAAGCATTCATACAGACATGTATTCAGACAGGCAGGTAGGCAGACAGGCAGGTATTCAAGCAAGTAAACAGGTAGATAGACAGGCAGAAAGGCAGGTAGGCAGACAGACAGGTATGCAGGCAGACAGATATGCATACATACAGACATGTATTCAGAGAGGCAGGTAGGCAGACAGGCAGGTAGTCAGGCAGACATACACACAGGCAGGCGAAGTGGGTGGGATGGGCAGAAAGATAGACAGACAGACAGAGAGATAGATAGGTAGGCAGACAGACAGACGGACGGACGCATAGACGGAGAGACAGACAGAGAGACAGACAGATAGAACGATTGAACGAACGAACAATATATATTTTCAAAGGGTTAAGAAGTAGACACGAAGGCCCGCCTGACATTCTGTACAGACAGACAGACAGACAGACAGACAGACAGACAGACAGACAGACAGATAGACAGATGGATGGATAGATAGATAGATAGATAAATAGATAGATAGATAGATAGATAGATAGATAGATAGATAGATAGATAGATAGATAGATAGATAGATAGAGAGGTAGGTAGGTAGGTAGATAGGTGTGTAGGTAGGTAGGTAGGTAGGTAGATACGTAGGTAGATAGGTGTGTAGGTAGGTAGGTAGGTAGGTAGATACGTAGGTAGATAGAACGAACGAACGAACGAACAATCTTTATTTTCAAAGGGTTAAGAATTGGGCACGCAGACCCGTCTGACATTCTGCCCTTCTTCTTTCTTTCCTCTCATACATTCTTTCATTCAACATCACTTGTGAAGCAAATCTTTGACAACAAAGAACAATAAGTATTAAAACGCATGAAAAATTAATCAATAATACATGACTCACTGAGGCAATGTTTAACATGGGCATTATAAATACCTAAGGAAGTGGTAACGTGCCATACATATGGGAAAGTTTTTTGGCTAGTTGAGATAATTTACCCTTATTATTGTCTTTTTTGATGTTTTTTGTTTGTTTGTTTATGGGGACTTGTAGTCTTTACTGATGTGGTGTTCAAACAGGTTGCGAATGTATGTATAATGATCGGTGGTGTCTTTGATTTATTGTGGAAGATTGTTCCACAACTGAGCTGCAGAGTATGATAAGCTTATTTTATATAAGTCTATCCTAGGTTTAGGGACATGGAGTATATTTAGTCGTTCGCTATGTCTTGCGTTATATTTAAACAGTGAACAATTTGAACTTGGATTTTGTGAGTTAGTTTAGCTTTATTAAATAGTAGGCGTTTGTGGAGTGGCAGTAACTGAAGACGTTTATGTTGGTTGGAATTGTCGGTGAGCTTTTCACAATTAATTAAACGCACTGCTCTTTTCTGGAATGAATAAAGGCGTTTTGTTATTGATGATTTGGAGCATCCATCCTAGATTGTGGAGCAATAATCAATATGTGTTTGTATATGGGAGGTATATAACATCTTTCTTATGTTTTAGTCAAGGAAATGTTTAATTTTGGCAAGCTGATATACTTCTTGGCCATATATTCAAGATGGCGGTGTAAACCGCGTCGCTCGATTCAGAGATTAATTATGTGTTCTGTGCGTGTTTCTTAACATCAATTTGTTCAAATAAGGATGAACCTACGACAGGTCCAGCAAACCGGTAGGGAATTTATTTGTTCAAGAACTATTGCTCGAGCATTATGGAGGAAATTGAAAGAAAAACGCAACTCTATCAGCGTTCACGCCGGAAACGACACACCGAAGCGACACAACAAGCGACTAACGACGATAACTGCTAAATTTCGACATACTTCAAATAGAAAGTAGATTTTTGCAACTTGGAATGTTACAGGTCTAGGATATAAGGAACCAGCTCTTGTAGAGTTTATGAAACAATCAAATATTCAATTATTAGGACTCGCAGACACTAGGAAAAAGGGGCAGAACACGAAAAGAACACACGAAGGCTACGTTATTATATGGAGTGGCGTCGATCAGCGAGCTACAGCTAAACATGAAGTGGGTTTTTTGTTGCATCCAGACAAAGCGAAAGCCATTATCAACACTAAATTTATATCAGAAAGGATAATACTAGTACAGGTCAAAGAAGGAAATAGAACAACAACTTTTATACAAACATACGCCCCGTGTAATGACACTTACAGCGACGAAGACAAAGACGAATATTTTGATAAACTTGAAGTCACGTTAAATAATGTCAAGGAGACAGATGAACTAGTTGTGATGGGTGATTTTAACGGACGAATAGGCACACGAAGAACACCGTGGGAGGATTGCATGGGGCCATTCAGCGACACAGAGACTGATTGTAACAGCAATGGTCAACCACTACTCAACATATGTTCGGAACATAGACTACTAATAGCAAATAGTTTTTTTCAACATCGTCGTAGCCACACCAAAACCTGGTATAAATAGAATGACATAGACCAAGCATCTCAAATTGACTTTATTCTAATTAGGAAATCAGACAGAAGGCTACTATTAGATTCAAGAGCACTCCCAAATACAGATGTTGATACTGATCACAAACCAAGTCACAATAAACAAGATTTCACCACACAGGAAAATAAGAAACAAAAAGGTAACAACACATGTCATCAATTATAGGAGGCTGCAGGAAAATACGGTTAAAGACGAATTCAATCAAGAAATCAAAAACCTACATAAGAACATCCCTGATGACCACTCGTGCGTAGATAAGGAATGGACATGTTCCAAGGCTGCCATGCTCGACACACTGAAAAATAAATGTGGAACAAAGAAAGTAGGGCAGGACAAACGATTAAGAACAGCCTGGTGGAACAACGAAGTTAAAGATAGCATATTCAAGAAGAAGGTAGCATTCAAAAAGTGGATCACAACTAAATCTGAACAGGACTATATTACTTATAGAATAGCACGACGTAATGCCAAACGAACAATTAGAGCATCTAGAGATGTTTCCTGGAGAATATACGGTGAACAGATGTCGACCCTTAGCAAAGACTGCCCAAGAGAATTTTATAAACGTGTCAACACAATGAGAAACAGAGATGCATGCTACAACCCAACCACCATCATAAACAGCAAAAGAGGTATGCCGATATTTAATCCACAACGAAGACTAGCAATGTGGGCAGAATACTTTCAAGAACTACTTAACACCACACATAACATAGAAAACCTCATTTTTGTGCCTAAATGCCAGGGACAGCAAGAACCAAATTTCATACCTGCAGAAGTCAAAGCAGTTATACAGAAAAGTCCTAAAAACAAATCGCCAGGTTCAGATGGAATAACCACAGAAGCTATTCAGGCCTGTGGGGAAACATGGCTAACAAGACTTTTTAATATAGCATGGGAAGAAAGAACAGTCCCAGATGATTGGCAACAGGCAATAATAGTACCAATATGGAAAAAGAAAGGAAATATGAGAGAGTGCGAAACATATAGAGGTATATCACTCCTGAGCCATATAGGGAAAATGTATGCAAAACTTTTGGAACAAAGAGCTAGACCAATAGTTGAACAACAGTTAAGCAAAGCACAATTCGGTTTTCGGAAAGGTAAAAGCTGCACTGATGCATTATTTACACTTAGACAAATTTGTGAAAAAAACTATCGAATATAGTGACCAGCAGAATATTGTGTCTGTAGACCAGGAAAAGGCTTTCGATAGAGTAGACAGATACAAATTATGGACCATCCTTGAAGACTACGGGATAGAAGGGCAACTGCTAGAAAACATCATAGCCATGTACCACTCGAGCCAAAGTGCAGTAAGAACACAAGAAGGTATATCAGATATGTTCATAGTCAATACAGGAGTGAGGCAGGGATGTGTGCTCTCTCGCCTGCTATTCAATATCTACATGGAAAGAATTTCCAAAGAAGCAAGTCTCGACAGAACAGTTTCAGAAAATTTAGAACTCTTTACTCCAGATGAAACAACTGACCCACAGGAAATAAATGAACTTCTATTTGCAGACGATCAGTGCCTGTTTTACAGCGATGAGGACAGACTTCAAAATCATATTACTAATCTGAGTTCAACCTGCAGCAGATACAATATGAGTATAAACACAGCCAAAACCGAAGTAATGCAAGTTAGCAGATCGCCAGGCCCACTAAGTATACAGATAAATAACACACCTCTGAAACAAGTTAAAGAATTCAAATACCTTGGAAGTATGATCACATAAGATGGCAGATTGGACAGAGAAATTGAAACCAGATGTCAAAAAGCTAGTGCACTTACATATCAACTATCACCCTTACTGAAACATCCAAACATACCCATGTCCGCAAAACGACAGATAATGAACAGCATATTCACACCAACCCGATGCTACCAATCTCAAACCTGGACTTTATCCAAATTACACCTTCGCAAAATCAACAACTGCGAAATGAGATGCCTGAGGAGAGCTGCCAACTTAACAATCCGAGACCGAGTAAGAAATGCTACTATCAGACAGACTGTGGGATCAACACCTTGTGCCACATTTATTGAAAGACAGAAGATCAAGTGGTTTGGCCATGTCGTTAGAATGCAACATCAGCAACTATCATCACTGGCCTTACATCAAAGATCATCTGCGACGAGACCACGAGGACGCCCAAGAAGAAAATGGATTGACGAAATCAGAGACATTGTTCAACCACACGGAATGACACTATCCAGTGCCGTCCACCGGGCGCTGGAACGCAAATTATTCCTCCCCACGACGCTTGATGGCAGAAGTGGAAGATGTTGATAATGATGATGATGATATACTTCTTTGGCTATTTGATTATCGAGAGCATGAACATGGGAGTTAAAGGTCAGATTTTGATCAACGATGAGACCCAGTGCCTTGTGCTCGGTTACACTTTCTACAGGCGTGCTACCAATGTGCAGCTGAAGAGCTCTCTGCGAGTTTAGACTGTGGAGTCTTTGCCTGGTTCCTATTAACATAGGTTTTGTTTTATAAATGTTAATTTGCATGTGGTTTGCATGACTCCATTTAACTGCACTGTTTATTTCCTGTCTCAAGGATTATTCAGCATATTACAATCAATAGCGTTTGTGTATACTGTGCAGTCGTCTGCAAATATATCGCAGGACGACGAAAGGTGTAAGGGAAGATCATTTATATAAATGGCAAATAACAGAGGTCCAAGTATAGACCCCTGAGGTACTCCAATATTAATGGTAATGGCTTGAGGTAAAGATTTATTGTGTGATATTACTTGTTTTGTGTCTAATAAAAATGATTTTATTGACGTCACTATATTAAAGCTTACTTTAATTGTTTCTAGTTTTTTACTTAGAATAGTATGATCTATCATATCGAATGCTTTTCTAAAGTCTATAAACACCGCTCCACATAGAGTATTGTTGTTAATATTTTGATGCCAGTTTTCTATCATGTTATTTAGAGCCGTACGACAAGAATATTATGGCCGAAACCCCGACTGACTGTCAACTATTAGCTTGTAATGAACTAAGTGTTCTAGTATTGTTTTGTGAATGTGCTTTTCTAGTGGCTTAGATAGTGAGGATGATATGGAAATGGGCCTCTATAGTTACTCATGAGACGATCTTCTAATTACCAATTTTTAAAATGAGGATACACTTTAGCGATTTTAAAGGCTGACAGGAAGTGACCTGCGGTGAGACATTGATTATATATAAACGTTAGTGACTCGCAGATCTCAAGTACAGCATAGCGAAGGATGCGATTACTGATTCCATCTAGTCCTAATGAGTTGTTGTTCTTTAGGTTACTGAAATGAATAAATACTTCAGTGGTCGTCATTAGCGATATGTTAGAGGGAATTACTCTATAGCATATGTTCTCACAAAATGATGATAATAAAGATACGTCGTAAGGCGAGTCAGGTATTGCAGCCTTCAATTGGTTTATGTCGGATTGAAAGGAACTACTGAACTGATCACACGTAACCCGATTTCATGGTAATGATTGTTATGACTTGTGTTTGTTTGTCAAGGTATTAAATGCTTTCCATATATCTTTAGTGTTGGTTTTATATATTATTAAGTGAGTAGTGACAATGAGCGCCTTTAGTGATTGTTTTAATTCTTCAATGCGCTCTTGACAGTCGCACGAATGTCCATTGATAGTTAAGATCCTAGTGTTACCTGAGGCAGGTAATTCTTCAGCAACATGCACGTTGGGTTCTATGTTGTTTGGGTTGTGCTCCATTGGGTATTCAATGGTCTAGAGCAGAGGTTCCCAAACACATACATCCTTTATCCACACCCAGCTCCCCTCCCACGCAACACCACACCCACACACATCCGAAAGACACATCCCTCACCCAAACACATATCTCCCCACAGAGATAGATAGATAGATAGACAGACAGACAGACAGACAGACAGACAAACAGACAGATAGATAGATAGATAGATAGATAGATAGATAGATAGATAGATAGATAGATAGATAGATAGATAGATAGATAGATAGATAGATTGATTGATTGATTGATTGACTGATTGATTAATAGCTCGTTAGATTAATATTGATTGATTGATTGATTGATTGATTGATTGATTGATTGATTGATTGATTGATTCTCCCTTTCCATACATTATGTGATCCATACAGAACACAAGCCAACTATATTATCTGGCGCGTGATTGATTCCCTACAGAGCGTCCTACTTGACGAAAGTTCCAAAATAAATACCCTAGCCGTGCAAGTAAGTCGGCATCTCGTCAGTGTCTCATTTAGGTAGGACACATCAGTTATAGCTATGTCTTAATTAGATATGACACATCAGTTATATCATTGGCACCTTGCCGTCTTGACATACGATAGTTTGTTACATTGCGTTTCAAAAAGGCATAATAACTATAACCCATGGCTGTGGCAAATGTGTCTGTTAAGGCCAATTGCGCTGTTAATGTTCGTCCACAGTGGATGTATGTGAACACATTGTCGTTTTCACCATCATGCACCATCTTACGTCCCACACGCTCGGTGTGTGGCTTATCTGCAATAAGTTTATCCGTTGTCATTATTCCATTTCTGATATTTGCCCTCCATGCATCACGTCCGGCGGTGACTTGCTCCCAATGTGCATTATATCTCTAATACTGGAGTACCTCAGAGGTCTATACTTGGCCCTCTGTTATTTGTCATTTATATAAATGATCTTCCCTTATATCTGTCATCGTGCTGCGATCTATTTGCAGACGACTGCACAGTATATACAAACGCTATTGATCGTAATGTGCTAGAATTATCCTTGCAACAGGAAATAAATAGTGTAGTTAACTGGAGTCATGCAAACCGCATGCAAATTAATATTTCTAAAACAAACTCTATGTTAATAGGAACCAGGCAAAGACTTCACACTCTAAACTCGCAGAGAACTCTTTAGCTGCACATTGGTAGCACGCCTATAAAAAGTGTAACCGAGCACAAGGCACTGGGTCTTATCATATATCAAAATCTATCCTTTAATCCCCATGTTCAGCTCTAGTTAAACAAATAGCCCAAACAATATACCAACTTGCCAAAATTAAAAACTTCCTCTACGAAAACACAAGAAAGATATTCCATACTTCTCACATACAATCACATATTGATTATTGCTCCACAATCTGGGATGGAATCAATCAATAACAAAACGCCTTTATTCACTCCAGAAAAGAGCATTGCGTCTAATCAATGGTGATAAGTTTACAGACAATTCTAACCTACATGAACGTCTTCAGTTACTGCCACTCCACAAACGCCTACTTTTTAATAAGGCTAAACTAACTCACAAAATCCTATTTCAAAATGCCCCAATCTACATTTGGCCATTGTTTAAATATAACGCAAGACATAGCGAACGACTAAATATACTTCATGTCCCTAAACCTAGGATAGACATATAAAACAAGCTTAGCATACTCTGCCACTCAGCTGAGGAATAATCTTCCACAAGAAATCAAAGACACCACTAATCATTATACATACAGTCGCAACTGTTTGAACACTACCTCAGGACGGACTACATTCCCCCTTTAAAAAATATAACAACAGCAACAAAGACAATAATAATGGTAAATTATCTCGAACGACAACTAGCAAGAAAAAAAAACATTCCCATATGTGTGGCACGTTACACCCACCTTGGGTATTTATGATGCCCATGCTGATTCGCTGCCGACCGCCAACCGATTGCCGAACAGTCTCAACTGTTATGTCCCTTCGTTAATATATTGCCAAGATGTGTGCGGTCCGTTTGTTTCTTTCGTTTGCGATCCCTTGCTCAATTGTAATACTCTGAAACGAATTTTTACGCCCAAAGAAGGTTTTTCATTTACATAGGCCACGAGTAATCGACATTTGGTGACTAAATATCGTGTGGATTTGTTTCCAAGTTGTGTTAAAAAAAAGCTGTAGTTACTCGCGGTTTTAGGAATTGCATAGGTCCTTGATTTTCGGCCTCATTTACATCAGATAAAAGTTTTAAACAATGTTAAATTGTAGTTATTCTTATTTAAAGGAAATTTGGAGAACGATTCTAAACTGATAGCACACGTTAAATGTGTTTTTTTCCGGTTAAAATGTATTATTTATGAATGTAAACAAACTAACTCTTAGCCGCTAACCGTGAAGGTTTGTCATCATGTTGAATTAGCTGATGGGCCACACTTGTTCCCCTAAAGTTTGCTTTGCCTATCACAAAGTATTTAAGAAGTATTTAAATAATTAAATTAAAAGAATAATAATTATAACTAACTAAAAAATAGCGTACATTTTGTGTTTATCGGCAGAAAACGGCCAAAACATGTCTCGTGATTTTCCGACATTTTCCATTTTATGTGACAATGATGAGCTTCAAAATAGGATGTTTTTATTGTAATTTATTGGTCTTATGGAGCCGTTCTAGTGATTTTTGTGTAGCAAAGTGGTGTAGTTATCATAATTCAGTAAGTTTCATTGGATTTTAAACACCGTCGGATCAGTAGCGCTTTGGTAAGTGGAAATTTCACGTACTTGTCACCTCTGTCATCAATTTATTTTTTACAACATCTGCTAATATTATTATTATATTTCTAACTTTTAGCAACAGTAGCAATACCAATGTGTTCCTTGTGCAATGTCCTTTAATTTGATATATAATACAATATATTTACTACCTTTGTAACAATGTTTAGACCAATATTGTGGCATACCCTACTTCCCATTTTCTGCCATCAATTTCTGCTTGGGCAAAACCCATGTTTTGTTTGGCACTCAATCAGTTAAACATTGCCTCCACGAGTCATGTATTATTGATTATTTTTTCATGCGTTGTAATGCTTATTGTTCTTTTGTTGTTAAAGAATTGCTTCATAAGAGATGTTGAATGAAATAATGTATGAGAGGAAATAGAGAAGAAGGGCAGAATGTCAGACGGCCCTGTGTGCCCAATTCTTAACCATTTGGAAATAAAGATTTTCGTTCGTTCGTTCATTATCAATGCCTGTATCAATCATGTCCCGCTTACACACATCTTTGTATCGTAGTAGAGGCCGACCCAGAAATCTCTTACCCATCTGTCATTCACCAAAAATGATGTCCCTTGGTATTCTACCATCATGCATCTTCTTAACATGTCCTATCCATCTAAGCCTACGAAGACTGAGCATGGAATATACCGTCATACAACCTGATATTTCCAATACTTCAGTATTTGTGATTTTGTCTTGCCAGTTAATACCAAGTATTCTTGGCAGACACCGCATATGAAAGCTGTTTAAACGTTTAACTTGGTATGAGTAAGTTGCTCTCTATTGTTGTTAACCTGTTCATTGTTGTTGCTGCTTTACCAATACTGATGTTGATTTCCATTATCTAGGGATAATTTGCTATCTACCTCTGATCCTAGATATGTAAAATGGTCTACTATCTCTAACTCCGCGTCGTAAATAAAGATTGATGGTACCCCATGTGCACCTTGTGACATAATCTGAGTCTTCGTTTTGCTAATTGTTAAACCAAATTCAGAACAAGCATTGGAGAATGCAAATAGTAGACGATGCAATTATTCCTAAGAGTGGGTCGTAGTTGCATCTTCATCTGCAAAAAAAAAAAAAAAAAAAACCTCTGTTCAATCCCCTCCTAATTTTGATCTTGGCTTTCAATCTCTGAGTATTGTAAAGGCCGCCATCTGAGCGTGCGCGAATGTTCATACCACCATCCTAATCACGCAAGGCATATTTCAGTAGAAGTGAAAAGTATTTTCAAAAGAGGGTGGGAGCTAGTACACAACTTTAGTAAACAGACATCTTGCAGCCGCCACATAGCTGGTTAAAATTTCCCGCACTACCTCTCCAGTTTGCACCAGCGCCAACTACCACCACCATCATAGTCAAATTCAAATTTAAAGAAGGAAGGAATTAGCGCCGATAGCTAACATAAAGGGATGAAATTTGCATCACCCGAAGTTGGAAAGAGCGCTGATTCCTAAAGGGGACAACAATATTCTAAATATAGTCCAACCAGAGTTTCGCCATAGGTCATGACGTCATATCCCCAAGCGAGAAAGGAGATGCTTTAAATTTGATGTGGAGACAGGCCTAACGTCATATCCCTAAGCGAGAAAGGAGATGCTTTAAATATGGCGTGGAGACCGGCCTAATGTGGTGTAACATAATGGATTCAATCATGTGTAGATTAACAATTACATTTCTAGAAAACGCAAATTCATCGCACCAAACTGCACACCGAACACATTAAGCTAGACTTGACACATTCCATACATACCGATGTCATCAGATCTAAGCCAGGCTAGCGTTTCGACCTAAGAAGCCGACTGGTTGGGAGACACGTATGACGTAGAAAAGAGCCACAAAGCCTTATCCACTCAGTTTCTACAATGTCCTGAATGGATAAAGACCGTTTTTCGTGTGGTGTGTTTTGTTTTATTTCGGGGACTTATCCTCTGATCTGGTAAACATGCCTCTTTGAGATCAACCTGACACTCCTTTATGAAGAGGTCCAGGTATCATGAGTTTGTTTGTCGTGTTATGCGTGATATTTTGAAGTTTAAATATCATTGAAATGTTCACTTCAATATTTGAGGCGACCGACAGATCTGTGATTGCGCACGACCAAACCTGATCAACTCTACGTCTCAATGTCTGCTAGCTCTTGATTTTTTCTTCTTTTCGATTGCTTTATGAATGCATAGCATGCCATAACATCTAAGGACGCTGTAGGGAATAAGTTTATCAATGCTCTTTCATGCATTACATCAAATAAAAGCTTTCTCTATCTTCTTGCTTCATAAGACGATTTATATGCTTGAATTAATACTTCTCTTGATCTACACACTTTCGCCATTTTCCTCCTTTCTTCTTGCTCATATGTGAACCATGGAATTGGTGTAATATTGTTTCATGCCTGGCAGACCCTGTACTCAGACCAGCATCGTCATAATGATATGGTGTTAATTTACATTCAATAATTGCAATTGCTTCCTAAGGGAAGGACAATTTGCATTCCTGACGAATTGTACATGATTTATCTGCCCAGAGTTGGGGGGGGGGGGATTCAAACCCCTGTCCTTTCTTCCGGTTGCTTATCAGCAGGAGGATACAACATTGTGTTCAGGCTCAGAAGAAGAAGAAGAAGAAGAAGAAGAAGAAGAAGAAGAAGAAGAAGAAGAAGAAGAAGAAGAAGAAGAAGAAGAAGAAGAAGAAGAAGAAGAAGAAGAAGAAGAAGAAGAAGAAGAAGAAGAAGAAGAAGAAGAAGAAGAAGAAGAAGAATAATTCGTGTGAGAGAGAGAAACCTATTTTGGGATTCTCACACTGATATATGTGTATATATTTGTTCGTTATACTTGAAGGAGATGTGTATGTTTTGCAACTTGCAACTTAATTCCAATTATCCCATGGTAACGAACCAAGTTCCCAAAGTCCATCCAGAAGAATCCATTCATTTATTCTAAACATTGTCCCACTGGGCCATATAGGATTAATAGGGCATTTCAGGGGTTCTAAGCTATTAAAGGTTCTTCTAGGACGGACACATTTCTGGTTTGTTTTAATACTTCTTCGGAACTTCCCTAGACATGCCGAGTTCTGTATTGTCAATATATACTCAAAAGACTATAACACACTAGTATAGATTAGTCCCAGGACTATAGCTGTCAAGAGTACGGGGAAGGCACATAGGGCGACGGAATCTCACCATCCTTATCACCTTACATGTGGAAAAACCTTCAACAAGCGTGAAAACAGAAGACGACCCACTTTCGGCATGGTGAGCAGCAGCAACAGCAGAAGAAGAAGAAGAAGAAGAAGAAGAAGAAGAAGAAGAAGAAGAAGAAGAAGAAGAAGAAGAAGAAGAAGAAGAAGAAGAAGAAGAAGAAGAAGAAGAAGAAGAAGAAGAAGAAGAAATCGTCGAGTAGATGTTTCACTGAATGTTTATTTCTTCTGACTAGTATGTCACTGGAGACTACAGCGTGCCACTGCCAGAAGAGTCATGTGTTAAATACGTGTCGAAAGTGTTTCATCTGGCTGTACATCGGATGCTCTATGACGAGCATCTTTCAGGGAATAAGCTGGATACGGTAATCAGTTTTCACTCTCGGAACTCATGCCGTGTGGCGATGATAGTTAGTTAGTTATTTATCAGTTGGGGTATCTTCATTGCACTCCGGACATGTCCATAGGTGCTCAGATCCTCCCCCCCCCCCAGCATATGCATCAGCGTCCGGTGTCTAATAGTGCCAGTTCTGTGTTGGTTGACGAGGCAATTTGTCTTCCCGATGTACCTCTCGCGTCTGGCTGTGCCGATTCTTACTCCCAAGTCTTTCATCCTGGACAGCGATGTGGAATCACTGACGTCAAAGTCCTCTGTTCTCGCCATATCTTTGAGGACGTTAATAACATCGGCACGATCCATGAGCTGGCCATCTACAGGGGGTGCAGAGCTAGCCAGTTTATCAGCTCGGTCATTTCCCTCCTGCATGTCCCGGGACGAAGATGAAGGTGACTTTACGGACAACAGACTTCCGCAGCGACTCAGTCCACTGTCTACGTACAGATCCAGCTTCGACCTTCTGAATCATGCTCATTGAATCACTTAGTACACACACGTTGGTATAAAGCTGTGATTCCAGCAATATGAAAGCCTGTGTAACTGCCATCACCTCCATCGTCATGCTGCTCGTGGTCATAGAGTGGGCACCACTGGATTCTTGAACGGTTCGGCCTGCTGAACGGGCTGTAAATGTCCACACACTTCTCTGCTGCTTTACAACAGAATGGCAGAGTCCTACCCCTCCCGTCAAACTGTTGTTCAGTGATCGGCACCGTATACACGTTGAATAGTACTGGTGACAGTGGTGAACCCTGCGGCAATCCTGGACATATCGTTATCGGCTCAGAAGACCTACTCTCGCATCTTAGCCGTTGGAGCAGAACTGCAGCTATCCATCGTACAAGGTGAGGGTGCACTTTCAGCCTGAGGAGGGTTTGCATCAAGTGCTCGAAAGATACTCTGTTATATGCGTCCTCTAAGTCTATGGCGGCCGCACATGTCTCTTCTCTGACCTGAAATCCTTCGTAAACATCTTGAGCAAACACCACCGCGTTCAGCCATGACTCTTTGTTGCGTCTGTACCCTCCAAATGTGGGCGGGAAGCAGCTGAGCTGTTCCAAGTCACAAGCAAGTCTGTGTGCTACAATTTTCTCCAGTAACTTGCCCGCAGTGTTCTGCATCGTAATGATTCTGTAGCCGCTTATCTTGGAATGGTCTTTGTTCGGTTTTGGCAGCGGCAGCAAGTAGCTGTGTAGCCATTCTTCTTTGATCTGACCCCTCTGGATACTGGTGTTGAATTCTCTGGCCAGTTCTTCCATGTCATCATTTGATATCACCAGTAGGTCACCATATCGGATGCCGTCTGGGCCTGGGGCGGTGTTAGGTGATTTCTTGAGCATCGCACGCATCATCTCAGCTGTGATTATCCATTCTTCGTCTGTCCCGACCCCCTTGCACAACTGAGATAGTGTCGTTGTGGTCCTTTGTCTGGCGGGCTCGTCTTTCTGGTCAGTCTGCTCTATGTAGCGGGCAAGAAGCGTGCCTTACCTTTATCTGCATCCGAATTTTTCCATGTCAGGTCTGTGCCTTGAAAGTCTGGAATACCCCTTCGTTGTGCGGCACCGTTCATGCTCTTATGGAGGCGCCAGAATGTCGTGAGAGATCGCTCGGAGCACACCTTCCTGCAGAACTCGTCCCATTTTTCGGCCTTGGCCTGTTTGGCGCAGGATTTGAATAAAGTCGTCGTCCTATCGACCTCAGTCTTCAGGTTTGCCTACTCAACCTATGGCATGTTAGCCTTTCTGGCCTTTTGCCAGTCTTTGACAGTCTGCCTCTTTCCCAGCCATGCCTTCTCGGCCTCTCCATTCCACCATGGTGGCTGCAACCATCTTTCTTGTCTCCTGCGGGAGGAAGTTAGTTTTCTTCTTCTGACCTTGCTTATGGCGTCTTGACCAGTGTTGTCGTACGGGAAGGCATTTGTCTTGTTTCTTTGACTCATGGCCCTGTCTTTCTTGATCAGGATGATACAAGGGTAGTGGTCACTATCGTGGTATCCCAGTGTGCCCCACCGGCACCTTGGTGCGATGGTGGGCGACATCAGAGCCAAGTCAATGACGCTGTCAGAGTCACCTGGTCGAGTGGATATTCTAGTGACCTTCCCATCATTCAGACAGATTAGGGCAGCAGATGCCAGGGCGTCCTCCAGATCTTCTCCCTGTCTATTGGTGATGCAATTCCCCCATTGACTGCCTCTGGCATTGATGTCCCCACAGTAGATAATATGCCTTTCATCCATATTGAACAAAAGCTGCTATTGTCGCACGTCGACCTTCCCATTTCGCGCATAAACGTTCACGATTACAAGCTGCACTGGCGTCATTATTCTTAATGGTTGCACTTGCAGGGCATCACTGTTCCAGGAAGACATATCGATCTCAGAAACTAGTATGTTGTCGCTGACCAGAATGGCCTATCCGAGGTGCCGCCTGTTAAAGAATCCCTGAAATCCCGCGACATTGACTGTTCCGTCGCCGAGCTGTGTTTCTTGTAAGACTACAATATCGTTTCCGTAGAGTAGTTTTTTCAAGAATGGGTCGGCGTTGACTAAATTATGCACAGTTCCAGTACAGTACTCGAACGTTTCCGATACCCAATCTGTCACATTTTAAACGCCTTCTGCGCGCGCCTGCCCTCTTCCCACGCTGGTCCTTGCGGGTCGTCTGGTCGTCATGTTAGGCTTAACTATCGCCACCGGACGCCGATGATACGCCGAAGGAAGTCCGGGCGCGCGTGCACAAATTCCGTTGCACGGTCCGAACTCCATTTCACCACAAAAAAACACACTTAATCCATAAACATTTCGGAAAAAACACGTTCCATTTTACGGGACGAAGAAATGTCCCGCCATCTTGCTTCAAGGGAACTCACGGCGATGATACTCATGTTTATCCACAATCTTTCGCCTCGTGCTCTGCCAGTCATTTCTGATACTGATGTTTCTCCATTCCTTGTGACGTTGATAATCTTGTGTATTTACAGCTCTCTGTCTCATGTGCTGCCAATCATTTCTGATACTGCTGTTTCTCCATTCCTTGTGACGTTGATAATCTTGTGTATTTACAGCTCTCTGTCTCTTGTACTGCCAATCATTTCTAATACTGCTGTTTCTCCATTCCTTGTGACGTTGATAATCTTGTGTATTTACAGCTCTCTGTCTCATGTGCTGCCAATTATTTCTGATACTGCTGTTTCTCCATTCCTTGTGACGTTGATAATCTTGTGTATTTACAGCTCTCTGTCTCATGTGCTGCCAATCATTTCTGATATTGCTGTTCCTCCCTGCCTTGAGATCAGACTTTCCAGCATCTTCTTTGCTGGTCTCCCTCTGCCTCTCTTCCCCTCCAATCTATGAAAGACGCATGATTTTACCATAACGGGGACTGGGAGTGTCTGTGTCTTCGTCCTGTCATATATAGTTCTAGTTCAGATTTCGGTTTCATTTTCTCCAGGGTGTGTTTTACAAAGCTGTAGTGATATAGTCAGTAACGGACCCTTTTCACTTTAGTCTTTTATGTGCTTACGGTGTCAGACCCATATTTTAATAAACCAACTGGCACTCGGTGGCTGATGAGGTCAGTATCACATCGACTGCCTTTATTTCCCAAGACAATCTTGGTACCATGAGCTGGGAGTCCAGGTAAATGTTAGCCAATTAAAAAAAAATTAATTCCCCCAGTTGCGGATGGAACTCATACCATGCGGACCGACAGACAATCTGTAACAGAGTAGGCTGGATACGATGGCTCGGCGTTCCTAGATCGGGCATGCCTCATTGTTACACAAAACCAATACGCTAGTGTCTTTAGAGGTATAGCAATTTGATAGCACGTGCGCGGTTGATAGTAGACGGTACTACCTGCTTTCTGTTAGCGCCGAATTTTGGGCGGCACTCACCAAATCCGACACCCCATATTGTGCCAACGGCTTCGAGCAGAAGAGCGCAATTGGGAGGGTACAAGCCTTGTCCTGGTGCGGCTGGTCTAGGATCGAAGCTCCGACAGGCGGACAGTTATAGCATTGATTTGCTGATTCGTCAGCTTCTACAGCTTGTCTTCTTCCAGCTATATTGGTGTTACCTTTCCTCTGGAGTGAACTAGTCAGGCCGAGAGAGGGATCATGCTGCTTGGGCAACACATGGTCTCTACAATTCAGCCCAGTCTTTGTGCTATGGAGAGGTCGCTTAAAAAGTCGCTTAAATGTTGACAGGGTCGACTTCTTTACACCGGGTTTATCCCTTATGGCACAGTCTCTTTCCGCAGCGTGGAAAGCATCGCACAAAGAATGAACTCCGTAGCTCCAACGACGACCCTAGGGAGTCTCCGAAATAGTGAACCGTAGGAAGCGGCCCGGAATCGAACCCACAACATTCGGAACCCGAGTAAGAAGGCTTGAACACTTCACCACGGAGATTCTCCGTCTCCATGGAGAGGTATAACTCCATCTCTAGTCTTAGCCGGTCTCGGAATCAAAGCGAGAAGTAGCAGTTAAGGGTTATTAGTCCGTGTATATTGAAGTAGACTTGGGGCGCCACGGGTTGCCTCTTACGGTGGGAGACACCTACAGGTGTCACTGATCAGCTACAACCCGCCTCAAGCTGGGCAGCCCCCGGCCAATTAGGCGCTGATCCGTCTCAGCCTGCCTACTTCATTGGGTGCTTGGGGCTAGGACAATTTCTGAATTGCAGACTGTAAAACGAATGCACAAGGCACTAAAAAGAAAAAAATAAACATAACCTCATGTGTCCGGGGTTTTCCACTGACCTGACGACTATTGACGATATGAAAAGTACGTCTGCTATTGATTCCAGACTAAATCATCTTAATATTGATATTGCTGACCTGCAAAATACTCGCCTCGCTTAGGAAGGGCCATTCAGAGAAAACAATTACACCTTTCTTTGGAAAGGTCGAGGGCAGGAATTGAAATGACAACATGAAGTGGGCTTTGAAGTGAAGAATTCACTACTGGGATTGATTGAAATTTCAGCTGGTGGAAATGAAAGATTGT
Source organism: Cepaea hortensis (assembly GCA_963921405.1). Lineage (NCBI taxonomy): Eukaryota > Metazoa > Mollusca > Gastropoda > Stylommatophora > Helicidae > Cepaea > Cepaea hortensis. The sequence goes on from OY992891.1 coordinate 28,202,498, forward strand.
TATCCCTGCACTTGGCAACCAATTGTTGTTTTGTGTTGTTTTTCACCATCATCACCACATATGCACCGACACTCACCTACTCTGATGATATGAAGGAGTCATGATATGAGGAGTTAGACACTGTGATCAAGGTAGTACGAAAATCTTACTACATGTATATGCTCGGTGATATTAATGCTCGTGTGGGCAAGGGCTCGAGTTCATGGCCAGTGTGCCTTGGAAAATACAACATCGGTCGCATGAATGGAAATGGGCAAAGGCTGCTGGAGCATTACCACCAGTAACGCCATATGTATTACAAACGTCTTTTTTTAAACAAAAGAGCGGCATAAGATCATATGGAAACATCCAAGATCCGGCCACTGGCAACATGTGTGCTTCATCATCACAGGGAGACAATATTTGAATCAAACATGATTAACTCGGAGTTACCACAGTGCTGATTGTGACACTAATCATCCTTTATTTATTGCAAGGATTAGACTAAGAACAAACAAAATAAACACAAATCTAGCCTCGGGATTAATATTATGAACATCAAAGATCCTGATAAGTCCTTTGAGTTCCAAAGCAACGTGAAGACTCTTTAAATGATACATCAGAAAATGACGCAACAAGTAAAAGGTGGTGTACACTTAAGGAAACTCATTACAAAACAGCGGTAGGTGTTTATGACACTGTGGATCATAAGTTTGCAGCAAACAGTAAGATACTGCGGCGATGGTTGATAAAACGATTATCGCTCTCTTAAGAAATAAGGAATAAACAACGCGAAACCACTCAGTGAGGTGAAGCAAGCCAGAAATGATGTACAAGCGGCAGCCAGGCAGGTGCAAACGACTATTGGATCAAGTTATGCGAATGCATTCAAAATTCAAGTAATAAGGTAAACATCAGAGGTATGTATGAAGGGATAAAGAAAGCCTGTAGTCCAATGATCAAAAGAATTACACCACTGAAAGCCTTGACTATAGAAATCATCACTTATAAGAAACATCAGAAGGATAGATGGATAGAGCACTATATGGATCTTTATTCAAGCGAGACCAATCTAGTGGATTATACTAACAACGCCGTAGAAGCCCTACCAACTCTTGACCACTTGGACACACTTCCTACCATAACAGAAGTTAAGTGTGCCATTAATGAACTTGCATCTGACAAGGCTCCTGATACGGATGGTATTGGGTTTCAATAGAGATTATCGGGAGTGGGCAAGCCACACTCACTCTACAGTTCTACCAGCTAATAGAGCTATGCTAGCGAGAAGGACAAGTAACACATCATTTTAAAGATTCAAGTATCATAACGCATTACAAGACCAAGGGGGACGGGAGTGAATGTAACAACTATAGGGGTATCTCACTTCTGTGTATAGTTCGGAAAGTATATGCCGGAATTTTTCTGCGCAGACTTCAAGTCCTGGGAGATCAAATCTACCCCGAATCATAGTATGGGTTTTGACGGAAACGGTCTACCATTGCTATGACAAATGCAAGAAAAATGCCGTGAACAGAAGCAACCACTGCTTATTGCATTCATCGACCTCACACAAACATTTGATTTGGTCTGTCGTGTGGGTCTGTTCAGGGCAATAAAGAAGATCCCACCAACCCTTCTGTCCATTGTGGAATCGTTCCACACAGGTATGAAAGGTTTAATCAAGTTTGATGGTTCAACTTCAGAAGAATTTGAAATCAAGAGTGGGGTTAAGCAAGGTTGGGTGTTATCTCCCACCCTCTTTGGAATATACTTGTGGCTTCTACTGAAGTATTCATTTCGTGATCAGAATGGTAGAATATACATTCTCTCACGCTGGGATAGGGGCCTCTACAATGCTCAGAGATTGAAAGCCAAGACCAGCATTAGGAGGGTACTTATCAGAGAGTTGCTATGTGCAGATGATGCTGCAATTACGACCCATTATGAGGATGAATTGCAACGTCTACTATCTGCATTCTCCAATGCGTGTTCTGAATGTGGTTTAACAATTAATACCCCCCAAAAAAGACACAGATTATGTCACAGGGTGCACATTGGTGACCATTATTATTTATTGACGACGCCGAACTGGAGATAGTGGACCATTTTACATATCTAGGATCAGTGGTAAGTAGCAAATTATCCCGAGATCAGGAAATCAACATCACGATTGGTACGGCAGCAACAAGAATGAATAGCTTAACAAAAAGAGTATGGGAGAACAGGAAGCTTATTGCCAAGATAAAAGTCCTAGTCTATCAAGTCTGTGTCCTTAGTACTCTTCTTTATGGCAGAGAAGCCTGGTCAACTTACTCACATCTTTCATATGAGGTGTCTGAGAAGAATACTTGTATTAAGTGGCAAAACAAATTCACAAATACTGAAGTAATGGAAAGATCACGTTGTAGGACGCTTTGTTCCATGCTCAGTCTTCGTAGACGTAGATGAATACGACACATTAGGAGGATGGATGATAATAGAATACCAAAGGACATCTTTTTTGATGAATTACAGGTGGGTAGGATATCGCGGGCCTGTGAGACCTGGACACTTACTAAACAAGCGTACGTGTTCTGAGAATACCTTGGGTAAACAAAAACAAACATATGCATCCATATATCCACTGAATATTGAAGAGGGTTGGCTATTAAAGATGAAAAAACACAGAAAATTTATATATTTTGGTCACTTGAAACGTCATGAGAGTTTGGAGAGAACAATAATGAAGGCCAAAGAGAAGATGGGTGTAGGATGTGGCGGATGATCTCCAGATGGGTGTATGGACGCGGCACATCTTGCTTGTGATTGAGAAATTTTCCGGAAGGTTGTTATGGGAGCTTGGTTCTGCAAAGGACATGCTACTGAATGAATGAATAAATGAATGAATGAATAAATGAATGAATGAATGAATGAATGAATGAATGAATGAATGAATGAGGAGATCGCGGGGTCGTCCTCTACTACAATACCAAGATGTGTGCAAGCCTGACATGACTGATACAGACATTGATATTGCACATTGGAAGCATGGAGGTTAAAGATCAGTAATTGAATAAAGACAACAGAGAAAATGATTGCAGATAGGTCACACACTTAGTGTGAGAGACGCAAGATGGTGTGTGATGGTGTAAGTGACCACGTGTTCACTTGAATCCATAGCGAACGAACATTTACAACAGGAATTGGTCTGATCAGTCACATTCGCAACCGCGTTGGTTTGAAGTTATTAAGCCGTTTTGAAGAACACTGTAACAAAACTATCCTTTGTCGAGACGGCAAGGTGCCAATGGTTGACCGGGAAGTGCAGGAGGCCAGTTGGGGTTGTTGCGTCGAGTTGAGAGACGTAAACAAGTTGTTCTTGCTGAGTAAAAGTTACAGCGGCACAGGAAGTTTTGGACATTCTCCTGTTCATTATGTCTGGTTCGAGAAGGGCATTTAGAAATTAGAATGCTCAACAAGAAAAGCGTGCTGCATCCCAATTTTCTAGTTTAACGAGAAAAGCGTGATGCAGTCAGTAGCTCGCGGATATTTATGGGTATTTAAGAAGAGGACGTTACATTAGAGGTAGTCAGAGCAAAGAGAGATAGAGGAAGCAGAGTCAAGGATGTAGAGTGAGGAAGAACTGAACAAGGAGAGATGAACAGACAGAGAGTTAGTGATGAAAAGAGGCAAGATTCATAACAACATGCATAGTTCAGTCTGTTACACTGCTACATAGTCAAGCCAGAATATGTGTCCTTTCTCAGCCCCATTGACATTTGTTGCAGAAAACTATGTTGGTTTTATAGACATGACACTATTTATTAGCAGTTTTCTTCCAAGTTCACATCTTGTAGAATAGAGGGCCTATATATTATAGGGATGCTTTCTTATTACTACACCATATTATATGAGTATTTCTTCTACATTAAGCTCAAAAGCTCCATCTTCTCCTTGAGTGCTTAAGAATGAGCCATGACTGACACCCGTACATTGCGACAGGAAAGATGTTTGTTCTTAACAGTTTGACTAATATTTGTGTGCTGGTATTATTATATAAATACATTTACAACAAAGAAGCCACAAAATATAGGTTGTACGATTTATTGACTGGCATATTTCGTTGCATCTTGTCAGGTGCATACGGCAGAGGTATATAGCATATGAAGTGAATAAATGGATTATATTTATGTACTTATTTTTAAGCTCTGTCACGCAATAAATCCTGCAACATATTGTTTGTGGCTACTCTATTTAAATTCACTAAGGGGATACATTAATTGTAATATCATTTACAATTTTACGGTCACCTCCAGGGTATAATACATATGTTGTTTGTCCATAAAGAATGATGATGACCATTCATTTCATCCAGTGGGGTTGAAAGTGTGGAGCCGTGAGTTCTAAGATGGCTGATAAGGCCTATTTTGGCTCGAAATGTTCTTTGACAATGTGGACAAAGAATGCTTGACGTTTCTGGAGGAGGATTTCCTGCATTGGTTTTTCTGTCCTGCCTTTTCTTCACTGTTCTTGCAGTCCTGGTTGCCTCACACGTGACTGCACCCTTGCGTAATGATGCACGCTACGAATTTCGGTCTCTGGCTGCAGTCTCCCAGGTATCATGTTGAATTCCAAAAGCATTTAGTGAGATTTTCAGTCTTTAAAGCGTTTCCTCTGGCCGCCTTGAGAGCGTTTACCACAACGCAACTCGCCGTAAAAAAATCGTTTAGGGAGCCTGTGATCTGGCATGCGAGTCAAGTGACAAGCCCAGCGAATCTGATTCTTCATTAGTAGAGCGTGGATACTGGGCATGGATGCTCTTTCTAGGACTTCAGTGTCTGGGATCTTGTCTTGCCATTTAATATTCAGTAGCTTCCTAAGGCAGACGGTGTAGAAGTGGTTTAATTTCCTAGCGTGTCGCTGATAAACAGTCCAGGTTTCACAAGCATATAGCAGTGTGGATAATACAACTGCTTTGTAGACTTTTAGCTTTGTTTGCAGGCTTATTCCAACTCTGTCCCATACATTCTTGTACAGTCAGCCAAAAGCCGCGCTGACCTTGAAGATTCTTGCATTCACTTCGTCAACGATTGTGGCAGCTTGTGACACTGTGCTGCCAAGATAGGTGAATTTGTCCACAACACTCAGTCTATGACCATTCACTTTGATTTCCGGCACAGTGTGATTAATCCCTGGAGCTGGCTGGTACATAACTACAGTCTTCTCCAAGTTGATATTGAGCCCAAAGTTGGCACAGGCATGTGAGAAAGCTGAAACATTGTGTTGCATGTCTGGCTCTGAGTTGGCCTATAGAGAGCAATCATCAGCAAACAGGAGCTCTCTGACGGTCTCGCTGTCAATTGTTGTTTTAGCTTTCAGCCTTCTGAGATTTAATAACGTTCCATCCATTCGGTAGTTGATGTCTATTCCAATGTCGTTGTTCTCGAAGGCATTCGTCAACATAGCTGAAAACATGAGGCTGAACAGTGTTGGTGCCAGGACACATCCTTGCTTCACCCCATTAGTGACAAGAAATGGCTCAGACATGTTCACCATTTTCCTGTACTCTTGCCTGCATACCATCATGAAATAGCCGCACTATTTGGACAAACTTTCGTGGACAGCCATATTTTGCCATAATCTTCCACAGTCCTTCTCTGCTGACTGTATCAAAAGCCTTGGTAAGGTCAATGAAAGTGGAGAACATTTCGCAGTTTTGTTCCTGACATTTCTCTTGCAGCTGCTTAGCAGCGAAAATCATGTCAACAGTTCCTCGTTCTTTTCTGAAGCCACAATGACTCTCAGGAAGAAGACTTTGATCGAGATGGGCCGTGAGGCGATTGAGAAGAATTCTGGCGAGTATCTTCCCTGCAATTGAAAGCAAGGAGATGCCTCGGTGGTTGTCACAGGATTGGCGGTTTCCTTTACGTTTGTAAAGGTGGACTATTGACGCGTCCTTGAAATCTTGTGGCATGGTCTCGTTCACCCATATGCCATATTTATAATACCTATAATGGTACGGTCACCTCCTGTGTATAACATGTACAATTTGACTGTCATCTCCTGTGTATAATATCTATAATTTTGAGGTAATTTCCTGTGTATAATATCTATAATTTTGAGGTAATTTCCTGTATATAATATCTATAATTTTACGGGCACCTCTTGTGTATTGTGTCCATAATATGACTATCACCTCCTGTGTATAATATCTACAATTTTAGGATTATGTCATGTGTAAAACATGTACAATTTTACTGTTACCTCCTGTGTATAATATCTAAAATTGTACGGTCACCTCCTGTGTATAACATCCACTATTTTACAGTCACCTCCTGTTGATAACATGTACAATTTTACCGTCAACCCCTGTGTATAACATCTACCAGTTTACTGCCACCTCCTGTGTATAACATCTAAACTTTTACGGTCACCTCATGTGTATAACATTTACAATTTTACGGTCAGCTTCTGTGTATAATATCTACCATTTTACGGTCACCTCCTGTACAGCTGAACCTGATGATACAAAGTCTACACCGAGAGTTTGAAGCACTTCTGGACGAGCATGTGTTGGTAAACCTGACGGATTTGGAGATTATGAGAGAAAAGGTGAGACCGCTGTTTAACTGTGTGCACTTTGCTCCACTTAGAGTTGTGAGCATGTGGACTGGAAGATATATTTCAAAGACTGTCCAGGTTGCGGACTAATGTGTTTTTCCCTGCGCCTTCTTGATCAATGCCCACAACTGCAATCTCTCTTCAATATTTAGAATTAACACATTTGTGAGACTAGTTTGTTGTTCCTTCCAGCTTCTCACTAAGTACTGAAATCCTCGCCTTCATTTGGGATTACAGTGGTGAGCAGGATAAACTTCATGGAGGCGAGGGATGCATGGGCATGAGAGGTGTTTCGTCTATGTGAATCTTTGATTCCTATCATACCCCGGTACGAGCATAGATTGTATGGGACGACTTTTCTTTATGGCAGTGAAAGCAGTCCACTTACTCCGACCAAGAACAAGAATTCAACAGCTTTCATATGCGGTGTCTGCGAAGAATACTTGGCATTAAGTGTCAAGATAGGATCACCAATACTGAAGTATTGGAAAGATCGAGTGGTGTGAAGGTATGTCATATGCCCAGTCTTCGCAGAATTAGATGGATAGGGCACATTGGGAGGATGGACGATGGTAGAATAACTCAGGACATCTCTTTTCTGTGAATTACAGATGGGTAAAATCTTAATCGGGGTCTACTACTGTACAAATATGTGTGTAAGCGGGACATGATTGATACATGCATTGGAATTGCACTGTGGGAGCATGTCGTCGCTGATCGCTTTGCATGGTGTGAAAAGATCAGGAATGGAATAAAGACAAAGGAGCAAATGATTGCAGATAGGTTGCACACCGAGCGTGTGAAATGTTAGATAATACGTGATATTGGAAATGACCATGTGATAACATGCACTAATTGTGGCTCAAATTGATCTTTCCAATCACATTCGTTATTATTTCTCTGGAACCGAGAGATCAAAAGAAATACAGAGAGACCTAACCACACACGGGGATGAGATTTAAAGACAGAGATGAATAATGGGGACCTGCAGGAAATACCAAAAGATAAGACTGTTTCGCACGAGTTGGCTGAGGTGCAATGCTTCCGTGAGGGACAACGAACACAAGAAGTAGAAGATAAGAACAACAACACCAAACAGACACAACAACCTAACAAATGAAACAATACATTGCAATGGGAATTTATATATGTACCATATTGCCATATACCTGTTGGCTTGACAGAAAGTAATACCCTAACACATCCGACTTGGTTTTAACGGAAATCCAAAGAAATAACGTTGTGATTACATTACACTAACCTGTATTGATCATGGGCGTTCTTTGCACAAAACAGGACTCAAAACCCCTAACCCAAAGACCACCCATTCACAAATAAGCCGCTAAACCTTCTAGCTACTAATGCCTTTTGACAACAAACCCGCAACTTGATTCTAATGCCCGACCCTACCTATCGCCATCCCTCGCTCTAAATGTCTTCATGACAATCACTTCTTCGGTTCTCTATCTTACACAAATGGTGTGCACCATGCATGCACCAAGCCGTGCGTAAACCCAACACGCACTGTGCTGGTAGCTGTGTTCTATATTAGATTTAGTCAATAGGTGTAATATGGGGCTGTGACATCCATCCCCTCTCTCAAATTTGGCATTTTTTTCTGACTACAGAAATGTGACAAACACTGTCATGTTACTTTATTGAACAAAAATATACTTTTAAAGTCTCAAATATATATTAAACTCATAATCATATTATAAGATTATATAAGATTATGTACTCCTTACTTAAGGTGAATGTCTTATCTATATGCAATGCTTGTGTACTAACAAGAAGACATAAGATATTGTCATATTCGTCAGGGTGTTGGGAATGTGGGTACAGGACATAGTGAGGACAAGGGACAGAATAGAGTCAGGACTACATAGATAACGACATACAAGACATAGGTAAGGACATCTATAGTATAGTCGATAGATTAGAGACAGGACATAAGTCAGGTCACAGAGCGGTCATAAGACAGGACATCTACAGGACTGTAGATAGAGTGGAGACAGGACCTAGGTGGGGACACATACGTGTCATAAATAGGACACCGACTGAGTGATAGGAGGGGACATAAGTTCACGGGACACTGCCCTGAACGGACTAGACGTCAGTAAACTGAATAACCTAGCCTAACACGGGCGGACTGCTGTATTATGTGGCTGCTAGGACCGCACGGGGGTCACGAGCAGCACGGGGTCCAGGACCACGAGTCCAGCCGACCAGTCTGAGAACGCCAGACGGGACTCAGACAGTTTCAGGGGAAGGACGTTGTGTTTTCTAGAGCGAGTGAATAGCTTTTGCGAGAGTGCTAGTTTGTAGATAGCGAGTGTAGGACTTGTGTATTTGACTGTGTGCTATATGCGTTTGTAAGGCGGCATTTGTATATATCTGTCATCAATTTACCGCCTGTGTGCTCATTGTAATATGATCAAGTTCGTCTGAATAACGTGTGAGAATAACCTTATGCACGACTGATGTTTTCTTGAGTGCATAAGAAGCAGTTAGAATGCATGTGTGCGTGTGAGACGCTGAGAGGCTAAAACTGAATTGGTGTCAGAAGTGTTCAATCTGTGATTGAGTGAATCCAGCCGGAGTGGGTGAGAAAGGCTAAAACTGAATTGGTGTCAGAAGTTACTAATCTAATTATTGAATGAATTCAAAAGCCGGAGTGTGTGAGAAAGTATAAAACTGAATTAGCCTGAGTGTGTAAAATTAAAGAGGGCTTGAAAGTGAAAATCTGAAAGATAAACGAAACGGAAGGAAATGGAATGAATACTGACTGAAGGTGAAAACAGATGTACATTTGATGAATTGCTATGAAATTGACATGCGTAATGTTTTCAGGTTGACGTTTCAGTTGATGTTCCACTGGTGTTGAAAACTACAGTACATAACTAAACACGACAGAAGACAAGACGACCGACAAAACTCACAAACACATATTACGCATTTGATCCCTCTCCTCTGAAAGTTTGACTTGACAGACACAATTTATTCTTTCGATACAAATTGTTGCTTCTCCGCACAAAAGAAATATGGCTGTTTAATAGGGGTGATGTCAACGGCCCAAATACTGTGATAAACTCGAGCATAAAGTCATCCTCTAGTAATACGGTGAAAACCCAGAAGATTACAAAGATCAGATAAGTACCCCATTTTTCGATATTGGGTGTTAAAGTAGCACCTTATTTTTGTTTATTGCTGTAAGTTAACATCTGTAATGTTGCACTGCATTGTAGACATTGAATTATTATTATAAACTGTAAATTGTGAACATAATCTGTAACAATGTCAACATTGAAAGAGTGCATTGAGGCAGGGAAAGATCTAGGGTATAGTGGAGACAAACCAGAAGAATATGCAGTGAAGAAATATAAAAAGCATACTGATAGAATGGCTGTGATTGAGAGGGAAGAAAGGGCACAAGAACGCTTACATAAGAAAGAACTATCACAGACCCGGTTGAAGATGAAAGAACTGGAAGTCGAATCACAGGCGCATATTGTAACTACAAAATTGAAACGTAAGGAAGGGGAAAATAAGTACAATAAGTATAAAGGCATAGTTAAACCATTCTGCCCAAGCGACTACATTTCTGCATGGTCTGAGAACTTTGAGTTCCAAATAAAATACAAAGAGATTCCGAACGCACATTGGGCCATAATCTATATGAGAAATTTATCAGGAGATCCTGTGAAGGTCATAAAATCTATTCCACAAGAACTGAGGGAAGATTATGACAATATACACCAACGTATCATGCAGCACTTTTTGTTAGATGCACCAGGGTTTCAGGTACAGTTCTCTAAACTAAAACCCAAAACTAATCAGACATTCATTGATTACGTCTCTCACGTGCAAGATATTTATAATAAGAGGCTGAACGCTGCGAAACTAAATAAAACCTATGAAACGATAAGAGATTTAATGATAATGGACACAATCATTTAATCAATCCCAACCCCTTTTGCAAAATTTTTACAACAGTCTGATGTTGAATCTGTAGAAGAATTAGAAAGAAAGGGATCAGCTTATTTCTCGTCCAGTAGGGAGATATTTAGTCTAAACAACAACGAAAATAACATAGGAGCAGCAGCAGACACTAGACCACAGAAACCATTTAGACACAGAGAGAAACAGAGATCCAATTCCCCTCAATGTTCATACTGTAATTTTTCTCATTTTCAATATGAAATGTGTGATGCAAATCCGGGGTATGCAGCTCACCTAGATATGATGGTAAAATAGCAGCAAGGCAAAAGAGAAACTTACCGGCGTACTGTAAAATGTTATTTTTGCAAATCGTTCGGGCACTATAGCTCTAGGTGTCAAGGTCGCCAGAGATTGAGAAGTGTGAATGCAGTACTCATTGGCTCATCTTCTGAGAGCGAATGTGAGGATGAAGGAATGAAAGAAATTGAAGATAATGCTTTAGCAGCAATTGATATTCTAAATTATGATAGATGTTAAACATGTCATAAGTTTCATGAGGATGGGGTATTAAAATGCGGACATACAATCACAGTGTCAAATGAAACTGCCAATACAGTAATTTCCAACATAGAATAATTAATCGTCCACAAGGGCATGGTTAATGACAAGCCTTGTCAAGTTTTCCTCGATTCCGGCACTACTTTAATTAGTTTAAGGAAAGAGTTTGCTAACGCAGAAGATTACACAGGTGAGCATGTAAATTGCCGAACATTTTCAGGCAATGTAGAGAAATATCCACTGGCTACAGCTCACATTTGTACACCCTTCCGTACAGGCGCATGTATGTGTGCAATTCTAGATAACTTGTGCATAGATCTAATTATAGGGTGTTTACCAGACGTAAAATACTGCACGCACAAAGAGATTAATGCCTGGGATAAAGGCATTTGAAAGAAAAGCCAGTAATGAAAGTAACTGCCACTGATAAAGAATTAAGTAATCAAGAACAGCAACTGAAATTAACAAACCCAAGGGACGCAACTACTCAAAATACCACAAAACAGCTTAAAGTATTACAGAACACAGATCTATTTCATGGAAATTATGGTGACGTTCTAAACAAACTTATTACGAACCAAACTATTAAACCCACAGAAAGTTACACTATTATTACAATAACTGCACAGGGAAACAGTGACACAGACAGACAAGATACACACACGACAACCCAAACACCGTACGTAGAAAGAAAAGCAGATGCCATGCAATCTAGTTCTAGCAGACAACACAGTCTGAAACACACGGACATTAACACATCACATAATGACATGTGTTTCAAGGGACATAACAAAAGTAACGAAAATCAGAACGTAAGCCTGCGAATATGGCGCACAATCAGTTCCATTGCAATTGTAGTACTAATGTTGCTAAAGTTTATATTGACAGCATGGTGTGCTTACCAACTACAAACAACACCAACTACGTGTCTACTGATTACCAGATTCATTGTGCTTGCATCTTTTGAAATAGTGTATAATGTTCCACGATTTTTGTATGAGATCAGATGTGAAACCAAAATTGCCATCTCATTTCAAGGGAATGCAAAACCTATAAATGTAAGTTATGTACAAATTGTGAAGTATTTTGTTTGCATGGAAAAATTGATTGGACTCACTGTGAAACCAACAAAAGTGGAGTTCGCATTTGAAGAAATTGAATTTCTAGGCCATAAAATATCTAAAGGCCACTTGAGTACTGATGATAAAATCGTGACAAAGATTCTAAATCTCACGATGCCAACAACTAAGAAGCAAGTGACAAGCCTTTTAGGCCTAGTGAACTATTACAACAAGTTCATACCAAATGTGGCACAAATTACCAGCGCATTTTCAGATTTGTTAAGAACCAAGTCAAAAATCGATGTAAAGCTGCTACTTTAAAGAACGCAATGTCACAACTGAAATTTATTTCAGTAATATTCCTATGTTGCGCCTCCCTAATAAAGACCGTTCTTATACCCTCAGAACTGACGCGAGCACCACGACCACCTCAGGGGTTCTGCTCCAGGTCTACGATAAAACATACCATACAAAAATTTACGTCAGCAGGAAACTGACCCCAGCAGAATCACGGTATGCAGTGTCTGAACTCGCAATTGTCTATTGTATTACTAAATTAGCTAAGTACCTTGACGGGACACATTTCTTCGTCGAAACTGATAATTCCCCGTTGATGATGATCGAGAAGGGACAACCGAAGAACAACCGCATTCTACAAAATTACTCGTTTTCAATCAAACACATCCGAGGTTCCAAAAACACTCTAGCCGATTTGCTAACCAGACCCTCAGACTTGGCAGTCGAGCAGAGCAACGACGCGGCATCATCTCCGTCATCTGGAACGCCTACATAGTTAATTAGTGTAGATAGTTAGATTATTTTAGTTAGATGGTTAATGACATAACATGCTATAAGTTCAACTTATTTTTATTGAAGCTGCACAGTCAGACAAACTTTTCGTTCGTCATCCAAAGGATAATATAGAGTTGTACATGTAGATAAATTTGCTATAAGTTTAAATTCGATATAGTTAGAAGTGTGAAATCTTAGTTAATTACATGGTAAATGAAAGTAATAGTTATTCTAGAAACAAAGGAGTATATGATGAATTACATTTTTCTAACGAGACTACTTGATAAACATTATTAATATTATGTCCTCGTGCAAAATATTGCATAAATTCTGAATTAAATACTGTGATAAATTCCTTAGTTTTCATAAATAACAGAAAGAAAACAGTAACAACAGTTTGATTTAAGGGAACAAATACAGTTCTCATATAGCCATTTAATTTAGTTAAATTATAGTTCTTTCGTTATAACACCTATTAGACCTAATGACAAAAATATTATGGCATTTTTGTTTCCCTTAGTATTGCTCAAAGCAATCAAACAACCTTGTAAATAAGCTAAGTGTAACATAGAACTTATTGCTATTACAAGATTACAGTGATAAGTATAAATCAGCTCGTTAATTAATGTCAAAACGTGCTTATGTTTATTTCAACATGATAAATATTTTTAATAATGCATTTTACAGCTGAGTGAGCGAAAAGTGTATAAAAGTATGAATGAATGCATTAAAACGTGAAGTTTGGAAATTAGTGCGCTTTTTTTTTTGCACACAAAGGTTGTTTATAGTGACTTGTCTTCGTCTGCTGTGTAACACATATGAGCGTGCAATGATTTTATAAGTGTTTAAGTTAGAATTACATTGCAACTATGGTTATATTTTCAAGAATCCCAGTTCGGCGACTCATCTCAAAAAATTAAGCATAAGCCTTCACTTGTGAGATGTAGAAACCTACCTGTGACGCTTGAAAAGCTAAAGTACATAGGTTATAAACATACACCTATTTTTGTAATGTAAACACACACTAAATATAATAGAACACTCAAATAAACATTATACGAACATATAACGTACAAACACCAATTTTGAAGTAAGGGAGATCACACTTATACAAGGGACACAATTGATTAATAGGGATTATGAATACACATATGAAATATCTATTAACAAACGGAAGCTAGATAGGTGGAGATCAGTAGACACAGATCTTGAAGAAAGATGTTGAGATTACATTTTACGGAAGCCATGGATAATATATCCATGATTTATCTCTGTAATAGGGAACCTAGCCTAACACGGACGGACTGCAGTACTACGTGGCTGCTAGGACCGCACGAGGGTCACGAGCAGCACGGGATATAGGACCACGAGTCCCACCGACCAGCCTGAGAACGCCAGACGGGTTCAGACAGTTTCAGGGCAAGGACGTTGTGTTTTCTAAAGCGAGTGAATAGCTTTTGCGAGAGTGCTAGTTTGTAGATAGCGAGTGTAGGACTTGTGTATTTGACTGTGTGCTATAAGTGTTTGTAAGTCGGAATTTGTATACATCTGTCATGAATTTACCGCCTGTGTGCACAATGTAATATGATAAGGTTCGCCTGAATAAAGTGTGAGAATAACCTTAAGCACGACTGATGTTTTCTTGAGTGCGTAAGAAGCCGTTAGAATGCCTGTGTGCGTGTGAGATGCTGACAATATTAGTTGTGGCCTTCCATGTCATGATTAGTCAGGACTCAATACTAAAGCGACCTATCACATAGAAGTACTGGTAGGTGAATTGGCCATGTGTAACCATATTCGAAAATGACTGCCGATTCCATCAGAGATAAACTGTATGTTTCGTGGGGGATTATTGTGTTGACATTCTGGCGGCGGCTTTATGCACAGTGTATCTGTGCAGGCTGTTGTTTGTCGAGACTTCTGTCTTTTCCACTTTTCAAATTGGGCAGTGGGGAGCGTTTTGTGTGAAATTCACTGGCACAGGAACGGAGCATAATGGGGATGAACCGTTGCTGTGAAGTTGGAACCGTGACTAACTAACTAACTAACTAACTAACTAACTAACTAACCATATTCGAACAATGTCTTTTGTCTAATATAGACTAAGCTATACGGATTATTTGAGTGACCGCATCTGTGTCATGCAGGCTCAGGCTACGATCTCCCCAACTCACATTTAATGAGTTTAGCTTAATGTCTCTTAGCCATTGTTAGGAAACATCAAAGACGATGTGCCTTCCAGTCTTCGCAAGACCAACACTCAAGTCTCCGGTCTCATATCTCCAAAACATGGGCAAACCACCCATCAGATGTCATAACACAATTATCCCCACTCCTCCCTTGCAATGTATTGACCCCCTGGGTATCGGTTGATCCTTTGACTATTGTATGGTTACCACAATACTTGTGAGTAGCATTTCCTGCATGTACAATTGCCATTTTCTTAAGTGACATAGGTAAGGTGCCAATGTAATGGGATGATACATCTACAACTTTCGGATACACTTTCATACTTCTACCGCAAACTTAATTATACAGTAATGTTTGTTAAATGTCAATTACTGGGTATCTCAATTTTCATTAATGTTTATAATACCATTAACGAAAATGTATACCAAATATTGATCTTTAACATAGCTGCAAATTTTTACAAAAAAACGAATAATGCAATATCCACGAAATCATACATACCAGAACTTTAATAATAATATAATAAGAAGTAAAGGAAACACATATCACCGCAGTGTGCAATGACCAATATATGGTACTTCATATATGGATTTGTTTAGCTTCTTGATCAGGTAAAGCAAAGGTGGTGCACTTAGTGACTGTTTGTTTGGCAGAGATTTCATCTTGTTATGATATGCTATAAACGACTGACGTAGCTTACACATTTTTTATGGTGACCGAAATCTTCTTGATTATCACAAAAGTCCACATATAGAACCGTAGTAATTTTGAACCGAGAACTTGAGAATATTCAATTCAAAAAATTGTGGTGGCAGATCCACGAGATATGGCTTGTATCTGTAATATCCGACTGCCTGAGAGTTTTCATTTTTGTTCTTCAGCATTCTGCTCTCTTCATACACAGCAGAGTGTTGCATGTTGATGAATGCCGTTTCCACCAGATGTTGAAATTAAATTATGATACGTTGCGCTAAATGTTCTGAATAACTGCATGATTACAATCTTGAATGCCTTTTTTGTTTTCCTCGTGTCCATCCTGTTTCAGGATATTGCGGTCAACATCAGCATCTTTCAGCTGTATGTTGATTCCTAGGCTAGATTACGCTCATGAGCACACCACGACTTTCTGAGCAACCGGCTCCATACTCTCGTAGGTCACTGGCGCAACTCGAACCGCTTCCAATTCTCGTGCGCTCACGTCAACCACGAGAGTATTCGGGGTAACGGAGAACGCTGCTAACACCTCGGCCAGGGAAACCGGCCTTGAATGCCTTTGAATATTAATATTATAGACGAGTTCTAAGAGTATCTTGAATAAAGAAAAGAAAAGCACCCTTACTTCCAGAGCTGAATACCGAAGAAGGTTGGCTATTAACGACAATAAAACAAAAACACAAAGTACACACTGAACTATTTTGGTCACTAGAAACGTCACGAAAGTTTGGAGAGAACAATAATGGAGGGGTATATGCCTGGGATGAGAGGAAGAGGAAGGCCAAAGAGTAGGGTGTGGCGGATGATCTCCAGATTGGTGTATTGGACGCGGGATATCTTGCTTATGACAAGAAGTATTCCGGAAGGTTGTTATGGGAGCGCTGTTCTGCAAAGGATAATTAATTAATTAAGGGTTGTTAAGATTTAAAATTATAGAAACAATGTTGTCATCACTTGTGATGAACACGTTAGAAATAGTGTGTTCCAAACAATCAATGTGTGAAAATCCAATGATTACTTTAGCTGGTGTGTCTGTCAAGCATAATAATTTAATGCTGTCCAAAACTGTCTCAATATTTTAAATGGGGGTTGTCATCTTGACGAAGGTCGCTGGTGCGTTAACTAATCATACATTCGAATAGTCCTAGTGGAGTAGCACACGCTGTTAGTTGTGTCGATTCGTCGGTCATGGGTATTTGCCAATACCCCTTGGTCAGCTGCAATTAGGAAAACGCTTTACAGTTCGCTGGATCAGATATGAGATCATGATAGTCAGGGATATGTTATGCGCCAAGCTTAGTAATATCATTTATTTTACAAAAATCAACACACTCTCATGATACGAACTTTTTCTTGACAATCAGTGATTCAGTTTATGTTTTCCATAAATAAGTTTAAAATGGTTAAGAAGAGAAGCATCTTGTCTTTGTGAGGAAGTGGCAATGCGTATAACCTTTATTTGTTGCTACAACAATAGGGTCTCGAGTATCAACCTGGGTCTTACAGTCTTTCATGTTCATCATTGTTCTGATGACGTCCTTTCTCTGAAAGTATGTTTTATTCCATTACCCAATCTCTTTGTCAGAACACCAAGCCTTGCGCAAACCCAATCACATAATGTGCTAGTAGTTATGTTTTATATTAGATGTAGTCACCAGGTAATATGGGACAGTGACACATGTGAAATCAGAGAAATTCAAAAATGAAGATATGACGACAAAAGTGGGGGTTTTAGCAGCGCTAGATTTCATCAGAAAACCGCAAGTTAAAAGGTTTAGCCTTATAACTAGGCTACCGGCTAATAGTATACCACAACAAGCAACGAGTTACAGATGAAATGGAACCTCAAGAAGAGACCATCCATGTAAACGATGGACAGGGTAAATAATAATTGATGGGAATCGTGACATAAGAAGCCCACAAGCGGCTCTTCCCTGTTGTTTTGCTTCATTTCGACACTACAAGGTACAAGTGAAACAAGATTAGATGTGATCGGGCAAAGGAAATTATACTATTTCTGAAATACTTAAAACATATAGTTACAGATGTTATTTGTCTGTGGAGTTGTTGTAATACCTACGGTAATCTCACATTTAAAAATGCAATCTTCCTGTTTATAAAACATTGGTTTGAACCACCTAATTACTACAACCTCTGTATTTTTGAGGAATAGTTTATTGTTCTCTACTACAATATACGAAAGAACTTTTCTTTGTTAACTTTAATCCCGCAATTTAACAGTTGTCGAGGGATGCCCGAACTTGGAATTTTATTACTTGCCGACTGTGCAGGGATTCTTGATTATCTGTGAACTCTCTTTCCCATCCATAATGGTATATGTTCGTTGGGATATCAAATGCTCTACAATCTTACATACACGACTTTATGCTTTCAATATTTCGATAAAAGTATAATTCAAATACACACCACATATGACATATATGTTGCCGTACGCACGTGACGAGATGCAGCGAAATATGCCAGACAATAAATCTTGCACCTTATTGTTTTATGGCTTCTGTTGTTAAATTCACCAAGGGAATACATTGTTTTGGCTGTATATGTGTTTACTTGATAGAAGTACAGTATTAAAAATCAAGACTAAAGTCTGCACTAATAGTATCTGTAGGAACAGAACACGCCATTCACTTCATATTAATTATCTAACGCAGAACAATGCCATGAAAACTGTGCTGGAGTTTCACTCACATGCAATGAACGACTCTTTTCTGGAAAATTATTATTCAAACGTGAGTATCTAAAACCCACATACTGTAGTATCTGGAGACCTGCTGTTCAAAAGTAAGTTTCTAAAACCAAAGTTCTAGTATTTGGAAACCTACTTTTCAAAAGTAAGGATCTAAAATCAACCACTCTAGTATTTGGACACCTAATATTCAAAGGTAAGAATCTGAAAACCAGCTACTCGAGCATCTGGAGAATTAATTAATTAATTAATTAATTAATTCATTCATTAATTAATTCATTCATTCATTCATTCATTCATTCATTCATTCATTCATTCATTCATTCATTCAGTAGCATGTTCTATGCATAAACTCGCTCCAATAACAATCTTCCAGAAAACCTATCGATCATAAGCAAGATGTCCCGCGTCAGATACACCCATCTGGAGATCATCCGCCACATCCTGCACCCATCTTCTCTTTGGCCTTCCTCTCCCTCTCTTCCCAGGCTTATACCCCTCCATTACTGTCCTCTCCAAACTTTCGTGACATTTCAAGTGACTAAAACATCTCAATTTTCTTTGTTCAAAAGTAAGTTACTGCAACCAAAAACTGTAATATTTGGAAACCCACTTTTCAAAAGTAAGTATCTAAACCCATCCACTCTAGTATTTGGGCACCTACTTTTCAAAAGTAAGTATCTGAAAACCAACTACTCGAGCATCTGGAGAATTCATTCATTCATTTGTTCAGTAGCATGTCCTTTTTAGAGTGTTTCATTGAATTCGATTGATTTTTCTATAAGTTGTCTAATAGCAAAAACCAAAAAAAAAAAAAAAAAATAGCATCCGTGCATCCTTTGTTTTTCCTAAATCCACGTTGTGTTTTGCTTAGCTGGGGTTCTATAGTAGTTCGTAATCTGTTCTCAAGAATTTAGCAAAATATTTTCCCAGTATGACTCAACAGAGAAATGCCTCTGCATAGTGTGCAATCTCTTGTGCTGCCTTTGTTTTTTCCAATTCAGATAATTATGGCGTTTCCCCAGTCTCGTGATGTCTGTTGTTCTACCCAAACATGGTGGAATAGTATATGTAGCCATGCTGTTCCTACCTCTCTTGCTGCTTTAATTAGTTAATTTGGTATATATAGACTACATACGGCTTGATTTAACTCAGAAGAAAATTAACCAACTAATGTGAGAAGTTCTAGAACAACCACCTTACAACCCCAACCATGTGAGCACCCTATTGCAGATGCTACAGAGTCTATCGTTACTCGTCTGTCACCTCTAATCATCTCCTCTATGCGCTGTATGGATGCTTCTGTTGCAATATCAACAGGACGACCATATCGGATTTCATCAACAATTTTAGAGAGTCCTTGAGAAAATGTTTCTACCCAGCTATGCACCGCTTTACGGGACAAACATTTGTCAGCATAAACAGGAAGCATTTCCTTATGAATGTCTTTGCAAACAGTCCCTTTGTCCACACCATGCGCACAACAGCACTTTGCTCTTTGGTTGTACACTCCATAAGTACAGTCGCCATTTTGTTTATGCACTGCGCATGCGCATGAGACACCTAGCGCTACCTGGCGAAGGGGAATACAAAGTTCGATGTTGCTGTCACCCAGTTAACCTGTAGAAAACACCAACTACATTTACATACCATCCAACAGAACTGTGTGACTTACTAATTGACTCGCCGTCGCACACACACACACACACACACACACACACACACACACACACACATATATATATATATATATATATATATATATATATATATATATATATATATATATAAAGAGAATGTTTGTGTCTTTGTGTCTTCGTGTGTACTTTATGCGTTCCCGAACGGTCCATCCGATTGAGATGAAATTTTCTGCAGATGTTCTTCTCATTCCCGCGCAGCGGTCTGGTTCGCAATATCAGTCCCGCGTCTAGCGTTCGTTGTTTCGGATGGCTGTGTGAGGTGCACCAAACTGGGATCTTCCCAGCCAACGGAAGTTAGCGAGGCAGGCGTTTCGAGAATGTAACCGCATCATGCAGCTAGGGTCGTGGTTTGAGCGGGCAAAAGAGAAAATGTGTACGTTGGTTCGACAATGTCTCGATAAGCGCCCACTCTATCTCTCGATGAGTAGTGGGCCTGCAGTCAGTGAGCTGGTATAGCTTTTCGGTCAGTCCTGCCGGCGTAGTTGAAAGCTCGTCGGTAGGCGTCCAGTGGTTTTGCATGTATCACCTTGTACCGAGAGGGCGCGCTTTAACGATGCTACTCTTCGCTTGCGTGTACGTGAACGTCTGTCCTGTCAGTGGTCATATGCATGCGAACTGATGAGTCTCAGCCGTAAATCGGGAGATTTGTTTGCAACTTAGACGAGCAATATCTTCTGTGGACAGATTCTCGCTAACCGCATGTGTTGTGATCTGTTCTGGCGGTCAGTCCGTCTATCCGATGGATATCGGGTTGATCCTATCGGTAGTCATACGCTCATACGCTTGTCGCTACGCTTGTCTTATAACTGAAAATTAAAGGAATTGATTGAAGGGCCGTTGCACGAGACTCTGGGCTACTATTTGTATGTGAGAGTCACTATATACAGGGATAACTGGCCTGTGGCAGCCTCATGTCCACTGCATCTGTCGCAGCCTCACGTCCACTGCATCTGTGTCCGTCTCTTGCCATGCACTCCACTGGAACCAGATGGACGCAGACAAGAGAGTGAGTTCGACGGAGTTGCGCAACCACTTCCTCACTATAATCCAAACTAAAGCGCAAGTCATTCGTTGTTCATCAAATCAAATCAAAAGATGCAATGAATGAATGGTCCTCATCATTCGTGATGAACGAACCTCCAATTTACGTAATAAATTAACATTAATTAAAATATTACTAAGGGAATTAACTTAAGAATAGTTATATCAAGGGACATTACTTTTAGTAGCATTGTTATTTTATGTAATTTAAATAATTAATGTATTTTTCTCAAAGTTTTATAAAATGTTTAAAGAATTTATTTACAGGCATATGCATTATAAAAAAGAGATAAATACTTTAAGGCATCTTTAAAGTTTTCGTAAAAATAATAGAACTATTTTAGATACATGAAAATTTTCGAACCCATTTTGCCCGCAACGTGAACGGGAAGAGCCGAACATATACTCTGTGCACCACAGTCGTATCTGGTAGTGATAAGTGATAAACAAAGTAATACAAACTTTGCATCTTCAAAGTTTTCGTAAAGTTAATGGATCTATATTAGATACGTGAAAATTTTCGAACCCATTTTTCCAGCAACGGGAAAGGGAAAGGGCCGAAAATAGACAGACAGACAGACAGCTACCTTGTGTTGATTGCTAACAATGGTATGAGTGTCGCACGTTCAGAAAGCAATGGCAAACTACTGAATTTAAACTTGCCTCGTAAATAGCAAACAAATAAACAATAATGTGGCTGATTGCGACGTCCTGCAACTAACTAATGTTTCAGATTGTCAAACGCTATTGTGTAGTCTAAGACACATATGTTTTGTCACTTGTATACTTCTTTTTGATAGTATCTTGAGATCGTCTACAGTTGTTTGTGCTTTCTCTCTAAACGTCAACATTGTTCATCGCTAATGTGTTTGTATTTGTGTGTGTGTGTGTGTTTATGTGTGTCTATGTGTTTATGTGTGTCTATAGTATGTGTCGTTGTAAATTTAGTATGATAGAGAATTCACGAGAGTTTACATAGGAGTTACACAGTGTAAAATCTGCTGAAACAATGTAAGTCATAGGCAATTGACAGATGAGTGTGTAGTAACTTGTCAGCGGTGGAGAAGTGGCACTATCGAAGAATTCTGAGAACACACTGAGCTGATAGAAAAGTATATTGTCATTAGTTATCAGACATTAGTCACAGTTCAAAGATCAGGGCAACAGACCACACCAAAATGCTCTATTCTTGTGTCGGCGAATATCATACAAAACATTCCTCACTGTCTCATATGAGAAGTGCAACAGACATCAGTCCCGACAATTCAACAGCGCGCACAGCCATGCATGCATAATGCCGCTACCAGAAAGCCAACTACAGTAAACCGCCACTAGAACTAGGTTAAACTTAGATGAAGCAACCGTCAATAGAAAAACCAGTAGTTGCACACACATTACTGCATAAGGTGCACTACCTAGTTCAGCAACCGGCTAACCGCATATGTATGAACAGGCAGTTGATACACAAACAACCGCGGGATGATGAAAATGCATTCACGTGAAATTCACAGCTCACAGTGTTGCGCTGCACGCAACGCTCAGTAGCTTGGTGACAGAACCATGTACTACAAGTCCAACATTGGGAAAGCAAACCGTAGCTAGAAGCACACCGACGCCAAGGCCCACCTAGACGAAGATGAATATCCAAACCCTCTTGCGAATGGAATTATAGAAATAGGTACTAAACATTCTTATTAGGATCAAAGTGAATAATGTCGCCACAGAGGTCTTATTCTTTTCGTTCTTCTTCTTCTTCTTCTTCTTCTTCTTCTTCTTCTTCTTCTTCTTCTTCTTCTTCTTCTTCTTCTTCTTCTTCTTCTTCTTCTTCTTCTTCTTCTTCTTCTTCTTCTTCTTCTTCTTCTTCTTCTTCTTCTTCTTCTCTTCTTCTTCTTCCTCTTTCTCTTCTTCTTCTCTTCTTCTCTTCTTTTCTTCTTTTCTTCTTCTTCTTCTTCTTCTTTCTTCTTCTTCTTCTTCTTCTCTTCTTCTTCTTCTTCTTCTTCTTACTTCTTCTCTCTCTTCTTCTTCTTCTTTCTTTCTTCTCTTCTCTCTTCTTCTTCTTCTTCTTCCTTCTTTTCTTCTTCTCTTCTTCTTCTTCTTCTTCTTCTTCTTCTTCTTCTTCTTCTTCTTCTTCTTCTCTCTCTTCTCTTTTTCTTCTTCTTCTTCTTTCTTCTTCTTCTTCTCTTCTTCTTCTTCTTCTTCTTCTTCTTCTTCTTCTTCTTCTTCTTCTTCTTCTTCTTCTTCTTCTTCTTCTTCTTCTTCTCGTCTTCGTCTTCTTCTTCTCTTCTTCTTCTTCTTCTTCTTCTTCTTCTTCTTTCTTCTTCCTCCTTCCTTCTTTCTTCTTCTCTTCTTTTCTCTTCTCTTCTTCTTCTTCTTCTTCTTCTACTTCTTCTTCTTCTTCTTCTTCTTCTTCTTCTTCTTCTCTCTTCTTCTTCTTCTTCTTCTTTCTTCTTCTTCTTCTTCTTCTTCTTCTTCTTCTTCTTCTTCTTCTTCTTCCTTCTTCTTCTTCTTCTTCTTCTCTCTTCTTCTTCTTCTTCTTCTTCTTCTTCTTCTTCTTCTTCCTCTTCTTCTTCTTCTTCTTCTTCTTCTTCATCTTCTTCTTCTTCTTCTTTCTTCTTCTTCTTCTTCTTCTTTCTTCTTCTTCTTCTTCTTCTTCTTCTTCTTCTTCTTCTTCTTCTTCTTCTTCTTCTTCTTCTTCTTCTTCTTCTTCTTCTTCTTCTTCTTCTTCTTTCTTCTTCCTTCTTCTTTTCTTCTTCTTCTTCTTCCCTTCTTCTTCCTTCCTTCTTCTTCTTCTTCTTCTTCTTCTTCTTCTTCTTCTTCTTCTTCTTCTTCTTCTTCGTCTTTCGTCTTCTTTCTTCTTTCTTCTTCTTCTTCTTCCTTCTTCTTCTTCTTCTTCTTCTTCTTCTTCTTCTTCTTCTTCTTCTTCTTCTTCTTCTTCTTTCTTCTTCTTCTTCTTCTTCTTTTGCTCAAGCTGAAGCTGTTCCCGTCACGACGCAAGAGGCTACCACTGAAGCCAGAAGTAGTCTGGTAGTCCAGAACCACACAATTGAAATGCATCCAAGGAGCTCACCAAAGACCTCCACACAGGAAGACACACAACCGAGGACTTCACCGACAAAAGCATGCATAAACAAATCTGCGTTTGGGAGGCTAAATTGTCCGGCGCTATCAACAGACAAGATACTCAGTCTGTTGGAGAACGACCTGGAAGGCGGAGCGTCGCCCAGGTGCACGAGACACTTGATGGAGTAATGGTTTCCCGAGCAAGAACACAAAGACCACCGCACTATTGCAGACAATCAAACAACAAGAGAGAGAGAGAGAGAGAGAGAGGAGAGAGAGAGAGAGAGAGAGAAAGAGAGAGAGATAGAGATAGAGAGAGAGAGAAAGAGGGAGAGAGAGCCAAAATCAAGCTTCCCCACGGTATCTTAGTGGAAGCCACTCGACACCGCACAATTAAAAGATGGGTAATCAAGTCAGTCAAGATCCATCTAACAAACGACAAAGTAAAGAAGATGCTGTCGAGAGAGAATTCGACACTGAAGGTTATCGTTGCTTAGCGGATCATCGGGAAGAACAACACCCCTACACATTCGTAATAATCACATCGGAGGACCTGAAGCTCCCTCAAATAGTCAGATGGGACATGAGAGAGCAATCTCCAGAGCACTACATACCTAGAGTGATTCAGTGCTCTAGGTGCCAAAAGTGTTGCCACATTCAAAAATGGAAGTGGAGGTCTGCATATACTGCTCAGGACCCCACCTATACAGTCAGTTCCCTCGGGCTAAGATCAACTTCAGGAGGCCTAACCCAAACATAAAGTGTGACAATTGCCTCGACAATCATGGCGCAAGGTACTTCGGCTGCCCCTGCCACCATGACAGTAAGGAAGTTATGAAAATCGCCATCAAAGCCAATCTACTTTATAAAGAGGCTAGGAGGCAGTGCGAGGCTACCACCCGATTAGCAAAAAGGGACAAAGCGCAACTTGAAGGCCAAGAGAAGGACCCGAGATCCAAGTTCACCAGCATGGAGAAGAAAAGAGACCAGAAACAAGAGGCGTAAATAACAGCCGTTCAGTGCATCCTGGACGAACCGAAGCAAGTACAGCAGAGGATAAAATAAAATGTCGCTCGAACGGTTGGAATAAATGCTGAGACTGAAGAAACTGAAAAACACCAAAAAAGAAAGAGAAAGGATGGAAAAGCTCAAGACAAAGAATGAAACATCAGAAACAGAAGACATCAACTCCAGGACAGAAGAGGAAGCAACAGAAGATGACGTGAAAGAGGAGGAAGAAAACCACAACGACAGTGACCAAGTCCAAGAGTGTACGGTGGCCAGGAGAAGAGATAACTCTCCACCAAGATCGAGCTATAAAACCTTTCACGACACAAGATACCATCTTACCAACTAACAGTATACCACAACAAGCAATGATGTATAGACCAGAGGGAAGTAGAGGAAGAGGCCGACTACGTAAACTATGGACGCAGGGAATAACAGAGTCCATGGGAATATCGATACATGAGCTCCATAAGCGGGCACTCTCTCGCTGTTTATACTTCACCTCGACACCACAAGGTACAAGAGGAACATGATGAGATGAGATGAAATGAGATGAGAGACCAGAGAAGACCAATAAGATTCGAAGACAGACCAAGACGGGGAAAAAGTGGAACCCCTGGAGCGACAACAACTGATAAACACTCCTTGAAGGAAACAACACCATAAGACCGGGCGGGAACACAATTACACCAGGCCTCACAAGTGTGCCACGCTATCCAGATAATGCGAAGCCATAAGGATAAGAAGAACACAATAACGACCAATCAGAATCCGGGATGCAGGGATACGCATCCATATCTACACAAGAGAAACAGATACACTACAGTGTCCCCAATATAACCCATCGAGAATTCGACGGTTGAACGGGGCCGGAGCATCTTTACTCAAGAATTGGAAATGAAATTCGTTTCCTTGCCATCGTGACAGTAGTGACTTCATGTCTAACACAGTGTGAGCAATGACCAGTTCTAATTAACAGTTTCGGTACTCATTTATGAAATCTATGGACATCCGGCACCCATCATGGCAGATAGACAATTGAGCCGTTAAGGCCTGTGGAGTGTGTTGACGATTGTGGCTATGATTTTAATTCGCATTTTTCTCATGTTGGACTGGTAGTGCATGGTTCATTCGCCCTGCAACTGAGTGAGTGCTTTGTGCGACACTGTGAGCTGTGAATTTCGTGTGGAATTCTTTTACATCTGTCTACGGCTGTTTGTAGCGTGAACTGTATGTTTGGAACGATGGCGGCTGGCTGTCGCTGAATTGGTTAGTTTTCATTTTCAGTTCACGAGTGCATTTTTCAGGAGACTTCTGGGGGACGTCGCTGGAGTTACGGAGTTTGTGCTTTGTGCTGCGAAAAGAGACCGAGCTATATGGGATCAGACTCATGTCAATGAAGTCGTTCTGGTGAATGCCGCTTCCATCGACGATGAACTGTATTTTTCGTGGAGGATGTTTGTGTTGGCATTCTGTCGGCGGCATAATGCACAGAGTTCCTGAGTGGGCTGTTGGCTTACCGAGATTCCTATCTGTTCCACTTTTCACATTGGACAGTGAGGAGGATTTTGTGTGATATTAACTGGCACAGGAACAGAGCACAATGCAGACGACTCGTTGTCGTGAAGTTGGAACCGCGACTAGCTAACTTTTTATGTAATCCATTCCTATTCTTTTTCTTCTTATGTCCTTTATCTTTCAACAAAGCTCTGGCCCTCAACTTGCTCTATCCAAGCCTCATTTTCTTCAGCTATCAACATGCATCCACGTTCATGTCAGTCCTATATTGTTCATTTCTGTTGCTATTTCACTTCTCCGTAATTTTTTATGTCTTCCTCTATTTCTTTTGCCCTGTGGTGTAAAGACTAATAAGGTTACACTTTTATCGGCTTTTCTCAAGGCATAGCCAATCCAGCCCCAGAGTCTTTTCTACACATCTTGTTTCATTGATATTTGTCTAGTTCTCCCCATGAGCTTCACATTGTATTCCTGTTATGTAACATAGACACAAGTTGGTGCATGTTTGTAATCGTTTTCCTTGTTCTCCATGTTTCTGATCCACTTGTCAGTACATAGTTCTGTAACCAATCGCCTTCATAAAGTAATATGTAAATTTTAAGATTTCTGTTACAATTTATGTTAATCAATAGGCATGATATTTTTATGTCACCAGGTAACGATTGATCAACATAATTTCATAAAGAACGTTATTGCCAAGAGGAAAGATACCTATGACAAAGATTTCAGCTTATCCCGGGATTACCATCAGTATGTATCGAATCCATTTGTAAGGCTCCACCAGAATGTGATATTAAGTTGAATCGAACTTAGTTGAATCAAGAAACGACATTACGATATTCGGGACATTCCCATAAACGCTTCGTTCTTATCTGAAACAACAAAGAGGCATAGGACCCTTCAAGCTAAATGGTACCTGAGAGTTGCTGCAGATAGGGATCAACCCTGTTTAGTTTAGTCGTTTAGTCGTTGGATCAACATCACGGCACAATGGGGTTTTTAACCCATAAGTGCTCCGTTTCCCTCCTAACTCAAACCTGAGTCTGGAGAAACTCAGCTCAATGCACGAACTCCTTAGCATCGGTGAGGATCCTGAAATACTTTGGGTAAATTTTTAACTCGAAATTTTGCCCGGGCAGCGCCGTTAGGTTACTCTTTTTCATTTTCCAACTGCCAAGGGATTTTTTACGTGTGCAACAATACACACGGGCTTCCGATCTTACTACCCAGAGACAACAATACACACGGGCTTCCGATCTCACTACCCAGAGACAACAATACACACGGGCTTCCGATCTCACTACCCAGAGACAACAATACACACGGGCGTCCGATCTCACTACCCAGAGACAACAATACACACGGGCGTCCGATCTCACTACCCAGAGACAACAATACACACGGGCTTCCGATCTCACTACCCAGAGACAACAATACACACGGGCGTCCGATCTCACTACCCAGAGACAACAATACACACGGGCGTCCGATCTCACTACCCAGAGACAACAATACACACGGGCGTCCGATCTCACTACCCAGAGACAACAATAGACACGGGCGTCCGATCTCACTACCCAGAGACAACAATACACACGGGCGTCCGATCTCACTACCCAGAGACAACAATACACACGGGCGTCCGATCTCACTACCCAGAGACAACAATACACACGGGCGTCCGATCTCACTACCCAGAGACCAGGGGAAATTTTATTACTGGAAGTCCATGTAGAATTTAAAACAAAATAAATCCCGGTCCTCACCGGGGCATGAACGCGGGACCTCCAGCACTCGAGGCGGACACCATACCTCGAGACCACTCAACCCTGTATAAAGCCATAGGTATGTTAAAGGTTCATAGACTGAGACGAGGCAGGCCGTGGAAGGCATGGGCAGAAACATCTACACGCCAGGTGTGATTTAGAGACCATAAATCGCGAAAAAGAGTGGATTAGAGTACCGGAAAACATGACAACTGGCAAAATGTAATAGTAATACTGGGTCGTGAGTGCAGAGAATTGGCAGCAGGCCGCATAGAGGTTTTAAGGTGCAACAACTGAGCCATAGTAACACATATGAAGGTGACATAGTTATATACACGGATGGTTTAGTGCTGAGAAATAGACGTAGTGGTTGGTGTGCCAACACGAAGGCTAATTGACGATACTTGAAAAAGGAGAGTCTGGCATGCGAGACTACGACATCCAGCATGAGAATTGATGTGGAAGCAGCAACAGCAGCATTTCCTAGAGGAGACCACTGCAACACTCATTGAATTCATTACGGACTCAAGGATTATGCTTAGTAAGGTGGAGAAAGGAATGTTTCTTGTGAATGGCTAGGATCAGTGGTAAATAGCAAATTATCCCTAGATCAGGAAATCAACATCCGGATTGGTAAGGCAGCAACAACAATGAACAGGTTAACAAAAAGAGTCTGGGAGAACAGGAAGCTTACTGCAAATAAGTCCTTGTCTATCAAGCCTGTGTCCTTAGTACTCTTCTTTATGGCAGTGAAACCTGGACAACTTACTCACACCAAGAGAAACATTTAAACAGCTTTCATATGCGGTGTCTGCGAAGAATTCCTGGTATTAAGTGGCAAGACAAAATAACAAATACTGAAGTATTGGAAAGATCAGGTTGTGTGACAGTTTATTCCATGCTCAGTCTTCGTAGACTTAGATGGATAAGACATCTTAGGAGGATGGATGATGGTAGAATACCAAAGGACATCTTTTTTGGTGAATTACAGATGGGTAAGAGATCTCAGGGTCGGCCTCTACTACGATACAAAGATATGTGTAAGCGGGACATGGTTGATACAGGCATTGATAATGCACATTGGGAGCAAGTCGCCGCTGAACGTGTTGCATGGAGGGCAAACATCAGAAATGGAATAAAGACAAAGGAGAAAATTATTGCAGATAAGTCACACACCGAGCGTTTGAGACGTAAGATGGTGCATGATGGTGGAAATGATCACGTGTTCACATGCACCCACTGTGAACGGACATTTACAGCGCAAATTGGCCTTATCAGTCACATGCGCTACCGCCATAGGTAAAAGTTATTATGCCTTTTTAAAGCACAAACTATCGTCTGTCAAGACGGCAAGGTGCCAAGGTGCCAATGAAAGTCACCGATTGTGAGAATTGTATGGATGTTTTGCCTGGCCATGTGGGAGTACAGGAGGAATGAACAGGCTGTTAGGCTGGCAGGGAATGCACCTCTTGGTGGTAGATTACCTATGGGCAAGCGAGAGGTGGTTTAGCCTCCGTGGGACCTGGTGGAGAAGGCGGGGAACGGATTGAGAACCCGTATGTGGAAAGAATAATATTGTGGGGGATCGGCAAATGTTCTTCAAGGGAAGACCAGGAGAACTTACATTCAGATAGCGGTGTTAACGATTAGTAGTATGACTCCTCGCTAACTGTTGAACGAGGGGACAGAGCGCGTGAGGGAAAATCCTGAGGGCAGTGATGTCGGTTCACAGTTCAACTTAACTCAAATGCAACAACTAGTTAAGAGTCTCAATGCTAATTGTCAGCGTCTCACATCACACACAGGCACTCCAACTTCTTCATACTCACTCAAAGAAACATCAGTCGTGCATATGGTACTTTTATCATTTATTTCAGGCGAACCTGATATAATTACAAGGTATACACAGGCGGTGACTTCATCACATAAATACATAAATGCCGCCTTACATACGCTTACAGCACACAGTCAATTACACAAGTCCTACACTCGCTATCGTCAAACTAGCACTCTCGCAAAGCTAAGCATTCGCTCTCGAAAACACAAGCGTCCTCCTCTGAAACTGTCCCGAGTCCCGTCTGGCGTTCCCAAGCTGGTTGGCTGGACTTGTCGTACTGGACCCCGTGCCTTCCGTGAACCCCGTGCTGTCTTAGCAGTCTCGTTGTACTGCAGTCCGTCCTTGCTAGGATAGGTTATTCAGTGTACCGACGTCTAGTCCGTTAAGGGCAGTGTCCCGTGAACTGGCGTCCCCTCCTATCACCCGGTCTGGTCCTGCCGATGTCCTGTCTATCACACATTGGAGTCCCCACTTAAGTCTTGTCTCCACTTCATCTACTGTCCTGTAGATGTTCTGTCTTATGACCACTCTGTGTCTTGACTTATGTTCTGTCTCTACTCTATCAGCTATACTGTAGATGTCCTTATCTACGTCCTGTATGTCGCTATCTATGTCGTTCTAACTCTATTCTGTCCCTTGTCCTCTCTCTGTCCTATATCCACACTCTCAACACTCTGACACTAATTATATGTGTTGCAGTATGATTATGTTTCCATCTGGTATCTACTCGGATAATTGTGTGTAGCCCAGATATTAACTAGTTATACTTGCATCCATACCGAAACATCCCATATACCTAAATTCGCAAACCACAGATAATAAATGGCACATTCCTACCAACACGATGCTACCAACGTCAAACTTGGACATCATCCAGATCAAACTTACGCAAACTCAACTTCTGCGAGATTAAATGCTTGAGGAGAGCAGCCAACTTAAATAAGGAACCGAGTAAAAACTAATGTTATCAGACAGAAAGTGGGGTCAAAACCTTTGCCACCTATATTGAAAGGCAGAAGATCAAATGGTTTGGACATCTCGTTAGAATGCAACACTAACAACTACATGCACTGGCCCTGCATAAAAGATAATCTGCTTCGAGAAGAAGAGAAAGCCCGAGAAGAAAATGGATTGACGACGTCAAAGATACTGTACAATCACAGTTAGTGAGTTAGTTAGGTAGTCGACAGATCATCCTCATTGCACATAGAACCATTCAGTCCACAAGTGCTCGGATTCCATCCTCAGCAAATCCCGCAGCGTGTAGCGGCTAACGAAACCAGTTCTGTGTTGGTTTATCAGTCTTCTTTGGCTTCCTGCGTAGTGTTCTTGTTTGGCCATCCCTCTTTTAATTTGCTGTTCGCGAAGTCTGGCCTTGGTTGTAGATCCACAGTCATCACTTGGTTCTCGCAAAAGTCTTACTTCTCGTAGAGCATTCAGAATGTCAGCATGGCCCATGGCGCGTCCACCCTCCACAGTAGCGTTACCTGCGAGCTTGTCAGCCCGCTCATTCCCTTGTACTCCTGCATGCCGTGGCACGAAGATGAAACTAATCTTTGCCAGCCGAGACCGCTCCAGAAACAGCAGCCATCCTTTTCGGATCCCCCCCCCCCCCCCATCTCTATCCTCTGGAGCATGTTCATTGAGTCGCTAAGGAAACATTCCCTAGTGAATGTCTGTGTCTCGAGCCATGTTATTGCTTTACTTACTGCCATGACTTCCATAGTCAGGCTACTTGTGGTCTCAGCAAAAGCACCAGAATACTCCTTCACAATTCTCCCTCCGGCCTGAGCCGTAAAGGCCCATGAGCTTCTCACATGTCGGACGACCGACCCATCTGTGTAAATGGTAGCATCACCTTCTAGCGAATTATCGAAAATCAACGCTTGTACTTCCGCCTCCACAGCTGTCGGGTTTTCTTGTCTGCATTTTCTGTCTAGTTGGATGTAAACTGAAAAGGATGTGCAGAAATCTGTTGGCACTTGTACCCACTGCTCGCCAGGTTCTAGGTCCTCAAGTGAACACACCTCTTGAAGAATGTCTTCGGCTTGACCCATCTACGAACGTCATTTTTTTTTACCAGCTGCCCTTCACCTTCATAATTTTACTATGCAGTGGATTTTGTGTAATTGCGTAAACTCTGAGTTAGTCGCGTGCCCTGCAAACTTGTATTCTCTCTTCAATGGTTGGAAAATCAAGAAGGTAGCGCATCGCCCTGCATGCTGTATCTCTTGTACATCCAAGAATAATTCGCATAGCTTCATTCTGTATCCTTTCCATCCTTTCTATCTGCTTACGGCTGAGAGTCAGGATTGCCATCGCATACTCAAAAACAGACATGACTAACCCTTCGTATAGAAGTCATAGATGGCGCTGCTCACAGTTTCATGCTGCCATCACCCGCATCGCAGCCAACCCCCGCTTGGCCTTTGTTATCACCTGGTCTATGTGCTCATTATAAGCAAGGCTTCGATCAAACCGTATCCCCAGGTAATTAATTGCCTGCGTTCTTTCCACCGTCTCTGAACACAGATTTACAGTTGGTGTTGGAGTGTTGACAATATGAGTATTCAACGAGAACCAAGTCACTGTTGCCTTTGTTGGGTTGACCATTGCCCCAGCCTCAACACACCAAGTACTTATGCGATTGAGTTCGGTTTGTAGTTCCATGGCAACCTGATCTCTATCCTTACCCTGACGATACACTAACACATCATCGGCATATGACAATGTCCTGCCAGGTCCAGTGATCTGCTCACTGGTGATTCTCACTGTGTAGGCGTTGAACAGTACTGGAGATTATGGTGATCCCTGTGGTAGGCCAGGATATATTGTTGTTGGCTCCGAAGTCCAACTGCCACATCTAAAAACTGCTTCCTTTTGGAAGAGGGCTGCAGCGATCCAACTAAGGAGGAATGGACTTATTTTGAGTTCAAGAAGCTGAAGCATTAAAAAATCTAATGGTACTCTGTTGTACGCGTTCTCAAAATCAATCGCTGCAGCAAAGGTTTCAATGCCTGAGTGGAAACCTTCATAGACATCATGGGCAAAAACTGCTGCATTGGTCCAGGTTTCTCTTTTTGGACGGTACCCACCGAGGGTAGGTGGGAAAACACCTTGCTTCTCTAGTTGGCTTGATATTTTCGTTGCAATTAACTTCTCCAGCAGCTTGCCAATGGTATTCTGCATGGTTATAACTCGATATACCTGAATTTTTGTGTGGTCTTTGCCAGGCTTCGGCAAGGGAATCAGATAGCTGTGTAACCACTCCTCCTTGATGCTAGCACTCCCTATACTGTTGTTGTACATGTCTGCTAGTTCCTCTAGCTCGTTGTCGGTACACCTATTGATGTCGTTGTTTCTTATGCCATCAGGCCCTGGAGCGCTGTTTTGTGATCGCCGAAGCACAGCCTTGATTTCTTTCACTGTCACTGTGTCTTCATCCGAAGTGTTATGGGCCTTGCACCTGTCTGACGTGACCTCCTTGGCAAGATTTCGGCCTCTCTTGTCTGTCTGGTTGCTCTGCTCCAGATAGTGTTCAAAGAAGGCTTTGCCCTTGTCCTCGTCAGTCCTCTGCCAGATGAGGTCAGCACCTTGGAAGTCAGAAATGCTCTTATTCTTGACTACCCCGCTCATGCTTTAATGTAGTTGCCAGAACAATTTCAGTGACTTGTCTGTGCTTACTCTTTGACACACCTCTGCCCATTTTTTACTTTTAACCACCTTGACCATCTCTCTTTCTAAGTGCACGCAGGGACTAGGATGGCCAGCTCTGTTCTTCTTGGCATTTTGCCATCTCCTTACAGCACCACGTTTATCCAACCACGCCTTCTCCACCTCAAGATTCCACCACGGTGGCTGCTCCCAGCTCTTTTTCCTCCCCTGAAGCTTTCTGCGCTTGTCACGTCTTATTTTACTCACCACATCTTGCCTTGTACTGTCATACTGGAAAGTCTTGACGTTAACTTGTGATACCTGGTTCTGCCTTTCTCCACCAATATGCTGCAAGGGTGGTGGTCGCTGCCGTGGTGTCCTAGGACACTCCATCTACACACTGTAGTGAGCGAAGGAGAAACCAGCGCCAGATCAATAGCACTGTCCTCATCCCCTGGACGGCTTGCTGTCCTGGTGACACAGCTACTGTTGATACAAACTAGGTCAATGGTTTCAAGTGCAGTCTCGAGCTCCTCCCCGTGTGTGTTGGAGGAAATGTTTCCTCATGATCACATGAAATACCACTATACAGCGAAACCCTTTGAGCGCTAGAATGTGAACTATTCCTCCTCACAACGCTTAATAGCAAAAATTATAAGATAATGATGATGATGATGATGATGATGATGATGATGATGATGATGATGATGATAATGATGATGATGATGATGATGATGATGATGATGATGATGATGATGATGATGACGATGATGATGATGATGATTATGATGATGATGATGATGATGATGATGATGATGATGATGATGATGATGATGATGATGATGATGATGAGTGTACCACACTTCACAAGGTATTTTACGGATGTTGCTGCAATAGTCCTGCAGTCGTGACTTTTGTCAGAAGAGTGTACGAACTTTAATTTTAACGGGTCTTACATTCGACCTTTTCAACCACTCATCTGCGTTACTGTCACCCGTTGTCCTTGGGGTGAGAGAAATCAACAAGCGCACTCATTTAATTCTATAATCATCAGCCTTGGAATCTAGTTTGACCTTTGTCTACACAACCCCTTCAGTCTTTGGATCTCTCTCTCTCTCTCTCTCTCTCTCTCTCTCTCTCTCTATCTCTCTCGATCTCTCCTCTCTCTCTCTCTCTCTCTCTCTCTCTCTCTCTCTCTCTCTCTCTCTCTCTCTCCTTACCACGGGACAATACTCCTCTTCACACTTTTCCAGAACATACCCACACAACTCTGGCTTCTAGCAAATGATACAAAAATTTAATAAAGAAAAATGTTAGCTGTTTGCAATGTATGTGTATAAAACGTATGCAGTATGGTCTATGGTGTATGCGAGATGAGGCCAGTTAGTTCAGGATCTTTCATCATAGTGTCCGGCCACACATCATCACAACACAGCAAATTCCGAAGGACCTCACCGAATGAAGCGTCTCTCCGGCCAGGGATTGACTTCTTCCCGTTGCTCGTGGATAGTCTGGATGCCTGGTTACCAGTGCTGAATATGGCATAATACTGTCCATGAATTTGAAACACACTATGTACCTGAAACTTCACTGAAAATTCTGTTATCAAGGAATACCGGCACCTCTCTCATAC
>OY992891.1:28243257-28362975 GCA_963921405.1 Cepaea hortensis
AGGCAGAAATTCTTGGTCCGCACACATACTCTAGGGCTCTCAGCTGAGGGATATGGCTGGGCGCCTCTAAGCTATAAACCCTCGGATGGGAAAGCCTGACCGATACTCACCTACTGCAAAACGAACGTGAAATTCTGAGCAAGCTACATGATTGGTTCAGATACTTGTTTGAAGGCTCTCAGCTGGAGAATATGAGGGATCGCCGGATGAGAGGGCCTCGCCTTCACTCGCTCTCTTGCATAGAGGTAGTGTGTTGAGCCGGCAGCAAATGTAGCCTACTTCTTTACCGATACTAAACGTGACAAAGCGGTTCAGTCGCACGAAGCGGTTACGATGAAAGTATGTATCTATACTCATAGAATGAACGTAGTCAAAGGTGGAAAACGTCTCAAAAACACGAAACTGAACGATTGGCTAGCGAATCCATTTCGTGGAGGTCCGAAGCGAAAGCTTGTTGAGTGGATGTCGTCCGCATACTATCCGTCCCTTGTTTATGTGGGGAACAACCAGTAGCAAACGAAATGTCCAACACACGGAAGTGGAGAATCAAAGCAGCCATGAGCAGAACGTGGCGATTCCTCGGGTAAGCCCAGTCTCACAGCACTATTTCCGGCTCTGCAACCATGGAAGCCTCTCTGGATAGCGGATAACGCCATGGAGTGTCCCTGCCTTCCCTTCCTAGATGATCATGAAGTCTTCGACCGTTCCAACTTGACCAGCTGGGATGTGAACGGCACCACAAAAGTGAGAGTCATGAGAAATGAATGCTAACCTGGTCAAAAACGCACGCAAATGTCGGATGAGTTGGTCCAAGGGTTTAGGCATAAGGGTGCATACCAACATACCGCAAACACATCTGAAAAAAGAAAAAAAAAACACTCCGGATGAACGCAAAGAAGAAGAAGATATTCATCGATATAATACTGAAGTCAACAACCGTCTTGAGAACATAAACAAGTTATTCGGCCAATATGGAAAAGCAACATCCACAAACAGAAAGTTAAAAAACTATAGAAAACACATTCAAGTGGGTAGAAAATAACGAATGATGAGTGTGGAGTATAAAAATATATAACCAACTAGAGTTGAGTTGAGTTGAGTTAAAAACGGACATCACTGCATTCAGGACATTCCCATACGTGCTCAGTCCCCTCGTTTAACAGCCAGCGAAGAGTCATATTGCCAATCGTTCCCATCGCTATCTGATTAACAGTTCTCCTTGTCTTCCCTCTCAGTTTTGAGATTCTTCCAGAACCCTTGCCGATCCCCCGCAATCTCATTCTTTCCACATATGGGATCTTAATCTGTCCCTCCGCTTTCTCACCTGGTCCCACAAGCGCACGACCACCTCCCTCTTGTCCATAGGCAAGATACCACCAAGAGGTGCATTCCCTGCTCGCCTATCAGCCTGTTCATTCCCCCGTACACCCGCATGGCCAGGGCAAAATATCCATACAATTCTCACAATCTGTGACCTCTGAAGTGACGAGAGCCATTCCACACGAAACATTCCTTTCTCCGCCTTGCTAAGCATATTCTTTGAATCCGTAATGAACACAACGTGTGTTGCAGTAGTCTCCTCTAGCCACCGGAATGCCGCTGTTACTGCCTCCACCTCCATTCTCATGCTGGAGGTGGTAGCATCATATGCCAGGCTCTCCTTTTTCACCATCGGTGTAGATGACTATGTCACCTTGATGTGTGTTGCTCTGGATCAGCTGTTGAACTTCAAACTCAGTGCGGCCCGCTGCCCATTCTCTGCACTCACGATCCAGTGTTATTATTACATTGTGCCAGTCCGTCATGTCATCCGGAACTTCAACCCACTCTCTTACACGATTGATGGTCTCTAGATCACACACCTGACTTATAGAAAGTTCTGCATGTGCCATCCATGACCTGCCTCGTCTTAGTCTTTGACCCTTTACCATATCCATTGCTGCATGCAGCGGGTGATCCCTGTCTGCGGCAACTATCAGGTACCATTTGGCCTGAAGGACCCTATGTCAATCCATCATTTTATGTAGCGCCAGGATACGCCTCATGCAGATAATTGATGTGTTTTGTGCATCCCAGTATTAACCGCATGGCAGCATTCTGTATGCGCTCCAACATTTCAAGCTGGCTTGTTGATAGTGTCAGCACCCCCAAAACCATACTCAATGACAGAAATTATTAACTGTGTAAGACAGAAGACAGTTGTATGCGTGTGAGTTTGAGCATTTATAATTGTTTACATTGGCACCTTGCCGTCTCGACAGACGATAGTTTGTGCTTTAAAGGGCATAATAACTTTTACCTATGGCGTTAGCGAATGTTACTGATGAGGCCAATTCGTGCTGTAAATGTCCGTTCACGGTGGGTGCATGTGAACACGTGGTCATTTCCACCATCATGCACCATCTTACGCCTCACACACTCGGTGTGTGACTTATCTGCAATAATTTTATCCTTTGTCTTTATTCCATTTCTGATGTTTGCCCTCCATGCAACACGTTCAGCGGCGACTTGCTCCCACTGTGCATTGTCAATGCCTGTATCAATCATGTCCCGCTTACACACATCTTTGTATCGTAGTAGAGCCCGACCCTGAGATCACTTACCCATCTGTAATTCACCAAAAAAGATGTCCTTTGGTATTCTACCATCATCCATCCTCCAAAGATGTCATATCCATCTAAGTCTACGAAGACTGAACATGGAATAAACCGTCACACAATCTGATCTTTCCAATACTTCAGTATTTGTGATTTTGTCTTGCCACTTAATACCAAGAATTCTTCGTAGACACCGCATATGAAAGCTGTTTAAACGTTTCTCTTGGTGTGAGAAAGTTGTCCAGGTTTCACTGCCGAAAAGAAGAGTACTAAGAACACAGGCTTGATAGACAAGAACTTTTGTTTTTGCAGTAACTTCCTATTCTCCCAGACTTAACCTGTTCATTGTTGTTGCTGCCTTACCAATTCGGATGTTGATTTCCTGATCTATGGATACTTTGCTATTTACCATTGATCCTAGATATGTAAAATTGTCAACAACCGAAGTGGACAAGCATTCGTGGACACTTCTCTTGCACCACACGAAACTCGTAAGGCGTACAAGAGGATTTATCACAAGTTTTATTTCGGCTCGGCCTTTACAATTGCAGAGCCATCAATGATTCACAGGTTATATAAACACATGATAATGCACAGTATTCCTTATTCTAAAGTCAGTCCTAAGCTCTAGCTATAGTTCTATCTACACAAAGAAACCCAACGTCGATAACGATGGCGGTGACGCCACGCGCGGATGGATCTCGTGGGTTAGTAGGCATTGCGTGCTGGAGTTTCTCAGCACGCCTCAAGTGGTCTGTCCACTACTAAACTCTATTAAGAGTTTACTTGTTTGCCTACACTTCTCGTGAAGGTGTGATCATAGCTACTCAACTCTTTGGTTGACACTTGCGTGTCCGAGTAGAGAACTATTCATAGCTCTCGATCTCACCGTTCACCCTCCTACTCCCTGGGTAGGGCTAATCTTTCCCCTTGGTCTCCCCACTCCTGGGCAGGGGTATGATCTTTATTCCTTCTTAGGCTCCTCCTTGACTTCTCGTCCCCTGTGGTCTTCCTTATATATCCCTAAGTCTTTGACACACACTCCCCCCTTCTGTGTTGCGTTACAAACTTTCAGTTATGAGTGTAATGCAAGAAGTTTTAAAAAAAAAATTAGTATGTCTAATTTTTTGGTCAAAGACTCTCTAAGTTTGATGACTTGGTTCTGGGTTCCCAACAGACATCTATTAGCCAATGTCACAATGTTGTATTCCTTCACTTGGCTACTGGTTATCGCCACACACTTGTATATTTGGCATGAGCCCTCTTCTCATTGCAATATTATATTTATCGGGAGTTTGTCTGAACCGAAGCCGCTATCTTTTAAATAGATCTGCTCCTCAAATAGTAAATTAACTCACTACCCACACAAAATTGTCCCTGTTAGGGGATCAACACATGAATTGCTTCATGCTCCCATATAATAATTTACCCAACTCTTGTACAAGCTGTGTACGCTAATTTTTTTTACCTGTCTAGCTTTCGCTTGTAAAGGAATCTTTCACTGTTAAGTTAGAGTTTCGATTGTCTATTGTGTCCCCTGTCCCATGTTTATGCCCCTTTTGTAAAACATGTGTATGTACTTTATATGTTAGTTTTTCTGGTTGTTTGCGTGTTTGTATCCCTGGATAAAGTGTAATTAAACTACAAACATGTGTTTATGTTCATAATTTACGTGTATGTTTGTTTTCAAGTGACACAATACGGGTTAATGCAGTCACAAATGAGTGCGTAACGCTAATTCATGACTACACGTCCGTTTTATGAAACTTAAAATATATTCCCTAAGCTCTAATGTAACTGTTGCTAAAACACGGATTACATCACAACACACCAGACACAACACATTTCAACACTGGAACATTATCTCGACACAGACAAATTATTAAGTCGCGTTGTGCGGTAGAAAAAATCCGCTGATTGTCTCATTCTCGTTTTGTATTTCATTTTCTCCCCCCTTTCATACATCTGTCACACTCCTTCTCCTTCACTTAAAAACCAAAAAAATAGTTAAAATATTATGGTGACACAAAAATAAATACAAGTTTGGCTCAGTTTGATAAGCTATTGAGCCTGATGACTGTGCTTTCTCGTCGCACTAGTCATTTATGTACATAGAATTTACATGATTGCAAGGATTGATAGTTAGCAATCCTGAAGTATTGAAAAATCTAATTACCTATTCTACATTGGTGTACAGTACTAAACTACTCTAAGGGAAGTAACCTAATTAAACTAATAAAATGTAGTGAAATGAGTTAGTTACCTTTTTAGATGTCTCTAACTTGACTAATGTGAGTTTAAATGATGGGGAAAAAAATCCAAAAATAGGGGTAATGGTTTATTTAACTACCTGATATTAAATTTGGGTAACTTACGATAACTAAATGAAGTAAATGGAGGTGATGATTTATGTACTAGTTGGAAATGGAAATGCGTTTAACTTCATATCACTAAATGAGATGTTTTATAACTCAAGATTCAGATGAAATGAAATGAACTGATTTACTATCCTTTCTAGCACTTTTGTCCTAGCTGTAACTTACTGTAATTAAGCTATTTTATGTTATTAAATGAATTTGTCTTATTCTATAATAAATATAACTATACTATTATCTGCAACTGCATTAAAAGCAATTTATAATACATATCACAATACATCACAATGTACATATTAATTACATTAAATACCTCAGGTATGTGGGTGGCTTACTGTATTTAAGTAAATCTCGTTGACACACTTTGAGATTAAATAAGCACTCGTCCTGGGTAATAATATTAACTACACAGTCCTATTCGCACTTTTACATTTGCATCAATTCGGTGATGGCGTAGACATCTTCATTAGTGTCTGTCCTCTAACATTGTTCTGACACTGTTCTCACAACGCTAACACAAGGTGATTCATCACTGTACGAGCAATATCACTGGAAAGCTGTTCATGAACACCTTGGACACCAGTTAATTAATGTGTCTTTAGCTATGTTATCGTAGACTAAGTTCTGTGTGAAACGTCAGGTATCTCTACACCAGATGGTCTACTAAGAGTGTCTGCGAGCATATTAAGTTTTCCTTTAATATGTTCAATAGTAAACGAATAGTTCTGCAATATCAGTGACCATCTATAGACCCTATTATTCCGATGGACACCTGACTGCATGACTGTCATCGGGGAATTGTCAGTATGGATCACGAAGTGAGTACCCGCTAAAAAACGGTGAAGTTTACCTATGCAATATACCACACTAAGGGCTTCCAACTCTGAGATGGAGTACTTGGCTTCAGCAGGTGTGATCTTCCGGCTTACATAGCAAATGGGGTGAAAAATGTCATCGTAGAACTGGCCCAGCACTCCCGCGATGGAAACGGTGCTCGCGTCTGTCCTAAGATAATAAATTAGGCCTGGATTAGGCAGGCGTAAGATTGGTAAATCGCTAAACAAAAGTTTAAGTGTTGACAATGCGTTAATTAATAATGCATCTTTTACATCCAATTTTACAGACGCTTTTAATACATTGGAAAACACACTCGTGATCTCAGCTAAATTTGGTATAAATTTGCTGTAATAGTTGACCAATCCTAACAGGCTTCTAACCTGCTTTTTTGTGGTTGGCATGGTTAGATGTAAAATTTTAGTGACAATTCTATTGTCAGTTTTAAGTTGGCCTTTCGAGATGACATGGCCAAGAAATTTAATTTCCTCTAGGCCCAGTTCAACTTTGGCTGGTTTCACTGTAAGGCCGAAAAGTCGTAATCTGTCGAAGACATGTCGCAGTTTCTGTAGGTGTGTTGTCCAGTCCTCTGTATGAACACATATATCATCAATATAGGTCACCGTATTCGTCACTCCATGGAGCAGATCTCTAGTTAAACGAACAAAAGTGGCACGAGCGTTTCGAAGTCTGAAAGGACGAATTCGCCACTCGTACAGACCTAGTGGCGTTGAGAATGCAGTGAGAGGAATGGAATGACTCTTCACCGGGACTTGCCAATATCCCTTTGTTAGATCAAGTTTGGAGAAGATTTTTGAGGTAGACATGTCCAGAATAAGGTCTTCGCAGGAAGGTATTGGTTCTGCGTCGACCTTCGTGACACTATTTAGTTTTCTATAGTCTACGCAGAGGCGAATGGTGGAGTCCTTCTT
Organism: Cepaea hortensis; assembly: GCA_963921405.1. Classification (NCBI taxonomy): domain Eukaryota; kingdom Metazoa; phylum Mollusca; class Gastropoda; order Stylommatophora; family Helicidae; genus Cepaea; species Cepaea hortensis. Next base: position 28,249,996 of record OY992891.1, read on the forward strand.
CTTTACCAGGACAATTGGAAAAGAATATTCAGAATTAGATTTTTGGATGACTCCACTAGACTCTAAACTTAGAATTTCCTTATTGAGACTTTTCCTACAGCTAAGTGGAATGGAGTAAGGACGGCATTTGATAGGTTTGTTATCCGAAAGAAGGATGGAGTGCTCGATTCTGTCCGTCCTACCTGGAATGTCGGAAAATATGTCTTGGTACTCCGTTACAAAGTTCTATTGTCTGTCGTCTCTGTTCGTTCGTTAGTTTCGGTTCTATCCGTATGCTATCTATCGTAGCTGTCTTGTCTACTGTCGGAACGGGTAGTTCCATGTCATCGTCGTCTACCTGATTCAGTACAGTGGTGGTACTAAGTGCGTGTTCTGTTTGCTCATTAAGTGTGTGCATATTGTCGTCGTTGTCTGTCTCACTAACTAGTGTAGTTGCGTTATGTATGTCTGTCGTCCTATCACTTGGTGTGGATGCATTCTGTTCGTCTGTCATCAGTTCTTCTTGTCGTGAAAAGTACGGTTTCAACATGTTGATATGAAATATCTTTAAGTGTCTGTTTATCGATATTTCATAATCGACATCTGAGATTTTGCTTATCACCTTGAATGGCCCTTGCCATGAAGTCAATAATAAATTACGTTTGTCTGGCAGTAACAGCAGTACCTCTTGATCAGGTTCAAGGTTAATAGTCTTCGCACCCTTATTGGCGTACAGGCGGTAGATTTGACCTTTTCTCTCCAAAGATGCTTTGGCTATGAGACACGATTTCATTATTTTATCCCGTGTCTCAGTTACCATCTCATAAGGTGTTCTTGGGGTTGGAATTTCCATCGTATTAGTCACTAGCTGATGGTAAATGGTAAGAGGACCACGTGGGTTAGCCCCGTATACTAACTCAAAAGTCGAGAAACCCGTACTTGAATGGGGAATTTCTCGATAGGCGAACAGCACTGTTGGTAACAGTGTACCCCAATCGGATGGGCTTTTCTGATGTCACCTTAGCCAGCATATGTTTTAAGTCACCGTTAATTTTCTCCACAATTCCATTGCTGGCTGGATGGTAGGCTGTCGTAAAATGTTGTTTAATTCCTAACATTTTTGTAAGGGCTTGCGTTGCAGCCGATATGAATTGAGTTTCACGGTCGGATAGAATGGTACGAGGGAATCCGAATCGTGAGAACAGGTGCAAGAATACATTGGCCACATCTTTGGAGGTGATGTATTTTAAAGCTACCGCCTCAACCCATCTTGAACAAAGGTCTACTAGCGTTAGGATGAAGCGGTTTCCTTTGCTGGACACATGATTCAGGGGTCCAACAATATCTACCGCAACACTCTCGAATGGTCTAGAAGCCAATGTTGAAGGTTGTACTTCTGCTGTTGCATGTTTACCCTTTCGCACTAATTGTTGGCACACCTTACAAGAACGACAAAATAGTTTTATGTCATTACAAAAACCAGGCCAGTAAAAGTGAGCTTGAATTCTTGCTCTGGTTTTGTCGTATGCGAGATGTCCAGCAAACGGTGAATCATGTGCAATCTTTAGCACAGTTTGGCGATGTTGTACAGGTAACACCGTCTGCTGAATCTCATGATTATTGGTTGTATAATAACGAGTAAGAATTCCGTTATTAGGTCTAAAGAACCATGATGCATTTTTCGTGATATTGGCTTTCTCCCCTAATACTTTCAGATTGGGGGAACTACTTGAATCAGCATGTTGCTGTTGTATGAATTTCTGTCTGGTGGTGTTATCATTTGTCCCACTTGGGATTAGTAATAACAATCTTTCTTCCTGTAATGAGTCTTCGTGTTTGATGGTATCTGCCCTGGTAATTGCATTTGCTGCATTAATTTCTTCCCAGGCAGCTATTTCTTCGTTAGTGCAATGTTTTAATTGGGGTAAACATCCCAAAATCAAATCAGTACAAGGGTTACTTAAAATAGCACATGTAAAGGTACCAGAAAGAAAAGGGGTGTTTATACGGGCTTTTGCCAATGGGTAAATTTCCATATTACCTGAAAAAGTGCGGCATTTTACTGAGTCCCCCGTATAATCCCTTGGATTTACAAATTCCTTTCTTAGACCGATTAGAGTGCTGCCACTATCGAGCAAACATTGGCATGGTTTCTCATTGACCATTGCATTGTGGAACACTAGATTGCCTCTGGAGGCTAGTGCTGCAATTGCACTCTCATTGGAGAATGGTACAGTGTGTCCGCATTCTAGTTTACCGTCTGCATGAAATTGGTGGCATCGTTCACAACTATCGAAGTTTAAAATATCTGTAATTGCACACACATCTTCACACTGATTAAATGGTAACTCATTCTCGACTTCACATTCAGTCTCACTACCACTGTCTGATGAGGTATCGATCAATACCGCATTACTCGCTCTCATTCTCTGTCGTCCGAAACATTTGGATGAGTAGTGGCCATAGCTTGAACAGAAAAAACATTTGACCGCACGTCTGTATGCATTTCTCTTACTCTCTTGCTTTTTAATTATTGTTTCCAGGTGTGCAGGATAATTTGGGTTTTTGTCACACATTGAGTAAGGTTTGTGAAAAAGTTGACAATACATACATTTAGGTAATTTCTGATCTTTGTTATCGCTTCTCTGAAATGGTTTCCTATTCAGAAACTTTTTGGGTTGGTCTTTAACAAATGATACAATTTCGGATTCTATCGTGGGTGTTTTAAACACGGCTCTGTTTGAGGAGAAATATGCGGCACCTTTCTTTTCTAGTTGTTCTAGTGTCTCAATGTCTGCTTGCTGCAGGAACTTTGTAAAGGGAATTGGCACTGTAGATATGACTTTATCCATTATGATTAAATTTTTCAGTTTCTCAAAATCCTTCCCTATTTTAGCTGCATTTAGCCATCGGTTGACTACACTCTGAAAATTGGAAACGTAATCAATAAAAGTTTCACTTGGTTTTGGTTTAAGATTTGAAAACTGAGCTTGATATCCAGGGGCGTCGAGTAAGAAATGTTGCATGATTCTATCATGGATGTATTGATAGTTAGTTCTTAACTCGGTTGGAATCGACTCGATTACTTTAAGGGGCTCACCGGAGAGATTCTTCATATAGATCATTGCCCACATATGTAAAGGAACATTTTGGAATCTAAGTTGGAATTCCATATTTTCCGTCCATGCGCTTATGGAATCGCCCTGGCAAAACGGTTTGATGATATTTTTGTACTTATTAAACTTATTTTCCTCTTCCTGAATTTTTAATTTTGTGGAAGAGATCTGTCTGTGTGACTCAATGTCCATATCTTTCGTCTTTAGTTGTGTCTCTGATTCAACCTGAATTTGTTTCTCTTTAACTCTAGCCATTTCTTCTATTTCTTTCTGCTTTAACTCTATTTCCTTTTGCTTTAAATCTATTTCTTTCTGTTTATTAATGTTATCTAGCTCTATCTGTTTCTGTTTGTTGATGTTATCTAGCTCTATCTGTTTTTGTTTGGTGGCTTCAGCTAACTCTACCATTTCTTTTTGATGTTGTCTTTCACGCACTCGTTCTTCCCTTTCACTCGCTGCTTTCATTTCTGTGTACTCTTTGTATTTATGTTCAGCATATTGTTCTAACTTCTCTTCTGTGTATCCTAAATCCTTCCCTGCCTGGATACATTCACCCAAGGTCGACATGGTTTGAGGTTTCAGGTATGTACACCCGTCTACTTTCTACTTTATGTCTTTTAAATTTTGCTTGTAGATCAAACCGTATGAAAAGTGGTTTTAAATTTTGCTTGTAGATCAAACCGTACGAAAATATACAATATTATGCTGAAAAACAAGATGCAATATTAATTCCGCTCATCAAAACATATCAAAATACTCATCTGATTTATAGGAACGGATCGGCTGATCGTGATGACACTCTTTCGTTTAGCACGCACACACGCTTTGTTCTGCACTACACCAGTTGTCCCTGGTTTGTAGAGCAGTAACAATTAATAACTTGCAAATATTGTAGAAAACCAGATAGTTGCAAAAATATGCCGCGAAAATGCATTGCCCCCGACAAACAGATGCGGTATGGTTGATGTGAACGATCGTGAACGATGTGATAGTAAATGAAATGAATGATTCGTCGATGACTGGTCAATGTCTGTCTATGTCGTAATATTTTCTCTTTGCTTAAGCTGACTGTTTTCTAATTTATGATAGTGATGTGTAGACTATGATTTCCTATTTGCCTATTCGTTGTAGTGCCATCGTGAAAAACTCTACTGAATATACACAAAAGGAAAAACAAATGCTTCAAAATAATTATATAAATGATAATAAGTTTGAAATAAATAAATATAATTGCTCTATAGATCTCTTGAGACTGAAATCTTACAGCGAATATCGTTTGGAGCAGTGTAAACAAACACTCTTGATAGCGTTAATCTTCAGGCGCCAGCTACACACATTGTTGTTCAGGCCTAGTGCAACGCCAGCGTAGTGCTATTTTTAGATACCAAAAATCGATATCGCTCAGCGGCATTCTCCGCAGTGTATCATTGTGCCGTAATTCAGTTTTCACAAGAAATATAATGCAAACAAAACCATAATACTTACAAATGACATGAAGTAATATTCAGAAAGCACAATTCACTTGTAATAGAGTACATACTTGGCACTTATTCACGATAGACACTTTTTACGGCACTAATTCTAGTCTACACTGGTCAATTTTCACTATAATAAATTAACTACTGTGAATCTTCGGCAACCAAGCTGTGGGTGAGTTGGTTTTATTGTTTGGCTTGAACGATTGTTCAAGTCCCAACTTCTGACACCACTTTTGTCCTAGCTTGTCAACAACCGAAGTGGAAAAGCATTCGTGGACACTTCTCTTGCACCACACGAAACTCGTAAGGCGTACAAGAGGATTTATCACAAGTTTTATTTCGGCTCGGCCTTTACAATTGCAGAGCCATCAATGATTCACAGGTTATATAAACACACGATAATGCACAGTATTCCTTATTCTAAAGTCAGTCCTAAGCTCTAGCTATAGTTCTATCTACACAAAGAAACCCAACGTCGATAACGATGTGCTAGCTTTCGTGTCCAGTCCCCCGTCTGACGATCTCCGCCGATAGCGGTAACGCCACGCGCGGATGGATCTCGTGGGTTAGTAGGCATTGCGTGCTGGAGTTTCTCAGCAAGCCTTAAGTGGTCTGTCCACTACTAAACTCTGTTAAGAGTTTACTTGTTTGCCTACACTTCTCGTGAAGGTGTGATCATAGCTACTCAACTCTTTGGTTGACACTTGCGTGTCCGAGTAGAGAACTATTCATAGCTCTCGATCTCACCGTTCACCCTCCTACTCCCTGGGTAGGGCTAATCTTTCCTCTTGGTCTCCCCACTCCTGGGCAGGGTATGATCTTTATCCCTTCTTAGGCTTCTCCTTGACTTCTCGTCCCCTGTGGTCTTCCTTATATATCCCTAAGTCTTTGACAAAAATGGTCTACCATCTCTAGTTCCGCGTCGTCAATAAAGATTGATGGTACCCCATGTGCACCTTGTGACATAATCTGAGTCTTCATTTTGCTAATTGTTAAACCACATTCAGAACAAGCATTGGAAAATGCAGATAGTAGACATTGCAATTCTTCCTCAGAGTGGGTCGTAACTGCAGCATCATCTGCAAAAAGCAACTCTCTGATCAGTACCCTCCTAATTTTGGTCTTGGCCTTCAATCTCTGAGCATTGTAGAGGCTGCCATCTAAAAGTGAGTGAATACATATATACCACCATCCCGATCACGAAAGGCATATTTCAGTAGAAGTGAAAAGTATATTCCAAACATGGTGGGAGCCAGTACACAACTTTGCTTGACTCCACTCTTGATTTTAAACTCTTCAGAAGTTGCACCATCAAACTTGATTATACCCTTCATGCCTGTGTGGAACGATTCCACAATGGACAGAAGAGTTGGTGGGCAGCCAACCTTCTTTAGTGCCTTGAACAGACCCTCACGACTGACCAAATCAAATGCCTTTGTGAGGTCGATAAAGGCAATAAACAGTGGTTGATTCTGTTCACGGCATTTTTCTTGCATTTGTCGCAATGAGAATATCATATCAATGGTAGACCGGTTCTGTCGATAGCCACACTGTGATTCGGGGTAGACTTGATCTCCTAGGACTTGAAGTCTGCGCAGAACAATTATGGCAAATACTTTTCCAACAATGCACAGAAGTGTGATACCCCTATAGTTGTTGCAGTCGTTCCGATCGCCCTTGTTCTTGTACAGTGTTATGATGCTTGAATCTTTGAAATCCTGTGGGACTTGTCCTTCTCGCCAGCATAGCTCTATTAGCTGGTGGATCTATAGAGTAGTGTGTCTTGCCCACTTCTAATAATTATAGCTGTATATACACGATATATCTATAATAGGACGTATTGTCTAGACGTTAGGTCTAGTATAATACATTGAACCGATATGTATATTCACTCCTTGTGTTGTAATCAAATATTTAGTAAAAAGTGGCATGTGTCTCTCGCATCGTTCTATATACAAGGGAATAATGTTCAGATAGACATATGGTAAAGCCAGGTTCATGACAGCATACATATTTCTTAGTTTTTGTCGACATACATTTTGATATGGCTAACATATTTTTTTTTACTTGGCTAAAATGTTTCCTAGTTTGCCCATTATGTTTCTCGATTTTTTTTAAACAATTTACTTATTTTACCATACAAATGTCTCAGTGTGTCTATCATGTGCCTTAATTTAGCCAGGGTTTTTCTACTTTTGTAAACATATTTTTCTACTTCGGTCAACATATTTCTTGATTTGGTCATCGTTTCTGTTTTCTTAATTTGGCCAACATTGTTCCTAACTTGGCTAGCATATTTTCTTATTTCGGCTGACATATTTCTCAATTTGACTAATATAGTTTCTTAACGTGGCCAACAATTCCCCACTTTGGCTAACATGTTTGCTTACTTTGGCTAACATATTTTATTACTTTTCTGGACATTTTATTTTCCATTTGGTTACTATTCATTCTTAATTTGGCCATAATTATTTTAATATTTTGGCTAATATTTTTTTTTTTTGGTACTTTTGCTAACACGTTTCTTAATTTGGCCATCATTTTTCATAATACGGTCAACATTTGTCCCCCTGTGGTCAGACTATTTCTTAAAGTTTTTCCAGAGATGTAGAATATATATGTGGTGGTATCCTTCGGTGACGTCACATCAATAACGTTAGTTATGATGATGATATCGTATTGATGGCAGACAACTAGCAATACCTAAAACCTATGGTAGATGCGTTGTTGGGTACGGTAAACAATGAGTGATGTAGGTTTTTGACACAACTCATCTCAGCTCAACTGAACTCTGTATTCTTTGAATGTTTACCAGAAACCACATTTCAGAAGCCATTAGATGTGTCTCACCTTGTCTGATTATTGTCCATATTTCATAAGTGCACAACATAGAAGATGCTGTATAATAATTTAACACTTTCTTCACTTATGTATTAACATTTTATTGGCATATTTTCCATATTGAATTATCTATCATTTATTCTGAGTGTTCTTCGCCTATCTCTATATGGCATCTCCATCAGACGTTATGTCTATTCCAAGATAGCTGTAACCATTCAGCTGTTTAAGAATAAAAATTATTATATTTTCTAAATTCGCAGAAATCAACTCAGCCTTACTACAACCTCCAATGTGGATTGATAACGTTCCAGTGTAAGTCGTTGTAGTGTTTGTAGCCTTGTTTGTTAATGTGTAATTGGGTGCCGACCTGACAACAAATCACAATAAAAAACACAGCACAGTTGCCATGTACCGAAATAGGGTATACGGTACAGGTTACAGTCTACAAGAATAGACTGAAGAAGAGTTAACAATAAAATAGTGACAATAACCACGAAAGCGCGGTATAGTATGGGACACGGAGGATAGTGATGATAAATCAGCAGTAGAACGACAAACACAAGAAAAGGGAAAGCACTCAAGAGGCTACGACCTCAAAACATCACGTGACGAATCGGAGGTGACGTCACGGGTAAGAAAGGATTAGACTTCAGTTAGGCTGAGGCAGTCCTTAGGAGAGGTTGGAAGAGCATTCGGGGGGTTGATATCGACAAGCAAGTCATATTAATATCACTATGAAGACCGTCAATATGCCCTGCGACAGGCTAAAACACCAAACCAAGTTTCGATGATGAATTCAGCTCACGTTCAACGAAGTTTCATCTGTCAAGGTCTGTTGTTCATTAGCCCAAGATGGTCAGCCAGTGATGTAAATTTGACATTTATTAAATTTTAATATGTAGTGCATGTGAAAAAGTAGCTGCTCCCTAGATGATAGGAGCAGACGCCTAGAACTAAGAATAATTATACCAGTCGTCGCACAAATACATTTATAAAGCCCATCTACACTCCTACAGACTGGGAGCATGATGAGACTGTGGGCGACTGGGTGATATGAGACTGTCAATAATAAAAGTTGATCTGCTACTAGGACGCTGATGTTGCACTTTTCTACAGTTACTACATGTCTGTTTCGTGTCAACAGTAAGAAAGAATATCAAGTCATCATCATCATCATCATCATCATCATCATCATCATCATCATCATCATCATCATCATCATCATCATCATCATCATCATCATCATCATCATCATCTTCCACTTCTGCATTCAAGCGTCGTGGGGTGGAATAATTTGCGTTCCAGCGCCTGTGGGCAGCACTGGATAGTGTCATTTCTTGTGATTGTACAATGTCTTTGATGTCGTCAATCTATTTTCTTCTTGGACGTCCTCTTGGTCTTGTCGCAGATGAGCTTAGATGTAAGGCCACCGATGGTAGTTGTTGGTGTTGCATTCTAACGACATTGCCAAACCATTTGATCGTCTGCCTTTCAATAAATGCGGCATAGGGTGTTGATCCCACAGTCTGTCTGATAACAGCATTTCTTACTCGGTCTCGGATTGTTAGGTTGGCAGCTCTCCTCAGGCATCTCATCTCGCAGGTGTTGATTTTGGGAAGGTGTGATTTGGATAAAGTCCAGGTTTGAGATTGGTAGCATAGGATTGGTGTGAATATGCTGTTTATTATCTGTAGTTATGCGGACATGGGTATATTTGGGTGTTTCAGTAAGGGTGATAGTTGATATGTATGTGCACTAGCTTTTTGACATCTGATTTCGATTTCTCTGTCCAATCTGCCATCTTCTGTGATCATACTTCCAAAATATTTGAATTCGTTAACTTGTTTCAGAGTTGCGCTATTTATCTGTATACTTAACGGGCCCGGCGATCTGCTAACTTGCATTACTTCGGTTTTGGCTTTGTTTATACTCATATTGTATCTGCTGCAGGTTGAACTCAGATTATTAATATGATGTTGTAGTCTGCCCTCATCCCTGTAAAACAGACACTGATCGTCTGCAAATAGAAGTTCATTTATCTGAATCTGGTCTGTCAAGACTTGCTTCTTTGGATATTATGTCCATGTAGACATTAAACAGCAGAGGAGAGAGCACACACCCCTGTCTCACTCCAGTATTGACTGTGAACATATCTGATATTCCTTCTTGTGTTCTTACTGCACTTCGGCTCGAATGTTTCATGGCTATGATGTGTTCTAGCAGTTGCCCTTGTATCCCATAGTCTTCAAGGATGGTCCATAATTTGTATCTGTCTACTCTATCGAAAGCCTTTTTCTGATCTACAATCACAATATTCTGCTGGTCATTATATTCGATAGTTTTTTCACATATTTGTTTAAGTGTAAATTATGCATCAGTGCAACTCTTACCTTTCCGAAAACCGAATTGTACTTTGCTTAACTGTTGTTCAACTATTGGCCTAGCTCTTTGTTCCAAAAGTTTTGCGTACATTTTCCCTATATGGCTCAGGAGTGATATACCTCTTTATGTTTCACACTCTCTCATGTTGCCTTTCTTTTTCCATATTGGTACTATTATTGCCTGTTGCCAATCATCTGGGACTTTTCTTTCTTCCCATGCTATATTGAAAAGTCTTGTTAGCCATTTAACTTCTGTATTCCCACAGGCCTGAATAGCTTCTGTGGTTATTCCATCTGGAACCGGCGATTTATTTTTAGGACTTTTCTATACAACTGCTTTTACTTCTGCAGGTATAAAATTTGGTTATTGTTGTCCATGACTTTTAGACACAAAAGTGAGGTTTTCCATGTTATGTGTGGGGTTAATTATTTCTTGGAAGTATTCTGCCCACCTTGCTAGTCTTTGTAGTAGATTAAATATTGGTATACCTCTTTTGCTGTTTATGATGGTGGTTGGGTTGTAACATGCATCTCTGATTAAAGAATAATGATGGCGGATAGCAACCAATTCATGGATAGCAACCAAGATGGCGGTGTAAACTTTCGCTTCGATTTGGAGAAATAATTATGTGTTCTGTGCGTGTTTCTTAACATAAATCTGTTCAAATAAGGATGAACCTACGACAGGTCCAGCAAACCGGTAGGGACTTTATTTGTTCAAGTACTATTGCTCGGGAATTATGGAGAAAATTGAAAGAAAAGCGCAACTATATCAGCGTTCACGCCGGAAACACACCAACGCTGAACAAGCAATGTCCTGTAAACAACACGCGACCAACAACAGCTAAATTTCGAAGCAGACAGCAGACATTCGGGTCTTTGAATGTTACGGGTCTAGGAAACAAGGAATCAGCTCTCGTAGAATTTATGAAAGAATAACAAGTAAGGATCTAAATTTACAAAAATGCATCAGGCAAGAATTGTATTAGGACTTTCAGATTAGTGATTCCTGAACAATTAGCAGCTTACTAGGGCATTATGAGGACACTGCAGGCGTGTGGCCTATAGAAACATTATGATAAGACTGTCACTTATTGTCCCTGGGGGAAAAGTAGAATCAACAAGCACACCTTTTTTTTAATTCCCTTATCTGAGTTTTGGTCTTTTGCCGGACCTTTGTCTACACACCCCCTTTTTAAGTCTTTTGATCACTATCTCTCTTTCTCTCTCTTCCCACCAGACAATACCCCTCTACACACTCCTTCAGAACATACCCACACTAACACTGGCTTCGAACAAAATGATAAAACATTTAATGTTGAAAAGTGTCATTAGTGTGTGTTATGTATGTGTGGGGGGGGGGGGATATGTCGTGTAGTCTATCGTGAATGTGAGACAGGATGATTCAGTCTAGGATCAGCATCATATTCCTCATCATGATACAGCCATACGACTTCACAATAGCACAGACCTAGAAGGAGCTCATCAGATGATGTGTCTCTCAGACCGATTGTGAACTTCTTCAAGTATATCCTGGAACGTTTGAATGTCTGATCACCACTGAGTGTTTGTTTTAGTTAGTTTCTTTTATGTCTTCACAGATGATAAACCGATAATTAATATAGTCCATGTATGAACGACCACAAACACTGTCCAACAAAATGTATCGCCGACACACTGCTGTCGGTCAATATCTTCCTAGGGCTAAACTCTGGCATAAGACAGAGGTGTTCATAAAGCACAGAACTCCCAGTAGACACACCTACCAGAATATCCTATCATTGACCTATCCTTTATCTCCCCACCCCCTCTCAATCCTGCTGAATGTCTCCTCATGTCACTGCTCTTACCCTACTGAGTGCAATGATACATCACTCGACACAGCCTAAGTTACGCCTCAGCCTATTGCTGCCGACACTCTATACTACGGTCACACACGCAAGTTCACTATGCTCAAGTTCTAATCTACATCACTACTACCTTATAAAACCTATTGTCGTCCTGAATTGGAAATACACATGCACATCCTGTGCATACGTCCGTTGCCTTTAAACAACATTAAACATTGTAATTTCTTTTCTTAATTGGATCCAGAATTGGTAAACACTTCCTCCCGGTTTTAATCCTCGAGAGCACACTGAATTTAAACTGTGATTTTCATACAGCATCGAATATTGCCTGTAGGACGTCATGGGTTTTCCCCCTACCATGCAGCCCCTGCTCCTCTCTCGTCTTTTGATCCTCGTACAAAAACATGCCGACAATCTCCTTTTATATAGACAAATCTCCGTTGATATCGTTTTCCCGTTGCTCTCGGGAACTCCGTTCACCGTCTTCAAAGAGTTCTGACTGTGTTTGATCGGGGACCCTTTCTCCGTATTCAAAGAGTTGTGATCGTGTTTTATCGGGGACCCGTTCTCACAACAAACAAGTTGTAGCGGTCTAGATCGACGATCTCTGGCCCTTGATTCTTAGGGTCGATGACGTCCGGTCATTTCGTGACAAAGACCATAGTCGGCTGTACGGCGTAATGAGGATATCTTGCAAGAAGATAGAAGCTCACAAAGAGAACATGGTTATTCGCTTCAGAATAAAACCGTCCATATTCTATGCCTGCCTCATGAGAAGGGGAAGCTGGGGTGTGTCTTGACAACTGAGACCCTGGGTGCGGATATGGGCACAGGGAGACCAGAGAGAGGATGTTGGGCAGTTTGAAATCATGGATTGAGTAAAATCGATAGAAGAATTCATTGACATCATGCGACACTGAATTCTGCGATTATAATCAGCGCCACACGGTGTGGAAAAATTTTAGAAGAAGAAAGACTGATGAATATTCATGCATTTTCGGAGCAGGTGATGGAAGAAGCGAATGGCGAACATCTCACGAGGATTAAAATACACGATGAGTGAATATGTGCTTAAACTTTGCAGATCACTTCACTGACCACAGGTTGATAAGAGGGAATTCATGGATGGCTCAGGTAGAAGATACAATCAGAGAAGTGTTTGAGAACATTGGGAGATGAGTGTCTCAGAATGGCAGATACAAGTCAAGCCTTGCCTTGGCTGGAATCTGTTTTGTTCTTTATTTATGCAACACATGAGTGATTTTGGCACACCAATTGACTCATGCTGTTCTGGGCAGACACCAATGTATTAATATTGCTGTAGTTGTTCATCTGTACCAGATTCATACAGCGGTATTGATTTAATGTTATATCAAAATATTCTATATCGGTACTAGGTTTAATTTCTTTTAATTTCCACACATTCCCTAGTGGTAAAAAGTTGCACTTGTCTTTTGTATTCTATCTTAAGATATACTTATATCGGTTAACTCCATCTTCATGCACATTGCTATTTAAATAATATGCTTTGACTTCATGAAGTGAACTATCCCGGAGGAAGATCTGCTTGAATGATTCTCAGTTTTTGTATGTGTCTTTCTCCTGCGCAGTGTTCTAGAACAATGTGTCTTATTTGACTTCTGTTACATCCTGTCGTCTGATACCTGTCGTCTGATACCTGTCGTCTGAAGTCCCGCATACCGCAAATGTTTCACTTTGACGTGCCAAGTCAAGATCCATATTACCGCACAATAAACTCAATCACACGAACATAGACACTTTACAGCGTTAAATATAAAATAACCTCGTTAAACAACAAATGAACATCATGAACCTATAAACAACTAATGGCTTTATTGGAGGTACTGAATTGATGATCTGAATGTGTCTAGAAGAAAAAGAAGAAACTATAACCTGTGACAAAACTGCAATCGACTACAAAACGCCCTACTCGGCGATGTCTCACCCCTCATAAACTACGATCATAAAGTTAACAAAGGAAAAACGTATCGTATACTGTATTTGAAGAACAATAAATGATAGCTCAAATATAATGAGGCCTTAGCATTTAGGTGGTTCCAGCCAGTTGTGTGCAAACATAAAAATCCATTTTGAATTTGAAACTACCATTATGATAACAAATGCCCCATATTCCAGCAATGCCTGTGACTACGTATGTTAAGTATTTCAGACAAAGCATTATTCTTTTATTCACTTCATGTGATATCACTCTGCAGTACCCACCTGACGAGATACGGCAAAATATACCAGGCAATAAATCATGCAACATATTGTTTATGGAATCTATGTTTAAACCAAAATCTATTTTGCCAACATATAAATGCAGTTATTTATCTTGTTCTTTTGAAGGTCAATAAACTTCGCCCGATTTGGTTTTATCATTGGCCATGAACTGATCCATGGTGCTGTTTCAGGTGAGTTGCAATGTTTTCGTGTGAAGTTATGACGAATCCGACATATGCCTTCGTTCATTAATCATGTGCCATGCCGGTAAGTGTGGGCGGTCATGTTTCGCCATCTTACACGATCACCAGAGTCGTGGATCAGCTCTGTGTTCTTATCCATGCTATGTAGTCAAGCCATCCAGATATTTACTCCGCTGCCTTCCCCTTGTTATTTTCCTCTCATTCTTACCAGTTGTCACCAAGTTCTCCAATGTATATTCATTTGTTTTTTATAACGTGCGAAAAAAATTGACTGTCTAAGTCTAATTTCTGTAATTTGTTTGCGGTTTTCATTTGCCTCTTGTAGGATTTTTTTCTCTCTCTTTTTTATTTTTTTATTTTTATTTTGTGTGTGTGTGTGTGTGTGTGTGTGTGTGTGTGTGTGTGTGTGTGTGTGTACAGGACGTAGCAGTCAACATCAGCATTTTTCAGCTGCTGTTGATGTACTAGGAAAGATGACGCTCAGTAGTTTGCTATTGCTTTCTGAGAGAGTCTGTCCTTGGTATTCTATGCATTTTCCTCTGAAAGCACATTTCCACTAACATTACGTATAAGTACATAACAAACAACAGGAACATGTACACCTTTCGATTTTCACCCAGGGCATATTCCTGGAGTCTCCTGGCAATGTGAGTCTTAACAGCGCAGTGACTAGACACCTGACCGCTGATCCGCTGGTCAATGTGTTCGATCCGTAGCTGGGGGATTTTTGTTGTTGTTGTTGATTGACCTGGGCTCTCATGCCGACCCAGCATAAAATGTCTACCTAAATCCGTGGATGGAGCTTGGCCGACATAGACTGTAACAGTACTGTTACAACGTAAAATGCCTGGTATCAGGAAGTAAGGTTTTCCCGTAAATTGAATGCCATCCAATACGCCCCAAATGGTCACTACCCTGACGTAAATAAAACGGTGAAATACGTAAGGTGGTAACCACAACACGTTTTTGGGGCAGTTGCGATTTGGGTGTCATCAATAAAGGTACAAAGCTTAAGACCTGCTAGAATAACATCACAGAAATTAGACGTTTAATCATCAAGGATTAATAGATGATATATTTTAAAGGCGGCTATAGAGAATTGAAGGGAAGGTTGACCATTACCGGGGGATCGCAATGGCATTTTGAAGTAACCAAGTAGTATAGCAAGGAGGAACTTGGGGCATGCTGAAAAACCAATAATGTATATTTTTTGTACCAGCATGTTTGATGCGATACTGGGACGAATATTGTAACTTTTTTGTATCACACTGATTGCAATCCATGTTTTGATACTTTTGCCTTAATTCACCCCAAACAAACAAGCATCCCTTCGAGCCTCATTTGCATCGGTCCGGCAATCACTTTCCGGTTAGGGTTAGGGTTGTGTGTGTATGTGTGTGTGTGTGTCGACGACACATATATGTCGGCACCTGCAATGTCCTCCCCGCAGTATACTATGCTTCCCTCCTGGCTTTATTGTCTTCATTTATCTTGAGACTGGACTGATAGTTTGATCTTGATGTATCTTGAGACTTGAAATATAGTTTGCTCTTCTTCATATATCTGGAATCTTGAATTCTAGTTTGATCTTTATGATATATCTTGAGACTTGAAATATAGTTTGATCTTTGTGATATATCTTGAGACTTGAAATGTAGTTTGATCTTCGTGATATATCTTTAGACGTGAAATATAGGTTGGTCTTCTTCATATATCTGGAAACTCAAAATATAGTTTAACATATCTTCTTGATATATCTTGAGAAAAGATTAGTTACCGCTCTTCTCACCATCAAGGATGGAAAAGGGGGATCCTGGAATACGAACAAAATAGGGATACCCATCTATATAGACCATGACAATAACAATCATACGTTGTACATCTCACCTTCCCCGTGTCTGCTTCGCAGATCTATTTGGAGCAAGAACATCTACGAGGCCTGCCCAACAAGACATCGTCACTTTTTGACGGGACAACGGGAATTTCTAGGTTTCCTACCCTGTATTTCCACTTCCGTTTTGGGATGTTATCTCAGTTTAGTGGAGTGAAGAAAGTTTTGGACAGAAGGCTAGGTCCAAGGTCCTCGTATAGAGTTTCTCTGCGTGTGAGGCATGTTCCAGACATCCTCAGCTGACACAGTCATTATTATGTGTTAGATATTAAGTGTTCCTTCAATTTAGCTCAATGTGAGTGAAGTGCCACAATGGCATAGTTACATTAGGAGAAAATGACCGTGTTGACTAATATGTTTATCATACATAGAGACATCATGTCTGGAGTTTACGCCACTCTCGAATTTATATTTCCCCAACAATAGTGTGGCTTGTGAGAATGGGTGGTGGATCTCATTCCTCATGATCCCATGAGGGTCGTTATAGAGGAATTAATTTTAGGCTGGAGCCCTATCCCACAGTATTGGGATTTGCCCAGTATTAGAACAAAGGATCCTAGTGACATAATTATCCTAGTTCCTTCTCTTCGGATCAGGAATACCTTCTGGATATTAGTGTAGCAAAGAAAGTCTCTGTAACGCCATCAAGTATTAGTATTTTAACTATAACATGCCACTAAAGCAAGTATAGTAGTTGAATTCCAGCTCAGATTTATTAGAATCTCGTGGTAAGAGCTAGGATTCAATGTTTCTCCTCCACTCCGTCAGAGAATTCCAACCTATCAGTTTTATATTGATCCGAACAGCTTTTCACGATATACTTTTCCACTGCTAGTGATGAGTCTAGGTCAATGCCGTCCCACAATTCAGCGCTCCAGATTGGGCCGAGTCCAAGACCGCTGACATGAACGACTATCGGAATCTATTTAAATAAGTCCGCGGCGACATCATATTAAGAAAGTTCGTCTTACCTTCAATCACAACCCATGACAATGTACATGGCTCAGGAATTAGATCTAGGCTTTCCCTGAGAGGCAGAGACAATGTGTATTCATGGTGTGACAAAGATGGCGATACTCCCATCAGGATGTGTGGCGCTTATAAAAAACCACAATCCGACAATTCTCGTGATAATCTTAGTTTCTGGGGTGCAGGGAGGGAACTATTGAAAGATCGTCGTGCATTTCAACAGAGTTTCCTAGATTCAAGGAAATCCGTGAGTTTGATTGAGCGAACGCTTGTTTCACTATAGTATGTCCAGAAACGAATGCCGTCATTCACGATCAATTATTTTGAAAACTGTCTGTTGCATAGTTATGAAATTTTTCCTGCCGTCTTATATTTACCCCCACCCAAGGAATATGTCTTTGATAGGACCAAAAGCAACTTAAATCATCGAAAGCGGCGACATTTCTTTGATGTTTTGCTGAAAAACTAGTGATTTCTCGCTTACAAACTTGTTTTTACAGTAATGAATGCCTCGCCAATTCACATGACGACACAAGGCGTATCCGGATTTGTATGGAAGTGGGTGCAATAAAAGAAGTAGCTTAAAAGTCGACAGGGTCGGCTGCATGGCACCGGGTTTTATCCCATAAGGCTCAGTTTCTTTCCGCAGCGCTGAAAGCGTCGCACATAGCACGAACTCCGTAACTCCAGCGACGACCTTCGGGAGTCTCCGAAAAAATGCACTCCTGAAATGAAGGACGCGGCCCGGAATCGAATATACAACCTTCGGAGCCCGAGTCAGACGGCTTGAATACTTCACCACGGAGAATCCCGAGAGGGGTGCAATGTGTAATATTAGTAAAGACAGAGAATTTACAGAGGCATGGGGTAAATAATTTGTAAATTGACAGGAAAGTAGAAGGAATATATTTCTTACCTTATTTTTCATTTCCTTCTTGTTTCTTCAGTTGCTTGTTAATAATGTGTACACAAGTATTCATGTTAGCTTTTTATATTGAGTTCGTGAAAGCTTCCAAATAGCTGAGCGTTAATGTGCGTATGGAGTGACCAGACATGATACCGCAATTTAGTCATCATGTGTCCATAATTAAGGATCTGTTCAGCTGTCTGTGTAGTTTGTTAACACGTACACATGGGTGACAGACCCGCTTTGAGTCTTCGTGAAAGATTGTCTACTCTGCTGTTTACCGTTCAGAGACGGAACATGATTATCTGTTTTGCACTATGAAAATAGTTGTCAGTGTCTCTGCAGTGGGCTTTCTTCTTAACGACCAAGATGTTGGTCCTCTTTTCATTGAAGTTTATAGATTGATTCGTATGCACGTGTGTTGTCCCCTTATTTGACAACGTGTTTGCTCTCACGTTTCTTGTTATGCCACAATATGTCAGTTTCCACTGCAATATTACTCTTCTGTTGGTATTCAATGCGTTCAGTGTGTGTGATTGTGTGTGTGTGTGTGTGTGTGTTTTTTTTTTTTTTCAATACAGTTGTTTGTCATCGCTGAGGGCTTGCGGAATTGAAAATTCATCACTGTGGAATACGAACTGTTGCCATTGACATTATCCTGATGCTGTAATGTTTAGGGCCTGCAATTCCTCTGAATATTTGGAGCAAAATATCCCAGTAAGTGTGTACGTAGATTTAGGTCTGCGATCTGCTCAGATCTTAATCTGTGTCGGACGATTCCAGTAGGTTGATGATTGCTCTCGGTTGCATAAAATTCAATCCATCCTTTCTCCAATAGTTCTCTTCCTCTTTCAACACATGGTCCTCACATTTTTTCCAGTAACTTTTATCAATATTTAATAGCGCGCGCTGGGTTAGTATCTTGACGTCAGACAATTTGAATGTAGTAAAGGCAGCTGCCACATGTCCTTTAATTTTAGCCCACACAAGTTCTATAGGGTTTAAATGAGAATGATACGGCGGAAGTCTCAAGCACTTATGGCCATGCTCTTCTATCAACTTGTCAATTTGATATTTCTTCCTTTTTTGCGCCTGTTTTACAAGGGACAACAACTGTAGCTTGAAATATGTTTCTGGTAATGGTATATTTTCCCTTCGGAGCCATATATTTATTGCTTCCTTTGTGCTCGATGCCGTAGGTATTTTGTCTTCTTAGGCAACAACATTGTGATATGATGCATTGTCCATGATTAGACAAGACGGTCTATCAAGGGACGGAAGTACTGTTTTCTCGAGCCAATCTATAAATACATTACCATTCACCTCATTGTGATAATCCTTATTGTCTGTATGCTTTGATACGAACACGAGCCCAGCATTCTGTAGTAAGCCATTATGAGTACTACCAGCATAGGCTATGACCAAACGCTGTTCTTTACTACTGGGCACATAACGCTTTATCTTTCCATCTTTAATTGCCATTCCTTTTCACTTGTGTGGTGCGCATTGATCCACGTCTCATCCAAATACACAATGTCATAATTTTCTTTGCGCATTTCCCTTATTTCACGTAGGTATCTGCTTCTCATGGCTCCTAAATGCGGTTGCTCGCAAAGGATATTTCTACCTCCCTTATACTTTCTAAAAGTGAAGCCTAATGTCCTTATAATTTTCCACAAAGTTGTTTTGGATAGCACTTTGTTATTGTTCTTTCGCAACAAAACCCTCAGTTTTCTTACAGTCATTGTTACTTTGGCATCCATAATTTTTATATTAACTCGCCTGATGACATCCTTGTCAAAGCTGTCTACAATTGCCTTTCTACCTACCGCTTGCTTATCGCGTGTTGCTTTCATTCCATATTCATGCATCCATCGACGAAATGGCCGTTTACTCAAACCCAATGCATGCACTGTTCTTTTTTCGGGATTTGTAACAGTATGAAACAGTTTCCTGCGATCAGCTTCTTGACAAAAATATGTATACAACTTCATAGCGATGCTTTGAAGTCAGTGGCGTGCAGAGGGGGGGGGATGCGGGGGGGGGGGGATGCGACAGCCCTGGGCATCCAGCCGGCAGGGGGGCATCCAATTAAGAAGAGGGGGCAGCACAGTGCAGTGGGAGGGGAAGAGGAATGAATTAGGGAAAGAACAATTAAGGGGCATCCAATCAAGGGGTTGGCCCCGGGCAACAAAGAACCTCTGCACTCCACTGTTTGAAGTGTACACAATTTCACTTTCAATCCCATTGAACAATATTCACACATACATTTTAGCAATTATTAATATTATATTAATGGTAAAATTTATTTATATATTTATTTATATAATCACGTTTCATGAAAGAACCCACATAGGAGACACCTTTGAACAATCCCATTTAACTGCGTGCAGTCTGTGCCAAAACGAAAACCACGAGACAATTTCAAAAAAAAAAAAAAGCGCGGATGTGTCTTGGTGAATTTGTAATACTTTTAAAATGATGGACTTAATCTCTAAGCCGTAAATTATATACCGCATATAAACACACATTGAAATCTGCTGTACAATCTCCAGAACAAAAATTGTTTTGTTGGGTGGACATAATGATAACGTTATATGCTAAATCTCATCATTTTCCCTCAGTTTGTTACTGAGATATGGAATTTTATATTGGGGCAAAAAAAAAATAAACACACTATAGAATATGAAGATTTATATGTAAAGTGCCTCAAGGTTAGGGTTGCCAGATACATGGGCACCAAAAGGAGGACATAATAAGCTAAAAAGGAGGACAAAGGAGGACATAATAAGACAAAAAGGAGGACAAAAGAGGACATATTGAATGTTTCATTTAAATCGTTCCAGATTAAACCAACAATCATTACAATTTTATTACAATAGCTGCCAAATGCTAGAACACATTTCTACCTTTTCTTCTGTTAATGCCTCCAAACTTCACTTTGGCATTGTCACCAGCAAAAGCAACACATTTGGAGTACAAATCATGTGTTTGGAGTGTTCTCAAAATATACTGTGATATAGTTTCTGAGGTTTCATTTGGTGTGTTGTCTAACTCGAGAATCTTAGTTTGGATTCCACCTGCTTTCCAGCCGAAGTACTGAACAACGATCAGAAATATTTTCTGCGAACCGTGATTGCTAGCATCTGTCGAAAGACCGAAACATGAAATACTATTTAAAGATTTATCCAATTCATCAACAGTGTGGAGGGCCAATCACCTGGTTTATTATTGCTTCAGTCTTTGTTTTTGCACAAGCACTATTTTTAGCAATTTCTGAATCTTCAGATAATGTGTGCATCAAACCAGCTGTGCAGGTCATCGAGTTATAAGACTGATGATGACAAATTGTATGAAATGCCAAAGTTGCTTCAGCCGCATGCGCTTTCAGCAACACATTTGAGTACTTAGGCCGAAAAAAAACGACGTCAATGTGCTAGATGACGAGGACACTTTGATTAGGTTTCTATATCTCTCACTGTCAACACGGCGCCCCAAGTCAGTAGTTCCTTTGATGGCAACGGACAAGTAACTACCGCAAATCGTACACTTTGCCTCATTCTCGTTGCGTCCTTCAACGAAGCATGGAAGCTTATTTTTCGTAGTGTTCGAGAATTTGCATTTTCTCTTTGTAGAAGCCATTTCCATAAACATAGACGGCAATAATTACAAATTTAAAAAAAAAAAAAAATATTAAGTGACGTCTCTGCTACCAGAACCGGAAATAACATTAACATTTTGACCACAGAGACTACAGCATTGTTAGTGTTGCCGAATAGAGCTACAGTTAGATTCAAATTATAGAAATAATTGGTGTTTCACATTTAGTATAAGTTTAAAAATTAAATAAATATTATTAAGCAATGGGTTTTAATAAAGAATATACACACATGGTAGAATGTAGATACATTGTAAGTTGTAACAACAATACATATGCAATGACAACATAAAATATTTAAAAAGCCGGGCATTTTAAAAGTTTTTAGCTTTGCCTGCCGGACGGAGGATATTAGGCTAAAAAGGAGGACATGTCCTCTCTTTGCCGGACGTCTGGCAACCCTACTCAAGGTTGCAGACACATATAATTCCTCATACACACGACATTTACCCTTCTATTAATTCCTCTCGCCCCACAAAGCATAGGAATAGATTGGGAAAAGTTTGTTCGACTGGAACCTGCCTGGTGTGGTTACTTAAATAGTGCATATTACCGTGTTATGAGTTGTGAGACAGACAGACAGGCAAACACACGTACACACGCACATTCATAAATTTACACATACAATCCTGCATACATTCTTACATTATTTACACAAACTCTCACAGTTATGCACCCAGTCAATAACACACAAATGCACACTCCCTCGAATACATATATACTTACAATCACAACCTCACTAAGTGAAGTTTACTTATACACACATAAACACACAAACACACACACACACACACACACACAGACATACATATGCAAGCATACATGCGAAACCTTCTTACATCTACAGGACACAAGTACGACAAAACTGGTAAGGTTGGTGCCTGGTGGTATGATGAAACCGTTGCATATTTTAATGACCGCTACAAATGTCTGGTTGATCAGTACAGTAACTTCTTCTACACTCCGGCAGGCAAGCATGTAAGTAAGACTCATTCTTTCAGTAGCATGTCCTTTGCAGAATCTCGCTTCCATAACAACCTTCCGGAAAATCTCTTGACCATAAGCAAGATTTCCCGCGTCCGATACACCCATCTGAGGATCATCCACCACATTCTGCACCCATCTTCTCATTGGCCTTCCTCTTCCTTTCTTACCAGACATATACCCCTCCATTATTGCTCTCTCGAAACTTTCGTGACGTTTCAATTGACCAAAATATTTCAATTTTCTTTGTTTTATCGTCTTTAATAGCCAGTCGTCTTCAATATTCAGCTGTTGAAGGATGGATGAATTTGTTCTTTTCTTTATCCAAGATATTCTTAGAACTCATCTATAACATTTATATTCAAAGGCATTTATGCGCTGTTCGCAAGCGCAATTGAAATACTATAACTTTTATCGTTTCTTTACTTTTATGTAAGGCGGGGAGTCTGACGGTATTATACGCTTTTATAGGTCCAGACACTTAAGACGACATATGTACACGCTCATGCCGGTCCAGGCACGTGGTATACGGCACTCAGCTGAGGGATATGGCTGAACGGCTGAAAGTCAAATCCCCCGAACGTGAGGGCCTGGCCGCTACGCACCTCCTGCTCTTGGAGGTTTGATGCTGAGCCGCAAGCATCTGCAGCCTACATTGTTCAAGCCGTACTGGTTATCCTTTTCTCTGGAGATAACAAGGCAAGGCCAAGAGTCGGATCATGCTGCATGGGCAACAAATGTTCTCTAATTTAATGCCCAGGCATTGTGCAATGGAATTCTAGCTCTAGTTCCAATTCATATACTTTCGTCTGCAAAGACAGCAATGTGCCACTTACTTACTTATGAGCTGTTCAGGTTGTTTAGCAAGTGTCCAGGTCTCATAAGCCTACTTTGTAATTGGAAGGATGCATGATCTTAAAATTCTAATTTTTATAGTTCTATCTGTCCCACTCCACAATTTATTCAGTTTTTCAGTATGTGAAGAGCAATAGATAAATTGTCTTTTAATTTATTTTATTGTGTCACCATTGTTGGTAATCAATGACCCAAGGCTTCGACATTTTCCACCACCTCCATTTTTCCGCATTAATATATATATGTATTTCTCCATAGTAGTTTTATATGTATGCATTATATTTGTTTTTGCTATAATTCACTATTCAATTGGATTGAGGTTATTAAGTTTTCTATACCATTCTGTGTTATGGATAGCAATACTGTATCATCAGCATATGGAATCTCTGGTATGTCATGACCACCGATATTTAGGGTATCATATAGCTCCCTGTTTATATCATCTCTGACATTTATCATTATATTTTCAGCGTAAAGGTTAAACAAATACGGGGATTAGACGTTCCTATATCAATATGTCAGATGTATCCCGAGGCAGTTTTCTGCTAAGGGTCTGTAAAGTTATAGCGCTTTCACGTGTTATAATCCCCCGGAGCTAGGGTGAATAGGTGGTTAATAGTTCCCTCACTTTGTCAGGCGACCAGCCCAGGCGTCGAACTCACACCCTAACGTCTTCATGACATCACCAGCGTAGTTTCCCATCAACTTTGCTTTTGCCTTCGCCATATGTATGTATATATATATATATATATATATATATATATATATATATATATATATATATATATATATATATATATATATATATATATATATGCGGTCATCGTCATGTGCCATGGAGATAGGCGTGGGTGGTCATGTTTCGATCACCAGAGTAGTGTATCAACTTCGTGTTCGTGTTCCATAATAATGTCATGTGGTCAAGACATCCAGATTCTCTGCCTTCCCATTGTTCATTTCCACTCAATTAGGCCAGTTGTCACCAAGTTCTCTAGTTAATTTCTTAACATAGCGTGCCCAAACAAAACTTGACTGTCTACGTCTAATTTCTCTAATCAATTTACGGTTTTCATCGGTTTCTTGTGGGACTTCCTCATTAGATTTTCTATTTGTCATGGTATTCTTTGCATTTTCCTTAGACAACACATTTCAATTGCTATTAAACGTTTTTCCCCAGCTTGTTAACTTGTTGTCCACGGTTCACATCCATACAACAGTATAGGTTCTATGTAGCACTTCAACATTCATTTTCTTCGTTGCAATTGGCAGTTTTTTTTATTGTTCAGTATGTTTTCCATGCTACAGTAAGCAACCTTTACCTTAACGATCAGTGTTATAATATCCGCAAGGCACATTTCATCATCTCATTGTCACACCATATCATTTTCTCACCATTTGATCATCTCACCATCTCATCATCTCACCATTTGATAATCTCATCATCTCAACTCTCATCATATCATCCTCGCATCATCTCATAATTTCACTATCTCAACATCTCATTATCTCATCGTCTCATCATCTCACCATTTCAACATCTCATCATCTCACAATCTTATCATCTCACCATCTCACAATCTTATCATCTCACCATCTCACAATCTTAACATCTCATCATCTCATTGTCTTATCATCTCACCGTCTCGCCATATCATCATTTCAAATCTCATCGTCTCAACATGTCATCATCTCACTATTTCATCATCTCATCGTCACAACCTCAAATCGTCTCATCATTTCATCGTTTTATCTTTGCATCGTGTCACCATCTAATCATTTAAATATCTCACAAACTCAATTTATCACCATCTCATCATCTCACCATCTCACCTACCCATTATCTCACCATCTCATCATTTAACAATCTCAACATCTCATCGACTCACAATCTCACCATTTCATCATCTCATCGACTCATCATCTCACCACCTCACAAACTCATCTTCTCACCATCTCTTCATCTTATCATCTCACCATCTCATGAACTCAAAATGCCACCATCTTGTCATCTCACGATCTGATTATCTCATCATTTTACCATCCCACCATCTCACAATCTCATTAAATCAAAATGTCACAATCTCGTCACCTCACGATCTCATTATCTCATCATCTCATCGTCTCATAATCTCATCGTCTCATCATCTTATCATCTTACCATCTCACAAAATTATTATCTCAATATCTCATCGTCTCATAATCTCATTATCACACCATTTCATCATAATATCATCTTATCGTCTCATCATCTCATCGTGTCATCATCTCATCGTGTCATCAACTAATCATCTCAACATCTCACCATCTCATCATCTCACTATCTCATCATCTCATCATTCTATCATGTTATATTCTCGGTATATCTTCGTTGCATAGTCTCATCATCTCATCATCTAACCATCTCATCGTCTCATCATCTCACCATTCACCATCTCTTCACCTCGTCATCTTATCATCTCAACACCTCATCATCGCACCATCTCACCATCTCACAATCACATCGTCTCATCATCTCATCATCCCATCATCTCAACATCTCACCATATCATCATCTCAAATTCTCAACAACTCATCATCTTACCATCTCATGATCTCAACAGTTCTTCATCCCATCGTCTCATCATCTCATTGACTCATCATCTCATGATTAACTTACCATCTCAACATCCCATCATCTCACCATCTCACTACCTTACCATCTCATCTTATCTTCGTTTCATCATCTTATCGCGGCACACGCGGCACACGCGGCACACACTAGAATATCGCAAAGTCACCCATATTAGGCTATAGCTCAAAATTTCCCCAATCGCAGCGACTGACATCCGTCAATCAACGTCGCCCCGAATGATCAGGTCTTCGCTATTGGCAAGGCATACCAGGCAGCCTAAAATCCAACGAGCAATAATCTAATTGATTATTTGACTCTCCCCCCCCCCCCCCCGGGATTTGAGATTTAAACATTGAGCACAACCCACTGCTGGCTACGCTGATCGTTTTCCGGTACGAACCCAAGGCCTTGTCCACGTCAAGTTGGAAGCATTAGTCTGAAGCTCCCTCTCGTTCGAGCTCGACAGTAGTGCATCCAGCGGGCAATAATCAAATTGATATGTGCGTCGGTCAGTCTAACTATATAAACATATACATGTGGCTCTGCCAGTCTAACTATACAAACATATATATGTGGGTCTGTCAGTCTAACTATATAAACATATATATGGGGGTCTGCCAGTCTAACTATATAAACATATATATGTGGGTTTGTCAGTCTAACTAAATAAACATATATATGTGGGTTTGTCAGTCTAACTATATAAACATATATATGTGGTTTTGTCAGTCTAACTATATAAACATATATATGTGGGACAGTCTAACTATATAAACATATATATGTGGGTCTGTCAGTCTAACTATATAAACACGTCATGTAACACGCGAATCCATATGTTTGTGTATTCTCATCTGTCATATTATCAGTTTAATACCATTTAATTTTATCATGTATAATATAAACTCATGTACATTACTGTAGTTTGAGTGAGAGAGTCAGTGAGTGTGAATGAGAGACAGAATGAGTGAGCATGAGAGTGAATGTGTGTGTGTGTGTGTGTGTGTGTGTCTGTGTCTGTGTGTATATATGTGTGTGTGTGTGTGTGTGTGTGTGTGTGTGTGTGTGGGAGCATCACTATTTTTTACGTCACACACTGTATATGAACACATTTTTTTCTCCGTGTTTAACATTTTTATGAGTCTGCTCTCGACAATCGTCAGCGTATTTGTGTGAATAAAGTGTGGGAGTTTGTTCATGCTAGTTTCAATGCTCACGTGAGGCACTATTATGTGTCTAGATGTGAGGATGTGTGAGTGTGTGTGTGTAGAGGATGTGTGTGAGTGTGGGGATATGTGTGTGTGGGGGGAGGTGTGGGTGTTTGGGTGTGGGTATGCGTATGGATGGGTTGGGGTGTGTGGGTGTTGGTGGGTAGTGAGATTTGTGGGTGTTGGTGGGATGTGTGGATGGATGTGTAGGGGTGAAAGTAGAGGTGTGGGAATGGGTGTGGGGGATGTGTGTATGGGTGGTGGATGTGTGTATGGGAAGGGTTCGGGGGATGTGTGTGTGGGTGGGGGGCTATGTGTGGGTGGGTGGAGATGTGTGGGTGGTTTTGGGGAAGTATGTGTAGGTGGCTGGGTTGTGTGGGTAGGGGATGTGTGTGGATGGACTGGGGATGTAAGGGCGGGCGGGGAGAAGTGTATGGTTTGTGGGTTTGGGATATGTGTGTGGTGTGTTGGTTGGGAATGTGTGCATGGTGTGTGGGTGGGGGTATGTTTTTGGTGGGTGGTGAGGATATGTGTGTGTGGGAGAATAGTGTGTGGTGTGTGGGTGGGGGACTGTTTGATGGGTGCGGGGATGTGTGTATGGGTGGGGGATATATCTGGGTGAGTAAGGAATGTGTGATGGTTGGGGAAGCATGTGTGTGTGGTGGGGTGTGTGGGTACGGGATGTGTGAGTGGCTTAGGGATGTGTAGGTGGGTGAGGGATCTGTATGTGTCTGAGTGGGACGCGTGAGTGGGTGTGGGTGGGGGTATGAGTGATCGAGAGCTGTTTGGTTGGGGTGGGTGGGTGCTGGTGATTGGGTGCGTAGTGGAGGATATGTGAGTGAGTGTGTGTTGGTGGATGGGTGGGGAGTGTGTGTGGGTGGGGATAGGTGTGTGTTGTGTTGGTTGGGGATATGTGTGTGGTGTATGAGTGGAGGATTTTGTGTAGTGTGTGGATGGGGATATGTGCGGGGCGGAGGGGTGAGGGTATCTGTGTGGGTGTCGGTGGGGATATTGTGTGGTATATGGATGGGTGCTATTGTGTCGTGTTTAGGTGGGGGATGTGTGATGGTATGTGGTTGTGGGGTGTGTGGGTGAGGGATATGTGGGTGTTGGATGTGTGAGTGAGGGATATGTGTGTGTGGTGCCTGGGTTGGGAATATTGTGTGGTAGGGGATGTGTGATGTGCGGGTAGGGGATGTGTGTGGTGGGGGATGTGGCTTAGGGCATGTGTGGATGGGTGAATGATGTATGTATGGGTGGTGTGGTGTGTGTGAGTGGATTGGGGATGTATAGGTGGTTAGGAAGATATGTGTGTGTGGGTAGGGAGATTTCAGTTGGTGGGGATGTGTGTGCATGGTTTGGGGATTGTGAGTGGATGTGCGATGTGTGGGTTGGTGGGGGATGTGTGTGCGTGGGTGGGGAATATGTGGTCGATGGAGGTGTGGTTGGGGGATGGGTGGTTAGAGGTGTGGGTGGGGAGAGGATGTATAGGTGGGTGATGGGTGTGTGGATTAGGATGTGTATGTGGGTGGGCTTGGGATGTGTGGGTTGGTGGGGGGGGGGTGTCTGTGTGGGTGGGGAGTGTGTTTGGGTTAGGGTAACAGGTAAGGGCAGTGTGTGTGGGTGGGGGTGTGCGGGAGGTAGCTGGGTCGGTTGGTGGGGTATGTATGTCTCCCTGGGTGTGTGTGGGTGGGTGGGGTATGTATGTCTCCCTGGGTGTGTGTGGGTGGGTGGGGGATGTGCAGGAGGTGGATGGTTGGTTGGTGGTGTATGTAGGTGTCCCTGGGTGTATGTGTGTGTTGGTAGGTGGGGGTGTGTGTGTGGGTGGGGTGATGTGTGGGTAGGTGGGATATCATGGTAATTTGCCTTGTTTATGTTTACAACATTCATTTCACATTGTTTTTTTTCTTCTTCCTATGTGAATGTATAATGCTCTTGATGAACGAAAGATGAGTGATTGGAAGGACCGAATGTAAGGCTGGCCTGCGTGCCCAATTTGTGACCCTTTTAAAATAAAGTTGATTTGATTTGATTTTTATATATGTGTGTCTGTCACTCTAACTATATAAACATATATATGTGGGTCTGTCAGTCTAACTATATAAACATATATATGTGGGTCTGTCAGTCTAACTATATAAACACGTCATGTAACACGCGAATCCATATGTTTGTGTATTCTCATCTGTCATATTATCAGTTTAATACCATTTAATTTTATCATGTATAATATAAACTCATGTACATTACTGTAGTTTGAGTGAGAGAGTCAGTGAGTGTGAATGAGAGACAGAATGAGTGAGCATGAGAGTGAATGTGTGTGTGTGTGTGTGTGTGTGTGTCTGTGTCTGTGTGTATATATGTGTGTGTGTGTGTGTGTGTGTGTGTGTGTGGGAGCATCACTATTTTTTACGTCACACACTGTATATGAACACATTTTTTTCTCCGTGTTTAACATTTTTATGAGTCTGCTCTCGACAATCGTCAGCGTATTTGTGTGAATAAAGTGTGGGAGTTTGTTCATGCTAGTTTCAATGCTCACGTGAGGCACTATTATGTGTCTAGATGTGAGGATGTGTGAGTGTGTGTGTGTAGAGGATGTGTGTGAGTGTGGGGATATGTGTGTGTGGGGGGAGGTGTGGGTGTTTGGGTGTGGGTATGCGTATGGATGGGTTGGGGTGTGTGGGTGTTGGTGGGTAGTGAGATTTGTGGGTGTTGGTGGGATGTGTGGATGGATGTGTAGGGGTGAAAGTAGAGGTGTGGGAATGGGTGTGGGGGATGTGTGTATGGGTGGTGGATGTGTGTATGGGAAGGGTTCGGGGGATGTGTGTGTGGGTGGGGGGCTATGTGTGGGTGGGTGGAGATGTGTGGGTGGTTTTGGGGAAGTATGTGTAGGTGGCTGGGTTGTGTGGGTAGGGGATGTGTGTGGATGGACTGGGGATGTAAGGGCGGGCGGGGAGAAGTGTATGGTTTGTGGGTTTGGGATATGTGTGTGGTGTGTTGGTTGGGAATGTGTGCATGGTGTGTGGGTGGGGGTATGTTTTTGGTGGGTGGTGAGGATATGTGTGTGTGGGAGAATAGTGTGTGGTGTGTGGGTGGGGGACTGTTTGATGGGTGCGGGGATGTGTGTATGGGTGGGGGATATATCTGGGTGAGTAAGGAATGTGTGATGGTTGGGGAAGCATGTGTGTGTGGTGGGGTGTGTGGGTACGGGATGTGTGAGTGGCTTAGGGATGTGTAGGTGGGTGAGGGATCTGTATGTGTCTGAGTGGGACGCGTGAGTGGGTGTGGGTGGGGGTATGAGTGATCGAGAGCTGTTTGGTTGGGGTGGGTGGGTGCTGGTGATTGGGTGCGTAGTGGAGGATATGTGAGTGAGTGTGTGTTGGTGGATGGGTGGGGAGTGTGTGTGGGTGGGGATAGGTGTGTGTTGTGTTGGTTGGGGATATGTGTGTGGTGTATGAGTGGAGGATTTTGTGTAGTGTGTGGATGGGGATATGTGCGGGGCGGAGGGGTGAGGGTATCTGTGTGGGTGTCGGTGGGGATATTGTGTGGTATATGGATGGGTGCTATTGTGTCGTGTTTAGGTGGGGGATGTGTGATGGTATGTGGTTGTGGGGTGTGTGGGTGAGGGATATGTGGGTGTTGGATGTGTGAGTGAGGGATATGTGTGTGTGGTGCCTGGGTTGGGAATATTGTGTGGTAGGGGATGTGTGATGTGCGGGTAGGGGATGTGTGTGGTGGGGGATGTGGCTTAGGGCATGTGTGGATGGGTGAATGATGTATGTATGGGTGGTGTGGTGTGTGTGAGTGGATTGGGGATGTATAGGTGGTTAGGAAGATATGTGTGTGTGGGTAGGGAGATTTCAGTTGGTGGGGATGTGTGTGCATGGTTTGGGGATTGTGAGTGGATGTGCGATGTGTGGGTTGGTGGGGGATGTGTGTGCGTGGGTGGGGAATATGTGGTCGATGGAGGTGTGGTTGGGGGATGGGTGGTTAGAGGTGTGGGTGGGGAGAGGATGTATAGGTGGGTGATGGGTGTGTGGATTAGGATGTGTATGTGGGTGGGCTTGGGATGTGTGGGTTGGTGGGGGGGGTGTCTGTGTGGGTGGGGAGTGTGTTTGGGTTAGGGTAACAGGTAAGGGCAGTGTGTGTGGGTGGGGGTGTGCGGGAGGTAGCTGGGTCGGTTGGTGGGGTATGTATGTCTCCCTGGGTGTGTGTGGGTGGGTGGGGTATGTATGTCTCCCTGGGTGTGTGTGGGTGGGTGGGGGATGTGCAGGAGGTGGATGGTTGGTTGGTGGTGTATGTAGGTGTCCCTGGGTGTATGTGTGTGTTGGTAGGTGGGGGTGTGTGTGTGGGTGGGGTGATGTGTGGGTAGGTGGGATATCATGGTAATTTGCCTTGTTTATGTTTACAACATTCATTTCACATTGTTTTTTTTCTTCTTCCTATGTGAATGTATAATGCTCTTGATGAACGAAAGATGAGTGATTGGAAGGACCGAATGTAAGGCTGGCCTGCGTGCCCAATTTGTGACCCTTTTAAAATAAAGTTGATTTGATTTGATTTTTATATATGTGTGTCTGTCACTCTAACTATATAAACATATATATGTGGGTCTGTCAGTCTAACTATATAAACATATATATGTGTGACTGTCAGTCTACCTATATAAACATATATATGTGGGTCTGTCAGTTTAACTATATAAACATATATATGTGGGTTTGTCAGTCTAACTATATAAACATATATATATATATGGGACTGTCAGTCTAACTATATAAACATATATATGGGAGTTTGTCAGTCTAACTATATAAACATATATATGTGGGTTTGTCAGTCTAACTATATAAACATATATATGTGGGACTGTCAGTCTAACTATATAAACATATTTATGGGGGTCTGTCAGTCTAACTATATAAACATATATATGGGGGTCTGTCAGTCTAACTGTATAAACATATATATGGGGGTCTGTCACTCTAACTATATAAACATATATATGTGGGTCTGTCAATCTAACTGTATAAACATATATATATATATATATATATATATATATATATATATATATATATATATATATATATATATGGGTCTGTCAATCTAACTGTATAAATATATATCGCAAGGTCATGCATGATCGTGTTTTCAGATATATGGCAATTTGACACTGGAGGAAAACATCGCAGACAACGCAGGCCTCAAGCTGGCGTACAGGGTTTGTCATTCTTATATCAACTACTAAAACAGAATAAGGCATTTGCTCAACATAACATCCCTTTCTTACAAAATGTTATTTACTACAAGAGGTTTAGATCAGAAATTGTTCCATACAAGATTGCATTTCTTACAAGACATCATTAATTGCAAGTTATTATTCTTCACAATATGTTTTTCATTGTGTTCCCTCCTCCTCCTCCTCCTCCTCCTCCTCCTCCTCCTCCTCCTCTTCTTCTTCTTCTTCTTCTTCTTCTTCTTCTTCTTCTTCTTCTTCTTCTTCTTCTTCTTCTTCTTCTTCTTCTTCTTCTTCTTCTTCTTCTTCTTCTTCTTCTTCATCTTCTGCTGCTGCTGCTGCTGCTGCTGCGTCGGCGGCGGCGGCGGCGGCGTCGAGGGCTGCTGCTGCTGCTGCTGCTGCTGCTGCTTCTTCTTCTTCTTCTTCTTCTTCTTCTTCTTCTTCTTCTTCTTCTTCTTCTTCTTCTTCTTCTTCTTCTTCTTCTTCTTCTTCTTCTTCTTCTTCTTCTTCTTCCTCTTCTTCTCGTCATCAAGTAACCCAAGTAAAGTGTTGGGTTACCAAGTACAGATCTTTAATGGGCTCTTTGTAATACGGTTTGTAAGTTGGTATTAATTTCTCTATAGTTCTACTTGATACCATAATTCCATCTGTTACGTGGTCTTGCCCTTGCTTTGCACCCATTATATTTCTTCTGTGTGACATTTTGTAACAGTTGATACCATTGCATTCTTGTGAGCTGTCCAAACGATTTAATATGTTGGTCTTCGATGCATTGCATGACTGGTTTCAGACCAGGTCTTCTAATAATTGTCTCATTGCTAATTCTATCTCTCACAGTAACTCCCACCGTTCTTCTAAGGCAGTGGTTTCCAAGCTTTCCAAGCAGAGGACCATATCTACTATTGTCGGTAGTTAAACGGGCCTCAACGTTATAAAAATATGAAAGTCGTGCAATATCATTCTTACCTTTCTTAACTTCAGTCAACAAAATTGTAAAACGTTAAAGGCAGCCAGTGTCAGTACTAAACTGCGGTCATTTTTTTGTTGTTGTTTAAAATAAAGAGCTGGACAAAGTGCAAAATCAAGCACTTAGAGTCACCACAAGAGGGATGAGATCAACCCCTATAGTGGAAATGGAGACGATGGGGAGGAGACAAGCACTGAGTGAGCGCAGAGATACGAAAACGCTAATACAGGCAGAAAAGTTCCTCAGCTTGCCAGGCCACCCTATGAAGAACAGATTTGAAAACTTAGCTACGGGGCGGTTGAAAAGAAGTAGTTTTATTCACCAGGCCAAACGACTCTGCAGAGAAACCACCGATCTGCCCACAGTTGTTATCCCCCTAACAACTATTCCAGAGCGAACTCCATGGAAAGATGAGCATAGACTATCATTACAAATCCAGACAAAAGTGAGAGGAATATTTGACAAGGAAGAACAGAACAGTGTGCAGCGCAGAACAGCCACTCTCAGCTTCCTTGATGAAGAATACCCACAGGACCTCTGGATCCGAGTCTACACAGATGGGTCAGCACAAAATGCTGTTCGAAATGGAGGAGCGGGAGTGTACATAGAATACCCAAATAATACCAGCGACACAGCTAGAGTACCGACAGGAAAGTACTGCCATAACTACGATGCTGAAATTGAGGCAATCAAGATAGAAACAGAGAAATTACTAAATATCAGCAATGGTACACAACCTGTGGTGCTATTGACAGATGCAAAATCAGTACTCGAGACGCTCCTGTCTGGGAAATTGCCAATACTAAGGACACTACATTCTGAACTTAGCAGTCAGCATAAGGTCACCATACAGTGGATACCATCCCACTGTGGAGTACCCGGAAACGACAGAGCTGATCAATTGGCTAAGGAAGGAGCCAAAGAAGAACAGCCTGATGTGCCAGTTACATACCACCAAAAGAAAATAATGATCAAATCAGTCATAAAGCCACCAAAACCTGCTCAAGATGACTACCACGTTATGGATAGACCAGAACAAGTCATTATTCTGCGCCTCAGAACAGGGCACAATAGATTACGCAACCACATGTAAACAAAATTCAAGATTGGTGAAACAGCCATGTGCACATGTGGATTAGCTTCGCAGACAGCAGAGCACATACTCCAAGACTGCCCAAAATATAACATATCTAGGCAAACCTTCTGGCCTAGAGAGACGACAGTGGAAGATAAACTCTATGGACCGCTGTGTGAACTGAAAAAGACAGTTCAATTCTTACAAGAGACAGCATTGCAGTTATAGACATATTTCAAGCGAACGAAAGAAGAAGAAGAAGAAGTTTCGAAAATCGCTATTAATGTAATTAATTTACAATTGTAAGTGTTCTTCATAACGAGTTACTTAAGTTCAGATGCCAGTTTATCAATGTCTGGGCACAAATCTGTCCTTTCCAAAGTCATAAGCGCAGCTAGGTTACTGTCGGTCAGTATTGAACGTTGCTTGTCTTTTATAGCAGTCATTGCGGAAAATGGAGTGAGACAAGGATGTGTGCTCTCTCCTCTGACATTTTATATCTACATGGACAGAATATTCAAAGAAGCAAGCCTAGACAGAACAAATTCAGAAAATTTAGATCTCTTCACTCCAGATGAAACAACTGATCCACAGGAAATAAATTAACTTCTATTTGCAGACGATTAGTGTCTATGTTACAACGATGTGGGCAAACTACAAAATCATATTAATAATCTGAGTTCAAGCTGCAGCGGATACAGTATAAGTATAAATAGGCTGATCGTCTGGTCCACTAAGTATACAGATAAATAGCACAACTCTGTAACAAGTTAAAGAATTCAAATATCTTGGAAGTATGATCACAGAAGATGGCAGATTGGGCAGAGAAATCGAAATCAGATGTCAAATAGCTAGTGCACACATATATCAACTATCACCCATACCTAAACATCTAAATATACCCATATCCGCAAAACGACAGATAATAAACAGCATTTTCACACCAACCCTATGCTACCAATCTCAAACCTGGACTTTATCCAAATCACACTTTCGCAAAATCAACGCCTGCGTGATGAGATGTTTGAGGAGAGCTGCCAACTTAACAATCCGAGACCGAGTAAGAAATGTTGTTATCAGACAGACAGTGGGATCAACACCTTGTGCCACATTTATTGAAACACAGAAGATCAAGTGGTTTGGCAATGTCATTAGAATGCAACACCATCAACTACCATTACTGGCCTTATATCAAAGATCATATGCGACGAGACCAAGAGGACGACCAAGAAGAAAATGGATTGACGACATCAAAGCCATTGTACAACCACACAGAATGACACTATCCAGTGCCACCCATCGGCGCTGGAGGGCAAATTATTCCTCCCCACGACGATTGGCGGCAGAAGTGGAAGATGAAGATAATGATGATGATGATGATGATGATGATGATGATGATGATGATGATGATGATGATGATG
Organism: Cepaea hortensis; assembly: GCA_963921405.1. Classification (NCBI taxonomy): domain Eukaryota; kingdom Metazoa; phylum Mollusca; class Gastropoda; order Stylommatophora; family Helicidae; genus Cepaea; species Cepaea hortensis. Next base: position 28,285,876 of record OY992891.1, read on the forward strand.
ATGATGATGATGATGATGATGATGATGATGATGATTGCGGAAAATTACTGTTCGCATCTGTAAGTCGAACCAACACGACAAATGTATCTCTGGGGGAATGTTCGACAGGCAATAATCGTCAGAATGAAAACATATGACCAGCTGAAGTTGAAGCAGGCAGCTCCAGAAATTTACATCTCAGTGCAGAATTGCAATTCAAATCTATTACTTCGTGCTGAAGGTTTAGATGTAATTGACAGAGCTTGGCATCGGGAAATACGAACGGATTTATGAAGAGGGCAACATTATCCTCCTCTTTTGTGAACTCTTGAAATCTCGACTGAAGGATATCCAGAAGACTTTCAACTTTTACTTTGTGCTGTTACAAATCACATTTTATTTCCAACACATACGTCTTCAGAGTTTGAAATGCCTCTATCTTCCCTTCAGTCAGCTGTCCGATAAATAGTCGTTGTCTCATTTTAAATGAAGAAATGTCATCGCACAAATTTGTGAATAGTTTATTTCCCTGGATCCTCTCATTTAAAGAGTTTAAATGAGACGTGATGTCCACCAAAACTGCCACGTAATTAAGCCAGTCATCGTTCAGCAGACATTCCCGTTCTGTAGGCAATCCATTTATTTCAGACAGAAACAGATGGACACTATTTTTCGGTGCCCAGAAACGAGACAGAACTTTCCCTTTAGATAGCCATCTGACATCACAGTGTAAAAGTAGCTCACAGTATTTCTCGTTCAGGTCTGATAGAAACTGTGTGAACTCATGCCTGTTCAACGCCTTACTTCGAATTGTGTTCACATATCTCAGAACAACATCCATGACATGTTTCATATTTAATGTATTTCCACACAGAGCTTCTTGGTGAATGATACAATGATATTTTAGTGCGGCAAGAAACTGTTCCAATAATGCTAGACATCCAGATGTTTTATCCATCAAAGCCGGAGCACCGTCGGCGCATACACTGTCCAATTTGGTCCATTCCATGTTGTGTTTCTCTACACACAACTTCAGTGTGTCAAACAGATCAGTCCCTTTTGTAGTTGCATGCATCGATTCAAGTCCTAGAAGTTCTTCAATGACTTAGAAATTATCATTTATTGCTCGAACAAAAACTGCGACTTGAGCTGTGTCAGTAATGTCAATGGATTCATCCATTGCCATTGAAAAAAAAACAAAAAAACATTTACAATTTTTGATATGTACTGCTACTTGACGATGAACATCGTTGGCGAATTCTTCAACTCGCCTGGTCATAGTATTATTAGACAAAGGAATCTGATCAAATTTTGTTTCACACTTTTTATCGTCAAGCATTCTAGCAGCAATTTTAAAGGTAGGCTTGATTATTTCTTCTGCATCAGTGAACGGATTGTTTTGCGAGCCAACAGAAGGGCGACTTCGTACGACGCAACAACAGCACTCTTGTTCTGTTCGTTAGCCTTGGTGAAAAATGACTGCTGCCTGGTCAGAGACCTTTCTTCTTTAGCTATTGTCATATATTTTTGAAGGGAGTGGGAGATCACTGTAGTGCATGCCCCATTTCTAACAAAAGAAGTAGAGCCCCATTCTCTTCTATCTTCAATAACCCCAGAATATGAACCTTGAGTTATCTGCAGGCCTCGTTCTATTACGTATGTCTAGGAGATATAGATTAGGGCCCTGGTGAGAATAATGATTACTAACTGGGATTCTGCCCCTTCTCCAAGGATTCTTTAGCTCTGGAGCCCCCTTTTATTGGTTATCAAATCTGAGGAAAGTCTGGAGAATTTTCTCAGCCTGATTTAGATGAAGAAAACATGGATGTTGAGCAGTTGATAGATCTAGAGTCTTCTCTCCCTCATTTTAGTAAGTCATTATGAGTGGATTTATTGTTAAACAATCAAACACATAATCAATCACATTAGATTCTGACAACATGATGTACAAAGAAGTTGTTGACTCACAGATAGGTTTGAACTGATAAATTAACAGAAGGTCAATTCATGTTAATCATTTATTGACTGGGCCTGAGCCTTCTGGTCAGTACATACATCTCTATTGTGATTTACACAGAATATTAGAAAAGTTGCACATTGGACCAGTTACACAGACCATCAATAAACAAGCAGCAATACATGAGATGTCAACAAGTGTGAAACATAGTAAACATTTTGATGTTGTACATATTAAGTGTGATGGTAATTCAACAATTAAATATCAGTTTCCTGAAATTGGGTGTGGTGTATACCCATTAGAAAGGTAACCTGGTGACTGGAAGATTAGGTAAGCCAGGGTCCATTGACTGATGGATCCACTTCAGGTCTGCCCTATAGCTCCACTGAAGGCCTCCCCATACTCTGCTCATGGCCAAGTCATCCTCCATCTCACTTGTGGTTCATCTCTTTCTCTCGGCTTCCCTCTCTCAGGTCTGATTTAGGTGGTTAGTTTGCTGATGTGTTGGGTGGTTGTTGGTATGTAGCCACCAAGAATCACTGATGAATATTCACATAAATATATACATTCCTACCAATACAATATTCTAGAAGTAGGTCGGAAGAAATCTAAATTCCTGAAGTAGGAACTAGTTCCCCCCCCCCCTCCTTTTTTTCTCTAAGCTAGTGTTGGGTTAATTTGGGGTGGTCAGAGTTTATCACACTGTGTACGCCTTGTATCAACTGGTTCCTGCTGTATGTGGGTTCACATTTGACCTGGGGTCAGTGAACGTGTACAGTAAGACAGTGACAAGAGTGAGAAGGTGTCAAGATGCATGTAAATAAATGACATACATTTATAACATTTCTTCCACTCAATGGTGTTTATCGCGTGTATAAATAATTCTCTGTGTTTTCCCAATTAACTTCTTCTTCTTCTTCTTGTGTCTAATAACTCTCTCCCATTATCTGTTGTTGTGATGTTGAGTGTTGGGTTGTGTGGTGATGAGTGGTGTTGAGTGGTGTTGTTTTTTAAGTTATGTTGAGTAATGAGTTAAGTTCACTGCGCGTGATGGTGTTCCGCGAAGCACAACTTTCTCATGTAATGCAGTTCATGTGTGCCCTTATCTAATTAAAATTTGACATAAATATAAATATTTATTCCGTCAAACCCTATTGATTCAATAGATGAAGGAGAAAGGAAAGATTGGTTTCTCTTTCAGCTTTCTAGATTGTAAATAGGCATAGATAAGTCTGTTTTAGAACAAGGCACTTATTCTAGTACACGAACTGTCATTTCAGCTGTAGGTAGTGATAGCATCTTTAACAATGTTTCTGACAAAATGCACAAGATTGCTTTCGAATCATCACTTCTCACAGTTGTTTAGAATAGAATGTAGTAGTATAATGCACTTCTTAAAGTTAATAATTATCTCTAAGAATATCAGAGATTGCAGTTTCATCGAAGAGAGTATTGGAGAGTCATTTTGCCCGGGAACGGCTCTGCGTCGTTAGAATCTACAGTCGAGCATTTTTACATTTCAGAGGTTTTAATTAATAATAATACATTTCAATTGACATTACAAACATGGGTTACCATTACTTGATACCTGATACATCGGGTTCGTAGTCTAATCTCGGGAATCACAAGCTTACCTCAGGTCTAGACACCCCGCAATTCCATGTTTGAAAATTTGGTCACACCAGCTTCTCACATCTGTTTATCAGGCTGGTTGCAGGAAAAAGTGCGGGCTTACCAGATTGTGATGAAATATTAACATATGCAAATCCGGCGTTGGCGCGAAAGCGGGTCACATGTCTATTTCGTCCAATGGTCTTCCGAGCTTTGTCTGATGAAATCTTTCTAAGAATCCACGTCATCTGTCACTTATGCAGTTCCAGTTTCGATGTTAAGTTTTAAGTCCTAGTCTCCGTTTGCGGTTGTGAAGTCAATTTCTTTTAATGTTGTTTCCTCTTCTTGCGGCATGTTTTGGTAAATGAATAATGGTGGTTAGCGTTATGCCACAGCTATGACATCTTTTCTTAACTCCGAATTGATCGGATATTGAGCATTTATGTCTGAATGTGTTGTCGTGAAGTGTCGTTCCGGATTAAATTTATTTTTAACAGAAACACAAAATCCGCAGATTAAGCAAACTGGTTTACCACTACGGCTAGGCATAAACATAAATTTCTCCGTCCAATCTTCGTTAAATTCACGACAAGCAACGTCTTCACAGTTTCGCTTTTTTTTACCATTGTTTGATTTTAGATTTTTTCACACTCATGTTTATAGGCTTTAACGGTAAATTTGTATTTGAAAAAAAAAAACAACAACAAAAAACTCCAATTTCATCACAATACTACCGATTCTGCTAAACAGTTGTAACAGACAGACAAACAACATGGCGCCTTGCGCACTCTGATTGGTCGACAAGAATGGGATATGGGAACTTCATAACGTTCCGTTGCGAACTGAACAGGCGCATTCGATAATATCTGAGCAAAACAACCACTAGCTGAGTAAATTATCGCACGCTAACGGGGCGCGCCGAGTACATTTTTTTAAGTTATTAAAATATATTATATTAAACAACGAGACCTCGCGTGCCAATTTCTGACAGCTGACGGGCCACAAGTGGCCGGCGGGCCGTGGTTTGGGAACCTCTGTTCTAGGGCTTCTCATCCCTTTGTTAACTTTACGCTCGACAGTTCCAGTAAGCGTCCATGTTTGACATTGTCGGCCAAGTAATAGTACTTGTGAGATTTGCCATAGCAGTTGTAGGTATCTTGTATGCGTCAGAAGTAACCCTAGATCCCCCAGTACCTGATTTGTCTTTGTACAACATGTGTTTATTTCTCTATCCATTCTCTTATCCGACCATATATATTTGAATACGTTTACAGTATTTGTTTTATTTACGTATTCTTTTTTTTTAAATTGCAGAGTTTCTGACTGTCTGTTTATCACCATTGTCTCTGTCTTTCCAATGCTTATTTTCACATGAACTCTTTTTTTCACATTTGGTATTGATCTTGAATTACATTGTTCTGAAGGCTGTCTTCATTCTCTGCTATTACTTGGTCACAAGCAAATAGCACTTCTGAAAGTTATAATCTTCTTGCTCTTTGCTTCAGTATGTGTTATAAAAAGCATGGAGGAGAGCACACATCCTTGTCGTCTACCTGAATTCACTTCGAAAAGTTTTGATTTACCTCCCTTTGTTCGTTTAAAACTGTTACTCGATATATATAAAGATGTGCAAACATTGATGAGATGTTTGCTTGTTCCTTGTTTTCTTAGACAATCCCATAGCATATTAACGTCAACTCTGTCACAAGCTGTCACAAGTTTTTGTCATTGGTCTGTAAATGCAACACTACAGATTAATTGAATGCTGTTTACCATTGATCTAGTATTTCTTGGTCTGACCAGGCGATCTAGAATATTCATTTGAACCATATGTCCATATTTCTCCAGCTGCTTTGATGGCTTATGATGGTAAACTGCCAATGTCTATCGCTTTGTGCTTTGGTTCCATTATAATCACTTGTTATGTTTCTGCCGGTGACATTTCTGGGTGAGCTCACCTCCCCCCCCCCCTCTCTCTCTCTCTCACACACTCTCTCTCTCTCTCTCTCATTCTCTCTTCTTTATTATTGATCATGTAAATCTCTCCATTTGCGTCTGTTCTATTGAAATTAAGAAGTTCATTATAATCATGTCTCCAATTTTCTACGATCATTACTGGGGCTTAGTATGGATTGCCCGTTTTCACCATTTAATATTTTTGTTGAATTATATTCTTCAATGTGCTGTCTTATTCTACTTACTTTCTTGTAGTGGTTTCGTACTGCTGCTTTGTCTCTTCTGTCAAAATTTCAACATCATGTCCCCTTTGCTCGTCTTATAATCTATTTGCATGTCCTCTCCTTCTGTTCTGTTTCTTATCCAAGAATTAGCAGATTTATTTTACTTTTTAGGAATGTATTCTATTTCAAAATTTCACAAACTTTGAAAATCTTGACTCAATACGCAACAAGATTGAGGACTGTTTAAAATAAACTCAGATAGCCCATTGGAGTGCAGAGGTTAATTACAGGGTGTATTTTCTATGACTGTGTAGTGTTTGAAAATATTGCCGGTCTAAGTTTTGTATTCACCTATTATGTTGCATGAACTTTATAGAGGGTGAATACAAAATTTGGACCGGCAATAATTTCAATCGCTGCACAGTCATTAAAAATACACCCTATAGTATTAAGACGGACTGGCATATCAGCCCCACTCACGTAAAGTAACATTTTGAGAAGACGTATCTTGACTTACAGAGAGACGAATGGAGACGGATTGTATCTGCAGCAAAGAACCTCAATGGCTCGGAACGCTGAAGAAGAAGAAGAAGAAGAAGAAGAAGAAGAAGAAGAAGAAGAAGAAGAAGAAGAAGAAGAAGAAGAAGAAGAAGAAGAAGAAGAAGAAGAAGAAGAAGAAGAAGAAGAAGAAGAAGAAGAAGAAGAAGAAGAAGAAGAAGAAGAAGAAGAAGAAGAAGAAGAAGAAGAAGAAGAAGAAGAAGAAGAAGAAGAAGAAGAAGAAGAAGAAGAAGAAGAAGAAGAAGAAGAAGAAGAAGAAGAAGAAGAAGAAGAAGAAGAAGAAGAAGAAGAAGAAGAAGAAGAAGAAGAAGAAGAAGAAGAAGAAGAAGAAGAAGAAGAAGAAGAAGAAGAAGAAGAAGAAGAAGAAGAAGAAGAAGAAGAAGAAGAAGAAGAAGAAGAAGAAGAAGAAGAAGAAGAAGAAGAAGAAGAAGAAGAAGAAGAAGAAGAAGAAGAAGAAGAAGAAGAAGAAGAAGAAGAAGAAGAAGAAGAAGAAGAAGAAGAAGAAGAAGAAGAAGAAGAAGAAGAAGAAGAAGAAGAAGAAGAAGAAGAAGAAGAAGAAGAAGAAGAAGAAGAAGAAGAAGAAGAAGTATCTTGACTTAACAACATACCGAAGTGAGTCAATGGGCTTTTGGCATTTACTATAGAAAAATTTGAGGCATTTGAGCCCAAATATAGGAAGAGGAGAAACGTTCTTAAAATATCTTGGCCAAAATAGGAGTAAATTACTGCTATTCTACAAGATCGTAATATAATCCAGTAATCCAGTTTGAATGTGGAGAATGAACTAACTCCACCTCGTTTCTATGTATCTAACTAGGCATACATTAACTACACAAATTCTGGAGTTGCGAAAGAATTAAGAATGCCTGGCTTGAATTTCTCAAACGAACAGATCTTTTACCTGGCATTTGCTCAGGTTAGACACGTGTGTGGTTGCTAATACTGTTCATTATGAGTATATTATCGTCAACATCATTATTATCATCATCATTATCATCACTATCAGCATTATTGTCATCATCATTACTATAGTGATACGCACTGGCAAATTCACCGTCTTGCGTTATCAGCAGAGCTGAGATTAGGTCTGTGTTCTTGACCCGAGACTGCTATATAACCAAACTTCTCAGGTATGTATCTCATTACCCCCCTCCCCCACATCTTCGATCTAATCTCCTCTATGTTGCAAGTTGCCAGTAAGTGTTCAAGTTCGCTTCTCCTCATAATGTACCCAACAATATCCATTGTCGATCCCAAATTGTTCTGGTCAAGCTACGGTTTACTTTTATTTCTTGAAAGATTGTTTAAGTGAAACACAAAAGACACAAACAGTATGTTGCAGGATTTATTGCCTGGAATATTTCGCTGTATCTGCTCACGTGTATAATGCAGAGTTACATGTAATATGAAGTGAATAAATGAATAACACCTTACCCCGAATACTTCGCTGTGGCGAAGTGTCATGTACCTACTTTACTTTAACTACATAGATACAGGTACAATGACAAGGTAAAGTCATCCAATCGCTCAACTCGAAGGCGAGCAAGTGGTCCGTTCCACTTGGAACATTTATTAAATGGCTATCAAACGTCACCGATACGATAGTGATCGTTCGCTGTACAAAATACTCTGCCAACTTAATACAATCGAGTCGGAACTGGTCACAATATATGAGAGTCATATACACATCTTCAACTATGTACACACGCATGCTCTTTTACGCAGTCTCGCCATCGCTCTCAAGTATCATTCATCGTCTCACTCAATCTGAGCACACTCTGTCTCACAATTACACCGCTTGTATTAGTTGTTTTTTTCCACCGCTTGTATTCTTTCAACTATACAGCTCAGCAGTCTGAATAACTTTCATTCATCTCAAGTCTAATGCAGGCAGTCTACTTGCAAACACGTCCGTCTCAGTCGCTACTCTCATACCGTCTGCCCGTACTCGGTCCGGCCTCTGCTAACACGTGGTCAGTAGCCCCGTGTTTCCTCATTTGGTCCGTCTGCCTCGGGTCCGTACTGCGTTCCAGGCTCACCTGTGTCTGACCCCTTGGTGTCTGTCCACCGTCGTGACCTGTCTCAGTACATTTAACTACCTGTCTCGTACTGTAGTCCCTGTTACCTGACTGTCTCTATTACATACAGTCATGTTGGTACTGTCTCTAACGTCTCACATACATCTAGGTCTCTGACACAAAGGAATTACGAAAGCTATTCGCAACCCCGTATACCGCGTTCGAAATACATGGAAGTAGTCCACTTTGTGTTAGTTTTCATAGATTGGTATGAGCGTCGGTCGTTTAGAAAGAAATGGCAAACTACTGAACGTAAACCTGCCAGGTAAATCACAAACAGCTAAAATATCCTGGGGTGTACTACGACGTCCTGTAAAGAAAGTACAACTAAGTAGTTAAAAACATATTTATACGAGAGCCTACAAAAATGGATTCTGTCCTGGTGTTAACGGGACTCTTACATGCAGCAAAGAACAGTATCACACTGTAACCTACCAATCAATCAATCAATCAATCAATCATGTGCCATGTCGGAAAGCGTGGGCGGTCATGACTCGCCATTTAACTCGATCACCAGTGTCGTGGATCAGCCCAGTGTTCCTGTATCGACCATGCCATGTGGCCAAGCCATCCAGGTATTTTCCTCTCGGTCTGCCTCTTGGTCTGTTCCCTTCGATCTTGCCAGTTGTCACCATGTTCTCCAATCCATTTCTTCTCATAACATGTCCAAAAAATTTTGACTGTCTACGTTTAATTTCTCTAATCAGTTTACGATGTTCATTTGTCTCCTGTAGTACTTGGTCATTGGTTTTTCTGTCTGCCCATGGTTTTCTTTGAATTTTCCTCAGAAACCACATTTCTGCAGCCATCAGATGTTTTTCAACTTGACTGCTCATTGTCCAAGTTTCACATCCATACAAAAGAACAGGCTCTATGTATCCCCTCAACACTCTTTTTCTCGTTTCAATTGACATCTTTTTATTGGTCAGAATGTTTTTCATCTTGCTAAAGGCTACTTTCGCCATGGCGATTCTTGTTCTAATCTCTTCAAGGCATCTCCCATCAGATGTTATGACTGTTCCAAGATAATTGTACCGATTCACTTGTTGAAGAATATTTCCATTTACTTGTATATTACATTGTGGCACTTACCTTCCGTATAGGTCATAAGAGGCCACACTGTGTTGGGCGTGGGTCTGGCTTTCCCATTTTTCCGTACCAAAAGCTTTAATTTCAAAAATGCAATCAATCATCAACAAATCCAATCAAATATCAATAAATCCGAAGATAAAGAAAACAGAATGACCTTGCCAAGTCAGAGGCAAAGATGTTCTTCCCAAAGAGGTATGGCGCCAAGCGGAGAAAGCCCCTAGGATTTCGGAGCTCAGATATTCTTCCTTTCCGCCTTTCTGCTTTTCCGCTTTGCTTCATTTCTGAATTTCTGCCTTTCTTCATTTCACTGAGTGAAATGTACAGCATTTACAGCTGGAATGTTAGAACTATTTATGAATTGCGAAAGTTAGAAAGTTAGAACTATGTGTGAATGCGGAAAGCTAGAACTATGTGTGAATGTGAAAAGTTAGATCTATGTGTGAACATGGACAGTTAGAGCTAAATGTACATAGGAAGATTTCAAACTATGTTTGAATCGGGAAAGCTAGAATTATGTGTTAATAGGGAGATTCAAAAATATGTATGAATCGGGTACATTTAACACTTTGTATGAATCGGGAAAGTGTGTGAATAGGGAAATATACAACTATGTATGAATCGAAAAATTTAAAACTGTGAATGAATAGGGGAATTTCAAATTATGAATGAATCGTGAATGTTAGAACTGTGTGTGAATCAGAAAATTTAAAACTACGAGGGCGAGTCAATAAGTAAGTCACACAGTTCTGTGGGATGGCAGGTACATGTAGTTGGTGTTTTCTACATGTGTCATTGGTGACAGCAACATCGAACTTTATATTCCCGTTCGTCAGGTGGCGCTAGGTTCTCATGCGCATGCGCAGCGCATAAACAAAATGGCGACTGTACTTACGGAGTGTACAACCAAAGAGCAACGTGCTGTTGAGCGTTTTTTGTTTTCTTGGGCGAAAGGACTGCCTGCAAAGGACATTCATAAGGAAATGCTTCCTGGTTTATGCTGGCACATGTTTGTCCCGTAAAGCGGTGCATAGCTGGGTAGAAATATTTTCTCAAGGACGCTCTAAAATTGTTGATGAAATCCGATCAGGTCGTTCTGTTGAGATTGCAACAGAAGCATCCGTGCAGAGGGTGGAGGAGATGATTAGAGATGACAGGCGAGTAACGATAGACTCTGTAGGATCTGCAATAGGGTGCTCACGTGATTCAGCGTACAGCATAATGCATGATTGATTGAAATTTAAGAAAGTGTGCTCATCTTGGGTACCCAGACAATTGAAGGAGGAACACAAAATGAACCGATTTGGCCTGTCCTTGCATTATCTCTGTCGATACGAAGATGAAGGAGAAAACACGCTGAACAGGATTAGTTAGTTAGTTAGTCTTTCCTCTCGAGCCTAAGGCGGCGCATAGGGCAGAAGTCCTGTCTCTCCATGCTTGGCGGTTCGCTGCTACCTGTTGTAGATCTTGGATATTTTTGGAACAGGATTGTTATAGTCTATTTATTTGTGTCTGTCCCAATATAAAATTCCATATCTCAGTAACCAGCTGAGAGAAAATGATGAGATTTAGCATATAACCTTATCATGATGTCCACCCAACAAACTCATTTTTGTTCTGGAGATTGTACAGCAGATTTCAAAGTTTGTTTATATGTGGTATATAATTTAAGGGACAGAGATGAAGTGCACATTATTAGAAGTATTACATCTCCACGAGGAAACATGATCGTTCAATAGTACATTTTCACTTTTTTTCACGGGATTGTTCTTACGAAAAGAGCCTTGAGAAGTGAAACGGGGAGTGTTCAGTGGTGTCGCAGTATCTTCAGAGGTGTGTCATTAATGTGGGTCCTTTCATATAAGGCTTCACGTTTAGAAAGTACAAGGGAGGTAGAAATATAATTTGCGAGCAACCGCATTTAGGAGCCACGAGAAGCAGATACCTACATGAAATAAGGGAAATGCGCAAATAAAATTATGACATAGTGTATTTGGATGAAACCTGGATCAATGGGCACCACACAAGTAAAAAGTAATGGCAATCAGTGGACGGAAAGATAACGCGATATGTGCCCAGTAGTAAAGGACAGTAATGAACATGAGTTTATATTATGCATGATAAAATCAAATGGTATTTAACTGATAATATTACAGATGAGAATACACAAACATATGGATTCGCGTGTTATATAACATGCGTGTTACATGACATGCATCTGCTCAGCTCTCTCTCTCTCTCTCTCTCTCTCTCTCTCTCTCTCTCTCTCTCTCTCTCTCTCTCTCTCTCTCTCTCTCTCTCTCTCTCTATTCTTTCATATACACACACTCACACGCATGCGCGCGCTCACACACACACACTAACACATCAACTCTCCCACTGTCTCACTCTCTCACACACAATCATTCACACACACTCACTCTCTCAATCACACTCTCTCACACATACACATAAGCATGAACACATGCACGCATGCATATAGATAGACCGTCTTGTCTAATTATGGACAATGCATCATATCACAATGTAGTTGCCCAAGAAGACAAAATACCTACGGCATTGATGCATGACAAGGCAGACGTGGTTGCGGGAGCACGTGTACACCTCCGAGGAGCAAATGGATCACCATAGTCTGGCAAGAATAAGGCAGCGAGGAGTGACGAGGGAATCTGGCCGAGGCTTGATGCTCAGAGGAAAGACGAGACGGACATATAATAAGGTTGCTACTGGAATTATTGGTGTTGGAACTCTTCGCTGGCTGCTGAGGATGGGGACGGCGAGCTTATGGGAATGACCCGAATGCTGTGAGGTCGGTTTCTAAATCAATCAATCAGTCAATCTATTCAATTTGTCTGACGTCAAGATACTAACTCAGACCTAACTCAGGCTATTAAAAATTGATAAAAGTTGCGGGAAAAAATGTGAGGACCATGTGTTGAAAGAGGAAGATGACTATTGGAGAAAGGATGGATTGAATTTTATACAACCAATAGCAGTCATCAACCTACTGGAATCGTCCGACACCGATTAAGGTCTGGGCAGATCGCAGACATTAATCAACATGCACACCTACTGGGATATTTTGCTCCACATATTCAAAAGAATTGCAGGCAGTTACATTACAGGATCAGCACAATGTCAATGACAACAGTTTGTATTCCACAGTGATGAATTTTCAATTCCGCAAACCCTCAGCGGTGACAAACAACTGGTATTGAAAAAAAAAAACAAAAAAAAAACAAACACACTAAACGCATTGAATACCAACAGTTGAGTAATATTGCGGTGGAAACTGACATATTGTGGCATAACAAGAAACGTGATAGGAAACACGTTGTCAAAGTAGGGGACAACACACGTGCATACGAATCAATCTATAAACTTCAATGAAAAGAGGACCAACATCTTGGTCATTAAGAAGAAAGCCCACTACAGAGACACTGACAACTATTTTCATAGTGCAAAACAGGTAATCATATTCCGTCTCTGAACAGTAAACAGCAGAGTAGACAATCTTTCACGAAGACTCAAAGCGGGTCTGTCACCCATGTGTACGTGTGAACAAACTACACAGACAGCTGAACAGATCCTTAAAAATGGACACACGATGACTAAATTGCGGTATCATTTCTGGTCATTCCATACACACATTAACGCACAGCTATTTGGAAGCTTTCTCGAACTCAATATAAAAAAGCTAAATGCATTCTCGTAACATGAACACTTGTGTACTATTATTAACCAGCAGCTGAATAAACAAGAAGGAAATGAAAAATATGGTAAGAAATATATTCCTTCTACTTTCCTGTCAATTTACACATATTTACCCCCATGCCTCTGTAAATTCTGTCTTTACTAATATTACACATTGTACCCCTCTCGGGAACTCCGTGGTGAAGTGGTCAAGCCGTCTGACTCGGGCCCCGAAGGTTGTATGTTCGATTCCTTCATTTCATGAGTGCATTTTTTCGGAGACCCCCGAGGGTCGTCGCTGGAACTACGGAGTATGTGCTTTGATCGACGCTTTCCCCCCTGCGGAAAGAGACTGAGCCATATGGGATAAAACCGGTGCAATGTAGTCGACCCTGTCGACTTTTAAGCTACTTTTTTATTGCACCCACTCCCATACGAATCTGGCTACGCCTTGTACTTGTGTCCTTAACAGAAATAACGTGGTTTACTGTAAGACCAGTTTGTTAGCGTGAATTCACTACATCTTCAACAAAACATCAAAGAAATGTCACCGCTTTCGATGATTTAAGTTGCTTTTGGACCTATCAAAGACATATTCCTTGGGTGGGGGTAAATATAAGACGGCAGGAAAAATTTCATAACGATGCAACAGACAGTTTTCAAAATAATTGATCGTGAATGACGGCATTAATTTCCGGACAGAATATAGTGAGGACGAATCATGGGTGCATCACTACCAGCCCGAATCAAAGCGTGCTTCAATGCAATGGAAACATCCTTCTTCGCCTTGTGCCACAAAATTCAAGGTTACGCCCTCAGCGGGGTTGGTTATGCTGACAGTGTTCTGGGATGATCAAGGAGTTATTTTAACCAATGTCAAGAAAAAAGGTGACAATGTGAATTCTTAATCGTACTGTGAAGTTCTATCGATGCTTCATGATGCAATTCGAAGAAAACTTCCAGGACTGCTGACTAGAGGCGTGTTGCTTCTTCATGACAATGCCAGACCACATTCGGCTCGATTAACTCAGGACAAAATTAACCAACTAAGGTGGGAAGTTCTGGAACATCCAGCTTTCAGCCCCGACTTAGCCTCTAAAGATTTCCACTTTTTTGGTCCACTGAAAACCCACCTTGGCGGGAGACATTTTTGCGAATGATGCCGAAGTTTAATGCGAAATGAAAACATGGCTTAGAAAACAGAGCACGCAGTTCTATGCAGCTGGTTTGGGAGGACTAATAAAACGATGGGATAAGTGCATCAGTGGTGGTGGAAATTATATTGTGAAATAAAGGAACAGTGTATGTATAAAAATAAATTGGTTTCAAGTTGTTATCATCTTTAGTTATTTTTCTACAGCAATTTGTTACTTACTTATTGACTTCCCCTCGTATGTGTGAATATGAAAAGTTAGAACTATATGTGAATGGAGACAGTTAGAACTATGTGTGAATAGGGAGATTTAAAACTATGTGTAAATCTGGAAAGTTACGACTATGTGTGAATATGGAGATTTATAACGGTGTATGAATCGGCAAAGTTAGAACTATGTGTGCATAGGGAGGATTAAAACTATATATGAATCGGAAAAGTTAGAAATACGTGTGAATTGGAAAATTAACAACTATGTATAAATCGGGAAAGTTAGAACTTTGTGTAAATGGAATAATATAGAACTATGTATGAATAGGGAAATTTACAAATATATGTGAATATGGAGATTCAAAACTGCGCATGAATCGGTAAAGTTATAATTGTGTGTGAACAATGATAATTAAAGCAATGTATGAATCGTAGAAGTATAATGTTGATAGGGAAATTCTTCTTCTTCTTCTTCTTCTTCTTCTTCTTCTTCTTCTTCTTCTTCTTCTTCTTCTTCTTCTTCTTCTTCTTCTTCTTCTTCTTCTTCTTCTTCTTCTTCTTCTTCTACTTTTCTTCTTCTTCTTTTTCTTCTGCTGCGTTCATCCGGAGAATTGTTTCGCTCGTGGTTGCGTTGTGCTTGTTTACAACAGAGCTGCGGTCTTGCGTTGTTAGGCCGACACATCCGACTTCTGCGGGCTCACCTAAGGAATCGTCACGTCCTGCACATGGTTGCTTAGCCTCACTTCCGTATATTAGGCCTTCCAGTCACCAAAGGCTGTTCCTCCGGAAACCAGAAGAATGCAGTGAAATCCGCACAGTGAGCATTCGATTCGGACTTTCCATTTAATGGATTTCTTATCCAAGCAATATTCAATTTCGTGCCACTAGGACACTTTTTCCACCTTTTATGAAGCCCACACAATGAGCTTTTGATTCGGACATTCCACGTAATGGATTTGCTAGCCAAGCAATACTCTATTTCATGTCGCTGTGACGCTTTTGCTACCGACATACCTGTGTATGAAGTGTGGCACTCTAAGTACTTCTTAATGCACCTTCAAACGTCAACCTGAATGTAGTTAAAGTAAGCTGCAGTCGACTTGAGCTTGTTTATATCTCCATAGAGCGTGTCCTCAAATGAAGCAGACGTGGGCCAAACTATTTTTCTCTGTTCTGGATATATTGGGCACTCCTGCAGCAAATGTTTAGCTGTCATTTTACCAGTTCCACAATTACATTCATTGGTATCACCTATCTTTAGTTAATTGAACAAGTGGTAGTTCAGCCTGTTATGTCCTGTGCAGGCTCTGAAGATTGCCACTTGTTCCCTTCAGTCGAGTTTGTAATATGCATCATCTGGTGGCCTGGATGCTGCTGATTCCCGTTTGGTTCTATAAGTGCTTTTTATAAGCCTCTTTGCCTCATTATAGGTTATGCCTATGTCAGGCTGTGGTAGTCGTCCACCCTGTTTTGCTAGTCAGCCGGCCTCTTCATTTCCAGGTATACTGCAATGTGATGGAATTTTGAATTACAGTGGTACCTCGGGTTACGAACTTAATTCGTTCCAGAACTCGGTTCGTAACACGAAACGTTCGTACCCCGAAACAATGAAATCAATGAAATAGAAACAACCCGTTTCAAAATGAAAGAACCTTTCCTTTTTTATTAGCATCCGGTCTTTTACCTGACAAAACGCAAGGAATAGGTGTTCTTCAAGTATAAAATGAAGAGAAAGAAAACAACCAAATAAATTAAATGTAAAATAATAAAAAAAATAAAACATTTAGTCTATCTTTCTTACCAAGAAAACGATCATGGGACATTTGTCACTTTCTTTGCTATTCTGAATCATTATTTTCAAGAGTTTCTTGTCACTGTTTCTTGGATAGGAATCTTTCTGCACCAAGAAATTATCAAGGGACTTTTGTCGCTTCCTTTGCTGGAGAATCTTTCTTAAGTGGGCCATCGTGTTATCATTCGTCAGGTTTACTGCCCTGTTAGCAACAAGTTTGTTTGGATGATGATTCATAATGAAGTCTTCGACGTCTGCCCATTTGCTGCAAATTTCTTTAATCCTATTAGTTAAAACGGTCACTTGCACCTCCTTTAATGTCTTTAGCGTTTCATTCTGAAGATCCACAAGCTCATCTGTAGTGAGCCATCCACTGTGGTCATCAATCAACTCCTCCAAGTCGTTGCCATCGACTTCCAGGCCCATATTGTTGCCCAAGGACACAATCTCATCCACTACATAGGCACAGAACAGCAGAGTTAGCCTGTCCTTCGTTGGTTTGTGCCTCGGCAGTACTTTCTCCTTCTAGGTGATAAAGGTCCTCTTTGGCATTTTCTTCCTGTAGAGGCTTGTTTCATCGCAATTAAAGACGTATTGTAGAACATAGTCTTCCTCATTGATGATCTTACCAAATTCCACCTTGGATGCTTCTGCTTCTTTCTCGTTAGTACTTGCAGCTTCTTCGTGCCTAATTACACTATGAATGCCACTTCATTTTTTGAACTCTTCAAACCAGCCTCTACTGCCTGCCTTTAAAATCGTCAGTCTCAGAACTCGTACCAATCAATTTCGACAGTAAATAACTGTACAACAGTTTCACCTTTTCACATAATATTGCCTCACTAACACTGTCTCCTGCAAGCTTCTTTTCATTGATCCAGATCAAGAGAAGATGTTCGACTTTCTCTAAAATTTGAGGTCTTTGCTTCTGCAGCTTAGTTACGCCTTTAGCCACATCGACTGATTTGAGTAACTCTTTGTTCTTTATGATGGTGGAGTTGATTTTGCAATGCTGTACTCATTAACGATGTCACTCACACGAACGCCATGTTCATGTTTCATAATTAGTTCCTTCTTTACCTCCACTGTTGTACGTTTCTGCATCCTTGCAGCACCACCACCGTTCTTCGAACTCATAATGGATGTGGTTAACAAGGAAAATAATAAAAGAGATAAACTGAACACAGTGCCACTGCTAAGAAATCTTTTACTGCTGTGTAGTAAGGCCAATGAAAGCGAGGCTGCGCACACGTGCAAAACTAGGCTAATTGGCTAGAGCTAAGCGATGTTAGTACTGCGTTGCCTTCGTTTGTACTGTACGCAATCGTTTGACTCCAAAGTTAAACCTCTCTCTCTCTCTCTCTCTCTCTCTCTCTCTCTCTCTCTCTCTCTCTCTCTTTCTCTCCTTATCTCGCCTTCGTTCGTAACCCTGTTACGAGCACTGTTCGTTACCCAAGACAAAATATTTTCGAAGTTGTTGTTCGTAACCCGAATTGTTCGTGACCGGAGGCGTTCGTAACCCAAGGTGCCACTGCATATGTGAAACGGGAATGTTATAACTATGTGTGAATAACAAGTTTTAAAACTATGTATGAATCATCAAAGTTAGAACTGTGTGTGCATAGGGAAATTTAAGACTATGTATGGATCGGGAAAGTTAGACCTATGTGTCGATAGGGAAATTGAATACTATGGGTGAATCGGGAAATTTACAACTGTGTATGAATTCGGAAAGTTAGAACTATGAGTGAATGGGAAAAGTTAGAATTACATGTGAAACAGAGAAATTATAACTATGCGTGAATAACGAGATTTAAAACTATGTATGAATCGGTAAAGTTATACCTATGTGTGAATAGGCTGATACATCATTTTCTGATAATCAAAATGAAATCGAAGCTCAAGAGTTACATATTACTTCGTAAACACAGAAATCAGTACAATGTAGGATATCTCAGAAATCGAGAAACAGTTCATTGTTACATTTGGAAAGAACCATATTTACAAGTGCTTGGTGAGAGACAAAGATGCTATAAATCTAGATAAAGCCAAAAACCAAGAGCAGATTTAAATCATCGCGAAACCAAAACTACGAATGACAGGGCACAGGAAACGTACACACGAGCTCATAAAAAAAGTTAAGAAGCTTATAGAAGCGGACAAAAGACAATACCAAGAGAGACAGAAGAGAGGCTATCATTCTGAGATCGTTCCTATCAATTTTAATTACTTCCAATAATTATATCATATTGGTATGTTTCACTTTATCAAACGGCTTGCTATAATATGTAAAACGCATATATAACATTATCATCATCAAGTGATATGCCAGCTTTAGGCTTTATTGTCTCTTCAAATATCTCGTTCTTTGGTCTCTGGATAAACTCTTCTTCTTCCCGAGAGCCAGTGTGGCTTCAGAAAAGAACGTGGAACTGTTGACATGATTTTCGCTGCAAGGCAGCTGCAAGAGAAATGTCCGGAACAGAACTGCGAAATGTTCTCCACTTTCATTGATCTTACCAAGGCTTTTTTTTATTCAGTCAGCAGAGAAGGACTGTGGAAGATTATGGCAAAATATGGCTGTCCACGAAGGTTTGTCCAAATAGTGCGGCTATTTCATGATGGCATGCAGGCAAGAGCACAGGAAAATGGTCAACTGTCTGAGCCCTTTCCTGTCACCAATGGAGTGAAACAAGGATGTGTCCTGGCACCAACACTGTCCAGCCTCATGATTTCAGCTATGGTGACGAATGCATTCGAGAAGTTATTCAATCTCAGAAGGCTGAAAGCTAAAACCAAAATTGACAGCGACGCCGTCAGAGAGCTCCTGGTTATTGATGATTGCGCTCTATACGCCAACTCAGAGGCGGACATGCAACATGTTTCAGCTTTCTCACATGCCTGTGCCAACTTTGGGCTCAATATCAGTTTGGAGAAGACTGTAGGTATGTACCAGCCAGCTCCAGGGAATAATCACACTGTTCCGAATATCAAAGTGAATGGTCATAGTCTAAGTGTTGTGGATAAATTCATCTTGGCAGCACTGTGTCACAAGCTGCCACAATTGATGATGAAGTGAATGCAAGAATCTCCAAGGCCAACGCGGACTTTGGCAGACTGTACAAGAATGTATGGGACCGAAATGGAATAAGCCTGCAAACAAAGCTGACAGTCTACAAAGCAGTTGTATTATCCACACTGATATATGCTTGTGAAACCTGGACTGTTTATCAGCGACACGCTAGGAAATTAAACCACTTCCAAACAGTCTGCCTTAGGAAGTTACTGAAGATTAAATGGCAAGACAAGATCCCAGACACTGAAGTCCTAGAAAGAGCATCTATGCCCAGTATCCACTCTACTAATGAAGAATCAGATTCGCTGGGCTGGTCACTTGACTCTCATGCCAGATCACATGCTCCCTAAACGAATTTTTTACGGCGAGTTGCGTTGTGGTAAACGCTCCCAAGGCCACCAGAGGAAACGCTTTAAAGACACTGAAAATCTCACTGAATGCTTTTGGAATTCATCATGACAGCCAGAGACTGAAATTCGTGGCGTGCGTCATTACGCAAGGGTGCAGTCACTTGTGAGGCAACCAGGACTGCAAGAGCTGTGAAGAAAAGAGAGAACAGAAAAACCTCTGCAGAAAATCCTCCTCCAGAAACGTCAAGCATTATTTGTCCACATTGTCAAAGAACATTTCGAGCCAAAATAGGCCTTATCAGCAATCTTAGAACTCACGGCTCCATACTTTCAACCCCACTAGATGAAATGAATGGTCATCATCATTCTTGATGGACAAACAACACATAACAACATAGGATAAACTCTGCTGCTGATATTCCTCCATGCCACCGTCTCAATACATCAAAATCCTTTGGTCCGCCTCTGCCTCTTTCCCTCGATTATTCCAGTCGTCACGATGTTCTCAAATGCCTCTCTTATATTAACATGACCAAAGACAGCTGTTTGTCTCTTTCTTATTGTTGTATATAATGTTCTAGTTTCATTAGCCTCTTTTAGGCAATCGTTGTTAGATACTATGGCAGTCCAAGGAATTCGCGACATTCGTCTTCGGAGCCACGTCTCTATTGCTTTCAAGTTCTTCCTAATTTGTTCATTTACATTCCAAGATTCACTGCCACACAGCAAAGCAGGTTCCATATAGCACTTCAGCACTCTCTTTTTTACATTCAGTGATAGTGACTTATTGCATAAGATACGTTTGCTTGCCCTATTCTGTTCTTCATCTCTGTTCTGCATCTTCCGCCTGGTGTTATAAATGCCCCTAGGCATTTAAAATTATCCACTTGGTTAAGAATGTTCCCTTCTATTTCCATTTCAAAATTTGGTATCATCTTTTTCTTTGATATCACCATTGTTACTGTTTTCTTGATATTCAAGGAGAGTCATTTCTTCGCACTCTCTGCTACTACAATATCTAACAATTGTTGTAGATATTTTGCCTTATCCGCCAGCAGTACCGTATTATCAGCATTACGTATATTGTTTATATTATTACCTCCGATTAGTTTTCCTGGCTTCTCTTTGATCTCTCTTATTATTACTTCGCTATAGAGGGAGCTGAGATCCGGTGACAAAACACATCCTGCCGCACTCGTAGCTTTATTTGTTCATAATTGTCCTCTTTATTTCCCATTTTATTTGCTGTTACTTGGTTGCAGTATCTGTTTCTTTTTTATTATTCTGATTTCTTTAACATCAGTGTTGATATCTCCCAACGTTTTAATTAGTTCATCATGTTTTACTTCATCAAATGTCTCGGTATAATCTATGAAGCACAAATATAGGTCTTTCTGTG
Organism: Cepaea hortensis; assembly: GCA_963921405.1. Taxonomy (NCBI): domain Eukaryota; kingdom Metazoa; phylum Mollusca; class Gastropoda; order Stylommatophora; family Helicidae; genus Cepaea; species Cepaea hortensis. Next base: position 28,307,001 of record OY992891.1, read on the forward strand.
TCTCTATTGATCTTTCTGTTAGTGTTCGTATTGTGTATATTGCATTGATTGCACTCTTTCCTTCCACAAATCCATACCGTTCTTCATCAATTTCCATTTTTCTTTTCTTTTTTTTTTCTTCTCATTATAATTCTGAGTAGAAGCTTGGTGACATGGTTTATGAGGTTGACTGTACGAAAGTCTTTGCATTCACTTGCTCCTAGTCGTTTTGGTATACCTATAAATATATATTTCAGCATATCACGCGGCAAATATCCACTGCTGTAAATATCATTCAACATTTTAGTTAATACATCTACTCCTAAATCTACATGTTTATAGCATCACATCAATACATTTGGATTTCATTATCTGGCAGATGCAATGTGTTGTTGGAACCCGCGAGTATGCGCTATTCATGTTAACTGACGTGCATAGTCCACATGAATTCAGGTAAATAAATTATTAGATAGTACATTAGAGGATTGTGTACTAAGTGCCAGTTGCACACTATCTGATTTAGTGAGCACGTGTTTGAGACTTTCTCGTGCTGGCATTTGGGTAACTCACAAGGGGCATATAGATCATACAGTTGCGTTTATCATCATGCCAGGACTCGCGGGTTTTCTGAGGGATGAAGCAGAGAACAGGCTGACCGGCACTGCCGCTATGTCAGAGAGTCGATCAATCGATCCATCCACCATTACGTGCCCCCTTTAGACTAAAGAACAAGGATATTCTCGCAGTAGCCTACTATGAGTCTGTGTAGCAATATGACCATCCCATTTTGTCGGTCTGAAAGCAAGAAGAAATAGGTAACCAATCTTTACCTTACTTTGACAAATGATAAGCCTAGGTCTCTCACCCGCCATCAACAGTGCTTAATCAATCAGGTGCCGTCTCCACAATGAAGGTTGGCTGCAGTGGATCTCCAACACTGTTTGTCTCTCGTCCTGACTTTACATTCTGTCAGATTGATGTTCGTCTATCACTTGATGTCATCTTCTCACTTGTATCGTTGTCTACCTCTTGCTCGCCCTTCAGTATAGTTTTTATAAGAGCCTTATGTCTTTTAACTTAGCCGAAATATTTCACTTACCACTTTTTTATGTCTTTCATTACCCCTCTTTTCATTCCAAGTATTTCTAGAACCTCTACATTAGGATTTTAATATCTAAGCAACATTCTGCAATTTGCCTGTTTAATTGCTCCACTAAGTTTTGTAACTCTTGATCGCTTTCTGGTAGTAACAAGGTACCGTCAGCATAACTAAGAGTGTTTATGATTCGTCCATTGATGTTAAGTCCAGGCAGTTCGACTTGTTTAAAATTGCTTTCTGTGTATAGGTTGAACAGGCTTGGAGACAACACACATCCCTGCCGTACTCCTCTTTTTATCTCTATAGGAAACAAATAATTATGTCCGCATCTTATAGACGCCACGTGTTCCCAGTACAAGTTACTAATAGATCTGATGTCATTTCCGTCTACTCCAATATCTTGAAGGCATGTAATTAGTTGTTCATGTTGTACTCTATCTAAAGCGTTCTTATAGTCTATTTAAAAAAAACATATATATTTTTCTACATTTTTTATTTCTGATCTTCTATATTGCTTAGTATTCCAGCCAAAACGTGGACTTTCAACAGAATGAAACAGCATCAATAGTTAGAATGCACATCTTCAGGTTTATAGTTTGGTGTGGCGAGGAGCGGGCAGTACGACAAATGCGGAAGTGGGCATATAGATCTGCACCGGGCTGACAGTCATACGTTGTACACTGATGATATGGGGGAGATGGGAGTAGTCTGGACTACTATATGGATCAGAAACATGAAGAATAACTGAAGTGATTTCCTATAAACTATAAACATTCACTAACTGGTGCTTGCGCAGAATAATGGGACTACCATGGTATAGCAGAACCACAGCTCATTGAGCTCCAGACAACCAACTGCTAAAGACACAAAGCTGATGCCGGATGGGACCCACGCGGAAGGCACCTGAGGACATGGCTCTTGTCTGGAAACCACAGGGCAGATGTAATAGCGGGAAACCTAAATACACTTGGAGAAAATAATTACAGACATACATGAATAACATTGACATAACATGAAGGGGGTTGGGGGGAGGTACAGGACATAACTAAAAATAGGACAGAATGACATGATTTGGTTGGAGACCTATGCCCCAGTGGATGATAGAGAACGGAAGGATAGGGACAAGAACTAGAACAAGAAGAACAAGAGAAGAAGAACGAGAACAAGAAGAACAAGAGGAAAAAGAAGAAGAATAAGAAAAACAAGAAGAAGAGATAAGAGTACCAATGGTCGCACCCGTAGAACCATGTTGATGATCCTGACGGATCGGAGCTGAAAGTTTAGTTGTTGTAGTCACATCAGTAGCCAGGGGTCAAACATGTGTAGTTGTAGGGATGTTTTATCCCACTCTTCAGCCCAGGAGTGGTCAGTGGAGTTTCATAACATGAGTGATTTGTGATTGGTGATTAATAAAGACCATCACCATCGCACTCCGGACAGGGCTATAGGTGCTCTTCTCCTTAACCTCTCCGCCAGCTTATATCGACTGGTGGCACCAGCTTTGTGTTGGTCAACCAAAGGTCCTGTCTTCTTGTCGCCGACCGTTTGGGTATTTCAATCAAAATAGGCAGAACTCCCTACCCAAGTTTTGGCCGACAGTCTCTAGGAATTAAGGCTCGTTATAAAAATGTCTAAAGGGATGGCCCCGATAGAAGAGACTGGGATTCACTTGGGAGACAACGGACAGAAGGTGAAGAACACTCGTGTACATAGGAAAACCTAACAACTTATCTGGTCGGTGGTCTTTGTCATTCATTGTTTTTCCCCCAGTTAAGAACTATTTCACGCCCTCACTCGCACACCTTGCGTTCCAAGAATCAAGAGTGGACTACATGGGTACATGTATAAAACAATACCAACTTTTAATACAGAAGATTGATACGTAGAAGTGCATTTCATGTGTCATCTGGTTTTAAAAAAAAAGAAGACATAATTGGGTTTCCTTTGTTTTCAAGCAGTCATCACGCACACATGTACAGACCCTGATTCTTGCAGACTATGCTATGGGATTGATTCTTTCTAGAGCTAGATATGAATTCAGTCTTGTTGAGGTATGGACGTCAAGATATACCCAGATACTTGCTACTGCGGATTCTATTCAAGGTGAACCCGCTTTTAGGCAACCCGTCTTCATGGTTATGGTTTAGGCAGTAGCAAAATCAAGACTCCTTACATGAAAACAAACAGTCACATAGCCTTGATTATCTTAGTAATCGTCATGTGTCTTAAGACTGATGTTGTGTGTGTCTGATTTGTGTGTCAGAGTGGCAAAATAGTAACAAGACATAGTTCCTATCTGCTATTCTGCAGCAAAAAGAGTCTATAGATCACTATAGATTGGCTATACATTGTAGGACATGGTGATACCAGGTGAAAAGATTCGCGAAGTGGATACATCCCAAGACAGTAAATGACAGTTTTAATGATAGAAAGCAGAAGTGAAACAGAAATCAAAAAGAGAATAGGAATGGCCAAAGCATTTTCTTAACAACATGAAATCAGTATTAACATCTAGATAGATTAACCAAGCATTAAAAAATTATAATTGTCAAATGCTGTGTATATATTTAACACTTACATATGACGCAGAAGTTTGGACAATGTACATGCAATTAGAATGTCGAATATAGGCACTGGAGATGTGGATATACAGAAAGAAATATTGGGTACCCATATATAACAGGGCAATGAGAGTTATATTAATCTAACCTAATAAATAATTTGTTTTAATCATTTTCTTTTCTATTTCGGCCACGTTGAAAGACATAGCAGTGCTTAAAAATCACACTAGGGTGGGACTTTGGTGGTGGTGGTGGTGGGGGGGGAGGGTTGGGTGGGCGGGTAAGGTTGAAAGCAGCGGAACAAGAGGTAGACAACGATACACGTTGGAAGATAGCATCAAGAGATGAACGGACAGCAGTCTGACAGAATGTACAATCAAGGTGAGAGGCCGACACTGTTGGCTATACATGTCAGCCAACCTTTATTGTGGTGATGACACCCGACTGTTGATGGTGATGTCTGACCCATCCATTACCCTTCCTTCCTCGATCACCGACTTGCCCTCCAAACCATAGGCTCCCTCGTTGCCTTTCGCGCCTGAGTGTCCCTCTCTATAGATGACAGTTAGCTGGAATAATTATGGTTTGCTCGGTGTGTCGAGGCAGTCGTATCAAGTCTGGATCTTCTTGAAAAGTCTGGACCTTCTTGAAAATGTTGAGAATTGATTCTCTCAACGAGTTGTCGGATGCGATTCTGACAATTAAACAATGCAAACATGACATTGACCACAACACCCCCGTGTGCCAGCTGGTCACCGAATGAATATATCCAACTCCAGGTGCCTAGTATTTTATAATGCTGTGACCGGAAGTCAGCATGGATGAGAGGTTTAACACATTCTCTTCTGACAACGGCGTAGTTGGATCTTTCCTCGAGCCGGTCATTGGAAATTAAAAGTTGGATTGTAGCCCTTGACTTGGGAACGTACATAACAAATACCTCAGAAGTAGGGGAGGATTCGCCTGATAGCTAGGGACACTGGTAATAGGGAAGGCTATATCTCACACAAAATGAGCTGAGGACACTCACTACCAGTAGCAACTACTTGTACAATCGACACTGTAGAAGTAGGTCAGGGATCATTTTACAAGACTTAGGCGTATTGGTTTTATGGAGCTAGTCATGTTTGTTAAAGATCTATGGGCAATCCAGAGATGATGTAATCAATATCACACCAGCGACCTTCATTTTCCCAGCTAATTACTGTACCCATGTAGGCTGGATCGATCTAGTAACTTAGGTTCAGTACAAATACATCGAAGCAGATTGAGTTAAATTGAGTTGAGTTAAGAACCGACATCACTGCACTCAAGACATTCCCATACGTCAGCGAAGTGTCATACTACTAATCGTTTCCACCGCTATCTGATCTGAAGTTCTCCTGGTCTTCCCTCTCAGTTTTGAGATTCTTCCAGAACACATGCCAATCCCCCGCAATCTCATTCTTTCCACATACAGGTTCTCAATCTGTTCCCCCGCCTTCTCCACCTGGTCCCACAAGCCCACGACAATCTCCCCTTGTCCATAGGCAATCTACCACCAAAAGGTGCATTCCCTGCCAGCCTATCAGCCTGTCTATTCCCCCACACCCCCACATGGTCAGGGCAAAATATCCATACAGCTCTCACAAACTGTGACCTCTGAAGCGACGATAGCCATTCAACACGAAATATTCATTTCTCCACCTTACTAAGCATACTCTTTGAATCCATAATGAATACAATGTGTGTTGCAGTAGTCTACTCTAACCAACGGAATGCCGCTGTTACTGCTTCCAAACCCATTCTCATGCTGGAGGTCGTAGTCTTATATGTTAGAGTCTCATTTTTCAAGACTCGTTCATTAGCATTTGCAATAAAACCCCAACCACTACGTCTGTTTCTCACCACTGATCCGTCGGTGTAGATGACCATGTTACCTTGATGTGTGTTACTCTGGATCGGTTGTTGCACTTAAAACTCAATGTGGCCCGCTGCCCATTCTCTGCACTCACGACCCAGTGTTATTATTACATTGTGCCATCCGTCATGTCTTCTGGAACTTCAACCCACTATTTTTCACGATTAATGGTCTATAGATCACACACCTGATGTATAAATAGTTCTTCTGCCTGTGCCATCCAGGACCCGCCTCGTCTTAGTCTATGACCCTTGACCATATACATGGCTGCACGCAGGGCGTGATCCCTATCTGCGGCAACTCTCAGATACTATTTGGCCTGAAGTACCTTATGCCTATCCGTCATTGTTGGTAGCGCCTGGATGTGTCTTATGCATATAATTGGTGTGTTCTATGTGCACCCCAGGATTACCTGCATGGTAGCATTCTGTATGTGCTCCAACCTTTCAAGCTGGCTCTTTGATACTGTCAGCAGCCCCAAATCATACTCAATGATAGAAATTACTAACTGATGAAAGAGACTGTAAATCATCCTCTGATCTACCCCTTTTGCTGCCATCGCACCCAATGCACTAAGTCCCCTACCAGACTTAACCACCAAAGCCTCCACATGATCCTTAAAAGACCAACACCTGTTGAAGGTGATACCAAAATATTTCTTTTTTACTCTCAGAGATTCGAACACATGGCCATCAGATCAGCTGGCAATCATGCTAGCCAGTGACCACGGCTACCTCGGTCAGTATATGGGTATGTCATGTGCATGCGTATTTGCTGCTCTATCTATAGGGTCAACGGAACGCTCCAGAACTCAAACGAGTTTGCTAACGCCTTCAGCTGTCCCGAGGGATCTCGGATGAATCCTGCAGAGAAATGTGACGTGTGGTAAAGGGCTGGTCAGCAATGCCTGCATCATGGAGTATCTTAATTAAACTTACATAATATATAAACCTGAGTATTGTTTGTCATTGCTTGTAAAGTTTACATCTCTGATTGTCTTAAGATGCGTTTTGTAATCTTTCTACTTTAACGTTTCATGTTGGCGATCAGACGCTGTTATTGCACAAGGTCAATTGTTTGGTTATATTTGTATTTGTGGCAACAATTAAAATGAGATATTTAGATGGCAGTTATGAATAGATAAAGAAAGGAGTACCAACCGGGTGACAATATAGTACACAGCAATGCTACAACACGTTTAAAACAGATTTACAACACCTAAACGACGCTTAAACAATACGTTAAGTACATTGTTAATACCCGTTAACAATAGTTACAAGACGTTAATACAATAGATACAACACGTTAACAATAGTTACAATACGTTAACAACAGAGATACATCACGTTAACAATAGTTACACTAAGTTAACAGAGACACAACACGTTAACAATAGTTACAACACGTTAACAACAAAGATACAAGGCGTTAACAATAGTTACAAAACGGTAACAATAGTTACAACACTTTAATAATAGAGATAGAACACATTAACAAAAGTTACGACACGTTAACACAATAGATGCAACACGTTAACAATAGTTATAATACGTTAGCATCAGAGATACGACATATTAACAGTCACCACAGTACATAAACCATAATACAACAAATACAGTACATAAACAACAGTACGGCAATCACGGTACAGAACAACAGTACATAAACCATAATACAACAAATACAGTACATAAACCACAGTACGGCAATCACGGTACAGAACCACAGTACATAAACCATAATACAACAAATACAGTACATAAACCACAGTACGGCAATCACGGTACAGAACCACAGTACATAAACCATAATACAACAAATACAGTACATAAACCACAGTACGGCAATCACGGTACAGAACCACAGTACATAAACCATAATACAACAAATACAGTACATAAACCACAGTACGGCAATCACGGTACAGAACCACAGTACATAAACCATAATACAACAAATACAGTACATAAACCACAGTACGGCAATCACGGTACAGAACCACAGTACATAAACCATAATACAACAAATACAGTACATAAACCACAGTATGGCAATCACGGTACAGAACCACAGTACATAAACCATAGTACAACAAATACAGTACATAAACCACAGTACGGCAATCACAGTACAGAACCACAGTACATAAACCATAGTACAGTAACCACAGTTCAGTAGCCACAATAGAGTAACCAAAGCATATTAGCCACAATACAACAGTCACAGTAGAGTAACCACAGTATAGTCAGACAATCTAATCTTTCAAAAAGTAATAGGAAACTACTGAAAATAAATTTTCCAAGCAATCACAAACAGCCAAAAAATAAACATGCTAGGGATTGACTACGACGTCCTGTAAAAGATATGCAACTAATTCTTTATTTATTTTGATAATTTAACACAAGATATATTACTATATAATCATGTTACTTTATCAGCCTCGAATTGAATTCTCTAATCAACATATGACTTTATCAGCCTCAAACTGAATTCTCTAATCAACATGTGACTATATCAGCCTCAATCTGAATTCTCTAATCAACTTGTATCAGCCTCAAACTGATTTTTCTAATCAAAATGTGACTTTGTCAGCCTCAAACTGAATTCTCTAATCAACATGTGTTTTGAACAGCCTCGTACTGAATTCTTTAATCAACACTCAATGACATTAGACACTCACACGGCAATGAATGCAGCATGTGTTTGTTTTATTTTTATTTTTAATGAACTTGATGATTGTAGCTTCCAATCAAAGACGATTTTCGTATACTCTAAGACCACACCCCGTGCATATAGTTTAAATACACTAGTAACGGTAATGTAACACTTGCCTTATTAACATCTAAACGTGTGTCTGTATCAGCCTCTCACTGAATTCTGTATGAACACCCCCCTCCCCAATGAAGCATGAAACAAACATGATACAGTCTGCAGTTTGTGTTTGTGTTCTGGTCAGCTTGTGGTCTGTGTTCTTCGAATGTCGTCAGCCACATTTTGTTTCAGTAGCATCCAAGTTTACATTATGTTTTTACGAATCGACATGAAAATACATGGCGAACAAATGTGGCTGATTGGATCAACGGATTATTAATTTGAGGCCCTAATTATACCTTTTCTTACGAGGTTGAACGGGTAGGGGCAATGGAAAAATGGAATGGAAAACTGGAAAACCCATGGATAAAACGTCCTCCAGCAAACTCCACTCTCCAAATGAGTGAGAAATACGCCCGCGTGTCAATAGTACAGTCTTCAGCGAAGAGGTTACTAGTGAATTGAAGAGTTAAACATTTTAATGTCCACGACCAACGCATCTAGCACCATCGTATCAAGTCATCGGAGTGTTAATAAAGATACCAGTGTAGAAATTATCAAAACGTTGAAGAAAATGGTTTGGTTTCTAAACATACGCTTTCATTGCACAGCGACACACCTCATATTAGGTCTAATTCCCTCTCAAAGATGAATTAGAAATTCCCATTGCAGATATTAATGTTTATGTGTCAACTTTTTGGCGTTACTATATCCTATGCGTCGACGTATGAAGTGAATCGTTCCCTTTCCTTTACAGACAATTCACGGCACATTATGACAACTGTTTTACTGAAGACTACGGGATACAAGAATAATTGCTAGAAAACAGCTATGTACCACTCTAGTCAAATTGCATGAAGAACACAACAATGTATTTCAGATATATTCACAGTCAATAATGGAAAGAGACAAACATGTATGGTCTCTCCACTGCCGTTTAATATCTGCGTAGACATAATATCTAAAGAAGCAAACCTTGAAAGAACATATTCAGAAAATTTTGAGCCATTTACTTCATATAAAATAAGAGATTCCAAAAAAATGTTTTGCATATAATTTACAGGACATCGTTGTCAACAACAGCATCTTTCAGCTGATTGTTGATTTCTTGGCAAGATTACGCTCAGTAGTTTGCCATTGCATTCTGAGCGACCGGCTCCATACTCTCATAAGTCACTGAGCGACTCGAACCGCTACAAATTCTCGTGCGGTCACGTCAAACACGAGAGTATTCGGGGTTACGGAGAAAAAAAAGAGATTCACCCACAATAAATGAACTTTTATTTGCAGACGATCAGTGCTTATTTCATAGCTACGAGGGCATACTACAGAAACAAATTTATCTGCTGAGTTCAACATGCAGCAGATACAATACGAATATAAATACAGCCAAACCTGAAGTAATGCGAGTTAGTCCACTAAGTATACAGATAAATAGCACGTTTCTGAAACAAGTTAAAGAATTCACATATCTTGGAAGTATGATCACAGAAGATGGCAGAATAGACAGACAAATCGAAACCAGATGTCAAAAAACAATTCCGCTTATATATCAACTACCGCCAAAACTTAAAATTCCAAACATACCTATGTCCGCAAAAATACAGATAATAAATAGCATATATTCACACCAAACCTACGCTAACAGTGTCAAACGTGGACATTATCTAAATCACACTTACGAAAAATCAACACCTGCGAGATGATATGATTGAGGAGAGCTGCTAACTCAACTATCCGAGACCAAATAAGAAATGTTGTTATCAGACAGTTTAAGGTCAACACATTGTGTCACATATATTGGAAGAGATACGGTCAAATAGTTTGGCAATCTCGTTAGAATGCTACACCATAAACTACTGGCCGTACATAGAGGACAGAGGACGGCGGAACAGAAAATTTATTGATATCAAAGACATTGTACAATCACATAGATCTACAATATCCAGTGTCATCCATCGGGGGGGGGGGGGGGGGAGGGGGGGACTGGAAAACACATTATTTCTCCGCCACAAACCCCCACCCCCGTCCCTCCCTCGACGCTTGACGGCAAAGGTGGAAGATTATGATGACAATGATGTTTTCATGAAACTGGTTCGGCCACAGAGCCGTACTGATGGGAAACTAACACCGGGGACCATCTGGCAAACACATCGCATACACGCGGGAAGAAGCATGGGCAGGACCGATATCGTCAATGCAGTACGGACCCAGCTGATCGATAGCCATGAGTCTCTAACGCTAGTTCCAGACACGGATTAGGGGTGTAGTGGACACGTGCGGCAATGCCGTCTTGGCGGGGGATTGGAGGACTGAGCACGTTTGAGAATACCCACAGAGCGGGGATGTCGGTCGTGATAACATAACATAACATATCTAATATAACATAACATATAACAACATATAATCATGAATTTTCTGAGGATGAACCTTGACCACTGTCTTGACAAGTAGGAGCGTTATCGGCTATGCCACCGAAGGTACTTCCAATTGATAGATTTCAGCACAAACACGATTCCCGTGACAACAGCAAAGATCCCAGTCTCTATTAAATAGAACTGCAACATTTTCTAGCATCCCATTGCGTGTAAATCAGAACTATTGCATCAGCCATAATCGCATTTGTGTGTATAACAGAACTGTGGTGCCAGCCATGATCCCACTGTGTTGATACCAGAACTGTTGTACCCGCACATGATCCCATTTTTTTTATATACCAGAACTAACGAAAGCTCTAAAAGGTTTGCCAGCAATGAGAGTCATGGCAGCTGCCAATATTGAGCAAAGACTGTTAATACTTCTATTCCAAGTATTGGTACTTTCACCAATCGAGTATGCCCTGGCCATCCTCACTGTCAGCCCTCCACAGATTGGAAGACTTGAAAAGGTACAAAACGAAGCTATGCGCATCATTTTGGGATGCAAGAGAGACACCAGCAGTGTAGCAATGAGATACCTCCTTGACTTCCCCACCATGAACCACAGGATCAAGTTCTGGAGAGCTGGTGTATACGTAAATACGCATACATAAATAAGTGCAGATGATCAGCATCCGCTGCATGAGGATATATTCAGAGAAAAGGGCGACAGGCTAAAGAGGGGCATATCATGGATGGGTTGGGCGGAAGATGTCATCAGACAGGTCTGTAGTCCTACCGGTATCAACCCCGGCAAGGAATGGCTTTTAAGTGCACCTTCTCCTGCATTATCACACTTGACAGATGGTGCAGAGAACAGAACACTGCCGCTGTCAATACAGAGATCAACGCGCTCATCACTGAACACTCAGACAACCCCGAAGTGCTCATCTATACAGATGGATCTGTTGTAAAGCAGCAGAGAAGTGCGTAGGAATTTACAGCCCGACCCGCGGGCAGAACCGTTCAAGCATCCAGTGGTGCCTACTCTATGACCACGAGCAGCATGACGATGGAAGTGATGGCAGTAACACAGGGTTTCATATGGCTAGAATCACAGCATTATACCAACGTGTGTGTACTAAGTAATTCAATGAGCATGATTCATAAGGTCGATGCAGGATTGTGCGTAGACAGTGGACTGATTCGCTGCGGAATTCCGTTGTCCATAATGTCACCTTCATCTTCGTCCCGGGTCATGCGGGAGTCGAGGGAAAGGAACGAGCTGATAAACTGGCTGGCACTGCATCCCCTGCAGATGGCCAGCGCATGGATCGCGCCGATGTTATTAACATCCTTAAAGAGATGTCGAGAATAGAGGACTTTGACGTCAGTGAATACACATCGTTGTCCAGTATGTGAGACTTGAGAGTAAGAATTGGCACGGCCATACACGAGAGGTACATCGGGAAAACGAGGAGTATAGTCAACCAACACAGAACTGGCACTATTAGCCACCGGACGCTGATGCATATGCTGGCGGGAGGATCTTGGCACCTATGGAACTGTCCGGAGTGCAATGACATTATCCCAACTTATAACTGATAACTGATATACCAGAACTGATGTTGTCAGCCATAATCCCATTGTGACCCTGTTTGGTAACATGTTCATTGCTGTTGCTGCCTTACCAATCCTGATGTTGATTTCCTGATCTAGGGATAATTTGCTATTTCCTCTGATACTAGATATACAAAATGGTCTACTATCTCCAGTTCGGCGTCGTCAATAAACATTGATGGTACACCATGTGCACATTGTGACATAATCTGTGTCTTCTTTTTGTTAATGGTTAAACCAAATTTAGAACAAGCATTGGAGAATGCATATAGTGGATGTAATTCTTCCTCAGAGTGGGTCGTAATTGCAGCATTATCAGCAAAAAGCAACTCTCTGATTAGTACCCTCCTAATTTTGGTCTTAGCCTTCAATCTCTGAGCATTATAGAGGCCGCCATTTGAGCGTGAGTGAATGTATATACCACCATCCTGATCACGAAAGGCATATTTCAGTAGAAGTGAAAAGTATATCCCAAAGAGGGTGGGAGCTAGTACACAACCTTGCTTAACTCCACTCTTGATTTCAAACTCTTCTGAAGTTGAGCCATCAAACTTGATTATACCTGTCATGCCTGTGTGGAACGATTCCAAAATGGACAGAAGAGTTGGTGGGCAGCCAATCTTCTTTAGTGCCTTGAACAGACCCTCACGACTGAGCAAATCAAATGCCTTTGTGAGGTCGATGAAGGCAAAAAACAGTGGTTGACTTTGTTCCAGGCATTTTTCTTGCATTTGTCGCAATGAGAATATGATATTAATGGTAGACCGGTTCCGTCGGAAGCCGCACTGGGATTCGTGGTAGACTTGATCTCCTAGGACTTGAAGCCTGCGCAGAACAATTCTGACAAATACTTTCCCAACAATACACAGAAGTGAGATACCCCTATAGTTGTTACAGTCGCTTCGATCGCCCTTGTTCTTGTACAGTGTTATGACGCTTGAATTATTGAAATCCCGTGGGACTTGTCCTTCTCGCCAGCATAGCTTTATTAGATGGTGGATCTGTAGAGTGAGTGTTTCTTGCTATATCCTGATTACCTCTATTTGAATCCTATCCTTACCTGGAGCATTGCCAGATTCATTTATAGCACACTTAACTTCTGTTATGGTAGGAAGTGTGTCCAGGTGGTCAAAAGTTGGCAGGGCCTCTAAGGCGTTGAGGGCATCATCCGCTAGTTTGGTCTCACTTGAGTAAAGCTCTAAATAGTGCTCTACCCATCTATCCATCTGTTGTTTCTTATCAGTGATGATTTCTCCAGTCAAGGTTCTCAGTGGTGGACTTCTTTTGATCATTGCACCACAGGCTTTCTTGATCCCTTCATACATGCTTCTGATGTTTCCCTTATCACTTGCGATTTGAATGGACTCACACAACCTGATCCAATAGTCATTTGCACACTGCCTGGCAGCCTTTAGCACAGCCTTTCTAGCTTGCTTCAGCTCACTGAGAGTGTTACGAGTTGTTCTTTCCTTGTTTCTTTGGAAAGATATCTTCTTTTTATCAATCAAGGGCTGCAGTGTCTGGCTGTTTGCAGCAAACTAGTCCTGCCTCTTGTGATCCACGGCGTCGTAAACCCCTACCGCAGTTTTATAAAGTGTTGCCTTAAGTTTACCCCACTTTTCACTTACTGTACAATTTTCTGATTATCAGTGAACGCGTCTTCGAGTTGCTGTTGAAACCCAAAGCACTTTTCAGGATCGTGAGTGTTAATAATATTAATCCTGGGGCTAGATTTATGTTTAGCTGTGTAGATTCTCTTTAGTCTCAGTCTAACTCTTGCAACAACCAAAGAATGATTCGTATCACAGTCAGCAGTGTGGTAACTTCCAGTTAATGATGTATGGTTCAGATGTTGTCTCCGTGTGATGGGGAAGTCCAGCTGATGCCAATGGCCGGATCTTGGATGTTTTCATGTGACCTTATGCAGCGCTTTTGTTTTAAAAAAGTAGTTTGTAATACATTGGTCATTTCTGATGCAATGTTCCAGCAGCCTTTGCTCATTTTCATTCATGCGACCGGTGTTGTGTTTTCCAAGGCACTCTGGCCATGAATCGAGTCCTTGGCCACACCAGCATTGAAATCACCGAGCATATAAATGTAGTTGGATTTTGGAACTGCCTTGATCATAGAGTCTATCTACTCGTAGAACGAATCCTTCACATCATCAGAGGAAGCGAGTGTCGGTGCATATGCAGTAATATCGGTGGCAAACCACAAGAGGTTGCCAAACGCAGGGATAATAGTCTTGTATTACCTCCAGCTGGAATTTCAATCATTCCCAGTAGCGAATTCTTCACTGCTAAGCCAACACCAGGTTGCTTTTTTTGTGCCTGCCCTCTACCCTTCCAAAAAAGAGTGTAATTGTTTTCCCTGAGTGACCCTTCCTCAGCAAGGCGAGTCTCCTGCAGGCCAGCAATATCAATGTAAAAACGATTGAGTTCGGCATCAATCACAGCCTTGTTTCTCACATCGTTAATATTCGCCAAGTCAGTGGAAAATCCTGGACACATAGTTCTTACGTTCCAGGTTGCAAGCCGTAGCTTGAGGCTTCTATTTTTCTTTTTTATTAGTGCCTGGTGCTTTGGTTTCACAGCCTGCGATTCAGATTTTTTCTCAACCCCATGCACCCATTGAAGCAGGCAAGCTGTGGCGGATCAGCACCCAATTGGCCGGGGGATGCCCAGCTTGAGGCGTGCGGTAGCTGATCAGTGAAAGTAGGTGTCTCCCACCGTCAGAGGCAACCCTTGGCGTCCAATGTCTACGCCAATTGACAAGGACTTATAACCCATAAATGTTGCCTCTTGCTTTGATTCTAAGACCGGTTAAGACCAGGGATAGAGTTATTGCCTCTCCATAGCACAAAGCCTGGGCTAAAATATAGAGACCATGTGTTGCCCGTACAGCATGATCCCTCTCTCGGCCTGCCTAGTTTACTTCAGAGGAAAGGTAACACCTATACATCTGGAACAAGACAAGCTGCAGAAGCTGTCGGATCAGCAAAGCAATGCTCTAACTGGCCGCCTGTCGGAGCCTCGATCCTAGACCAGCTGCTAACCAAGACCTAGGGCCTGGTCTGCCCACCATAAAATTTTGTCTTTAGATTGCATTTCCTAGCACCAGAATAAGGCTTGTACCCTCCCAATCAGGGATGGATTAACCATTAGGCAAACAAGGCACGTGCCTAGGGCACCAAGCATTTGGGGGGGGGGGGCACCACAAGTCCTCAAGAAAAATGTGTATATTGTCCCGGTAGCGTAATTGCATGGCATAAGCAAATCGCAAATGTAATATTGAATCGCACATTATTTAACCTTGGTCCCACAACCCGGGGGTAAAATATCCCCCACCCAGTTTTTTTGTTGCTATTTTTTGTTATTTTTCTTCAAGGTTTTTTTGTGCTATTTTTTGACTTTTCTGGGATATGTTTGTGCTACGTTACGCACTAATGCGTAGCGACAAATTCACTTCCGTTTTGGTCTGCTAGTGAAAACAATTGTGAATAGTGCTAATTTGTCGACGTGTCATTGAATGACTGTACATTTGCATAACGGCTTAGAATTACTTTGCATTTTCGAACATTTGTATAAACTACTTACTGATGTAAATATTACTAATTTAGCTTACACAGCAAAACTTGATTTGACGAAGGTAAGGTTAATGGTTACACTTTATACTTTCGTTTTCGTTTTCATCTAAGGGTTTTTAATTCTAAAAAATATAATATAATATAATATATATATATATATATATATATATATATATATATATATATATATATATATATATATATATATATATATATATATATATATATATATATATATATATATATACAGACGTTTATTGGTAGTTAGTGTTGAAGGAGTTCATTACTGCGCTTTAAATGTGCTTTTATCGATTTTGATAAAGCAATTATTGATAGGGGCCTAAGTATATTATTCCTTAGCCTTATTTTGCATAATTTTCTAATATTTATGTAAATACATTTTCGTTTTAAAAAATGTAATTATGAATAATCGGAAAATGATACCTTAGCATACTCACCTATATTGATTATATTATTTATTCATTTTTCATTTACAGCTTTTCACATACTTTTTTCAGATTCAGACCCCAAGATGAAACGTGTTCAGTTAAGTGGTGCACAAAAGAGAAAACTAGCTAAACAAAAAGAGCATACTGTTTCAGTTGTAAGAGCAGAAAATTAACGAATTATTTAGTTTCGGTTAAGCAACAGGTGGAACAGGATTTTACTGACACTATCAACCCTCTTGATAAGTCTACTATAGGCTGTTCTACAAATCCAGACACTGTATTAGTGCTTGAAAATGAAATTTGTGGTGACCCACTTCAGTCTGCTGAAGATGATGATAAAGATGAAGATGATAAAATAAACAAGCAGTAGATCCAGGACTGTGGATTGACTTCTCGGCTGATGATGTGGCTTACTGGGTTGACTGTGGGCCCACTAACTGTAGCATCATTATTGTCCCTTTGATAAATCTTGCCGTATTTATGCTGAAGGAAAATAACAAGATATTGTTCTCAATAACTCTTCTATGGCACAAAAGCAAATGGTGAGCAGTACAGGAGAGAATGGTTATTGTATTCACCATCAACAGGATCTGTGTACTGCTTTGTTTTTACACTTTTTGCGTCTAAAGGTTCCACAAGTTTGGCTGATAAAAACGGGTTCAGTGACTGGAAAAATTGCATTCAAGTTGATAATCATCAACAAAGCGCTACTCATAAAGACTGCATGTTAACATACCTAGCTCGTAGACAAGGCTCGGGTCTACTACAAAAGCTAGAAGAGCAAATAAATGAAGAGTACATTTACTGGGAACATGTTTTGAGGCGAGCAGTAGCGGTTATTTGTACTATAGCTGAGCGTGGTCTGGCTTTTAGAGGGACAAATGAAAAATTTGGATCTTTACAAAATGGAAATTATCTAGGGTTGCTGAAGTTGGTCAGTCAGTTTGATCCACTTTTAGCATCACGCATTGCGAAATATAGAAATTCTGGAAAAGGAAATCCTTCTTATTTATCCAAAACTATATGTGAAGAACTGATTGAAATTATGTCCCAAAAAGTCCATGCAGTAATATGTCTGGGTGCTACAAGGGCATCTTCTTCTTCTTCTTCTTCTTCAGCGTTCCGAGCCATTGAGGTTCTTTGCTGCAAATACAATCCGTCTCCATTCTTCTCTCTGGTGGACCTTCTCTTGCCAGTCGTTGATTCCAAGTGCTTGTAGGTCTGTACATGTATTATCTCTCCACCGTCTTCTTGGTCTACCTCGGGGTCTACGGCCATTTATTTCCTGAGTGTAAGCGAGTTTTGTTTCCCTATTATCTTCCATTCTTTCTATATGCCCCAGCCATTGTAGTCTATTAGCCTTCATGATACCAGTGATTAGCGGGGACTTAAACAGATCATAAATGTCTTTGTTACTTCTTCTTTTCCACTCTCCACTTTGTGTATCCCTAATGGGTCCAAAGATGCGTCTTAAAATTTTGTTCTCAAAGGTTTGTAACAAGGCTTCGTCTCCTTTCGTTGTACTCCAGGTTTCAGAGCCATACAGCACAACTGGTCTGATCAGTGTTTTGTATATTGTGATTTTGGTGTTACGAGATAGCGCCTTTGATTTTAGTAGATGTTGTAGTGCATAGTATATCTTATTTCCAGAGTTGATTCTAGTTTGTATTTCTTCCCGTATGATGTTGGAGCAGTTGAAGATCGTACCCAGGTATTTGTATGTTTCCGTTCTTTTAATGGTCATATTATCTATTTGTATGTGGCCAGAGTTTCTAGCCATTCCGTCTCTTGAAATTACCATATATTCTGTCTTATCTTGGTTGATAACCAGCCCCATCTGTTGGGCTTTTTCCTTTAAGTGAGTCAATATTTCCAATGTCTTTTGTTCACTTTGCCCTATAATATATATATCATCTGCATAACCAAGCAGCTTGGATGTTCCTCCAATATCACATTCCTCCTTTACCTTCCTTACAACTTTCTCTAGAGCCAGATTGAAGAGTAGCGGCGATAGTGCATCACCCTGTTTCAAGCCAGATGTTATTTGGAAGGGGTCTGATTTCCTGCCTTTATATGTTACTATATTATAAGTATCTTCCATGCATAGTCTGGTCATGTTGATTAACTTCCTTGGTATTCCAAATTCCTGCATAGCATTCCATAGACTATTCCTATGGACACTATCATAAGCCTTTTTAAAATCCACAAAAATGTTATGGAGATCTCTTTTATATTCCCAATGTTTCTCGGCTATTTGTCGTAAGATAAATATCTGCTCTATTGTTGATCTGTTTTGTCTAAAACCCGCCTGGTAGTCACCTAATATGTCTTCTGAATATGGTTGTAGTCTATTTAGTAATACTGCGGATAGTATCTTATAGCTTGTGGACAGTAGTGATATTCCTCTATAATTTCCACATTGGAACTTGTCTCCTTTCTTAAAGATAGGTATCAATAATGACTCTTTCCAGTCATGGGGTAATTCTTCTGTCCTCCAGATTTTTATTATTAGTTCGTATAGCTTTAGATGTAATGCATGGCCACCTGCCTTTATAAATTCAGCAGCAATTCCATCAGTCCCAGTTGCCTTATTGTTTTTAAGTCGTGTGATTACATATAGGATTTCTTCAAATGTAGGTTCTTCAATTTATGGTTCGCATGTTAGAACCTCTTCCTGTGAGAAAATGTTACTTGGAGCTTCACAATTTAGTAATTCAATAAAATATTCTTTCCATGTGTTGCACATTTCCTCATTGGTATTTATCATATTCCCATTTTTGTCTTTTAAACCATATGTGTTTTGTTGGTGCCCTCGTTTCATTGACTTCAGTTCTTTAAAAAATTTTCTGGATTCATTTTTCTGGTGATTAGTTTCCATATCTTTGATTATATTACTCATATATTCTCGCTTCTGCTATCTGACTATTTTTGTAGCCTCTTTACATTCATTTCTATAATGCTCTTCCTTTTGGATGTTATTGATGTCATTTAACCATACATGTCTGGCATTCTTCTTCCTAATGACTGCTTCTTCACATTTTTGATTGAACCATCTGTTCTTTCTATGCGTGGTTAACACACCGAGACATTCTTCTGCGGTAGACTGAATTGTATTCTTGATGTTCAACCAAGTTTGGTCAATGCTTTCCTCCAAAGGGTTTTGCAGAGTTTCAAGTTTACATTTTATTTCATCTGTAAATTTCTCTTTGACTGTAATGTCTTGCAGTTTTTCTCTGTTATATGTTGGGTGTAATCTTTGTAATTTAGTATAGAAAGCTCTCTTAAGTTTTATTTTAAATTTTGCTCCAACGAGGAAGTGGTCACTGTGGCACTCAGCTCCTCTATAACTTCTGACTTGCTGTATGTTTGATGCATTTCTGTTGTTAATTAAAATGTGATCTATTTGATTATAGGTTCTCTTGTCACATGATTTCCAAGTTTGTTTGTGTATATCCTTTCTTTGTAGTCTGGTACTGCTAACCTGCAGTCCTTTGGCTTCTGCCAGGTTGATGACTCTCCATCCATTATCATTTGAAGTTGTATGTAGGCTTTCCATACCGGCCACTTTTTTATTAGTTTGCTCTCTCCCTATTTTTGCATTGAAGTCTCCCAGCACAATCAGGATGTCCTGTTTGGGGGTTTCTTCTATGACATCTTCCAGATCATTATAAAAGTCTTCTTTAATATCATCTTCTTTCTCTTCAGTAGGTGCATGTACATTAATCATTGTTATATTTTTCCATTTACCTTTTATTCGTAATTTACTAATCCTGTCATTAAAAGCTTTAAAGTTTAAAACGTTCCCCCATAACTCTTTTTTGATGACAAATCCTGTTCCTAACTCATGTTTATTTTGGGTGTTTCCTCCATATATTATAATCATTCCATTTTGCTCTAAAGTACCCTCTCCTGGCCACCTTATTTCTTGAATTGCTGTTATATCCATTTGATATTCAATCAGCTCCCGGGTTAGTTCTTCGGCCGCTCCAGCTCGATATAGTGTCCGTACATTCCATGTTCCAAATCTCAAAAGTCCTTTAACGTTCCAAGGTCGTTGTCCAGATAAGTCAGTCCGATATCGAGGCTCATGTATTTGTTTCGTAACAAAGAAAGGTTTTTACAAAGGTGGGGATGTTAACCCCACGCTTCAATCCCCAACCTGGAGGACCAGGGTGTTTCTCTTTGTCTGTTCTCTACCCTTTGACCTGTCCGGCTTGGGAGGCCCTGCTGGTAGCTACGCTACCGCCGGCATAGCTCTCAGGGTCATTGAGAAACTCAAGCTCCCCCACCACGACAAGGTGGAAACACCATCGGGGGAGGCTACAAGGGCATGCAGAAAAAAATTCTAGAAGAAAATGAGTTTGCTATATTCATACCCTCTGCTGCCCATTCACTAAATTTGGTAGGCAGAAGTGCCGTTGACTCTTGTTTAGAGGCAGTAAACTTCTTCCATACAGTGCAACTGATCTATACTTTTTTCTCAGCTTCAACCAAAAGATGGAAGATTCTGAAAGGATGCCTTGTGAATGAAAAGCTGGTAAAGTCCCTTTCCGATACTAGATGGAGAGCACATGCTGTTGCAACTGAAGCCATTCTAATGTCTCATCCTCAGATTATAGAAGCGTTAGAATGTTTACAAGAAGACCAGTCACAGAAGGGGGACACCAGAAGAGAAGCAGAAAACATTGCAAAGAAGATGCAAGAATTAGAATTTGCTTTCATGCTTGTCTTTTGGGAAGAAGTGTTACAACATTTTCACAGGGTCAGTCAAGCTCTACAAAATGAGCACGTGAACTTGAAAACGTGTGCTGATTTGTATTCTTCACTAGCAGATCACTTGCATAAATCTAGGAATGAATTTGAAAGATTTGAAGAAGCTGCAAAAGAAATAACACCAGGTGTGGATTATAAGTCAACTTTGAACCGTAATTGTAAACGAAAGACAGTGGTCATTGATGGTGATGCCCCTGAGGTATCTCAGAATGCCAGAGACAAATTTCGTATATCTGCTTTCTACACCATTGTTGACAAATTTGAGACAGAGATGAGTAGACGAAGAGAGGTATATAATGATCTAGCAGTTAGATTTTCTTGTTTGGTCGATGTACCACAAACATCTCAGTGTTGTGAAGGACTAATAAATGCTTATCCTAAAGATCTGAACAATAATTTATATACTGAACTACAACAGTTCCACTCATATATTCGCCACAAGTTTCGTGCATCAAAATCTGACAACAACACGTTCAGTCATGCAGAACTCTACAAAGTAATAGTTAGAGACAACATCGAGTGTGCTTTTCCAAATGTAGAAATCGCCTTGCGCATATTTTTAGCATTAATGGTTATGAACTGTTCAACTGAGCGCTCTTTTTCTCAGTTGAAACGTACAAAAAATCCAAGTAGATCGACAATGAAAAAAGAAAGGCTTGATTCCTTATCTTTGCTGATGATTGAGGCAGACTTGTTGCGCAAAATTAACTTTGATGATGTACTCAAAAACTTTGCCAGACGTAAATCTAGAAAAAAGAACTTTAAAATGTAAATGTGTGCTCTCTCTGACTTTCTTATCTATCAAAAAAAGTTACAGTATTTTTGTCTACTACTATTACAAAATTAATTAACTATTAATTTTAATACAGAAATACCTTATTGTAGGTTTTATATGAGTTATAGTAGTACAAACATATGTGTTTACATTTCACAACTGTTTTTCTTTGTTAGTATTTTTGCATAATATTGAACATACCAGCAGTCAGTGGAGGTTCGGGGGCCCGGGGCAGTAGGGGGCACCCATGTGGGTTTGTGCCTAGGGCACCAAGATGGCTTAATCCGGCCCTGCTCACAATTGTGCTCTTCCGCCCGAAGCCGTTGGCACAATGTGGGGTGTCGGGTTTGGTAAGCGCCGCCCAACGTTCGGCGCTAACAGAAAGCAGGTAGTACCGTGTACTGTCATACGGTAGCTCAGTCGTATCTGACTAAGACCTGATACCTGTCACTGGTAAATAACTATGGATTAGGATTGCTCACAGTGTCAATGATGCAGCTGGTGAAATTAAAGCGCATGCAAATTGAAGCTATGTGGATGGTCCAAGGATGCCAAAGGGACACGCCGTTTGTGCATATGCGATGCATCCCGGCTTTTCAACGACTGCGGACAGAATCAAGGTTATCTTAATCTTTTGCCAATCCGATAAGCGTAGGCGGTTATCTTTTGCCATCTCATGCGATCACCAGAGTCATGGATCAGCTCAGTATTCTTGTCTAGACAATACCACTTGGGCAAGCCATCCAGGTATTTATTTATCTGCCTTCCCCTTGTTCGCTTTATCCTCAATCTTGCCAGTTGTCACCAAGATCTCCAATTTATGCCTTCTCACAATGTGTCCAAAAACTGTGACAGTCTACGTGTAACTTATCTTATCAGTTTACGATTTTCATTTGTTTCCTGTAGGATTTGGTAGTTGATTGTTCTGTCTGTCCATGGTATTCTTTGAATTTTCCTCAGAAACCACATTCTCACTGCCATCAGTGATGTTTCAGATTGTCTTCTCAATGTCTATGCTTCACACCCTTACAATAGTACAGGTTTTATGTAGCACATCAACACCCTTTTTTCGTTGCAAATGACATCGTTTTATTGATTTTAAAAAAAAAAAAAAAAAAAAAAACTAGCATTGGTCAGTATGTTTTCCATCTTGTAAAAGGCTATCTTCGCATTGGCGATTCTTGTTATAATCTCTTCAAGGCATCTCCCATCAAATGTTGTGACTGTTCCGAGATAATTGTACAGATTCACTTGTTTAAAAATATTCCCATTTACTTTTATTTTACAATGTGGTATTTCCTTCTTTCCACAGACTACCATAATCTGTGTCTTCTTACAATTTAATTCTAATCCTAGGTGTTCACTGTGTGCAACAAACGCGTTTACTAAATGTTGCAGATCCTGCGTATTGTCTTCGGTCCGTACTGCATCATCCTTATATCAAATGTTATTGATGTTACATCCCCCAACGTTGCGTTCTGTGATTTGACGAATCATGATAAATTAAGTATCTTTAAAGAAGATAGCTTGCCATTGCTTTCCTTCCTGGCAGTAGCCATACTGTTCCGTGACAGTAGCCATTGTCTTGTTAAAAATCGGTTCGTTAAAAAGAACCCCTGCCTACCGTCGCGAAACATGAGACCATAACCAACAACTATTTGTCGGCTACCCCCTATATTCAATTCCACCAACTTATTTCCTATTTTCCTTGTGAAAAACATTCCTAAAATGGTTACGAAAAACATCACACCCTGCAAACGAAAACATAAAACAGCGTCTCTCTACGATATACACAATTATTTCGTCGCCATTTTACAGGGAGACACAAGGCACTGCAGGCTAAATCATATCACCGAGTGGCTGCAGATAACGAATACCCCCTGCATGAAATTCTGGTGTTATTTTGGATGGTAAAGAACACAGGGGGAAATCTTGGTTCATGGGAGAAGAGACAGGTGTCGATCAGTGCGACGATGGTCACACAGGACGTTGCAAAAACACGTGGGCATGAGACAAGAGAACAAGCCGGGGGTCGACAACTCTCCGGCGGGCCATGATGAGAGCGACGTACTGCAAACACCCTGCTACACGATTATGTTATGAGGTTATGTGTATGTGTACACGAGGTTCAGTCACGATTCAATCAAAGTCTTTATCAATGAAACAACAAACCGAGCCATGAAACCCAGCCACAAAACTGACATGCAAATGTGAGTCACAAAACTCAGCCACAAATGAATATTTATGGCATGTGTGGCCCTGGCAAACTCACAGTCGAAGTTACTTAGTTAGTCGACAGATCAGTTTCATTGCACATCGAACCATTCAGTCCATAAGTGCTCGGATCCCCTCCTCAGCAAATCCCGCAGCATGTAGCGGCTAACGACAACAGTTCTGTGTTGGTTTATCAATCTTCTTTGGCTTCCTGCGTAGTGTTCTTGTTTGGCCGCCCCTCTTTTGATTTGCTGTTCTCACAGTCTGACCA
Organism: Cepaea hortensis; assembly: GCA_963921405.1. Classification (NCBI taxonomy): domain Eukaryota; kingdom Metazoa; phylum Mollusca; class Gastropoda; order Stylommatophora; family Helicidae; genus Cepaea; species Cepaea hortensis. The sequence goes on from OY992891.1 coordinate 28,331,396, forward strand.
TGGTTGTAGATTCGCAGTCATCACTTTGTTCTCGCACAAGTCTTACTTCTCGTAGCGCATTCAGAATGTGAGCCTGGTCCATGGCGCGTCCGCACTCCACCTTAGCATTACCTGCGAGCTTGTCAGCCTGCTCATTTCCTTGTACTCCTGCATCTTCTCTTTGGCCTTTCTATTCCTCTCTTCCCGGGCATATACCCCTCCATTAATGTTCTCTCCGAACTTTCATGACATTTCAAGTGACCAAAATATTAAAATTTTCTTTATTTTATCTTTTTAGTAGCCAACCTTCTTCAGTAATCAGATCTTGTCGATAACACATAGTAAATAATATAATCAACACCATCTTCTTGACAATATTTGCAAAAACACAGATGATTGAAAATTGTAATGGACATATCTGCTTTATACCAAACGCATGAAGAGGAAGAAGTGTTTGGACATTCAAAATAGCTGGTCGCATTTCACTGAAACAAACATAAATATGGAAATAATAGTGAAGCTGGTATTGAAGTTCAAGTGATGAATGCAACAAAAAAGACGCGATTTAATTATTTTCATCATCATCTTGTGCCTTGACAACTAGCGTGTGGGATCATACTTCTCCACATCTACGATAGCCAACCGGCATGAAATGTGTCTGGAGGAGACACACCTGACACACATGCATGCCGAAGTCGGGCACACTGACCAGTGAGGTGGTTAACTAGGTATGACACACTGCCCCCGAAAGAGGAACAAAGAAGAGGAAGATTCAGGTCTATATAATTAGCGCACGTTGTGGCACTTGATAAGTTGATTTATTAATTGATAGTTAGTCAATGCTGTCAAAAATGTAAAACAACATATTTGAGAAGATTACAGATGAACAGAGCTTTGACATGAACAGGAAACAAAAATTAGAAACAATTCGCATAAAATTGCCTGCTGTGTGGAAGAAAATTATTTGCTTAGGCTTCACCGAATAATAAAATTTACACCTGATTGTTGTAATAGACATGGGAAAAAGCATGGGCAGGGCTGATATATTCATTGCAGTACAGACTCGTTTGACGGATCCTGAGGAGATTCTGACGCTAGACGATTACACGAACAGGGGGTGAAGCCTGGCCAGGAACATCACTGCCACCTTCAAAGCGAAAGAAAGGAGATATCAAAATTAACTCTTTGTGGAAACAGTGCGCAAGAATATGTTGGGATGGCTGCTACATCGGAGGACTCAGCATGTATGGGAATGTCCCTGTGCAATGACGTCGTTCGACATAACATAACATAAAATAAAATAACATAACATAACATAACGTAACATAACATAACATAATTACAGTTAGTTCGGGAATAACATGATTTGCAAGTGGGCACTTTACTTAATACGATAGCATAATTTATGTAAAACTGAGAATATATCCCATACTAATGAAAATGATCTCAGGGTCAGCCTCGAGTATGGTATATAGATGTGTGTATAAGCGGGACATGACATACAATGGCAATAATTATTTATTAGGAATGGAATACAAATCATTCATTCATTCATTCATTCATTCATTCAGTAGCATGTCCTTTGCAGAACCTCGCTCCAATAACAATTTTCCGGAAAATCTCTCGATCATAAGCAAGATGTCCCGCGTCCGATACACCCATCAGGAGATCATCCGCCACATCCTGCACCCATCTTCTCTTTGGCCTTCCTCTTCCTCTCTTCCCAGGCATATACCCTTCCATTATTGTTCCCTCCAAACTTTCGTGACGTTTCAAGTGACCAAAATATTTCAATTTTCTTTGTTTGATCGTCTTTAATAGCCATCCTTCTTCAATATTCAACTCCTCAATATTCAAACGCGCTGTTCAGCTTGTTTAGTAAGTGTCCATGTCTCACAGACGTATGTTGCAATGGGAAAGATGCATGGTCTTAAAATTCTAATTTTTGTAGTTCTGTCTGTCCCACACCATAATTTATTCAGCTGTTTTAGTCTTTGAAGAGGAATTGATAGTCGCCGTTTAATTTCTTTCATTGTGTCACCGTTGTTGGTAAACCCAAGATATTCAAAATTTTCCACCACCTCCAATTGTTCCCCATTAATGTATATTTCTTTCTCCATAGTAGTTTTATCTGTATGCATTATCTTTGTTTTTGCTATGTTACGATATAAGTTGTGATTTTCACTATTAAATTGGGTTGAGGCTATTAGGTTTTCTATGCCATTCTGTTTTGTGGATAGTAATACTGTATCATCAGCATATCGAATCTCTGGTATGTCATGACCGCTGATATTTAGGGCATCATATAGCTCCCTGTTTATATAATCTCTTACATTTATCATTATATTTTCGGCGTACAGGTTAAACAAATAGGGTGTCAGCACACATCCCGACGGACTCCTTGCTTGATGTCAAACCAATCTGATGCCTCGCCATCTATTCTAACTGCTCCTTGTTGGTCTAGGTAGAGCATTTTTATGAGTTGTACTACATGTGATGGAAAGCCCATATTCCTCATGATTTCCCAAAGTTTCTGATGTTGTACACAGTCAAATGCCTTTGAATAATCCACAAAACATGAGAATAGGTTTTCATTAAATTCTCTGCACTTCTCTATTATTAAACGCATGTTGAATATGTGATCTCTTATTCCTCTTCCTTGTCTAAATCCAGCTTGAACCACGTTAATCTCTTCTTCCATTTTCTTACGAAGTCTTCCCATTATAACTTTTATTAGAATTTTACTTGCATGACTGATCAAGGCAACAGTTATATAGTTGGTGCATAATTTCAGGTTGCCCTTTTTTTGGTATTGGAATGAAGATAGCTCTCTTCCAATCTTTTGGCCATATACCATATTTCCAAATCTTTGTACATAATGCATGATATATGTGAATACAACTAGGACAAATTATTAGAAATAGAGTGTGTGTGAGGTGTCTGATGGTGTGCTATGGTGGAAATAGCCATTTGATTACATGCAATCATGGCCGATGAACATATACCGCGCAAATTGGTCTTTCCAGTAACATTTGCTATCGCCGTGAATTGCAGTTATTATACTTTTCGTTAATCACAACGTAATATAAGGATTGATAATTACGTAGGTCAATATCAGTTTATTAAGAGCACTGTGAGACAGGGATAAGGTGTGTAGTGTCTAGATCTGTTTTCCATGTACAGTGAAACTATTTTCAGAAATGTAGACGATATAAAAGTGACGTAACATTGGGGGAAGGAACATCAATAACGTTACATATTCAGATGATACTGTATTTATTGCAGACAATAAGCAAGATCTGCAACATTTAATAGATGCTGGTTTTGCACACAGTGAATAACTAGGGTTAGAATTAAATTGTAAGAATACAGATTAAGGTCGTCACTAGGAAGAAGGAAATACCAAAATGTAATATACAAGTAAATGGGAATATTCTTCAACAAGTGAATAGGTACAATTATCTCGGAACAGTCATAACATCTGATAGTATATGCCTTGAAGAGATTAGAACAAGAAACGCAATGGCGAAAGTAGCCTTTCACACGATGAAACGCATACTGACCAATAAAATGATTTCAAAACAAAAAAAGAAAAAAAAAGAAAAAGAGTGTTGAGGTGCTACATGGAACCTGTATTGTTGTATGGATTTGAAGCGTGGACAATGAGCAGACAAGCTGTAAAACATCTGATGACTGTAGAAATGTGCTTTCTGGGGAAAATGTAAAGAATACCATGGACAGACAGAAAAATCAATGGCCAAGTCCTACAAGAAACAAATGAAAATAGTAAACTGATTAGAGAAATTAGATGTAGTCAAAATAATTTGGTCACGTTATGGGAAGAACTTGTTTTGGGGAACTTGCTGACAACTGGCAAGATCGAGAGAAGAGAACAACGGTAAGGCAGAGACGTAAATACCTGGATAGCTTGACAACGTGGCATGGTCGAGACAAGAACACTGAGCTGATCCACGACTCTGGTGATCCAGTGAGATAGCGAAACACGCTTATCGGCATGGCACATTGTGAATGAAAGCGTAACGTAACAAACGATCGTCTGCCAAGGTGCCAGCAACCAGCAGTGGCAGGTATTAATGAATGATTGTGTCTGTTATGTGTATGCATGAGTGTATTTGTGTAATGGTCTTCATCCTCTGTCTTCTATCTGTAGGTTTTGTTGAATAGTTGTGACCATGTTTTTGCATATCCTTTACAGGACATAGCTGTCAACATCAGCATCTTTCAGCTGTATGTTGATTTCTTTTCAAGTTTACGCTCAGTAGTTTGCCATTGCTTTCTGAGCGGCCGGATCACATACCCCGTAAGTTACCGACCCGATTCGCACCACTGCTCATTATCACCGTCGTCACGTTACTTACGAGAGTATACGAGATTACAGAGAAAAGTCGCTAACCTGTAAGCAAGGAAGCCGGCAATAGTTGTGACACTGTACCCAAAATAACCTGTTCGACACGTTAATGTGATACGTGCATGCGTACACATACATTATGGGATCTATTTACAAATCATGGGGCCCATTGGGCATATGTTTCTAGAGCCATATTTATATAAACCATTCGGAACTCAGTGGGTGATGTGGTTGGTATCACTGCGGCCGCCTTTCCTCCCAATTCATTTCCTGGTACCCATTTTAGGCTGGGTCTAGCTGCGAGCCCGGGTCTATTATAAAAGGCTCCCTTCACGCGCCTTAAGGCCCATTTGGTATATGGTGCTAGTTTCATTTGTTCATAGACCAGTCGACTCTCGGTGTGTAATGTAATCAGTGTCGTGACGGCTGACTCCCCCCCCCCCCCCCCCAATTCATTTCCTGGTGTACATATTCTAGACTGAGTCGACTTGGGGGTTCAAGCCAATTTTAAAAATCCTGATCCGCCACAACGCGGTTTTCATCCACTACTACCGAGCCCGCAGGCGAGTGTCTACGTGTATGTGTGCATTATAATCAGCAGTCAACGCCCTCTATAACAGCCAGCATACGCCACGTCCTGTCTAGCTCTAGCCACGTGTTATATAGTACGCGGTATCCTTTATTTGTAGATATTCTGTCACGTCAGGTCGGACATGTAAGTTACTTTATGCACAGTTTTATCATATTTAATTGTGTGGAATGTTTATAATTTTTCCATATTTCGTAATCGCCCTCTGGTTTTCACTATGAAGAACATTTCCACCTGAACAGTTCTTCGAAAATGCTCTCTGTCGATAGCCAAATGCACTGCATCTGTTGCTGGCATGTCAAATTGGTGTTCACGTCTTGAACCCATCCACTTGGCAGTTATCCTCTTCCCAGCTTCCCTGAAAAACTTACCTTCAAAGTGATCTTTTCCAGAAATTCATGTCTTGTTTTTACAAGTCCATAGTAATCATTTTTCCTGAACTGCATTTACCTTAATAGCCATCTTCATTTTGGAGTTCTTGTTGCATAGATCTGTTTGTTCTATGTTTTCTTTATTTATTTTTCTCGTCTTTCAATGTGTTTGTAATAGTCTCACAGCACTTATAGAGAAAGGTAATTAGCTATGTGATTGTCAGCTGATTGGAGAAGGTGGAGGAACAGACTGAGAACCCATATGTGAAAAGAATGAGATTGCGGGGGATCGGCAGGAGTTCTGGAAGAATCTCAGAACTGAGAGGGAAGACCAGGAGAACTTTTAATCAGATAGCGGTGGAAACCATTAGTAGTATGACTCTTCGCTGGCTGTTGAACGAAGGGACAGAGGACGTATGGGAATGCCCTGAGTGCAGTGATTTCGGTTCTTAATTCAACTCAACTCAATTGGTTTTAATATCACAATTTCAGCATGCTATGTTGCCTCAGGACATGTGCTTACTCTTGAACTCTGAATGTTATTGTTCTGTCTGGATTCTTAAAAGAATCAGAGATGTTAGTGTGTGCAGAGCAATTTATGTTTTTCGTGCAGTTATTGCCAACATATTCCCATTGCCTGTCCTCTGTGAACATAGATATTCACAACTGCCCACTTTCTGTAATTTCTTTCCTTTGATAAAATCAATAAATGGTTTGACTATCTCATTAGAATGTAACTATATCAGTTACCAACACTGGCGCTAGCTCAAAGAGAAGAAAAATGATTGATGAAATCAAAGACATTGTACAATATTAGGGAATGATACTATCAAGTGCCACCCAGTTTATACGCCAAGCGTGCGATCTAGAGACCATCAGTTGTGAAAAAGAGTGGGTTAAAGTACCGGAAGACACGTCGGACTTGCACAATGTATTAGTAACACTGGAATGGGCAGTAGTCCGCACAGAGGTTGAGATGCGACAACTAATCTAGGGAAACACATTTCAAGGTGACATAGTGATCTGTATTGATGGATCAATGGTGAGAAACAGACCTAGTGGTTGGGGTTTCATCGCGAAGGCTAATGGACGATGCTTGAAAAAGGAGAGTCTGGCATATGAGACTGCGACATCCAGCATGTGAGTGGAGGTAGTAGCTGTGACAGCAGCATTCCGTTGGATAGAAGAAACTACTGCAACACACATTGCATACATTACGGACTCAAGGAGTATGCCTAGAAAGGTGGAGAAAGGAATGTTTCCTGTGGGATGGCTATCCTTTCTTCAGAGGTCACAGATTGTGAGAATTGTGTGGATATAATGCCCTGGCCTGCGGGAATGCAGGCTGATAAGCTAGCAGGTAATGCACCTCAGACTTGTAGAATTCGTATGGAGAAGGGGGGGGGGGGGGTGTTCGAGCGCTTGTGGGACAAGATGGAGAAGGCTGTGGAACAGATTGAGAACCCGTATGTGGAGAGAATGATATTGCACGGGATCGGCAGAGTTTCTGGAAGAATATCTAAACTGAGATGGAAGACAAAGATAACCTTTAATCAGATAGCGTTTGGAACGATTAATAGTATGACTCTTCGAATGGTGTTGATCGACGATACCGAGCGCGTATGAGAAATGTCCTGAATGCAGTGACGTCGGTTCTTAGCTCAACTCAACTCAACTTAAGTGCCACCCATCAGGCGCTGGAACGTCTGTTATTCTTCCCTACTACGCTTGACTGCAAAAGTGGAAGAAGTTGATGATAATGATATTATTATAATGAGTATTTTGGAAATACTTCTCAGATTTTCTTTTACACAAGTGAGAAACGTCTGGAGAAAGATCTATTGTACACTAAGCCTGCAGCAATGGAGAGTCCAGTGTTGCTGGCCGTGATTCTATGGCTGCCTGGAATAGCTGGACAAACAGATTCAAACTGCACAGATGGGTGTTTACATCCTGGTCTAGCTGGACAAACAGATACAAACTGCACAGATGGGTGTTTACATCCTGGACTAGTTGTACAAACAGATACAAACTGCACAGGTTGGTGTTTACATACGCTCGTTAGCCTAGTTTGGTAATGAAAGTTATTGTTGGTATTGAAATCATTCATCTACATGGACCATTGATTGACACATACTGGAATATTGTATATTATTTACAGGATGTCCCAGTCAACCCCAACATGTATTGATTATTTGTGATTTCTTAGCAAGTTTACTTTTAATAATATGCAATTGATTTCTGAACAACCGAAACTTATACCATTGTATGAAAAACAGCACAAGGCAGTTTGCATTCCAAATCGAACGCAACTGGTTTTCAAACGTGGTATGCGGGATTGTGAATCGCGTTCGTAACACCTTTGCCACAGCCCGGCATAATACTGGAAAAGACGCATTGCAGATTGTGTTGAACACAATGTGGTTATTCCTGTATTGAGGCAGCACTAATAACACTGGAATTTACATTAGTGCTCCACGGCAAAAGTCTTTGCTTGATAGGGTAAAATAAGGGAGCAAACAAAATGGGCTGATGGAGCTCATACACCCTGGAAGAAAATTCATCTACGTGAAGGAAGTACTGAATGCCAAACAAACATTACCTCGTGGAAGTTATAAGAAAACAGACTAGAGCAACAAAGCCCGACAGAACATATGGTCAGGCAGAGCCCACGAGTCCGGAAAGGCAGTCTTCAAATGGAAGGAGGAATCCGGAAAACAAACCTCAACCGTTGAAGTCAGAAGATGTTGCCCTAAATGGCACGGGACTAGCAAGCGGACACCTATGGACTACAACTGATGCAATGCATCGCACATAACAAACGTTGATAGCAGAAGAAGAAGAAGAAGAAGAAGGGACACCACGGAGTATCAATTATGCCTTCGCTGGACCATGTGTTATTCTACTAGAATCAATGGTCAATAGATCCTGCTTAGTGTGTTGTTCTGCTAAAATCAATGGTCAATAGATCCTGCTGGACATTGTGTTATTCTACTAGAATCCCTGGTTAATAGATCCTGCTTAGTGTGTTGTTCTGCTAAAATCAATGGTCAATAGATCCTGCTAGACATTGTGTTATTCTACTAGAATCCCTGGTTAATAGATCCTGCTTAGTGTGTTGTTCTGCTAAAATCAATGGTCAATAGATCCTGCTTAGCCTTGTGTTGTTCTACTGGAATCAATGGTCAATAGATCCTATTAGACCATGCGTTATTCTATTAGAATCAATGCTTGAACATCGTAACTCATCGGCCAGAACTTCTGTCCAGGGCGTTGACGTTTGACCATATCTGGCGTAGTCAATGCAGGACTGTCTGAGCGACATTAAGTTAACAATTCAGAAAGTAGCAACATGAAGTTAACAATTCAGAAAGTATACACACAAAGGTAACCATTCGGAAAATAGGAACATTAAGATAATAATACAGAAAGTGGCTACATTAAGACAGCAATACAGAAAGGAGCAACATTAAGTTAACAATTTAGAAAGTATTAACATACACCAAATATATGAGTTTTAATATGAAGTGTGATTTCTTTTCATTTTCTTCTTCATCTTCTTCTTCTTCTTCTTCTTCTTCTTCTTCTTCTTCTTCTTCTTCTTCTTCTTCTTCTTCTTCTTCTTCTTCTTCTTCTTCTTCTTCTTCTTCTTCTTCTTCTTCTTCTTCTTCTTCTTCTTTGTATTATTATTATTATTATTATTATTATTATTATTATTATTATTATTATTATTATTATTATTATTATTTATGTCAGTAGCCTAAGTAATGTTATATATTCTTGATTCTTCTTATGTTTGAGGGAAATGTCCCTGTTTCTCAGTTACACTATCTGTAAATACTAAACTATCAGCCATGTAAACGGTCTTTCTCAACAGTCGATGTTTGTATGACGAAAGAGTGCATTTCTCTGGGTGAGTTACTTTCTTCTCAATGTGTTTACTTTAGCGCCCTTAAAATCTATGTTGTTTAATTAATTCGTGTTGTGTAGATGAAAACTTTGTGTAGATGTCAACCGTGTGTAGATGTCAATATTGTGTGAATACCTACTTTGTGTGGATGTCAACTTTGTATGGATGTCAACTTTGTGTAGATATCAATATTGTGTAAATGTCAACATTGTGTGGATGTCGATGTTTGTTAGGGTTTCAGCTGTGTATCCATGTCAACTTTGTGTTGATGCCAACTTTGTGTGAGATAATCATTATTATCATATCCAATTGGTCTCTCACTCAGTTGACTCACAGTGATTAAAGCAAATGAGCAACCCATTCTTTATCTAAAAAACTATATTGTCAGCTATTCAGTTTTGGATCGACAGTATTCATTATTCTAGAATGTGTGTCTATATACTATATGCATATCTCTATAAAGACATTCCTTCATACGTATCACATTCCCTGTTGTTGATCTTGTTTTCTCGCACTTCACTCTTATCTTTTACATTTACCAGCCCCTAGAAATTTGTCTTTCTACCAATGACACTAAGAATATTCTCTTCAGCATTTCAATTCACATTTCTCTGTATGTCTCAAACTCAGTCACAATTTGTTGGACATGTAATGAGAAGAAATAAATTGGAGAACGTGGTGACAACTGAACGCACGAACGAACGACCGAACGAACGAACGAACAAACTTTATTTTCAAAGCGTAACAAATTGGGCACACAGGCCCGTCTCACTTTCGGCCCTTCCAATGACTCATCTTTCGTTCATCAATAGTGTATAGTGCATGATACATTCACATAGAAAAAGAATAAACATTGTCAAATTAATGTTGTAAACACAAACATTTGTATTTTACCATATTATGACACACATCCCCCACCCATCCACCCATCCCCGACACATACATCCCCTACCCACCCACACACACCCCCATGTCACACATACATGACCCCACCTATCCACCACCCACACACATCCACCCACACACATCTCCCACTCTCACATACACAACCCAGTCACACATACATGCATCAACCCACCCATCCCCACTCACACACATCCCCGATCTACACAAATCTCCCCACCTACACACATCTCCCACCAAATCCCATAACCCACACACACTCACACACCCACATATCCTCTACCAGCCAGCGAAGCACACATCCACCACCCACACACACATCTCACTGTCAACCCACACATCAGCGCCTACACACACTCACACTTACCGCACCATACATCCCCACTTACACACATTCCCCACCCACACAATATCCCCCACCCACTCACACATCCCGCACCCATCCACACACACACATCGCTCACCGATCCCCCAACCTACACACACACACCCAACTACACATTCCTCCGACCACACACACCAACCCGTACACACATCAACACGCACACTTCCCCACCCATACACACGTCCACCACACACATCCCTTATCCATACACCCATCTCCCCACCCACAAACACATCCCACATCCCCACCCACACACCCATCTCCCAACCCACACACACATCTTCCCACACCCCAACACATACCCCACCACACATACATCCCACCACAAATCCCTTAACAACACATCCCCCACCCACACACAAACCCCACCCATACACACATCCCCACCCACACATCCATCTCCCCACCCACCAACACATCCCCCATTCACCAACACACACCTCCCAAGTTACACTCACTTCCCCCTCAAACACATCCCCCATACACACATCCACACCCACCCACACATCCCACTACCCACCAGCACCCACACACCCCAAGCCCCCAAACACATACCCACACACATTCCCCACCCACACGTCCCTGATCCACACACACATCCCCACACACACCCGGAACCACCCGCACAACTGGCATGATCGAGGGGAATAGAACAAAGGAAAGACAGAGAAGTAAATACCTGGATGTCTTGACCACATGTGATGGTCGAGTCAAGAACACTGAGCTGATCCACGACTCTGGTGATCGAGTGAACTGGCGAATCATGACCGCCCGCGCTTACCGACAGGGCACATGATGGATGGATGGATGTCGCAAACTATAAAGAACGGTAGACAATGATCTAAGACTATTTCTCTGGATACCTACACAGTCAGGGAGATAGTATTTAGAACAATTTTTCTGAACGCCTTGATTAAAAAAACTGCTGATCAGTTATTAGGATTGCTCTTAATACCAAACTACCAGAGGCTGGGAGAGCAATTGTTGGGACTATTTATGTGTCTGTCGTAACTTCAGTAGAACGGGAGACTAATATTTGTGAGTATGTCTATGCATGTCTAATCTACTAAAAAACGGGAGACCAGTATATGGGAATATTACTTCCTAGTTGTAATACCTGTTGACTTGAATCTGTCCCCATGCCATTGTTCTTGTGTTATTCTGGTTATAATTGTTGAACATATCCTTTCTAACCAAAAAGCGAATTAATATATACAGTGGTCGTGATACTCTAGAAACGCGTCATTGCCCATGCTTCAGATCCAATAGCAGTACTGGCTTAACTTTAGAGTTAAATATTCCAAGCTCGGTGATAGTTTTAATTTCCTTGAAATACTATGCTAACTTTGAGATTGACAAAACACATTAACAGGTGCGCCTTATGTACCAGCCTCTCATTTATCATATGCATTACATCGCTTCTGCCGATCTCTACTGTCCCAATGACGCGTGGTTTTAAACTTAGCCCATCCGTTCTCTTGCTACTGCACACACACAATAATATACCACCCAGAAGTGCAGAGACTTTCAGAGCTAGAGACTTATAGAATGGTCTAACAAAGAATGCATCAGTTTATTTCAACATCACCATCAGCATCATCATCTTCCACGTTTGCGTCAAGCGTTGAGAGGAGAAATAGCTGACGTCCCCGCTCCGATGGTTGGTACAGGATAGTGTCACTCCGTGTGATTCTATAGTGTCTTTGATTTCGTCAATCCATTTTCTTCTCGGGTGACTTCTTGCTCTCGTTTTAGATTTTCTTTGATGTAGCGTCAGTGCCAGTAGCTGATGGTATTTTCTGGAGTGGAAGGACAAGCAAGGAAAGACGCGAATTCGGTGTGGGATGTGCCATTAAGTCAGCCCTGCTGACAAATTAGCTGGATTTCCGAAGGTCATAAACGACAGACTTATGACCATTAAGTTACTCTTGCTGAATGGAAGGAAGCATGCAACCATTGTGAGTGTCTATGTACCAACTATGACCAAAGAAGATGATGTCAAGAACCAGTTCTATGAGGACCTGCACAATGTATTAACATCTGTTCCCAAAGGAGACAAACTTATACTCCTTGGGGACTTCAATGCCAGAGTAGGCACAGACACCACCTCTTGGAGTGGCATTATTGGAAAGCATGGAGTCGGAAATTGTAACAGCAATGAACTCCTCCTCCTTCAGACATGTGCCGAACACGATCTCCTGATTACCAACACAATTTTCCGTCTTCCCATGAGAAATAGGACATCGTGGATGCACCCTCGCTCGAAACACTGGCACCTCATTGACTATGTCATCGTCAGGAGGAGTGACAGACAAGACGTTCGGGTGACAAAATCCATGTGTGGTGCTGAATGTTGGACAGACCATCGTCTGATTATCTCGAAAATAAACATACACATCAAACCACCATGGCGTCCTCAAGGGGTAAAAGTGTAAAACAAACTAAATGTCGTCCGCTTAAACAGCAAAAAAATGCAGATGTCGTTTTGGAAATGGAATACAGCCTCAAACCCAATGTTGCATCTAAACAGGATGCAGAAACAGAGTGGAGAGCCATAAAGGGGGTGTGATGTGGGGGGGGGGGGGCATAAAGTCTGGTGTGATGAAAATTCCGATGACATCAACCAATTGCTTGTCGAGAAAAACATCTTCTCCACAAGGCATAATTGAATGACCCGAAGTTATCATACAAAATATAAATGCATTCAATAACATCCGGAGAGTATTGCAGCAGATACTTTGGCACATGCGGGACTCCTGGATGAGCAGCAAAGCTGATTAGAGTCAAGGCTTTGCTGACAGACATGATATGAAAAACTTCTACGACTCACTGAAAGCGGTCTATGGTCCTACATCACCAGGCATAGTTCCCCTCCTCAGTGCAGATGGGGGGGGGGGGGACATTAGTCACCGATAAGAAAGAAACCTTTCAACGCTGGGAAGAGCATTTTAGCAACATCTTAAACGCAACCTCTTCATTCGATAATGAAACCATAAACTTCCTTCCTTAAGTCCCCACCAATGATACTCTTGGTGACCTGAGAACCATAGTGGAACTAAACAAAGCCATCCAGCAACTTTCCAGCGGTAAGGCACCTGGTCTTGACTCCATTCAACGAGTCATGTATTATTGATTATTTTTCATGCGTTTTAATGCTTATTGTTATTTTGCTGTCAAAGAATTGCTTCATAAGAGATGTTGAATGAAACAATGTATGAGAGGAAATAGAGAAGAAGGGCAGAATGTCAGACGGGTCTGCGTGCCTAATTCTTAACCCTTTGAAAATAAAGATTTTCGTTCGTTCGTTCGTTCCATCCCAGCAGAGATATACAAGACAGGTGGGCCGGTTCTAATAAAGCAGATTCACCAAGTCTTTACAAACATATGGGTGAACGAGACCATGCAGCAAGATATCAAGGATGCGTCAATAGCTCAATTTTATAAACGTAAAGGAAGCCACCAATCCTGTGACAACCACGGCGGAATCTCCTTGCTCTCAATCGCAGGGGAGATACTAGCCAGAATTCTTCTCAATCGCCTCACAGCCCATCTTGACCAAGGTGTTCTTCCTAAGAGTCAATGTGGCCTCAGAAAGAACGAGGAACTGTTGACATGATTTTCGTGGCAAGGTGGCTGCAAGACAAATGCCAGGAACAGAACTCCGAAATGTTCTCCACTTTCATTGATCTTACCAAGGCTTTTGATACAGTCAGCAGAGTAGGACTGTGGAAGATTACGGCGAAATATGGCGGTCCACAAGAGTTTGTCCAAATAGTGCGGCTATTTCATGATGGCATGCAGGCAAGAGTTCAGGAAACTGGTGAACTGTCTGAGCCCTTTCCTGTCACCGATGGAGTGAAGCAAGGCTGTGTCCAGGCACCAACACTGTTCAGCCTCATGCTTTTAGCTATGCTGACGAATGCCTTCGAAAATCTCACTAAAAGCTTTTTGGAATTCGTCATGAAACTTTGCTGTCAAAATTCGAAATTTGTAGCGTTCATCATTACGCATGGGTGCAGTCACTTGTGAAGCAACCAGGGTTGCAAGAGCTGTGAAGAAAAGGCTTGTCAGGAGATTCCTCTTCTGGAACGTAAAGCATTCTTTGCCCACATTGTCAAAGAAAATGTCGAGCCAACATAGGCCTTATCAGCCATCTTAGAACTCACGGCTCCATACTTTCAACCCCATAGGATGAAAGAAAAGGTCATCATCATTCTTGATGGGCAAACAACAGCTTATGGTGTTGTATTCTAACGGACTGGCCGAACCATTTAATCTGATGCTTTTCTAAACAAGTGACATAATGAGTTATTCCCAATGTCTTGTCTGTTAACTTCATTTCCTTCGGATTGTTAAGTGGGCAGCTTATTTCAAGCTTCTCATCTCGCAACTTTTGAGTTTGAGTAAGTGATTTGGATAATGTCCAAGTTTGACATTGATAGTATATGATTTAAAATGCCATTTATTTATGTAGCTTTGTGGACATAAGTATATTTATATTGTGTGTATATATATAAGTTTATGTAATATTCTGTCTGCAGCCCATGAAATGATTACGTCACTGGATAAGAGCACAGATCCTTGTCATGACTTCTACCAGTATGCCTGTGGCGGTTGGATTCAAAATCAGTTCCTGCCACCTGACACGTAATTGTTTTGTTTCTTTTCACGAGACGTGTTGTTGCATGTTAACTTTTGGAAGTAATGTTATATATAAGTCTGCGGTTGGCAAGACGGTGACAAATGTGTATGAAGCAGGCTCTGTGGGTCCGTTACAATCACGGCATGGTTATTGAAAAGCAAAGTAGTATATACCAAACTACACATACACGTTTCACGGCTCTGTATGTCGACTAGATTCTAAACCTTGATGCACATCTGGCACAGCATTCATGGAATATATGTATTGTATTTTCAAAATATGGATTAAATTTGCTTTGTAACTAAAACATCGGTTGCAACTCAAACACTAAGTAACAGCAACCCTGCTTCATGTTAATTTTTTTGTGAGTCAGGTAGATCGCACTGTATTGTAATGGACTTTTGAATGGACGTTTCATTTTACCATTAATAATGCAGTGTTCATTAAAATGAATACGATCGCCACTTCACGTATTTTATCGCTGCTTCACATGTTTTATTATCAATGAGAAGTTAGTATGATTTAAACAGCCTGCCTGCATGTTGTCGTTCTTGCTAATAATAATCTTTGTGATGGCGACGTACTCATATGGCATATTTTGGCAACATTTCTGTGTGATAAAAAAAAACACATTATTTTTTATATTAAAGATTTCTGGAATCGAAGAAAAGCCTTGAGATAGAACATATACACTAATCAATTTATAGTAACCCCCATATGTGTGTTTAAATACAAAAAGATCTAGTAATTATTTGACGAATGCGATTCGCAATCCAGCATACTGCGTTGGAAATCAACTACAAGCAATTTGGAAGCAGATTGACTTGTGTCGAATTCTTACAATGGAATGAGCGTCAATTACAAATTCTCTAGGGTCATGATTACACAAAGCAAATAGAACTACTGAACGTAGGTTTGCCTTATAAATCACATCATCATCATCATCATCTTCCACTTCTGCCGTCAAGCGTAGTGGGGAGGAATGATTAGCGTTCCAGCGCCCGGTGGGCGGCACTGGATAGTGTCATCCCGTGTGATTGTACAATGTCTTTGATGTCGTCAATGAATTGTCTTCTTGGACGTCCTCTTGGTCTCGTCGCAGATGATCTTTGATGTAAGGCCAGTGATGGTAGTTGCTGATGTTGCATTCTAACGACATGGCCAAATCACTTGATCTTCTGCCTTTCAATAAATGTGGCACAATGTGTTGATCCCACAGTCTGTCCGATAACAGCATTTGTTACTCATTCTCGGATTGTTAGGTTGGCAGCTCTCCTCAGGCATCTCATTTCGCAGGTGTTGATTTTGCGAAGTTGTGATTTGGATAAAGTCCAGGTTTGAGATTGGTAGCATAGGGCTGGTGTGAATATGCTGTTTATTATCTGTCGTTTTGTGGCTATTGGTATATTTGGATGTTTCAGTAAGGGTGAAAGTTGATGTGTAAGTGCACTAGCTTTTTGACATCTGATTTCGATTTCTCTGTCCAATCTGCAATCTTCTGTGATCATACTTCCAATATATTTGAATTCTTTAACTTGTTTCAGAGATTTTCTATTTATCTGTATACTTAATGGGCCCAGAGATCTGCTAACTTGCATTACTTCGGTTTTGGCTATGTTGATACTCATATTGTATCTGCTGTAGGTTGAACTCAGAATATTATTATGATGTTGTAGTCTGCCCTTATCGCTGTAAAACAGGCACTGATCGTCTGCAAATAGAAGTTCATTTATTTCCTGTGGATCAGTTGTTTCATCTTGAGTAAAGAGTTCTAAATTTTCTGAATCTGCTCTGTCAAGACCTGCTTGTTTGGATATTCTGTCCAAGTAGACATTAAATAGCAGAGGAGAGAGCACACATCCCTGACTCACTCCTGTATTGACTGTGAACATATCTGATATTCCTTCTTGTGTTCTTACTGCACTTCGGCTCCAGTGGTACATGTCTATTATGTTTTATAGCAATTGCCCTTGTATGCCATAGTCTTCAAGGATGGTCCATTATTTGTATCTGTCTACTCTATCGAAAGTCTTTTCCTGATCTACAAACACAATATTCTGTTGGTCACTATATTCGATAGTTTTTTCCACATATTTGTCTAAGTGTAAATAATGCATCAGTGCAACTTCTACCTTTCCGAAAACCGAATTGTGCTTTGCTTAACTGTTGTTCAACTATGGGTCTAACTCTTTGTTCCAAAAGTTTTGCGTACATTTTCCCTATATGGCTCAGGAGTGATATACCTCTATATGTTTCTCACTATCTCATACTGCGTTTCTTGTTCCATATTGGTACTATTATTGCCTGTTGCCAATCATCTGGGACTTTTCTTTCTTCCCATGCTATATTGAAAAGTCTTGTTAACCATTTAACTCCTGTTTTCTCACAGGCCTGAATAGCTTCTGTGGTTATTCCATCTGGACCCGGCGATTTGTTGTTGTGACTCTTCTATATAACTGCTTTGACTTCTGCAGGTATAAACTTTGGTTCTTGTTGTCCGTGACATTTAGTCACAAAGGTTAGATTTTCTATGTTATGTGTGGAGTTAAGTAGTTCTTGAAAGTATTCTTCCCACCTTGCTAGTCTTTGTTGTGGATTAAATATTGGTATACCTCTTTTGCTGTTTATAATGGTGGTTTTGTTGTAGCATGCATCTCTGTTTCTCATTGTATTGACACGTTTATAAAATTCTCTTGAGTAGTCTTTGCTAAGCGTTGCCATCTGTTCACCGTAGATTCTCCAGGATTCCTTAGATGTTCTAATTGTTCGTTTGACATTTCGTCGTGCAATTCTATAAGTCACATAGTCTTGTTCAGATTTGGTTGTGATCCATTTTTTTGAACGCTACCTTCTTTATGAATATGCTATCTTTAACTTCGTTGTTTCACCAAGCTGTTCTTAATCTTTTTTCCTGCCCTACTTTCCTTGTGTCACATTATTGTTCCTGTGTGTCGAGTATGGCAGCCTTGAAAATTGCCCATTCCTTATCTACGCTTGAGCAGTCATCAGGGATGTTCTTATGTAGTTGTTTTTTTTTATTTCTTGATTGAATTCGTCTTTAACAGTATTTTCACGAAGCCTCCTATAATTGATGCCATGTGTTGTTACCTTTTTATTCCTTTTTTTCCTGTATGTTGGAATCTTTTTTTTTATTATGACTGGTTTGTGATCAGTATCAACGTCTGTATTTGGGAGTGCTCTTGAATCTAATAGTAGTCCTATGTCTGCTATCCTAATTAGAATAAAGTCAATTTGAGATGCTTGGTCTATGTCATTCCATATATACCAGGTCTTGGTGTGGCTACGTTGATGTTGAACAAACTATTTGCTATTATTAGTCCGTGTTCGGAGCATATGTCGAGTAGACGTTGACCATTGCTGTTACAATCAGTCTCTGTGTCGCCGAATGGCCCCTTGCATTCATACCACGGTGTTCTTCGTGTCCCTATTCTTCCGTTAAAATCACCCATTACAATAAGTTCATCTGTCTCCCTGACATTATTTAACGCAAGTTTATCAAAATACTCGTCTTTATCTTCGAAGCTGTAATTGTCGTTACATGGGGCGTATGTTTGTATAAAAGTCGTTGTTCTATTTCCTTCTTTGATCTGTATCAGTATTATCCTTTCCGATGTAAATTTAGTGTTGATAGTGGCTTTCTTTTTTTCTGGATGAAAAAAAAAGAAACGCCACTCCATGTTTAGCTGTAGCTCGCTGATCGACGCCACTCCATATAAGAACGTAACCTTCATGTGTTCGTTTCGTATTCTGCCCCTTTTTCCTAGTATCTGCGAGTCCTAATATTTGTATATTTGATTTTTTCATAAACTCTACGAGAGCTGGTTCCTTGTTTCCTAGACCCGTAACATTCCCAAGTCCCGAATGTCTGCTGTCTGTTTCGAAATTTAGCTGTTGTTGGTCGCTTGTTGTTTACAGGACATTGATTGTTGTTCAGCTTTGGTGTGTTTCCGGCGTGAACGCTGATAGAGTTGCGTTTTTCTTTCAATTTCCTCCATAATTCTCGAGCAATAGTACTTGAAGAAAAAAATTCCCTATCGGTTTGCTCAACCTGATGTAGGTTTATCCTTATTTGCACAGATTGATGCTAAGAAACACTCACAGAAAGTTTATAGAAATAGTCAAAAAAATAAAGGGGCTGATTGCTACAACCTGTGAAGGATATACAACTAGAGTCCTTTCGCAATTGTTTGACCTCATTAACGTTCTGTTTTTTTTTTAAAGTGCCTGTTGCATGGTTATGGAATTTTCGCTACCGTCTTATATTTACTCCACCCAAGGAATATGTCTTTTATAGATCCAACGATAGCTGAAATCATGGAAAGCGGCGAAATTTCTTTGATGTTTTGGTGAAAATGTATTGAATTCACGCTAAAAAACTTGTTTTACAGTAATGCACGTCAATTCATTTAAGGATGCAAGGCGAATCCACATTCGTATGGAAGTGGGTGCAATGTGTAATGTTAGTAAAAACAGAGAATTTATAGAGGCATGGTGTAAATAATGTAGACTAGGAATGGAAACGGACAGAGAGATAGAAGGAATATATTTCTTACCTTATCTTTAATTTCCTTTTTTCTTCAGCTGCTGATTAATCATGTGTACACAAAGTGTCCTTTTACCAGGATGTATTTAGCTTTCTTTGTTTTAATGGAGTTCGTGAAAACATCCAAACAAGTTCGCGTGCATGTGCGTATGGAGTGACCAGAGTTGATACCTCCATTCAGTCATCATGTGTCAATTTTGAAGTATCTCTTCCGCTGTTTGTGTGGTTTGTTCACAAGTGCATATTACTGATAGAACCATCTTGAGTCCTTGTATAAAATTGTCTATTTTGCTGTGTCTTGCTCAGAGAAGGAACATGATTACCTGTTTTGCACGACGAATATGGTTGTGAATGTCTCTGTAGTGGGATTCCTTCTTAACGGCCTAGATGTTGATCCTGTTTTCAATGAATTTTATATGTTAATTCGTATGTTCGTTTGTTTTCCTCTCATTTAACGATGTGTTTGTTCTCACGTTTCTTGTTATGTCACAATGCGTCAGTTTCCACCGCAGTACTACTCTTTTTTCGGTATTCTTCTTTTATTTTATTCATGTGTACACAATGGCGGTAGCTCTTGACCTGGAGGATGCGTCAGGTATGATCGTTGATGTACACTCTGTTGGACATGGAGGTCTACCCTTGCCTTATCAGAAGGGTTATGACAGTTCGTTATGAGCGTAAGGTTACACTGCGCATAGGTTCCTAGACTTCTGACCCCTGTACTAATACACCTGGATTGCCACAGGGATCTGTCATTCCCCCAGTGCGCTTTAATGTCTACACCAGGAAGTCACTGCTATTGAAACACCACGTATTGGTAGAATTTTGACATTTGCAGATGATAAGTTTGGCTAAAAACTTACAGATGGCAATAAACAGGGTGTCGGAGTGGTGCAGGGACGCATGAGCTCTCATAAACACAGATAAGACATCGGTTGTGTGGTAATACCTGGATATCTGAATTTTAAAGGCAGATGTACCATGTATTATATTAAATTGATGCCCTCGTATTAGAGAGAGTAAATTAAAGTACGTGGGATAAACCCCGGGCAGTGAAGTCTTTCTGGCTGCTGCCGATGCCATCGACTATGAACTGTATTTTTCGTGGAGGACTTTTGTGTTGGCATTCTGGCGGCAGCATTATGCACAGTGTACCTGTGTCGGTTGTTGACTTGCTGAGAGTCCTGTCTGTTCTATTTTTCACATTGGGCAGTGAGGGGCATTTTGTGTGATCTTCACTGGCACAGGAGCGGAGCATAATGGGGACCACCCGTTGCCGTGAAGTTGGAACCGCGACTAACTAACTAACTAATTTGGGTATCACCTTTGATAGGTGTTTGTCTTTTAAGGATTATGGGGAGACTTTGGTGGTGAAGACTGGTAGAAAACTTAATGCAGTGAAGGCCACCGGTGTTGAGCAAAGAATGCTTTACACACTCTTTCAGTATTCAATAATTTATGTCATTGAGAATGACTTGGGACAGCTGACAGTATTAAAGAGCCAGCTTGAAAGGCTGGTGTGCATACCGAATGCTGCCATGGTGATCCTGGGGTGCACAAAGGACACACCAATTATATGCATGAGGCATATCCTGGCGCTATCAACAATGATGGAAAGGCATAATGTCCTTCAAGCCAAATGATACCCGAGAGTTGCTGCAGATAAGGATCACTCCCTGCATGAAGCCTTGGATATGGTCAAGGGTCATAGACTAAGACGAGGCAGGTCCTGGATGGAACAGACATAAATTATACGTTAGGTGTGTGATCTAGAGACCATCAATCGTGAAAGAGAGTGAGTTGAAGTACCGGAAGTAATGACGGACTGGGATAATGTAATAGTAACACTGGGTGCAGAGAAATTGCAGCGGGCAGCATATAGTTTAAGGTGCAACAACTGATCCAGAGTAACACATATCAAGGTAACTTTGTGATCTACACCGATGAGTCAGTGGTGAGAAACAGACAAAGTGGTTGGGGTTTCATTGTGACGTCTAATGGACGATTCTTAAATAAAAAAAAGAGTCTGACATATGAGGCTAACGACCTCCAGCATGAGAATGGAGGTGGAAGAAGTAACAGCGGCATTCCGTTGGTTATAGGAGACCACTGCAACACACATTGTATTCACTACAGACTCAAGGATTATGTTTAGTAAGGTGGAGAAAGGTCTATCCTTGCTTCAGAAGTAACAGATTGTGTGAATTGTTTGCCCTTGATGCAGGAGTGCGGGGGAATGAACAGGCTGATAGGCTGACAGAGAATGCACCTTTTGGTGGTAGATTACCTATGAACAAGGGAGAGGTGATCGTGTGCCTGTGGGGCCAGATGGTAAAGGTGGGGAAACAGATTGAGAAATCGTATGTGGAAAGAATGAGATTGCGGGTGAGTTGTGGGGATTCTGGAAGACATTCAAATTTGAGAGGGAAGACCATGAGGCCTTTCAATCGGACAGCGATGTTAACGATTAGTAGTGTGACTCTTCACTGGCTGTTGAACGAGGGGACAGAGCGCGTATAGGAATATCCTGAGTGCTGTGATGTCAGTTCTTGGCTCAACTCAACTCAGCTGATAGTCAATGCTTTTAGTGTTGTTTTTTATTTTCAATGCCGGTTGTTTGTCACCGCTGAGGGCTTGCCGAATTCAAATTTCATCGATGTGGAATACGAGCTGTTGCAATTGACAAGTTGTATCTTTTGTGCCGATGTTGTAATATTTAGGGCCTACAATTCTTCTGAATAGTTGGAGTAAAATACCCCAGTAGGTGCGCATGTGGATTAATGTCTGCGGTCTGTCCGTAACTTTGGTAACCTACTATATGGCCAAACCATTTGACTTGCTGCTTTCTAAAAAAATCTAGCGCAGTTATAGCACCCACTTTAGTCCTGATTTCTTTATTTCTGATCCTATCATTCTTGATACATTGAGTATTCTTCTCAGGAATCTCATTTCTGTAGTTGTGATTTTTCTTTTCACTTTTTTTTCTCATTGTCCAGGTTTGGCATTGGTAACATAGAGTTGGTAGGAAGATTGTGTTGTAAAGTGCTTTCTTAGTAGTTATTGATACATGTTTGTTCTTTAGTATTGGTGCCATTTGTCCAATGAGTTGATTTGCCTTATTGCAACAAATTTCGATCTCCTCTTATGATTTGCCGTTTGATGATATTATACTTCCTAGGCACTTGAACCTCTTTACTTGTTTCAAATGATACGCGTTTAGGTGAATTGTTGTTGTTTCTTCTTAAGTTATAGTCATTACCTCTGTTTTATTTGTGATTATTTTCATGTTATATTCCCTACACATTTCGTTTAGACTACTCATGTAGTCTTGTAATTCAGCTTCTGATTTTGCTATTAGTGCTTGGTCACCCGCAAACAGGAGTTCTCGGATGATGTCATTTACAGATGGTTCTTTTTCTGTGTTCTTGCGGTCTCTGTCTGGCTGGTTTCTTCTCATATGTTGTCTATATATGTTATGAACAAGCGAGGGGACAGGACAAAACCTTGTCTTACTCTGTATCTTATGGTGAAGGGTTCTGAGTGTCCTCCATTTGCTCTCACTATGCATTCACTATTCTTGTATAAGCTTCAGTTAGATTTGTTAAAAGTGTACTCACTCCATATTGTGTAAAGATTTCCCACAGCTTGTTTATATCTACTCTATCAACAATCGTTATATCTACTCTATCAAGCTACTGGAACTATTAGTGTTGGAACTCTTCGCTGGCTGCTGAGGATGGGGACGGATCGCTTATGGGAATGTCCTGAATGCTGTGATGTCGGTTCCTAAATCAATCAATCAATCAATCAATCTACTCTATCAAATGCATTTTCTTGGTCGGCAAAGGCTAAGTAGAATGTTTCATTAAATTCGATTGATTTTTCTATAGGATGTCTAAGAACACAAATGGCATCTGTGCATCCTTTGTTTTCCTAAATCCATGTTGTATTTTATTTAGCTGGGGTTCTATAGTAGTTCGTAATATTTTCTCAAGAATGTTGCAAACTATTTTCCCAGTATGACCCAAAAGGGAAATTCCTCTGCATTGTATGCTCTCTCTTTTTCTGCCATTGTTTTTTCCGAAATATGAATAATTATGGCGTTTCCCCAGTCTCGTGGTGTCTGTTCTTCTACCCAAACATAGTTGAATAGTCTATGTAGCCATGATGTTCCTATTTCTCTGGCTGCTTTAATTAGTTCATTTGGTATTTTGTCTTGTAGCGGTGATTTGTTCAATGGGGCTAATCTGACCGCTTCTATAATTTTTTCTTTCAGTATATCTGGTTCTATTTCTTCGGTGGTATCTGTGTCGGTTTCTTGAATTCCTGTGACATCTGATTGGATGTTGAGAAGTAGTTCGAAGTACTGTTTCTATCTTATTAGGATTTGTATTTGGTCACTTACTGATTCTCCATTTTCGCTGTTAATTATTTCAGGCGGGTCAAAGGGTTCTCCTCTGATTCTGATTGCACTTATCATTTTGTGTAAGTTTCTGGTTGCCTCCTTGTAGATTTTATTTAGGGTCTCTCCATACTCCCCTTAATCTGTTTGTTTTCCTCACTTTACTATTCTGTTCACATGTCTGCTCGCTATTCTGTATTCTATGTAATCACGTTACTGTTTGCTCTTCAACAAGTGTTTATGTTTCCTTTTTGTCTTTTACCGCTTTTTTACCTCTGCGTTCCACCAACTTGTTATTTTCTTTATCCGTGTTTTGCGTTTTTTCGTGGTTCCGGGTGTTATTTTTGCAGTATTCAAAATGCTTTATTTGAACATCTCCCATTCTTCTTCCACTATGTTTCTTTCTATAGGTAATTTTACAAAGACTTCAGTTAGATCTTTCTCATAATCTTTCTTCACTGCCTCGTCTTTAATGTTATTTAAGTTTGCTTTCTTCTTCTGAGCCGGTCTCTCTGGCTGTGGGGTTACAACACTTTCTCTCTGTAATCCCGTTTATCACGCAGAGTCTCGCAGCGGAGCGAGAACTGAGGTGGTTCGACCCCCGCTCGTGACTTGCGGATACTGAGCCGGCCGCTCAGAAAGCAATGTCAAACTACTGAGCGTAATCTTGCCAAGAGATCAACAGACAGCTGAAAGATGCTGCTGTTGACAGCTAAGTCCTGTAAAAGGATACGCAAAAAAAAAAAAAAAACATTCTTCTTCTGATGGTTCTTAGTGTGGCAACGACTGCTTTATTGTCTGTGTTTGTATTACATGGTGCTTATATGTGTACATAAATTGTAATTGTTTGTTCTTTTATTCTCACGGTTATGATTCCTTCTGATATATATTTTATTCCTAGTAATCCTTTTGCTAGCCGTGGTTCAATTACTATTCCCACACTATGTCTTGCCATTTCTTGCTGCTCCACGCCAGAGCAGACAAACGTGTAACTGTGGTGAATCTCGTTGCATCCTTCCCCCTTTATTCTGGTTTCCGCTATTCCCACCCGTCCAATTTTCATCTCTTCAATTGTTTCTATAAGTTCTTCTTCTTTGCTATTAAGACCTCAGACGTTCATTGTGCCGCCTATTTTTTGAATCGCTGACCTATCTCGTAGTCCATTAACATTGCCGGGTCTATAGCCATTTGGGTCAGTCCGTTGATGCTTCTTAGTTTTTCTACGACCAGTATGAAGATCCCCTGCCGGCTTGCTAGGCCAGTCGCAAGTTTAGGACAAAAATCTGACCATAGGGAGTCCATCCCCTATGGCGAGCCATAGCCCCGTTAGCCCATAACCTAGCGTTCATTGTTTCCCGGTCTACACCACGTGGAGGTGGGGGATGACTTGTGTAGGCTGGGGGTCATCGGCAGGCTATTAATTTTCACTTGTCACCCTCTTGGAAGAGGCTAACCGTGCTGTCTGCAGGGCCAGCTGCAGTCCACACCTTGTAGACCATGCACTTCATCTCTGACCCTTAAATTAAATACCGCATATAAACACATATTTAGATCAGCTGTACAATCTCCAGAACAAATTTGTTTGTTGTTGCATAGACATAATGATACTGTTATATGTTATTCTCATCATTTCACCTCAGTTGGTTACTGAGTTATGGGTTTTAATACGGGGGCAAATAAATTTGAACGCACTATAATTAATTAGTGCAATTGTTCGGGCACAGTGGTTTCATAAAAAGGTCAGATGACGCAGTAAGGATAAAGTAGCTGTATTATTTACACAAACACGTTCTACATATGACGATACATCGATTACATAGGCTCAAAGTAGCGTTTAGAAATCAATATTCAGTTAATGGCATATTATTTCTGTGGTTGGAATCACTTTATTATCAGCGTTATCATGTGCCCTGCCAGCTGGCATGGGCGTTTATGTCCTGCAAAAGATCTCGGTCTTTGGTGCTCCTGATCAACACTGCTGATGATATTCCGCAATTCCCCTTGTGTCGAGTTCATCAAGCATCATTTCTCTTGGTCTACCCCTGCCTCGTTTCCCTCTTTTCTTATTGTCACAATGGTTTCCAATGTCTCTTCTCACCACATGATCTAAGAAATATATTTGCCTCGTTCTTATAGCTGCATACAGTATTCTGCAGGGTGTCCGTAAATTCTGGACACATGGGTTAAAATACAACTTTATTTGCAAATAACATTTTCAATATGTTTTCCATCATTTGCAATGCAAATGTTGATGTGTTTCGTGAACTCGATACCTTCAATGTTGGTACATTCACTCCTTATTCGTTGAGTCAAGTGTGTTGGATCTGTGAGTTTTTGTTGAGTACACTTTCTCCTTTAGTATGCCCCAGAAAAAGATCCACCTCAACTCTTTCATCCTTTGACAAAGCCAAGTTTAATCTGTTGAGGCAAAAAATATGTTAATAAATTTGAATTTTATATTTCATTTGAATGAAATGAAAAATATCCAAGTATCCTATGTGTCAAGACTTTAGGGACACCCTGTAGATTCATTAGCATCACACAGGCAATCGTTGTTAGGTACTCTAGCAGTCCTATGTATTCGCAACATTCGTCTCAGGAACCAGATCTCTGTTTCCTTGTCACAATTCTTCCTAATTTGTTCAACTGAGTTCCAATATTCACAGTCATCCAGCAAAGCAGGTTCTACATAGCATATCAGTACTCTATTTCTTACATTCGTGTATAAGGGCTTGCTGCATCAGACAGTTTGCATTTTTTTAAAACAACTTTTGCTTGCCCTATTGTGCTCTTAGTCTCTAACTGCATCTTCCAGCCGATGTTACAAATGCCCCTGGGGTTGACAGGCATTGGTAGTAACTTTGGTAGGGATGGCTGTCACGCCCAATTCAAAGCCTAATCCCCACTGGTCTAAGCCTGTGGCTCCTAGTAGCTGTCAGCATGCGACATCGGACCCCTTCCCCCTCCCCTCTCCCGAGCAACGGAAGTGACAGGCCTGCAAAACCAGGCGAGGGAAACCAATTCGGCGTGAAATCAATCGGTGAAATAGGGTATGCCTACCCAGTATGTGAAGACAAGGTTCGGCAGACTGCGAGGAAGAAATCATTGATGGTTCAACGAGCAAGACGGCGTTTACCAACAAAACGCTGTGGAACGTAATGAGTACAGCAGGGCACATACAGCGTCCTGGTTATCCATTGCACCTGTACTCGTCTCCAGTCGTTATGACTTGTCCTGTCACTGGATTCAGATGGACTCAGGCGTGCGTATGGAAAACGAATTGCGTAACTCTTCCTCACTTTAATCCAATTCATTGTGCAAGTCATCACCATCCAACTTCATCTATCGCTCCAAACTATCAACCCCGCTGGATGAAATGAACGGTCATCATCATTCTTGATGGACAAACACCACAATTACCTGTAACTATTTAAATACAACCACATGGTTAAACATTTGCTTTATTTTGCTATATTATATGTTGCTGTCGTCTGTTTTTTTGATATAACTATTAATTTCTGTTTTCGTGATATTCTTGAATTTCTTGAATGGGAATCTCTGTGGCGAAGTGGTCAGCCGTTTGACTCGGGCTCCGAAGGTTGTGGGATCTATTTCGGGCCGCGTCCTTCGGTTCACGAGTTAAATTTTTCCGTGACTCCTGTGGGTCGTGGCCATAGCTACGGAGTTCGTGCTTGGTGCGACGCTTTCCGCGCTGCGGAAAGAGACCAAGCCATCTGTGATAAAAACCCGGTGTAAAACTTTTAAGCGACTTTTTTTCATGATATGCTAGAAGAGTATTTTTCTTAACATTCTTTGTTACTGCGTAATGCAAAATTAGTGAATATCGATTGAAAATTAGCAGCAATTCGGGAAATTTCTCTGGCTATTTTTAACATAGATGCTACTTGTGAGTATTTCGTAAAAGAATAAATATCTCCGCTTAGAAGTACTAGATGTGCCTTGCATGAACTACGGATATAGTCTATATAGATAACTATATAGCTTTCACAATATATATACACACACAACCTTGTCGTGGTGGGGGAGCTTGAGTTTCTCAATGACCCTGAGAGCTATGCCGGTTGTAGCGTAGCTACCAGCAGGGCCTCCCAAGCCGGACAGGTCAAAGAGTAGAGAACAGACAAAGAGAAACACCCTGGTCCTCCAGGTTGGAGGTTGAAGCGTGGGGTTAACATCCCCACCTTTGTAAAAAAAAAATATTTTGTTACGAAACAGATACATGAGCCTCGAATTCGGACTGACTTATTTGGACAACGACCTTGAAACGTTAAAGGACTTTTGATATTTGGAACATGGAATGTACGGACACTATATCGAGCTGGAGAGGCCGAAGAACTGACCCGGGAGCTGGTTGAATATCAAATGGATATAACAGCAATTCAAGAAATAAGGTGGCCAGGAGAGGGTACTTTAGAGCAAAATAGAATTATTATAATATATGGAGGAAACACCCAAAATAAACATGAATTAGGAACAGGATTTGTCATCAAAAATGAGTTTTGGAGGAACGTTCTAAACTTTAAAGCTTTTAATGACAGGATTAGTAAATTACGAATAAAAGGTAAATGGAAAAATATAACGATTATTAATGTACATGCACCTACTGAAGAGAGAGAAGATGATATTAAAGAAGACTTTTATAATGATCTGGAAGATGACATAGAAGAAACCCCCAAACAGGACATCCTGATTGTGCTGGGAGACTTCACTGCAAAAATAGGTAGAGAGCAAACTCATAAGAAAGTTGCCTGTATGGAAAGCCTACATACAACTTCAAATGATAATGGATGGAGGGTCATCAACCTAGCAGAAGCCAAAAGACTGCAGATCAGCAGTACCAAACTGCAAAGAAAGGATATACATAAATAAACTTAGAAATGATGTGACAAGAGAACATATAATCAAATAGATCACATTTTAAATAACAACAAAAATGCATCAAACATACAGCAAGTTAGAAGCTATAGAGGAGCTGAGTGCCACAGTCACCACTTCCTCGTTGGGGCAAAATTTAAAATAAACCCCAGGAGAGCTTTCTATGCTAAACCACAAAGGTTACACCCAACATATAACGGAGAAAAACTACAAGAAATTACAGTCAAACATAAATTTGCAGATGAAATAAAATGTAAACTTGAAATTCTACAAAACCCGTTGGTGGAAAGCGTTGACCAAACTTTGTTGAACATCAAGAATACAATTCAAACTACCGCAGAAGAATGTCTCGGTGTGTTGGCCACGCATAGAGGGAACAGATGGTTCAATCAAAAATGTGAAGAAGCAGTCATTAGAAAAAAGAATGCCAGACAGCTATGGCTAAATCAACAACATCCAAAATGAAAAGCAATATAGAACTGAATGTAAGGAGAATACAAAAATAGTTCGGCAGCAGAAGCGAAAATATATGAGCATTATAATGAAAGATATGGAAACCAATCACCAGAAAAACGAATCAAAAATGTTTTTTTTAAAGAACTGAAGTCAATGAAACGAAGGCACCAACACAACACATATGGCTGAAAAGACAAAAATGTTAATATGATAAAAACCAATGAGGAAATGTGTAGCACATGGAAAGAATACTTTGTTGAATTACTAAATTGTGAAGCTCCAAGTAACACTTTCCCACAGGAAGAGGTTCTAACGTGTGAACCACAAATTGAAGAACCTGTTTTTTAAGACACCCTATATGTAATAAAACAACTTACAAACAATAAGGCAATTGGGGCTGATGGAGTTGCTGCTGAATTTATAAAGGCAGGTGGCCATGCATTACATCTACAGCTATACGAACTAATAATAAAAATCTGGAGGACAGAAGAACTACCCCATGACTGGAAAGAGTCATTATTGATACCTATCTTTAAGAAAGGAGACAAGTTCCAATGTGAAAAATATAGAGAAATATCACTACTGTCCACAAGCTATAAGATAATATCACAGGTATTACTAAATAGAATAAAACCATATTCAGATGACATATTAGGTGACTACCAGGCGGGTTTTAGACAAAACAGATCAACAATAGATCGAATATTTATCTTACGACAAATATATAAAGGCATGAAATCAGACCCTTTCCAAATACCATCTGGCTTGAAACAGTGTGATGCACTATCGCCGCTCCTTTTCAATCTGGCTCTAGAGAAAGTTATAAGGAAGGTAAAGTAGAAATGTGCTTTTGGAGGAACATCCAGACTGCTTGGTTATGCAGATGATATAGATATTATAGGGAAAATGAACAAAAGATATCGGAAATATTGACTCACTTAAAGGAAAAGGCTCAACAAATGGGGCTAGTTATCAACCAAGATAAGACAGAATATATGGTAATTTCAAGAGAAGGAACAGCTAAAAACTCTGGCCACATACAAATAGATAACATGACCATTAAAAGACCGGAAACATACAAATACCTGGGTACAATCTTCAACTGCTCCAACATAATAAGGGAAGAAATACAAGCCAGAATCAACTCTGGAAATAAGATATACTATGCACTGCATCTGCTAAAATCAAATGCGCTGTCTCGTAACACCAAGATCACAATATACAAAACACTGATCAGATCAGTTGTTCTGTATGGCTCTGAAACCTGGAGTACACCTAAAGGAGAAGAAGCCTTCTTCTTCTTCTTCTCTTCTTCTTCTTCTTCTTCTTCTTCTTCTTCTTCTTCTTCTTCTTCTTCTTCTTCTTCTTCTTCTTCTTCTTCTTCTTCTTCTTCTTTCTTCTTCTTCTTCTTCTTCTTCTTCTTCTTCTCTTCTTCTTCTTCTTCTTCTTCTTCTTCTTCTTCTCTTCTTCTTCTTCTTCTTCTTCTTCTTCTTCTTCTTCTCTCTTCTCTTCTTCTTCTTCTTCTTCTTCTTCTTCTTCTTCTTCTTCTTCTTCCTTCTTCTTCTTCTTCTTCTTCTTCTTCTTCTTCTTCTTCTCTTCTTCTTCTTCTTCTTCTTCTTCTTCTTCTTCTTCTTCTTCTTCTTCTTCTTCTTCTTCTTCTTCTTCTTCTTCTTCTTCTTCTTCTTCTTCTTCTTCTTCTTCTTCTTCTTCTTCTTCTTCTTCTTCTTCTTCTTCTTCTTCTTCTTCTTCTTCTTCTTCTTCTTCTTCTTCTTCTTCTTCTTCTTCTTCTTCTTCTTCTTCTTCTTCTTCTTCTTCTTCTTCTTCTTCTTCTTCTTCTCTTCTTCTTCTTCTTCTTCTTCTTCTTCTTCTTCTTCTTCTTCTTCTTTCTTCTTCTTCTTCTTCTTCTTCTTCTTCTTCTTCTTCTTCTTCTTCTTCTTCTTCTTCTTCTTCTTCTTCTTCTTCTTCTTCTTCTTCTTCTTCTTCTTCTTCTTCTTTCTTCTTCTTCTTCTTTCTTCTTCTTCTTCTTCTTCTTCTTCTTCTTCTTCTTCTTCTTCTTCTTCTTCTTCTTCTTCTTCTTTCTTTCTTCTCTTCTTCTTCTTCTTCTTCTTCTTCTT
>OY992891.1:28363175-28455675 GCA_963921405.1 Cepaea hortensis
GAAGCCCAGTTATGGACTTCATGTATCGATATTCCCATAGACTCTGCTATTCCCTCCGTCCAACTTTTACGTGGTCGGCCTCTTCCTTTTTTTTTCATCTGGTCTGTACATCATTGCTTGTTGTTGTATGCTGTTTACTGGTAATCTATCAAGAGCAAAGGCTATAAACCACCCCGATACACGCCGTTATATCTTTTCTACAGATCTCTCCACATTAGAATCACAATGTGGAAAAAGTATGCATTGTTAATATATACAATTTTATATTCACAGAGAGCAGCGTATACATTATGACAGCGGACAACCATTTGTTTCGGTCAGAAGTAAGTTTAATGTAATTAACTCTTTTCAGATATGCCGATTTTGTGTGAACATAATGGCTCTAATTTTCAATGTAATGACACTGATGCAGATGTTATTATATCCCATGTTTTCAATGCCATATTAATGTCATAAAGGAGAATGTACACATTATCGTCAAGACAAAAACCGAAACAACAAATTATGACAGAATGGTACAGAATCAAAACAAGATGGCAAAATCATAATAGAAAAAGATGAGATTCTACATGTATGGACAGATTATCTGAAAAACCTTTATGATGATAACAGAGAGGAACATTATGATAGTAGATTTAATAATGAAGGACCGCTAATTTTGAAGATGGAGGTTCGAAATGTTCTTAAGCATATCAAAGCTGGCAAGGCCCCCGGTGCAGATAACATCACAACAGAAATGATTAAAGCTTTAGAAGAATATGGAATAGATCAAGTCACCAGATGCTGAACGCATTATATGATACTGGAGATATACCTTCTGAATTATGTAACTTTGTATTTATTGCAATCCCAAAGAAATCAGGATCCCTTGGAATGTGATCAACATAGAACAATTAGTATAATGAGTCACTTCACAAAGATTTTGCTACGATATATCATGCAAAGAGTGAGGAAGAAAATACAACCTCAAATAGGGGAAGAACAATGTGGGTTTGTGGAAGGAAAGGGTACAGTAAATGCTGTGTATATGCTGCGAACAGTTATTGAACGTGCTATAGAAATAAACAAGGATATAAATCTTTGCTTTATTGACTACACAAAGGCTTTTGATAGAGTTAGGCATGTCAACATGGTGGATATGCTTGCATATCTACAAATTGATGGGAAAGACATTAGACTTATAAAAAACATATATTGGAAACAACAAGCTGCCATAAGGATTGATAATGAACTAGGACAATATCGGCCTATTAAGAGAGGTGTAAGGTAGGGATGTATAATGCCTCTAAATCTTTTTTTTTTTTTCTATACAGTGAAAATATTTTCAAAAATTTAGAAGATATAAATGGAATCAGAATGGGTGGACGAAACATCAGTAACATTAGATATGCAGATGATACAGTATTGATTGCAGACAATGCGCATGATCTGCAACAATTAGTAGATGCTGTTGTTGTACACATTAAGCAACTTTGGTTAGCATTAAATTGTAAAAAGACACAGTTTATGGTCGTCACTAGGAAGAACGAAATACTACAATGTAATATACAAGTAAATGGGAATATTCTTCTACAAGTGAATCAGTACAATTATCTTGGAACAGTCATAACATCTGATGGGAGAAGGCTTGAAGAGATTAGAACACGAATCGTCATGGCGAAAGTAGCCTTTCGTAAGATTAAAACCATTCTGACCAATAAAACGATATCAATTGAAACGAGAAAAAGAGTGTAGAGGGGATACATAGAGCCTGTTCTTTTGTATGGATGTGAAACTTGGACAATGAGCAGTCAAGCTGAAAAACAACTGATGGCTGCAGAAATATGGTTTCTGAGGAAAATGCAAATAATACCATAGACAGACAGAATAACCAGTGACCAAGTACTACAAGAGACAAATGAAAACGTAAAGTGATTAGAGAAATTAGACGAAGACAGTCAAAATATTTTGGACATGTTGTGAGAAGAAATGGATTGGAGAACTTAGTGACAACTGAGAAGATCGAGGGGAACAAACAAAGAGGAAGACCGAGAGGAAAATACCTGGATGGCTTGGCGACATGGCATGGACGAGACAGGAACACGGAGCTGATCCATGACACTGGTGATCGAGAGAAATGGCGGGTCATGATCGCCCACGCTTTCCGGCATGGCACATGATTGATTGATGGATTGGTACAGAATGATGATAATCGGTCACGACATCTTGATAGGGGATGTAGACTCGTCCCTTAGATCACACAGAAACACAATCACAAAGCAATGACAAGCTACTGAAAGTAAAATTGCCTAAAAATTCCGAAACAGAGAATTAATGATAGGGTTTATTTCGACGTCCTGCAAGCGATAGGAATCCTCTTTTACACACACACACACACACAATCACACATACACACACGCACGCACGCACGCGCGGACTGAAACGCACACAAAAATACACACACACACACATAGTGTGTATATATATATATATATATATATATATATATATATATATATATATGTGTGTGTGTGTGTGTGTGTGTGTGTGTGTGTGTGTTTTGCATATCTTTTTACAAGACATCTCTGTCAACATCAGCATCTTTCAGCTGATTGTTGATTTCTTGGCAAGATTACGCTCAGTAGTTTGTCATTGCTTACTGAGCGGCCGGCTCACATAAACCGTAAGTTGCTTGCTTGCTTGTGTTCGTTGGTTTGAGCTCCAACGCGAAGTCCTGTATGTCGGATGAAGGCATCCTGTCGTCCAACATCAGTGTGATGTCATACAGGACCTGAGGTTTGCATGAGTATCCGTTGTCCCATGTCTGGCTTATTGGTGTGCAGACTGGTGGTTTCTCGCCGTGCAGGCAGATACTCTCCGACTTCGGAGGAATCGGCGATCCTACTGACTTTAGCCAGGACCCCGAAGGGACCTGTTGCCCAGGACGCTCGACGAGGACGCGTCAATAGGTCTTGGCCAGTATAGAACCCGGCCCTGGTGCATTGGAAACACCTCTGCGTCCCACCCCGTAAGTTACCGACGAGATTTGAACCACTGCTGATTCTCACCGTCGTCACGTTACTTACGAGAGTATACGAGATTACGGAGAAAAGTCGCTAACCTCTAGGCCAGGAAGCCGGCATATATATATATATATATATATATATATATATATATATATATATATATATATATATATATATATACTCTGTGGCTTAGGGATTGCGAACGCGGTTTGTGAGCCCGTATACCCCGGTTCGAAACACAGCGGTGCTGGTACTTTCGAAAAAGGTATAGGAGCCAGTCGTTCAGAAAGCAATGGCAAACTACTGAACGTAAAATTTGCCCAGGAATCACGAACAGCGAAAATGCTCTGGTTGACCGCTACGTCATGTGAAGTACATGCAACTTATATATATATATATATATATATATATATATATATATATATATATATATATATATATATATATATATATATTGGCATCCTTCCGTTTTGACAGACGATAGTTTGGTACATTGTGCTTCTAAAAGGCTTAATAACTTAAACGCATGGCGGTGGCGAGTGTGGCTGATAAGGCCAATTCGTGCTGTCAATGTTTGTCCACAGTGGATGCATGTGAAAACATGGTCATTTCCACCATCATGCACCATCTTACGTGTCACACGCTCTGTGTGTGCTTTATGTGCATTCATTTTCTCCTTTGTCATTATTCCATTTCTGATAGTTGCGCTCCATGCAATACGTTCAGCCGTGACTTGCTCCTAAAGTGCATTATCAATGTCTGTATCAATCATGTCCCGCTTACTCACATCTTTGTATCGTAGTAGAGGCCGATATTGAGATCTCCTACACAGTGTAATTCACCACAAAATAGGTCCTTTGGTAATCTATCATCATCCATCCTCCAGTCATGTCATATCCATCTAAGTCTACGAAGACTGAGCATGGAACACACCGTCACACAACCTGATCTTTCCTATACTTCAGTATTTGTGATTTTGTCTTGCCACTTTATACCAAGTAGTCTTCTCAGACACCGCATATGAAATATCTTTAAACTTTTCTTTTGGTGTGAGTAAGTTGTCCAGGTTTCACTGCCATAAAGAAAAGTACTAAGGACTCAGGGTTGACAGACAAGGACTTTTGTTTTGGCAGTAAGTTTCCTGTTCTTCCAGACTCGTTTTCTTAACCTGTTCATTGTTGTTGCTCCCTTACCAATCCTGATGTTGATTTCCTGATCTAGGGATAATTTGCTATATACCACTGATCCTAGATATGTAAAATGGTCTACTATCTCTAGCTCATCGTCGTCAATAAAGATTGATTGTACCCCATGTGCACCTTGTGACATAATCTGTGTCTTCTGTTTGCTAATTGTTAAACCAAATTCAGAACAAGCATTGGAGAATGCATATAGTAGACATTGTAATTCTTCCCCAGAGTGGGTCGTAACTGCAGCATCATCCGCAAAAAGCAACTCTCTGATCAGTACCCTCATAATTTTTTAGTGCCTGGTGCTGACATACGTAGGTGTCTGTCACTGTCAGAGGCAACCCGTGGCGACCCATGTCTACGCCAACTGACAAGGACTTAGACCCTGTAAATGCTACCTCCCGCTTTGATTCCGAGACCGGTTAAGACCAAGGGTAGAATTATACCTCTCCATAGCACAAAGTCTGGGCTAAAATATAGAGATCATGTGTTGCCAATGTAGCATGATCCCACTCTCGGCCTGCCTGGTTCACTCCAGAGGAAAGGTAACACAGGTAATACTAATACATCTGGAAAAAGACAAGCTGCAGAAGCCGCCGGATCAGCAAAGCAATGCTCTAATTGTCCGCCTGTCGGAGCTTAAATTCTAGACCAGCTGCCAACCCAGGCTTAAGGCCTGGTCTGCCCTGCCATGACATATTGTCTTTAGGTTGCATTTCCTCGTACCAGGGTAAGGCTTGAACCCTCCCAATTGCGCTCTTCCGCCCGAATTCATTGGCACAATGTGGGGTGCCGGGTTTGGTAAGCGCTGCCCAACGTTCGGCGCTAACAGAAAGCAGGTAGTACCGTCTACCATCATACGGTTTCTCAGTCATATCTCACTAAGACCTGACGAGAAGATATCTACATATAGGAGAGCTTGAATTGGGTTGGTTGAGAACCTATTCCTGGGGTGGGAGTAAGGTTGGGGGGGGGGGGTGGTAAAAGAAGAACAGGGGCTCCATGGGACATGTGGTCAATATCAACCCCACCGTGTTTACTGATCAGGTCATTTCCTGACCCCATTTTAGGCTGTCTACCCGCAAGTTCAGGTCAATGTAGAAATCGCATTTGTCACCTTGGGGGTGTCGAACAGAAGACCGCTGGGTCGGCAGGGAAGTGCTCTAGGCACCGTGCTACCGTGACACCCTATCGTACATGTGCAATCCTTCTGTTGTAACTAAAGCGACTGTGTCATGGGTTTAATCAAGTGTATGCCTTTTGTTTGACCTCACTCTAGAAATGCTTGCCAGGGCAACCAAGCCAACAGAACTGAACGCGGTGAAGAAAGCTAAAAACATGTATCAATCCTGTGTTCGTTACGGCAAGTGGTGTTCATCTGTGTGTCCTATACCAGTCAATAGTTCGCATAACTCTTAGTGTTTCATGCTCCCAATGAAGTGGCTCAAACCGTTCCTAGAAATTCTCTTGATGTATCTAAAGATGGCCATCGTGACTTTCATAGCGAGTTCCTGCGTCTCCTACTACGCGTTTAATCGATTTCGTTGTGTTTGAAATGTTAACATCTTTCTACACATGCATCTTCCCTGAGTCAGTCAACTGTCTCCATACTGAACCATCGCTCTTCTGTAGATTTTACAAGATCCCATGCCCTCTGACAAACAACGCCTCTGTGTTCTTCTATGGCGGAGGTCTAAAGTTGGGCAGCCAGTTTGTAATCTCTATTCCACAGGCGTTAACTTCTCGATCCTCAACAATACTACATGGGGCATTACTTAAATGCCGATTTGTGTCCTGAAATAAGATGTTCCGTTGTCCATCATCTTTTAAACAGTTTATAATAAATTCCTGTTATTTAATGACTTATTTAATAACGGTTACAGATAACATCACAATATAAATACTCAATGCCTTAGAAGAATATAGAATTGACCAAGTCACCAGATTACTGAACGCAGTATATGATACAGGAGATATACCTCTTGAGTTATGTAATTCTATATTTATTGCAATCCCGAAGAAATCAGACGCCTTGGAATGTGATCAGCATCGAACAGTTAGTATAATGAACAACATCACGAAGATTTTGCTGCGAATGATCATGCAAAGAATTAAAAGAAAATACAACCCGAAATAGGAGAAGAACAATGTGGGTTTGTAGAAGGCTAGGTTACAGTAAATGCTGTGTATATACTGAGAACATTAATTGACCGTTCTATAGACGTAAACACAGATCTATACATTTGCTTTATTGACTACACAAAGGTTTTCGATAAAGTGAGACATGTCGACATGATAAGGATGCTTGAAGATCTACAAATTGATGGAAAAGACCTTAGACTTGTAAAAAAAACACATATTGACAACAATAAGCTGACACGAGAATTGATAATGATGTAGGTCAATATCAGCCTATTAAAAGAGGTGTGAGACCTGGATGTGTAATGTCTCCAGATCTTTTTTTTTACCTGTACGGTGAAAATATTTTCAGAAATATAGAAGTTATAGAAGGAATCAACATTTGGGAACGATACATCAATAACATTAGATATGTAGATGATATAGTCTTAATTGCAGACAATGAACAGGACCTGCGACATTTAGTAGTTGCGGCTGTTGCACACAGTGAATACATACGGTTCGAATTGAATAGTAAGAAGACTCAGATTATGGTCGTCACTAGGAAGAAGAAAATGCCACACTGCGACATTCGAGTAAATTGGCATATTCATAAGCAAGTGAATCGGTACAGTTATCTCGGAACAATCATAACATCTGATGGGAGATGCCTTGAAGTAATTAGGTCAATAATAGGCATTGCGAAGGTAGCCTTTTGCAAGATGAAAAACATACTGAACAATAAATAGATATCAATTTAAACGACAAAAAGTGTGTTGAAGTGCTGCATAGAACATACACTTTTGTGTGGATGGCTGAAGCAGACAAGCTGAAAAAAATAAATAAATATAAAAACATCTGATGGCTGTGGAAATGTGGTTTCTGAGGAAAATCAAAGAATACCATGGACAGATAGAAAAATCAATCAACAAACCTCCCAGAAATAAATGAAGATCGTAAACTGATTAGAGATATTAGTCGTAGACAGTCAAAATATTTGCTGGGCATGTTATGAGAAGAAATGAATTGGAGAACTTGGTGACAACTGTCAAGATCAAAGGGAAGAGACCAAGGGGAAGACCGGGAGGTAAATACCTGGATGGCTTGGCCACATGGCATGGTCGAGACAGAAACACGTACTGATCCACGACTCTGGTGATCGAGTGTGCTGGCAAAACATGACCGCGCATGGCACATGATGGATGGATGGAATATGGCTTAAAAACTATACAAAGTTTATATAATGACTTATATATATATATATACTCGGTTAGCGGGGTAGGGGTATCCACTATCAAAGGAGATGTAAGACGCCTCCTTTCCTCCGTTAGTCTACGGGACACCCTTGGGCAAGGTGGAGTACCCGTTTAGCCCCCCGATCAGGGTTACGTGAAGCCATGGAAGCAGGTGGTGGATGGAGTGTGAGAGCAGCCGGCAGATTGTTGTTGGTTATGGTCTTGCACTCTGCGGCGATAGGCAGATGATCTCATCAGTAGAGACAATGGCTATGGCCACCGACTAGTGCAGTCACTGCCCAGAAGGAAAGCAACGGCAAACTACCTTCTGCAAAACTTGCCAAGAAACCATAGCAACCATGAAAGAAAACATAATAAGAAAGAGATCTGGTGGCGAGACCCCCAGGCCAGGCAGATCAGATAACACTGGGGAAGAGTGTGACACAGGGACCAGTACTAGTAATCGTGATGACGGAGTTAATCCTGACTGTGTTACCAAGGAAATCCCCTGTGTCAGACTAAGAAACAGAGTGAGAATAGCAACGTGGAATGTGAGAAGTCTGTATGAGGGAAAGCTTAAAGTAGTGTGTGATGAGATTGAGAGGTTGAACATTCAAATTTTAGGAATTAGTGAACATCGCTGGAGCGGCAAGGGACATTTTACAACTTAAAATGGAAATATTTTCATTTATTCTGGTAGAGACGCCGGAGGCCGGAGTGGAGTGGCATTTTGTTTAGATAAGACAACTGCAAAATCTTTAATGGGATATAATCGAGTTAGTGATAGAATCCTCACTATTAGATTTAAAGGCCGTCCCAAAAACACAACTCTCATACAGATATATGCACCTACTTCAACGGCAGAGGAGGACGAAATTGAAGGTTTTTACAACACACTACAAGACACATTAAATAAGATTGGTCATAATGATATAACAATAATAATGGGAGACTTTAATGCAAAAGTTGGTGCAGGAAGAGCTGAAAATGAGAGACACGTTTTAGGAAAATTTGGATTAGGAAATAGAAATGATGCAGGTGACAAATTAATTGAATTTTGCACAGAAAATGAGTTAACGATAGCCAACACGCTTTTTAAACAACATCCAAGAAGACTCTTCACATGGAAGTCTCCAGACAATATTACCAAAAATCAGATAGATTATATTTTAATACAAAGAAGATGGAGATCAAGCATAACATCTGCAAAAACCCTACGTAGTGCAGACTGTGATACAGATCATCAGTTATTAGAAGCAGATCTGAAATTAAAACTCAAAAAGCTTACCCGAGGACCAAGGCCACTTCGTTTTGATCTCACACAAATACCGGATGCATACACTGTAGAAGTTAGGAATCGCTTTGGGGTCTTGATGTCTGTACAAGAAGAAATGACACCTGATGACCTGGCAGTACAAGCTAGAGATATCTTGATAACTGCAGCCAAAGATTTAATTCCGACCAATAAAAGGCAACGTCAGCCATGGATTAGAATTAATGAAACAACGAAGGGAACTGAAACAGAAAGGAGGTGAATCCGATAACAGCAGGATGAAGTATAAATCTTTAACTCGAGAAATAAGAAAGAACACAAGAAAGGACAAAAATGAATATATACAAGATTGCTGTACCAGAATAGAGCAATATCATAAGACTGGAAGAGATTATGAAATGTTCAAAGAAATGAAGTTATTGACAAGAAATGTTCAACCTCAATTGAATGTTATCTGTGACAAGATGGGAAATACCTTAACAGAATCTAGACAAATTCTAGAAAGATGGCAGGAGTACTGCAGTGGAATGTATGTATGATATGAGTGACTGTGAGGATATGAATGAGATACATGAGTCAATGACAGCAGAGACAGAACCTGAACCCTCATTAGATGAAATTGCTTGGGCTATAAAGAACTTGAAGAATGGTAAATCACCTGGATGTGATGAGATACCAGCTGAACTAATTAAAGCGGGAGGAGAAGAAAGCATACACATATATCATGCATTATGTACAAAGATTTGGAAATATGGTATATGGCCAAAAGATTGGAAGAGAACTATCTTCATTCCAATACCAAAAAAGGCAACCTGAAATTATGCACCAACTATAGAACTGTTGCCCTGATCAGTCATGCAAGTAAAATTCTACTAAAAGTCATAATGGGAAGACTTCGTAAGAAAATGGAAGAAGAGATTAACGTAGTTCAAGCTGGATTTAGACAAGGAAGAGGAACAAGAGATCACATATTCAACATAGTTTAATAATAGAGAAGTGCAGAGAATTTAAGGCAATGCTAACCTTAAAAAATTTAATTCCATAATTCTTAATTTCTATGTTCTTTTATGGTATAGGGTTTGATATTAAAGACTGCTGATCGATAAAATATTGTCAAATTGACTTTGCACTTAACGGTTGCTATGGAAACCAAGATAAACAGCGGTCATATTGAATTTCTTAATATACCCATACAACATTTATTTTTTTAATGTACAGGCTAAATTCTTTGTTTTATGTGTAAGTAAATAGACCCTTTACAAGTTTAGTAGAAAATTTTAATGATGTCTCTTTGCAGTTTTTTTTTTTTTCAAAATGTGAAAATGGTAATGACATTTTTCATGACATTTTTTTTAGTGTAGCACAAAATCTAAAATGTAATTTTCAAGATTAATCTACTCACAATGTAAGTGATATAATAAAGAATATCTCTGCAAAGTTTGAGTGAAATCTAACGAATAGATGTTAAAACAATTGTACTTATCTATAAAAAAAAAACTGGCGAAATGAGAAAACGGGGAAAAACTAATTATTTTTTTTTGTTTTTTATTACTAATGCACTCTTTTACAGAGAAAAAAAGTGTAAAACTGTACCTTGAGTGTTAAAATTGTCCTGCTGAATATGCAGGACCTCCCTCCAGAGCATGCAGCTCACCTTGTCTCTTCAGTTTGGCCGCTGGTACAGTGTCGCGTCTTTTAGTTTGTTTGTCCTTCTTGTACTTCAGACTATTTCTAACTTGCTTCTGCATCCTAAATGTTCCTAGTCTCTGCATATGCAGGCCTGTAGAAGGTCCATAAAACTGGGCAGTGTCTTGGGCAGCAGCAGCTCCAAAGTTGAACTCTCTTGCTGCAGTTACAACTGCAAACTGAACGCGCTTGCGAGAGGCAAAGTTGTCTTTAGTGCATCGAGCCCATATCAAGCTGTGTAAACACTCATTTGAATTCTGAGTTTGTCCTGACACACATCTACTAAGTAGTTTAGTTTAGTTTGCGCAGTGCTGTTCCAAGGCGTTTACTGACATGGTTGATACACTCCTCTTTGTCTATCTGAATGTCATCCCCATATGGTTTGTTCTTGGTAAGTTCCGCAAATGTTTTGGTGTCACCATCAGAAAGTATTGACGTATAGCGAAGTTTATGACGGGCCACAGACCGTCGCCACAGCACCCTTGCAGCCTCCACCTCCATCATTCCAGCAGATCCTGTGAAATTGTTGTCACAGTTTAGAAGATGTTCTGCCTTCCATGCTGCAAATTCATCTGGTTTGTCCCTGGAAAGTGTCTTACGAGTGATTGGAAGAGAACTATCTTCATTCCGATACCAAAAAAGGCAACCTGAAATTATGCACCAACTATAGAACTGTTGCCCTGATCAGTCATGCAAGTAAAATTCTACTAAAAGTCATAATGGGAAGACTTCGTAAGAAAATGGAAGAAGAGATTAACGTAGTTCAAGCTGGATTTAGACAAGGAAGAGGAACAAGAGATCACATATTCAACATGCGTTTAATAATAGAGAAGTGCAGAGAATTTAATGTAAACCTATTCTCATGTTTTGTGGATTATTCAAAAGCATTTGACTGTGTACAACATCAGAAACTTTGGGAAATCATGAGGAATATGGGCTTCCCATCACATGTAGTACAACTCATAAAAATGCTCTATCAAGACAAACAAGCAGCAGTTAGAATAGATGGCGAGGCATCAGATTGGTTTGCCATCAAGCAAGGAGTCCGTCAGGGCTGCGTCCTGTCACCCTATTTGTTTAACCTGTACGCCGAAAATATAATGAGAAATGTAAGAGATGATATAAACAGGGAGCTATATGATGCCCTAAATATTGGCGGTCATGACATACCGGAGATTCGATATGCTGATGATACAGTATTACTATCCACAACACAGAATGGCATAGAAAACCTAATAGCTTCAACCCAATTGAATAGCGAAAATCACAACTTATATCTTAACATAGCAAAAACAAAGATAATGCATACAGATAAAACTACTATGGAGAAAGAAATATACATTAATGGGGAAAAATTAGCGGTAGTGGAAAATTTTGAATATCTTGGTTCATTGATTACCAACGACGGTGACACAATGAAAGAAATTAAACGGCGACTATCAATTGCTCTTCAAAGACTAAAACAGCTGAATAAATTATGGAGTGGGACAGATAAAACTACAAAAATTAGATTTCTAAGAGCATGCATCTTTCCCTTTGCAACATACGCCTGTGAGACATGGACACTTACTAAACAAGCTGAACAGCGCATAAACGCCTTTGAATATAAATGTTATAGACGAGTTCTAAGAATATCTTGGGTAAAGAAAAGAACAAATGCATCCATACTTCAAGAGTTGAATATTGAAGAAGGTTGGCTATTAAAGACGATAAAACAAAGAAAATTGAAATATTTTGGTCACTTGAAACGTCACGAAAGTTTGGAGAGAACAACAATGAAGGGGTATATGCCTGGGAAGAGAGGAAGAGGAAGGCCAAAGAGAAGATGGGTGCAGGATGTGGCGGATGATCTCCAAATGGGTGTATCAGACGCGGGACATCTTGCTTATGATCGAGAGGTTTTCCGGTAGGTTGCTATGGGAGCGAGGTTATGCAAAGGACATGCTACTGAATGAATATATATATATATATATATATATATATATATATATATATATATATATATATATATATATATATATATATATATATATATATATATATATATATATATATATATATTATGTATATATAATTGCTTAGAAGATGCCAACCAAACGACGATTATGCATATTTCTTGTCTGTAAAGAGATTCGTATCGTTGACTATTCATGATTTATTCCAATAGCGAAAAGAGCCTCAAACCTTAGAGATATTGTCAGTGTGGTGAACGCAACCTTCGGCAGGTGGCCTCTTACATGTGACAATTGCACAGCAGACGAATTTGATCTGGAAACATTTCTATTCAAAGCCATTCAACTTGGGGTGCAGCCATTGTTTAAACTAGCGGTGCCTTCATTTTCGTGGGCACGTTTCAATAGGCACAGACCATATAGACGTAATCTTGTGGTGAGTTTTAAACATCGATAGGAGAAGGAGAGAGAGAGAGAGAGAGAGAGAGAGAGAGAGAGAGAGAGAGAGAGAGAGAGAGAGAGAGAGAGAGAGATTGAGAGAGAGAGGAGTGAGAGATTAGAGAGGGAGTGAGATGGAAGACAGGGAGAGATAGAATAGAGGTAGACAGATGGAAGTGAGGGAGATAGATGGAAGATATGTAGTTAGCGCGACAGAGATACGGGAGAGATGAGGGAGACGAGATGAGAGAGATGTGAGAAATGAGAGAGATGAGAGAACTGAGAGAGATAAGAGAACGATGGGAGAAAGATGAGAGAGATAAGAGAGAGATATGAGAGAGATGAGAGATGTGAGACAGATGAGAGTGATGAGAGAGATGATAGAGATGAAAAATATGAGAGAGATGAAAGAAATGAGAGAGATAATAGAGTAATTGCAGAAATATGAGAGAGATGAGAGAAATGAGAGAGAGAGAGATGAGTGAGATTAGAGAGATGGACAAGATGA
Source organism: Cepaea hortensis (assembly GCA_963921405.1). Lineage (NCBI taxonomy): Eukaryota > Metazoa > Mollusca > Gastropoda > Stylommatophora > Helicidae > Cepaea > Cepaea hortensis. Next base: position 28,376,581 of record OY992891.1, read on the forward strand.
GAGAGATTAGAATATATATATATATATATATATATATATATATATATATATATGTGTGTGTGTGTGTGTGTGTGTGTGTGTGTGTGTGTGTGTGTGTGTGTGTGAGAGAGAGAGAGAGAAGAATGGGTGTCAAGGTCTTAGTGACCTCGTTTTCGAACGTCGTCATTCAAGAATGTTTGCAATATTTCGGAGACCTTCGTAGGTAGGGAAAGGGAGGGGGAGGGGCGGATAAGGGTACTACGCTGAAGCTACGGAGTTCTATCTCTGTGTGACGTTTTCGGCAATCCGGTCTGCGGGAAAATAACTGGGCCATATGGGGGATAAAACCTGGTGCAATGAAGTCGATATTCTTCACTTAACCCCCATCCCCAGCACCCCCATCCCCCTTTGTTTATTTTGTTTTTTAATGTTTTATTTTTTTAGTGGAAAGATTTTACAGATGTTGTGGGTTTGCTGTTGTTATATGCCTGCACATCTTACACCAGTGCAAGGAAATGAAACCTAAAGACTAAATGTCATGGCAGGGCAGACCAGGCTTTAACTAAGCCTTGGTCAGCAACAGGTCTAAGATGGAAGCTCCGACAGGCGGGCAGATAGAGCATTACCTTGCTGACCCGGCAGCTGCTGCAGCTTGTCTTGTTCCAGACATATAGGTGGTACCTTTTTTTCCTCTGGAGTGAACTAGGAAGGCCGAGAGATGGATCATGCTGCATGGGCAACACATGGTCTCTAATTTCAGCTCAGGCTTTTACTATCTAGAAGTATCACCCCATTTTATAAACAATCATCTATCAAGATGACAAGGTGCCAGTCACGCTTCGACATGTTGTTGTAGCTCTGCTACTCCTGTTGGTGTTGTTAAAGCTCTCTGAAAGCTAAATGTTAATGCTGGTGGGGCTAATCTGTTGTAGTCGTTGCTAGTTTTGTTATAGGCCATTTTTTGAAGTTGTTGCTACTGTTGTAGCTCTGCTGCTACTGTTGTACTTCTGATGTCTGTGTTTGCGAATATTTGTAGTTTTGCGGCTGCTATTTTCCTGTTATATGCATGACATCGCTGTTATTATTTCTGCATGTGCTATTGTTGCTGTTGTAATACAGTTCAGCAGCTACTCTAATTGCTCTTGTACTTGCTACTGCTGTTGTTGACGATCTGTCTGTTGTTCATTTCACTCCGCAATATCAAGGTTTCCGTTCCGGAGCTGTGGATAAATACATACCAGTATATACGACTGTTTAGGGAATATACCTTTCGACAGACTTACAAATACACAATTTACCGAGCCGCTAAGCACTTTGGAATCGAAAACCACACAACAGCCAAGCAAGATGCGGAGGAAATAGTGAATATTGAAACTGCACTGGCAAAAGTAAGTGTCTTTTTTCATGCATTAGTGTTTTCATAAAAGTCCATCAATATATCAGTACATTCACACATCATACATTTCTTTACATATCCATTCACCCTTCCATACATGCGTTCATACCTAAATACATACGTACGTACGTACACACGCAAACACATACATACATACACACACGCACGCACGCACACTCACGCACGCAAGCACGCACGCACGCAAGCACGCACGCACGCACGCACGCATCCATCCATCCATCCATCCATACATACATACATACATACATACATACATACATACATACACACACACGCACGCACGCACGCACGCACGCACGCACGCATGCACCCTTCTATCCATGCACACATCTTCGTTTTCTTCTTCAGCATTTCGAGCCATTGAGGTTCTTTGCTGCAGATACAAGCCGACTCCATTTGTTTCTATGGTTCACCTTCTCTTGCCAGTCGCTGATTCCAAGTGCTTGTAGGTCTGTATGTATATTATCTCTCCACCGTCTTCTTAGTCTACCTCGGGGTCTACGGTCATTTATTTCCTGAGTGTAAGCGAGCTTTGTTTCCCTATTTTCTTCCATTCTTTCGAAATGCCCCAGCCATTGCAGTCTATTAGCCTTCATGATACCTGTGATTAGCGGGGACTTAACTGATCATAAATGTCTTTGGTGCTTCTTCTTTTCCACTCTCCACTTGCTGTATTCCTAATGGGCCCAAAGATGCATCTTAAGATTTTGTTTTCAAAGCTTTGTAGCAAGGCTTCGTCTCCTTTGTTGTATTACAGGCTTCAGAGCCATAAAGCAAAACGGGTCTGATCAGTGTTTTGTAAATTGCGATCTTGGTGTTACGAGATAGCACATTTGACTTTAGCAGGTGTTATAAAGCATAGAATATCTTATTTCCAGAGTTGATTCTAGTTTGTATTTCTTCCCTTAATATGCTGGAGCAGTTGAAGTTTGTACCCAGGTATATGTATGTTTCCGTTCTTTTAATGGTCATATTGTCTATTTGTGGCCAGAGTTTTTAGCCGTTCCTTCTCTTGAAATTACCATATTTTTTGTCTTATCTTAGTTGATATCCAGCCCCATCTGTTGGGCTTTTTCCTTTAAGTGAGTCAATATTTCCAATGCCTTTTGTTCATTTTCCCCTATAATATCTATATCATCTGCATAACCAAGCAGTCTGGATGTTCCTCCAATAGCACATTCCTCCATTACCTTCCTTACAACTTTCTCTAGCGCCAGGGTAAAAAGGAGCGGCGGTAGTGCATCACCCTGTTTCAAGCCAGATGTTATTTGGAAAGGGTCTGGTTTGCCTTCCTTTATATGTTACTATATTATAAGTATCTTCCGTGCATATGCTGGTCATGTTGATTAACTTCCTTGGTATTCCAAATTCCTGCATAGCATTCCATAAACTTTTCCTATGGACACTATCATAAGCCTTTTTAAAATCCACAAAAATGTTATGGAGATCTCTTTTATATTCCCAATTTTTCTCGGATATTTGTCGAAAGATAAATATCTGAACTATTGTTGATCTGTTTTGTCTGAAACCCGCCTGGTAGTCACCTAATATGTCTTCGGAATATGGTTGTAGTCTATTTAGTAATACTGCGGATAGTATCTTATAGCTTGTGGACAGTAGTGATATTCCTCTATAATTTTCACATTGGAACTTGTTTCCTTTCTTAAAGATTGGTATCAATAATGACTCATGGGACATTTCTTCTGTCCTCCAGATTTTTATTATTAGTTCGTATAGCTTTAGATATAATGCATGGCCAGCTGCCTTTATAAATTCAGCAGCAATTCCATCAGCCCCAGTTGCTTTATTGTTTTTAAGTCGTGTTATTACACCACCCAAGGAGATTATGGCCGGTCTCTCTGGCTGTGGGGTTACAACACTTTCTCTCTGTAATCCCGTTTATCACGCAGAGTCTCGCAGCGGAGCGAGAACTGAGGTGGTTCGACCCCCGCTCGTGACTTGCGGATACTGAGCCGGCCGCTCAGAAAGCAATGGCAAACTACTGAGCGTAATCTTGCCAAGAGATCAACAGACAGCTGAAAGATGCTGCTGTTGACAGCTAAGTCCTGTAAAAGGATACGCAAAAACAAAAAAAAAAAAAAAAGGAGATTATGGACATGGAGGAGTCCTGATCTTAAGATCAGAAATCAGATTGATTACATTCTCATCAACAGAAGATTTCGAAATGCTTTAAAAGTGGCAAAACCTATACCAAGCGCAGATTGCTACAGCGACCATAGATTGATCTTAAGCAATTTACATATAAAATTAAAGAAAGTCAAATATTCACAACGAAAGACAAAATTTGATCTACAGGCACTGAAGAGTGAGGAAATTAAAGATAAATGCAATGTAGAGGTAAAGAACAGATTCGACGCATTGTCCGATGTGGAAATATTATTTCAAGACGTCAGTGACCAATGGGAGATATTAAACAAATCAATCAATCAAGCTGCAGAAACAACCATTCCAAAAATAAAGATAATAGGACGCAAGAAATGGATGACGGAAGACATCTTATAACTCATGGAAGTAAGAAGAAATAACAAAAATAACAAGGAAAAATATGAAGAGATTCACAGGAAAATTAGGAAGCTATGCAAAGAGGCAAAAGAAACATGGCTTGATGAAAATTGCAAAGAAATTGAAAAAAAAACACACACACAACACCCGGAATACCAAATTAATGCACACAAGAATTAATGACATCACTAACAAAAGAACACACACATCAACGTGTTGCCTAAAAACCAAAGATGGCAAATTCATAATAGAAAAAGATCAGATTTTACACGCATGGTCAGATTATGTGAAAGAGTTTTATGACTATACACGAGAAGAACAATATCATCATCGGAATAATAATGAAGGACCATCAATTTTGAAGATGGAAGTTCAGAGTGCTCTTAACTATATGAAAACTAGCAAGACCCCAGGTACAGATAACATCAGAACAGAAATGATCAATGCCTTAGAAGAATATTGAATAAACCAAGTCACCAGACTTCTGAACGCAATATACGATACTAGAGATACAACTCCTGAATTATATAATTCTATATTTATTGCCATCTCAAAGAAGTCAGGAGCCTTGGAATGCGATCAACGTCAAACAATTAGTATAATGAGCCACATCACGAAGATTCTGCTGAGAAATATCATGCAAAGATTTAGGAAGAAAATACAACCCGAAATAGTAGATGAACAATGTGGGTTTGTAGAAGGCAGAGGCACAGTAAATGCTGTGTATATTCTAAGAACATTAACTGAACGTTCTATAGTAGTAAACAAAGATCTGTATCTTTGCTTTATTGACTACGCAAAGGCTTTTGATAAAGTGAGACATGTCGACATTATAAGGATGCTTGAAGATCTACAAAATTGATGGAAAAGATCTTAGACTTGTAAAAAATATATATTGGAAACAACAAGCTGCCATCAGAATTGATAACGATGTAGGTCAATATCAGCCTATCAAGAGAGGTGTGAGACAGGGATGTGTAATGTCTCCAGATATTTTTTTTCCCTGTACAGTGAAAATATTTTCAGAAATATAGAGGATATGGAAGGAATCAACATTGGGGGAAGATACATCAATAACATTAGATATGCAGATGATACAGTCTTGATTGCAGACAATGAACAGGACCTGCAAAATTTAGCAGATGCGGTTGTTGCACACAGTGAACAACTAGGGTTAGAACTGAATATTAAGAAGACAGATTATGGTCGTCACTGGGAAGAATGAAATACCCCAATGTGATATACGAGTAAATGGGCATATTCTTAAGCAAGTGAATCGATATAGTTATCTCGGCACAGTCATAACATCTGATGGGAGATTCCTTGAAAAGATTAGAACAAGAATTGCCATTGCGAAGGTATCCTTTTGCAAGATGAAAAGCATACTACCCAATAAAAAGATATCAATTGAAACGAGAAAAAGAGTGTTGAAGTGCTACATAGAACCTATACTTTTGTATGGATGTGAAGCTTGGACAATAAGCAGTCAAGCTTAAAACCAGCTGATGGCTGTGGAGATGTGGTTTCTGAGGAGAATGCAAAGAGTACCATGGACAGACAGAAAAACCAATGAACAAGTCTTTCATGAAACAAATGAAGATCGTAAACTGATTAGAGTCATTAGACGTAGACAGTCACAATTTTTTGGGCACATTATGAGAAGAAATAACTTGGAGAACTTGGTGACGACTGGCAAGATGGAATGGAAGAGACCAAGGGGAAGACCGAGAAGTAAATACCTGGATTGCTTGACCGCATGGCATGATCGAGACAGGAACACTGAGCTGATCCACGACTCTGGTGATCGAGTGAGATGGCAGAACATGACCGCCCACGCTTACAGGCATGGCACATGATGGATGGATTACACACAGGATTTCTTCAAAAATATGTTCATCAATTTGTGGTTCACACGTTAGAACCGCTGAATGTGGGAAAGTGTTATTTGGAGCTTCACAATTTAGTAATTCAACAAAATATTCTTTGCATGTGTGACATAATCATCCACCATCATTGTACGGTACATCAAAAATTTGCACATCAAAGAACAGAGGGAGTTATACAATTGACAGCACTAACGAGAACGAACACCAACATGTTACCGGAGATGGACGGGTGTCGTCTAAATTTGGAAATTACAGCGTCTACAACTAGGGAGATCATTGAACGGGGTAGGTCACTTGATGGCGACTCTGACGTGCCGCAAGCGTTCGATATTCAAATCGCGCACTTCTTCTACAACCGCCATGATGAACGGTCAGATCGCTAGTGTGACCTGTTTTTTTTTTCCTGAAAAAGACGGCAGTTTGATCCGAAATCCGAGGTAAGCGTGTGAATCCTCAGATCTATCTGATGCCCAGATGTATACAGTAGAGGTATCCAGTGTTTGTATGTCAATTTAAATGTATTACTGATCAAATAAAACCTCTGAAGTGTAAAATTGTCGACTGCTAACTTCTGACTACACAGAGCCTTTTCCCCGTCAAAACTGACAATCTCATACTTTCTCAAAACTGCAAACTCTGAAGTTCTTCAAGATATCTGTTTGCTTTAATGTGTGCATACTACAACATTCTATCACAGAAAACTGTACGAGGTGAGAATACAAACGCACTCTTATGCATTTCATCAAAACTGCTTAAATTGCTATCTGCTAACCACAGAACAGTTTGAGCACAGGAACCACTGCCTCGCTTGAAAACGTACTTATTTCTGCCTATTAGCAATCTAAAGAGCTGAGAGAGAGAGAGAGAGAGAGAGAGAGAGAGAGAGAGAGAGAGAGAGAGAGAGAGAGAGAGAGAGAGAGAGAGAGAGAGATTATTTCTTTCCTATCCTCTTCATGAATTGAAATAATAGGGTTTGATAGAAAAATTAGTTGTATTTGTGTCAGATTTTCACTTAGACAAGGCACACATTAGCTGCACTGCCTAAAAACAGGTTACGCTTCACAGACGCCATTTGTGACAGACGGCCTAGATAATCTGTCCAGACCAAAAGGTAAATAAAACCTCGGTCTATAGCCAACTGTTGGTAGCCAACAGGATGGACATGATGTGCACTGATAACAGAAGAAGAAGAATAAGATAATGTGTAGAGGAAGAGAGGTGGATTAGGAGAGGTACATTTTGTAGAAACCGCTTACTAATGTATAGTATTGTTGTCATGATTTTGTATGGATTACATTTTGTAACAAATACACATCAGAAGTTATGTATGATGGCCATGATAAACAATGACTACTTGATGAGTTATACTCATATTAACTGATGAAGATGGGGGGGGGGTGGTACAAGCTATGAGAACCCAAATCAAGAGAAGTTAACTCAACACACTACACAACACAGCACACCACTCAACACCACAACAACAACAGGTAATGGGAGATGATTTATGAGAAAAAGAAGACAAGTTAGTTGATTTGGAAGGTGCAGATAAACATTTATCTACACTATGCATAACCAAAATGAGTTGATGAAGATGTTATAATTGTATGTCATTTATTAAAAATGCATCTTATCCTTGTCATGGTCTTGCACTGTCAGCTTGACTTATCTCAATGGAACAACACATCATCACTCCTATCAATGGCTGACTGTACACATCTCAATGAACCCAGATACACTGAGAACATGCATACAGCAGGAAACAGATGATAGCAGGTGCATCCAGTGTGATAATCACTGACCACACACAAATTAACACAACACCAGATCAGAGGAGGGGGGAACTAGTTCCTACTTTCAAGGTGTTAGATTTCTTCCGACCTTATCCTTCCTGGTGTGTCTTGTTTATTCTTACTAGCATTATGGAGTATTACATTGGTAGGATTATACAAACATATGTGAATTTTACACAGTGATGTTCTTGGTGGCGACCAGAAGAGGGAGGCAGAGAAGATGATCCCCACACTTGAGATGGAATAATACCTCAGGCCTTGATCAGAGCAAGGGCAGCCTTCAGAGTAGCTTCACTGGCAAGTACTTAAACGGATCCATCACGTCTATGGACCCAGGCTCAACCACTCAGAGGTGACATTTCTCTAGCCAAAATACACCCAATCCCTCATTGGAAAAGTATGACAGGACAGCCCAAAACCATATAGGGCAAATTAAGATTTGAATTTTCTTTCTACAGGAAAAGATCTTATATCACACCATTACTATTATTACTATTACTTTATTGATTGGCTGAAAATTGATGTTACTGATATGCATTTACACATTGATTGTTGTCATGATAAACAACCATGTATTAATATATAAAATGTGAAATGTCTTTATCAAAAGGCCAAAAGAAACAGGCCCAATCAATAAAACTACACAAACATTAACCGGATCTCACGATTTAATTCCAGTTCAACTTGTCTGTTCAAACACTGTTTTATTTGTGAAACAAGATGTTCTTTGTGTATAAGTAATTTAGATAATCATTTACCAATTTACTACACTCAATAAAATGAAATAACAGATGGGAGAGAGAAGACTCTATATCTCATTCCTGCTCAAGACTCATGCAATTCTTCACCTGATTCATGCTGAGGAAGTCTTTTTCAGACTTTGCACAGACTATCTAAAGGGGGCTCAAGAGCTATAGGATCCTTGGTTAAGGGGCAGAGTCTCATTTGGTATTAATTATTCCCAAAAGGACCACAACCACCTAGACAGAAAGAAACCGAGTCTGCAATACTCAAGGGTCGTATTCTTGATTATTAAAAATTAGAAGAGGATGGGGCCCAGCTTCTTTGACCAGAATATGGGCTATGCACACCAGTGATCCCCAGTCCCTTCGCAATATATGACACCATGTGTTACACATTTCCTCATTGGTATTTATCATATTCCCATTTTTGTCTTTTAAACCATGTGTGTTGTGTTGGTGCCCTCGTTTCACTGACTTCAGTTCCTTTAAAAAATACTTTCTGGATTCGTTTTTCTGGTTATTAGTTTCCATATCTTTGATTATATTGCTCACTAGCTGCTGACCCGCCCCGGCTTTGCCTGGCCCCTGGAGGGGAGCATCTCATTTAATTCATATTCGGCCCCTGCCCCCGTTACCGTTCCCAAAAAAGACGACCCGGCCGGCTTCGCCCAGCCATTGGCAGAGAGCATCTCATTTAATTCATATTCGGCCCCTGCTCCCGTTCCCGTTGACTAAAATACGACCCGCCCGGCCTCGCTCAGCCCCTGGCGGGGAGAGTCTCATTTAATACATATTCGGCCCCTGCTACCCGTTCCCGTTCCCCAAAAAGACGACCCGGCCCGGCTTCGCCCAGTCCCATAGCGGGGAGAGTCTCATTTAATTCATATTCGGCCCCTGCTCCCGTTCCCAAAAAAAGAAGCCCGGCCTGGCTTAGCCCAACCCCTGATAGGGAGCGTCTCATGTATTTCATATTCGGCCCCTGCTCCCGTTCCCGTTGACAAAAATACGACCCGCCCGGCCTCGCCAAGTCCCATAGCGGGGAGCGTCTCATTTAATTCATATTCGGCCACTGCTCCCGTTCCCCCCCCCCCAAAAAAAAGCCCGGCCTGGCTTAGCCCAACCCCTGACAGGGAGCGTCTCATTTATTTCATATTCGGCCCCTGCTCCCGTTCCCGTTCCCAAAAAAAGACGACCCGTCCCGGCTTCACCCAGCCCCATGACGGGGAGCGTCTCATTTAATTCATATTCGGCCCCTGCTCCCGTTCCCGTTCCCAAAAAAAGAAGCCCGGCCCGGCTTCGCCCAGTCCCTGGCAGGGAGCGTCGCATTTAATTCATATTCGGCCCCTGCTCCCGTTCCCGTTCCCAAAAAAGACGACCCGGCCCGGCTTCGCCCAGACCCTGGTCGGGAGCGTCTCATTTAATTCATATTAGTAGTCATATAAGCTCACGTTTCCGTTCACAGAAATATGGCGAACAGATTGGAAGAGAACAATCTTCATCCTAATAACTAAATAGGGCAATCTGAAACTACTGAGTATAAACTTACGAAGATATCACGAAAACCCAATTAATGTTGGGATGACTGTATAGATGTCGAAGTGAAATATAAAGATGAGTTAGAAAATTTTCATGTATTTAAATTAGATGCATTATTTTTATGAAAACTTTAAAAATGCCTTAAAGATTTTATCATTATATATTATAACGCATATGCCTGTAGTAAGTAGTAAGTAGGTAAGTAGTAAGTACATCTTTATTTTCCAAGGGTTGAGAATTGGACACGCAGGCCCGTCTAACAATCTGCCCTTCATTTTTATTTCCTCATACATTCTTTCATTCAACATCTCTTATGAAGCAATTCTTTGACAACAAAAAGAACAATAAGCATTAGAACGCATAAAAAATATAATCAATAATACATGACTCGTTGAGGCAATGTTTAACATGGGCATCATAAATACCCAAGGTAGGTGTAATGTGCCATACATATGGGAATTTTTTTTTTTTTTTTTTTTTTTTTTTTTTTTTTTTTTTTTTTTTTTTGCTAGTTGTCGTTCGAGATAATTTACCATTATTTTTGTCTTTGTTGCTGTTTTTTTGTTTCGTTTAAGGAGGCATGTACTCTGTCCTGAGGTAGTGTTCAAACAGGTTGCGACTGTATGTATAATGATTGATGGTGTCTTTGATTTCTTGTGGAAGATTATTTCACAACTGAGTGGCAGAGTATGCTAAGCTTGTTTTAAATAAGTCTATCCTAGGTTTAGGGACATGGAGTATATTTAGTCGTTCGCTATGTCTTGCGTTATATTTAAACAATGGCCAAAGGTAGCTTGCGGCATTTTGAAACAGGATTTTGTGAATTAGTTTAGCCTTATTGAAAAATAGGCGTTTGTGGAGTGGCAGTAGCTGAAGACGTTCATGTAGGTTAGAATTGTCTGTAAGCTTATCACCATTGATTAGACGCACTGCCCTTTTCTGGAGTGAATAAAGGCGTTTTATTATTGATTTGGAGCTTCCATCCCAGATTGTGGAGCAATAATCAATATGTGTTTGTATATGGGAAGTATAGAATATCTTTCTTGTGTTTTCGTTGAGGAAATTTTTAATTTTGGCAAGTTGGTATACTTTTTTGGCCATTTGTTTAACAAGAGCATGAACATGGGAATTGAAGGATAGATTTTCATCTATGGTAAGACCCAGTGCCTTGTGCTCGGTTACACTTTCTATAGGCGTGCTACCAATGTGCAGCTAAAGAGTTCTCCGCGAGTTTAGAGTGTGAAGTCTTTGCCTGGTTCCTATTAACATAGATTTAGATTTAGAAATATTAATTTGCATGCGATTTGCATGACTCCAGTTAACTACACTATTTATTTCCTGTTGCAAGGATAATTCTAGCACATTACGATTAACAGTATTTGTATATACTGTGCAGTCGTCTGCAAATAGATCGCAGGACGATGACAGATATAAGGGAATATCATTTATATAAATGGCAAATAACAAAGGGCCAAGTATAGACCTTTGTGGTACTCCAGTATTAATGGTAATGGCTCGGGATAGAGATTTATTGTGTGATACGACTTGTTTTCTGTCTAATAAAAATGAGTTTATTAATGTCACTATATTAAAGCTTACTTTCATTGTTTCTAGTTTTCTAATTATGATAGTATGATCTATCATATCTAATGCTTTTTTAAAGTCTATAAACATCGTTCCACATAGTGTATTGTTGTTAATATTTTGATGCCAGTTTTCTATTATGTATGTTAGGGTCGTATGACAGGAATATTTTGGCCGAAATCCTGACTGACTGTCAGCTATTAGTTTGTGGCGAACTGAGTGCTCTAGTGTTGTTTTGTGGATTTCCTTTTCTAGCGGTTTTGGATAGTGAGGATAATATGGAAATTGACCTATAATTACTCATGATTCAATCGTCTAATGAACCGGCTTTTCAATGAGGATACACTTTAGCGATTTTAAAGGCCGATGGGAAGTGACATTTGGTGAGACATTGATTGCATATAAAAGTTAGTGACTCGCAGATCGCCGGTGCAGCATAGCGAAGGATCCGATTACTGATTTCATCTAGTCCTGATGAGTTATTGTTTTTTAGGTTGCTGAGATGAGTAAATACTTCAGTGTTCGTCATTAGCGGTATGTGTGGGAATGTCTCCATAGCATTTGCTCTCACAGAATGATGATAATAAAGATATGTCATGAGGCACATCTGGTATTGCAGCCTTCATTTGGTTTATGTCAGACTGAAAGAAATTACTGAATTGATCACATGTAACCTGATTTGATGGTAACGATTGTGATGATTTGTGTTTGTTTGTCAAGGTATTAATTGCATTCCATATATCTTTAGTGTTGGTTTTATCTATTATTAAGTTCATAAAATAGATTTTCTTTTCCTTTCGAATAACATATTGAACTGTGTTTCTCAGACTACGGTACATAGTTAGATGTCTATTTTATGTGCCCTGTCCCGGTCTCTCATAAGATCAACTATCTCCTCTGTGATCCACGGGGGCTTATTGTGATGTTTAACACGAACTTCCTTAAATGGAACATGCTTATCAAATACACCTAGAAAGGTCTTCAGCCAGTTGTCCAGAGCATCATCTGGGTCAGGAAGCTGGTAAACATAGTCCAGAGATGAGTTGAGCAAGTCTTGTAAAAAGGCATCTTGATTGAAGTTTTTATAATTTCTATATTTTATACTTATATGTTTGTGTTTCGGAGTTTTGGTACCTCTTTTCGACCACGTGCAACATACTTGGTAGTGATCACTCATTGCATTAATAAGTACAGTACATTCTGTGATGTTGTCACCACACGTTGTATAGATATGAGCTATAAGTGTTGCTGAGGATTTTGTTATTCTAGTGGCTTGTATGACTAACTGTTGGAAGTTATATGGCTCTATTATGTTTTCCCATGTTTTGTTTGATTTGTTAGTGTCTATGTTGAAGTCGCCTAGCAGTATTATTTCTCTCACATTACTAAAGACTACATCCATCATAGTGGTGAATTATTCATACCAGATATTTCCTGCACTGGGGTTTCGATAAAGGTAGCCAACTACTAGGGGTATGCGATTTTGAAGCTTAACCTCAAGCCATACACACTCAATCTCACGTGTTTCAAAATCTAGCCTACGGTGGGCGTTAAGCGAGTTAGAAATATAAACTGCAATACCCGTCTCTTGTTTCTGAAAGGGGTCTCGTCTAATGGGTTTAAAGCCTCTGATAGCGATGTATTCATCTGAGATGTAAACTATTTAATCGACTTTCGCTAACGTCGAACATGTGAAAATTTTAATTAAGTGTAAGTGATAGTTCAGGCAGCTTCCCTAATAGATGGCAGATATTTAAATGCCAGATTCTGAGCCCATTATTACTGAGCCAGTGTTCGTACTTATTAGACATTTTAACAATTCGTAGTCATGAATTTTTTTTAACACAATAATGAATACAACTTACGTCCCTTATAACAATACACACCCTAAAGTACAAAGAAGCAGTAATATATCTGTCAGTATACACGCACAAACACACAAAATGCGTATAAAGATCAGTAAGGATGAGCAGTGAAGACCACCTCACTCACAGTATAAACATAATAAGAAGTATTATAAAAGATATCCAACTAAGTACGTCTGTGACATCAATACGAGACAATGTTTATAGTCAGTAAATCTAATACGTTGCTATAGAAAGCATAACCAAGTATGCACATAAACGTTCTAGGAGAGGCTCTTCCTTGTACCGAGATCCGGTGTTGCTTTGTGCTGAATTGCTAGTAAATGCCAGGCTGCGTTGGTCTTTGGTACAGCGACATCATAAGTGCCTGACGAAGTGAAGCTGGGCTAAAACGTGTGAGGTATAACAACTCTGGGTTACAATGGATTGGATAATGTTGATTTCTCACGGGTGTGTAACGACTTCCAACTACAGGCTCTGATTCGTGGTTAACAGGAGGCTGCGGTGGCATATTGTTGTTACTGCTATAATGTTCCTTGCTGTGGAGAAGAGGGAACGTATCTTCATAATTATCCCCCTCCTGTGTGAAAGAGAGCATATTGTATGGATTTGGTGTGGTGGACATGTTCCGTCTGGCTTGGATGTCAGATTACGTGGTTTTGAGTGGTCTGCGCTCTTCTGGCCTATAGGTACTTGACGTGGTGGGAGTATGTCGTCTTTTTTTAGCTTGAGGTGGAGTAGCTAGAAGTGTCCTACGCGATCCAATATTGGATGTAGGTTATGTCCGTTCTGGGTATTTGATATTTTTGGCGAACAAGCTGGTGCCCACATATAGACAAATGTACTTGATCCTTATAAAGTCGATTTTTAGGTGCTCCAGACTGTGAAGTAAACACCGGTGCGTTGTTGATGCTTGCTTGCTTGCTTTTGTTCGTTGGCTTGATCTCCAACGCGAAGTCCTGTATGTCGGATGAAGACATCCTGTTGTCCAACATCATTGTGATGTCATACAGGACCTGAGGTTTGCGTGAGTATCCGGTATCCCATGTCTGGCTTATTGGTGTGCAGACTGGTGGTTCCTCGCCGTACAGGCAGACACTCTCCGACTTCGGAGGAATCGTCGATTCTACTGACTTTAGCCAGGACCCTGAAGGGACCTGTTGCCCAGGACGCTTCACGAGGACGCGTCAATAGGTCTTGGCCAGTATATAACCCGGCCCTGGTGCCTCGGAAACACCTCTGCGTCCCATTGATGAATTGTATGTTGTTGTGAGAACAACACTTCTGCAGTATGTTGTTATTTATGTCAGCTAGACGACGCTGGAATTCATAACTCGGTGATATGATGGAGGAGAAGAATATAGACGAGTTAGGGAAAGTGTGACGTAACCCATTGAAGAGTGCCAGCAGTTGAGATGCTGTGATTTGCTGGTCGTTCATGGTGTCATTAATACCAATATAAACGCTTGCCTTTGTAACGTTACGATTTACAGCCAGCCTACTAATCTTGTCTGTTAGCCGGTCAACACCAGCCCCAGGCAATGGGATTATGGAAACAATGTCTTTGTCTGAAATGGCCATCCGGTCACTGTATAGACCTTTCATTAGAGAGGCGCCTATTATAATGTGTGTACAGTCGGATCGTGCTGTCTGCAAATGTTGGTTGCCAGTACGCCTTGCCCGTTGTTTCTCCCATTTAGCAGCAGTCTGTACGTCTCCATGCGACTCTCCCTGTGTTTCCTGGAGGTGTGTGTTGTCTGTTGGCAGTGCACTATAGCACTGTACGTTTTCTGATGAATTATCTTGAAGCACTTCGAATCTGTTGCTTATTTTTACACCAATGGGATAGACTGCTTGCAGCGTTTTATCTTCCTCTGCACGTTGAGGTTGTTTCGTGTCTTGTTTAGTTATTTGTTTTAGGTGAAACTGGGCTTCTAGATTCTCCGAAGTTGATACAGCTGCTTGCGAATTACACGCTTGTTCAGTTGTGTTGGTAGTGGACTCATGCTGTAAAGTTTCTACTGTTTTTTCTTAGCAACAGATTTTCCTCTCTCAAAAGCGTAATTTCTGCTTTGAGAGCAGTGTAGTCACTGCTGGTCTTGCTATTAGCTTTAATGTTCGCTGTAACAGTAACAATGTACGCCTTTAAGGATTTTTATATTGCCTCATTGCGCCTATGACAATCTCACGATTGTCCATTGACAGTTGGCGTATTATCTAAGGCTGGTAATTCATCTGCTACTCTTACGTTGGTCTCTACGTTGTTTTGGAGGTGATCCATTTGATATTCAATGGCCAAGAGCACTGGTAGGGTAGCTGCTTGTATTGATGGTATTGTCCTGTTCACTCATTGTATGTGTTAGTTGAGAAACATTGTCTGCTGTGATGTCCGGAGTTGTTGTTGTGGGCTGTGTAGATTCTGGTACCTCACTACGAGACGAGCATGTTGATGATATCGTGTGTCTTTGATATGTCTCTACTCATGATAGCATGTATTGAGTTTTCCAGCTCGTCATAGTCTAATTTTAGCAAAGATTTAATGTTTTCAACGCTGTCTTGTGCTAATAATTTATTCTTCGAATGTTACAAGTGTATTGTAAGGACTGACGTCGTAATCAGGTCTTCACCGCAGGCCCCGCTCCTATCTTGTCTGTGTTGAATTAGTTCAGGCTTGTAATAGTTGATGAGGCACGTTCGAAATGCCTCATAATTGAGTGTATTGTTAAAGGATACTGTAACACATTGGCCAGAGTTGGTGTGTTGGATGACTCGGCCGACTTGGTTCACAAACCTGACTAGCTTGGTCTTCACCGCCTTCTCTTTGTTTAGTGTGTATGGTTTATTCACGGCAATTCGTAAACCGTATCTTGTTTTAACACCAGTCACCTCCAGAGAGGCCTCTCCTATCGATGTCATTACTGCATCATGTTATCAAACCCGCTTGAAGAATGCAGCTAACTCATTGTAGTCTAGACGCGCCGCGGGCAATTTGAAGTCATGTGAGTTACACTTGAAATGGATATCATGTGCTTGGCAACATACCACGCGCTAGTCACGCTTGGTTTAATCACACGTTCTCTTTAATCGATAATTGGTAGATTTCAAAACTGAATGTTCTTACCGTGCATTTTACAAAGAAATCCTCATTTCACTAAATAAACAGTCACATAAACTTAAGATATTAATTATTATTATATCCAGTTTTAAAACGAACACAATGATATACACAGAATATCAACTTAAATTGTTAAAACTTTGATAAATTATATAAAGATTGAGAGATCTTGTGAAAACACGTCCTCTCGTAACCGGAAACTGGATGATAAATGTAGACAAACATTTTATAAAGCTTCGATAAAAATGCAACAATTATGTATAAAATATATAGCAATGCTACTTAAAATTATGTCCCTTGATATAACTTTTCTTAAGTTAAGTTCCCTCGCTATATATTAATTATAATGTAAATTAAAATTTAAATTTTATTACGTAAATAACTGTTTGTCCACTAACAAACTATGACAGTTGCCTGCACGGGAATGAGAAGAAGACGTGTAGAAAATTGCATCTCAATCGGATGGACCGTTCGCGAACGCATAAAGAACGGACAGACAGACAGACAGACAGACATTGCATTTTATATATATATATATATATATATATATATATATATATATATATATATATATATATATATATATATATATATATATATATATATATATATATATATATTCTCGCTTCTGCTGCCGAACTATTTTTGTAGCCTTTTTACATTCGGTTTTATATTGCTCTTCATTTAGGATGTTGTTGATGTAATTTAACCACAATTGTCTGGCATTCTTTTTCTTAATGACTGCTTCTTCACATTTTTGATTGAACCACCTGTTCTTTCTATGCGTGGTTAACACACCGAGACATTCTTCTGCTGTAGTTTGAACTGTATTCTTGATGTTCAACCAAGTTTGTTCAACGCTTTCCTCCAACCGGTTTTGTTGAATTTCAAGTTTACATTTTATTTCATCTGCAAATTTTTCTTTGACTGTACTTTCTTGTAGTTTTTCTCTGTTATATGTTGGGTGTAATCTTTGTAATTTAGTATAGAAAGCTCTCTTAAGTTTTATTTTAAATTTTGCTCCAACTAGGAAATGGTCGTTGTGGCACTCAGCTCATCTATAACTTCTAACTTGTTGTATGTTTGATGCATTTTTGTTGTTAATGAAAATGTGATCTATATGATTATAGGTTCTCTTGTCACATGATTTCCAAGTTTATTTATGTATATCCTTTCTTTGCAGTCTGGTACTGCTGATCTGGAGTCCTTTGGCTTCTGCTAGGTTGATGAATCTCCATCCATTGTCATTTGAAGTTGTATGTAGGCTTTCCATACCGGCAACTTTTTTTTTATTAGTTTGCTCTCTAACTATTTTTGCATTGAAGTCTCCCAGCACAATCAGGATGTCCTGTTTAGGTTTTTTTTTTCTATGACATCTTCCAGATCATTATAAAAGTCTTCTTTAATATCATCTTCTTTCTCTTCAGTAGGTGCATGTCCATTAACCATCGTTATATTTTTCCATTTACCTTTTATTCGTAATTTACTAATCCTGTCATTAAAAGCTTTAAAGTTTAAAACGTTCCCCCATAACTCTTTTTTGATGACAAATTCTGTTCCTAATTCATGTTTATTTTAGGTGTTTCCTCCATATATTATAATCATTCCATTTTGCTCTAAAGTACCCTCTCCTGGCCACCTTATTTCTTAAATTGATGTTATATCCATTTTATACTCAACCAGTTCCCGGGTTAATTCTTTGGCTGCTCCAGCTCGATATAGTGTCCGTACATTCCATGTTCCAAATCTCAAAAGTCCTTTAATGTTCCAAGGTCGTTGTCGAAATAAGTCAGTCCGAATTCGAGGTTTATTTATCTGTTTCGTAACACAATAGTTTTTACAAAGGTGGGGATGTTAACCCCACGCTTCAACCCCCAACCTGGAGGACCAGGGTGTTTCTCTTTGTCTGTTCTCTACCCTTTGACCTGTCCGGATTGGGAGGCCCTGCTGGTAGCTACGCTACCACCGGCATAGCTCTCAGAGTCACTGAGAAACTAAAGCTCCCCCACCACGACAAGGTGGAAACATCATCGGGGGAGATCCATGCACACATACATCAATAAATATTGTCTCCATCAATCCATCCATCCATCCTTTCGTCAGTCCATCCGTCTACTCATCTTTCCGTTCATACATACATTCATCGATCTACCCATTCATGTATATATCTTTCAATCCATTCCTCAATCTGTTTGTCTGTCTGATTGTTTAAATGTTTGTTGAGTCTGTCTGTCTGTCCTTTGTCTATTTATCGATGCTGTTCTTCCTCCACCTCCTCCTTCTCCTCCTATTCCTAATCCTCTTCCTCCTCCTCCTCCTCCTCCTTCTTCTTCTTCTTCTTCTTCTTCTTCTTCTTCTTCTTCTTCTTCTTCTTCTTCTTCTTCTTCTTCTTCTTCTTCTTCTTCTTCTTCTTCTTCTTCTTCTTCTTCTTCTTCTTCTTCTTCTTCTTCTTCTTCTTCTTCTTCTTCTTCTTCTTCTTCTTCTTCTTCTTCTTCTTCTTCTTCTTCTTCTTCTTCTTCTTCTTCTTCTTCTTCTTCTTCTTCTTCTTCTCCTCCTCCTCCTCCTCCTCCTCCTTCTTCTTCTTCTTCTTCTTCTTCTTCTCCTCCTCCTCCTCCTCCTCCTTCTTCTTCTTCGTCTTCTTCTTCTTCTTCTTCTTCTTCTTCTTCTTCTTCTTCTTCTTCTTCTTCTTCTTCTTCTTCTTCTTCTTCTTCTTCTTCTTCTTCTTTTTCTTTTTCTTCTTCTTCTTCTTCAACTCATGCGATCAACATTTGCTATGCCTTTACACCGGCATTGATTACAACAAGATAATTCTCTTGAGTTCTTCATATGATGTACTCCAGCTCTCCTCCCTCATCTCGGTGAAGTCAGCGCCGTTCCGTGGATCTTGCTTTGGGCATTGCTGGAGTGCTCCACATGACCACGTGAGAGCTTATGCATAAACAGTGTCGAAGACTATTCAGCTGTGGCCACATCAACGTCACGCAACACTAGAGCACACATGAAATGAATGATTTCGGGAAGACCAAGCACAAGTAGACTTGCAAGACGATAGACATACCACACGGCAGCACCATAGACATGAACATGTTGTATGCAAGGGATCTGAAAAGAGACCAAGAGTCTTCCTGTTACTCCTTTATGTACTGGGCATTCTGCAAAGATCTGGCTACATGACGATGATGAACTGATAGTTTGTTAATGTTTCTAGAAGCACACGCGTGTTGGTAACGTTGTATCTTATATATTCTGTACAGATGAAATATAAGTTCAGACATGGAGGACCGATTACCGATTCAGAGCTATTCCGCATCTATATGTTAAAGGTACACTATGCACGAATGTATTCATTTATAACACCCCAATCAATTCCCGTGGCAAAGAACTTAAGCCGCCTGCCTCGAGCTCCGACGGTTTCGATTCCGAACTTGGACATTCGGTTCATGAGTGCAGCTTACTCCGAGACTCCTGGTTGACAGTGTATGAAGCTGCGGAGTTCGTGTTTTTTTCAGCGGGCCCTGTCGAAAGAGGCCTAGCCATCTGGAATTAACAACGGTTCAATGAAATCTTTCCTCTAGCCTTTATATATTTAAACATTAATCAGTGTGTAATATGTGGTTTATAATTTCAGAAGATCATAATCATCAGCAACATCATCAGGTGTTAGGCTGGTGAACGACCATAGTCTGCTATCTCACACATTCTTCGTCAACAGAATCACTGATCGGATCTATGTTTTTGCTCTGATTGTGCCAGATACAGAGATAATGAACAGAATAGGACAAGCACAAACTGCAATCTGTCAAATGAAGTACACTATATGTGCTAACTTCTTGTCATAGGAATTTAGAAAATGATTTATTGCATGTTGTTTGTCCATCAAGAATGATGATGACCATTCATCTCATCCAGTGAGGTTGAGTTGGGTTTCCCCTCCCACTCAATCACCTTCTAAATTGTGTGTGTGTGTATATATATATATATATATATATATATATATATATATATATATATATATATATATATATATATATATATATAGTGGTAGAGAACATTGATTGTTTACTGCATATAGAACAACCACTGTTGAACAAACATCAACAAGCAATTGACGTAAACATCAACAATTGGACAACTGTTCCGGAATTTAGTCAAGATCTGAATAAAATTGTAATTATAGTGACCACCTTGATTTTTGGAATATGCATGGGTTGAACTATTACATAGGTTTAAATATTGAGCACAACCCACTACTGGCAACGCCGATCGCATTCTGATGTGAACCTAAGGCCTATCCACGTCAATATGGAAGCACTATACTCGAGTTTCGCCCTCATTTGAGCTCGTCAGTAGTGCACATCCCTGACCGGATCCGGAAACAGTCCCGGATCACGCGTGTGAAGCGGGTGTGTAACCACGCGGCACACACTGGACACACCAAATTATCACAACAGAATATCACAACGCTACCCATCGTAGGCTATGCTCAAATAGGCTAGGCTATTACATAGGTATAAATTCATATGAGATGGTGTGTAATACAATAAACTCAACTGCATGTGGTAACCCCCCATGTTCCCCCCCCCCCCTCTCCAAAAAAAAAATCAGGTACTCAACTAAAACCTCCAATCCATCAATACCAACTGTTTCTCCACACCATTTACAAATGTTATATAAAAAAATGAGATGGTGTTCAGGATAATCAACCGATAATACACATTAAGTACTTAGTTCTAACTAATTATTTAGTGTTATACTTTCCTTTACTTTCCTGTTGTATTGTTCGTTATTCATCTCCAATATATTACAAATCACATCCCCATTATGTCGGAGACCGAAATAAATGGACTCAGTTGTGTTCCCCACATTTATGTCCACTGGTAATTAGCTGGTGAATATATCATAATCCATAATATCCTGGGATAGAAATAGCACATAATCCCCATTCTCCAGGGACTGAATTCACGAATACTCTGTTTCCAGTGGGCTCTGTGTTCTAGTGAAATCGAGGCCTGGGTCCATCAAGCTTTCAGGAGCTCCACTTAAGGCATTGGCAGGAAGTACTTCCCTACATCATCACATAGATGAAAAAGATGACGACCGTCCAGCTTCTCGGTTTATGTTATCCGATTCTCGATTCTTGTTCAAACGGCTGGTTCAAACACCCAGTCTCCAGTCTACAAGCCATCCCAGACTTGATGATGGGGCATTCAAGCCGACATGGGACCAGCATAGAGTCTTGATTAAAATATCCATTTCAGTGTAGGAACAAACAATGCTGAGAGTCACTCATTTGGTATCATCTGTGACTATTATGGGATTGATCTGCACAAGCATGGAACAGAAGAATATTTCCAGCACACAAACCGGGAGTCGCAGACAGCCGGATGATTTCTTCTGCTGCAGGTATATCAACATTTACTCCACTAGCCTGTTTCTTCCCATTGGTGTTCAGGTCTAGGATCTGGTGTTGATGACTTGCGTCTTTCATAGTGTCTTTGAGTTGGTATTCAGGTCTAGGACCTTGTGTTGAACTTGTTTCTTTCATGGTCTTCAAGTGTCTTCCCATTTGTTCATATATAGGACATGGTGTTGACTTTGATGCTGTATGGGTGGTGTCGAAATGTTATTCATTGTTGAATATGAAATTGAGAATCCGACAGGCAGATGGAGGGTTCTAACTGATGTTAGTTTTATTAAACTTTTAGGACTGTCCCATAGTTTCGTTGACCACGCTGATTGATTGTGCGTCAGGCGGTACCTCCCAGAAGTAAAACAAGTTATCCTTTTGGTATCTGTATACTAGATCAATTATTGGCTTTCTATTTAAGCTTAGATGACGTCACACAGGTCCTCCCCCTAAGTTATGTTACTTGAGGGGCCAATAATAGGGAATTGTAAGGACGGTATAATTATACTACAAACACAACAACGATAATATCGTAAACCATTCACTATGAGGTAACATATAGCATCTGAAGCATACCACACTTACACGGAATATGCATAACTCATAATAATAGCACAAAAAACAACCAAACTTATCTATATATATAAAACAAAGTGTATGTAAATATGTATGTCCTTTATTTTTTCGCTAACGGCCCATCCGATTGAGATGAAATTTTCTACACGTCTTCCGTTCATTCCAGAGCTGCCAACTGTGATATTTTTTTAGTGTGAAATCGCCTGCTTACTCAGTATTATTTCATTTTTCATTAAAATTTATATATAGCAAAGGGACTTAACTCTAGAAAAAGTTATTTCAAGGGGCATAACTTTTAATAACATTGTTATATAACTTATAGTCATATTGTTGTATCGTTTTCAAAGATTTATAAACTCTTTGTCTATAGTTATTTACCGGCATATGAGTTATAATAAATAATGATACAATCTTTAAGGCATTTTCAAAGTTTACATAAAAATAATGCATAATGCATAACATTGTAACTCATCTTTCTATACTTAAGAAGTTATCTAAAAGATGTTGAACAATATCATCGCATCTTTAGTGTTTTCCGCCATCATATCGACACGATTCGCTTGACAGCACTTCTCAGCGCTATCAAGCCAAGACGCCTTACACATTTCAAGCAGCCTGATACGGGGGGAAAATGGCACGTCGTAATAGCACAAAGAAACAAGCAGCTTCCAAGATGCATAGTGAGAAAACCGACCAGACTAGCAGCCTGATACGGGGGGAAAATGGCACGTCGTAATAGCACAAAGAAACAAGCAGCTTCCAAGATGCATAGTGAGAAAACCGACCAGACTAGCAGCCTGATACGGGGGGGGGGGGGGGGGAATGGCACGTCGTAATAGCACAAAGAAACAAGCAGCTTCCAAGATGCATAGTGAGAAAACCGACCAGACTATCAAGAAGACGAACCTGCCTTTGGAGAGTCTGCATGCAAGCTGTAATAAAGTATCTGAACCTACAGTCAATGAAACTACCAATAAGAAGAGCGACGACTACCCACAGACGAACACAAAAACTTGTGAGAGGAAGGAGGACCAAGACACCAGAATCAGAAACACTGATTCAAACACAGTCAGATGGGTGGTCAAGCGGCTAAAAATGGAGCTTACTGATCAACAAATACAGAAGTAGCTGCAGGTAGAAAATCTTCACGTCAACATTTTGAAGGCAGAGCGGATTCTTACCTACTCAGAATTAAATGAGATGCTCCACACCAGGGACTGGGCGAACCCGGGCCGGGTCAGGCAGACAGACAGACAGACAGACAGACAGACAGACAGACAGACAGACAGACAGACAGACAGACAGACAGACAGACAGACAGACAGACAGACAGACAGACGGACAGACGGACAGACGGACAGACGGACAGACGGACAGACGGACAGACGGACAGACGGACGGACAGACGGACAGACGGACAGACGGACAGACGGACAGACGGACAGACAGACAGACAGACAGACAGACAGACAGACAGACAGATAGATAGACAGATAGATAGATAGATAGATAGATAGATAGATAGATAGATAGATAGATAGATAGATAGATAGACAAACAGACAGGGAGGGAGGGAGGGATAGACGGAGGGAGAGACAGAGGGATGGGTCTATTAGACAGACAGACAGACAGAGATAGATAGACAAACAGACAGACAGACAGACACACACACACACACACAGACAGACAGACAGACAGACAGACAGACAGACAGACAGACAGACAGACAGACAGACAGATAGTCGGTAACGGGAACAAGAACTTATATGACTACTTATATGAATTAAATGAGATGCTCCCCACCAGGGACTGGGCGAAGCCGGGCCGGGTCAGCTAGTGTTTTATAAATATTGTAAACACCATACACATTCCAAATGTCAAGATTATAATAAAGATACGCATAGAAACTAGCCCTATCATAGCATGATATTCCCACTTGTGTGGTAAGATCAACATAAATATAGTAATACAACTATATATAACAAAATGAGACAATGATAGTTTTCATTGAAATGACCTAAATCGGGCAGACAAAATGGAAGTCACTTAAATAGAAAGAACTTTGACACCAACAACAACACACACAAAAACCAGAAGGGTTTACACCCTCCAGTTATTAGCCACTCCTGCCACATGAAAGCAAGATCTAATTATTTTGTCTTTCAAAATCATATTGCATATTTGAGTAATAAATGCCTAGACTACCCCATGTTAACATACTGGTAAAACCTTCAAATGTTAAATTCAACATACGGTGTTTTATCATCAAATCACCCACTTAACTTTCTTCCCCATTTATGCCATTGCTATAATAAAATAATACTTCATGCTATTTGAGTTGATCTATATTACTATCTTTTGCTGTGATATGCTCAGCTTACCATGACTGTCCATTTGTCACAGTATTTTCCTTTGCATTCTAATGTATAGATCAGCAAATTACTCTTCTCATTAGTTCATATCTGATGTATTTGATATCCCTTATTACCTTTTGCATCATTGCTATCACCCAGTTTTTTTAAATGATTTGTGTATCCTACACACATAAAGCCACAGTCAATATACAGTAGTATCTCGGGTTACGAGTTTAATTCGTTCCAGAACTCGGTTGGTAACCCGAAATATTCGTAACCCGAAACATTGAAATTAATGAAGTAGAGACAAACGTTTCAAGATGAAATAATCGTTCTTTTTTTTTTTTTTTATTAACATCCTGTCGTTTACCTGACAAAACGCAAAGAATACGTGTTCTTCGCGTAATAAATAAAGAGAAAGAATACAACCAAATAAATTTAACGTAAAATAAATAAAAAATATTTAGTCTATCATTACCAAGTCTTACCAAGAAAACGATTATGGGAAATTTGTCACTTTCTTTGCTATTCTGAATCATTAGCTTCATGAGTTTCTTGTCGCTGTTTCTTGGCAGCCGACTGGGAATCTTTCTGCACCTAGAGACTATCAAGGGAAATTTGTTTCTTCTTTTTATTGCTGGAGAATCTTTCTGAAGTGGGCCATCGCGTTTCATTCATCCGGTTTACTGCACTGTTAGCAACACATTTGTTTGGATGATGGTTAAGATGAAGTCTTCGACGTCTACCCATTAGCTATAAATTTCTTTAATCCTGGTAGTTTAAGCGGTCACTGGCTCCTCATCATAGGACGACTGCTCCTCCTTTAATGTATTTAGCTGGTCATTCTGAAGATCCACAAGCTCATAGTGTGCTCTCGACTGTGGTCCTCAATCAGCTCCTCCAAGTCATTGCCATCGACTTCCAGGCCCATTTCTTTTCCCAAGGACACCCACTACATTAGCACAGAACAGCAGCGTTTAGCCTGTGTTTCATTGGATCGTGCCCCGGCAGTGCTTTCTCCTCCTGGGTGATAAATGTTCTCTTTGGCATTTTCTTCCAGAAGAGGCCCGTTTCATCGCAATTAAAGACTTTTTGTGGAACGTAGTCTTCCTCTTTGATGATCTTATCAAATTCCACTTTGAACGCTTCCGCTTCTTTCTCTTTAGAACTTGCAGCCTTTCAGTGTCTAATTACACAATGAATGTCACTTTTTTTTAAAAAACGTTTTAAACCAGCCTCTGCTGGCTTTAAAATCGTCAGTCTCAGCACTTCTATAAAATAATTTCGACAATAAATCAATGTGCAACAGCTTCGTCTTTACATATATTATTGCGTCACTAACACTGCCTCCTGCAAGTTGCTTTTCGTTGATCCAGATCAAGAGAAGATTTTAAACTTTCTCTAACATTTGAGGTCTTTGCTTCTACAGCTTAGTTGCTCCTTTAGTTACATCGACTGATGTGAGTAACTCTTTGTTCTTTATGACGGTGGAGATAGTTGATTTTTCCATGCGGTACTCATTAGCGATGTCACACACATGAACGCCATTTTCATGTTTCATAATTATTTCCGTCTTTACCTCCACTGCTATACGTTTCTGCTTATTAGCAGCACCACTGCCGTTCTTCGAACTCATAATTGATGGGGTTAACAAGGAAAATAATGAAAGAGATAAGATGAAGACAGTGCCACTGCCAAGACATCTTTTACTGCTGTGTAGTGTAACGGAGTGTTTCGGGTTCACCTTGGGTAGTGAGAGTGAACCACACCCGAGGTGTCTCTAGCACTCCCGTGTATTCTAGCCCCAGGGGTTGGACGAGCAGATACACTTTTTTTCTCTGTGGTTGATCTCAGGTTATTTAGTTACGTCTACAAACCCCTCCAGATTCTAGACCCCCACTAACTACCTACACCTGTTGAACAATGAACACTTAGGCATCGTCCGAGACCACACTCAATCATTATACAAAGAGCAAGTCAACTTACTTAAAGTTTATTCTACCCTTGAGAATATAGAACTGAAATGAACATCCTGATAGAAGAATCTATTTACACAAATAGAAGATAGAGTAGAGAAAGACTTAGAGATGTAGGTGTCTTCATCGAGTTGAGAAGTAGAGTGGATGCAGATGTCCCGTCCAGTCGGTCCGCCACTCACCCGGCTTCCTTCCAGTGAGATGACTAGAACCTTGGAGACCACCCCGTCTCCCGAACGTGGAACCACAACAATAGCGTCACTGCTGGACCACACTTCACTGGACCAACTGCATCTATAACACTCCCACGGAGTCACTGGTAATACAGTTCTCGAACACTACCGAGTTGGAGACAATCTTCCTGGACTTGGCTCCAAGTATTGGTTACTTCGATGAACTAAATAGTCACTGACCAACCGAATGGTCTGTCACTCATAGCACAGTCCCACTGCAGAACCGATATGGCATTGACCAATTCAATGGTCTCTTACAGTCACACTTTGTAGGATCAGATATGGCTACTGAAACGTTACTGAGTCCTTCTAGAACACAGTTGATAATCTGGATACGGAAACAGTACATTAATAGAATCAGACATCTATTTTACGGAAACAATTCAGGTTGGACTATAATCCATAGTCCCTTCCACCGGGTTACCCTTGACACACGTCAATACTGGTGTAGTTCTTCTCAAGACCTGCCACTAGAGCTGTCCAAAGAACCATTCAAGTGTCTGAAGATTAGTTACTTCTGCGTTTAGGCAGAACCCCCGTCAAACCAGACGGACCGGTGTTCCCTGTCGAGCATGATTACTCAACATGCTGAAATGTTCCTGGCAAAAACAGAGTATCTTCTATTTTAAACGATCACAAACCCATCACTTTCCACACGTGCACCTTCAGGGCAGTTGTATGTCTTGAAGCAAACTTCACGCATGGTGAATCACATTGGGTACCTGGTGTGATGGAGTCTGGCGTGATAAGTAAAGAACTGAACCCTTCGCTCTGTCACACGAAGTGGTTTCCTGCCAACAACAATTATAGTTGACTGGTTCCTCAACAGGCAAACTCCTGAAAAGGAAGAGCGACCGGTGAGAGTATACTGGCCCAAACATTAGTTCACATGCATCCTACCAAAACTACTCAACTCTCAGTCATGCTAGTTAGTTATTCATATAACCAAAGCATTATCTCTATATGGAGAGTAGTCCCGCATGGGTTCACAAATGTCAGCTGGCCTCACAGAACAGCCCGTCAAACAGAGCAAGAAATCAGAATGACGAGTCTGATCATTGGTCTCACCTATCCCTAATCATCTACCAGTCGTCGCTAACGTCAGTAATGATACAAGGTGTTATTGTTCTAATTTAATCGAACTAAACAAATAGGTAAAGAGTCCCTAGACTCATTCCTAACATCATCAATGTACATTAAGAAACATAAACTTGATCAATATACCATCCCTCGGGATATAGGAATAGTACATGATCACATCCACTATGTACACAAGCCTGTTTGCTGGTGGGACCACCTGCCCACGCCACAGCAAACTCTTCTTATCAGACTCTGCCTTAGAGTCAAGAAGCCTTCTTGAGAATACATGTTCCCCCCCATGTTCCAAGGGTACTGTTCCAGTTCTGTCCTCCCAAGTGGTTTAGCCTTGGCCTGGACTGAACTTCATCGTTGGCTTGGTCTACCAACACATACTTTCATAACTTGCTTTCACATCCCCCATATTCGATATTTCCCCAGTCTCATACAGCCTCCTGCATCCTTCCATACTTCCAGCACCTTAGCATTCACTCGCACGAGCGCCAGTATGAAAGAAACAGGATAGCTTAGACAAGATTTCAGAACGCATATTTACATCGCGACGGCACGCAGTGTTATCACGCGTCGATCTATTCGGCGTTCGGAATTACCCCAGGAAGTATCACATGCCCTGACCTAATATATATACACAATGTCACATCATATATATATATAGATATAGCACCAAAGCCACTTACCTTTCCACAGAAATCCGCTGTTCCACACAATGAATTCACTATTAAGTTACTACACAATAGTTACAGCATTCCTGGTGGCACAGAACTAAGTTCTTCCTTTACTTAGTAACTAAGCACAATTTTGTCTGACTCTCCACCTACCAACTTACCTGGTTTTCTAACCGTTCTACTGGCTTCAGCAACTGACTGACATAATCTAAGTTTCCATCCGGCACAAGTAACTAGGTTTTATTCTAACACAGCAACCTAATAGATGCAACGATTGGCAATATATGGTACATATATTTGGAACCCAAATCGCCCACATCACATTACGGCGTTCCTAACAGCTGATTCGCGAGCACACGGTAAACAAACCCACGATTAATTGTCACCTGCGTTATCGATCGGTTTGCTAATTAGTATGCGAGGACATCCGCATAGGTAATGAGGTTAGAACAATGGCGTGTGGAACACACGTACAAAGTTACATGATTTAAACAAATATCTACCTGGATGGTGAAACCAGCTCTCCAGTCAGCTTCCGAACTGTTCAAGGGCTTCTCAGCTTCCTTTTCATAACAGTCAGCCGAATCATGGTTGAGGTGAGACGCAACACAAAAATGGCTCACATTCAGGCCAGCGTCTGTTCTCTTCGAACAAAAGTAAGTGAATGGCTGGTGTAGCCAATTTCCCGCTTCGTGCCAACTCAATGCGCACTAGAAGCGAGTGCTTCTTGAGAAAAGATACTTTCTCGGGAAAACGTCATTCCCCGCCTAGAGTTTCTAGATCTCTCTGCACGGGAATTTAGAGCGATACCCAACATCACGGGTTACTCGAATTCCAGTGTTTCGAGACGATTCTAGATAATAAGTCCTCCATCGGCTTCCCTCAGTCTAATTTTAGCTGGGAAAGTCCCCGATGACGCGCCAAAATAGTGCGGGAACTTGACGACCCAAGACAGATAAACGCGTTTCGTCACATGTAGTAAAGTCAATGAAAGCAAGAATGCGTACGCATGTGAAACAAGGCTACTAGACTACCGCTAAGCGATGTTAGTACTGCGTGGGCTTCGTTTGTACTGTACACAATCGTTTGTCTCCAACGTTACACCTTTCTCTCTCTCTCTCTCTCTCTCTCTCTATATATATATATATATATATATATATATATATATATATCTTTCTCTCTCTCTCTCTCTCTCTCTCTCTCTCTCTCTCTCTCTCTCTCTCTCTCTCACACTCTCTCGCCTTCGTTCGTAACCCGAGGCACTGTTCGTTACTCGAGATATAAAACATTTTCGAAGTTGTTGTTCGTAATCCGAATTGTTCGTGACCTGAGGCGTTCGTAGCCCGAGGTACTACTGTACATTGATATATCACTTGACGTACTTATGATCCATGCTGCTTGGTTATGCAGATGATATAGATATTATAGGGCAAAATGAACAAAAGACATTGGAAATATTGACTCACTTAAAGGGAAAAGCCCAACAGATGGGGCTGGTTATCAACCAAGATAAGACAGAATATATGGTAATTTCAAGAGACGGAATGGCTAAAAACTCTGGCCACATACAAATAGATAATATGACCATTAAAAGAACGGAATGATACAAATACCTGGATACAATCTTCACCTGCTCCAACATCATAAGGGAAGAAATACAAACTAGAATAAACTCTGGAAATAAGATATACTATGCACTACAACATCTACAAAAATCAAATGCGCTGTCTTGTAACACCAAAATCACAATATACAAAACACTGATCAGACCAGTTGTGCTTTATGGCTCTGAAACCTGGAGTACAACGAAAGGAGACGAAGCCTTGTTACAAACCTTTGAGAACAATGTTTTAAGCCGCATCTTTGGACCCATTAGGGATATACAAAGTGGAGAGTAGAAAAGAAGAAGTAACAAAGACATTTATGATCTATTTAAGTCCCCGCTAATCACTCGTATCATGAAGGCTAATAGACTACGATGGCTGGGGCATATAGAAAGAATGGAAGTGTCAGCGTCTTACTTCGCAATCATACAGGCTCGTAGTAATCAACAGATGTGATAACAAACACTGTCACAGAATGACTGTACGTGACACACGACGAGTACAATTATAACCATTTTATTCGCACTTCTCACTCGCCGCAAACATTACAGGCATCGTTCAACCACAACGGTGATGCCATTACACAATAAATATATACATTCAATACATCAGTTCATAACTTACAACACTACGTCCCAGGCGCACAGTCTTCTATACTCAAAAAGGCGTTCTCTCTAATAGCGTCCACTCACACAAGCAATACGAGCACACATCTCCCATGTCTGTCCTCTACCACAGTCCGAGGCCGTCTGCCGTCTAACTGCAGTGAGTCCTCGTTGGTCGTGTTTCCTTACTGCGTGGACTCCGTGCGCCACGCGTGCCACCGCTGACCATTCTCGTCACTGCGTAGTTAATGACGCTCACAGGCGTACCTGGCCGTAATTGCCAGGCGTCGATGATGAAGACAAGGCAGATCTGGTGGGGAGATTCTGACATTCTCCCACCACCCTCTCTAATAAAAGGAGTATCCTTTCATTGATGGCTATATACATTTGAGTTTATTTATTACACCTGTCAGAATCGACCCATGG
The DNA here is from genome assembly GCA_963921405.1 of Cepaea hortensis. Classification (NCBI taxonomy): domain Eukaryota; kingdom Metazoa; phylum Mollusca; class Gastropoda; order Stylommatophora; family Helicidae; genus Cepaea; species Cepaea hortensis. The sequence goes on from OY992891.1 coordinate 28,407,963, forward strand.
TTTGTCATCTGACGTGACAATTTGGTTTTTATTGAAATATTATTGGTAATTGTATGATATATACACACGCTCGTCAATGGTGCTATCAAGCCACACTACTCAAGTACAATCCACTAGTTGGGTTATTACGTAGGTTGTAAATAGACACAGATAGTCCGGTAGCTATCAGCGATTTATGCTATCTTCCAAGCCACGCAACCACCTCACGACAAATAAAAATAAAGAAAAGAAAAAGAGACATGTCAGGCCGTGAGTCATCTTCCTCATAAGACGACTCCAACATTCGACCCCAACCCAATCTGGTCAGAAAGTCTAATGTAGGTCCACAACTTCTGTAATTATGTTCCACGCATAGTTGATGTCATCTTGCGATGTGTCGCCATTCTGGCAACATGAGGAAGTTTTTTTAAAATATCTATTACACATTACTAGTAATTCAAATTGTTTCCCTTGGATGTACTGGTGAAACAACACAAAACTCTATGGGCGATAATCTTCACAATCTTTCAAAGAAAATAAATTACATTGGTAACTCAAATTCTAAGCGTCACAGTTTGATGCTTATTGTCAATAGTGAACCAAATGGTACTATTGAGAAGAAGTTGATCAATCTATAATTCTCAGATTACAAATATCAAAAATCCTTTCATAAAATTTGTATATGCAAATTTCATATCACAAAGTTTATGTAAAACGTCAATTCTGTGTGAGACTTATTATATAGTCTGCTAATTTCTAAATTTTAGCTAATTAATTCCAAAAATACCGGAAGTACACAGCTGACGTGTTTAAGATGTAACTAACATAATGTTCTTTCGTCACGTTGTTGTGTAGACGATTGGATTAAACAGTTCACAAGTACAGCTGCTGGATAAAATGTTCTTTCGAAGCACGGATTAAAGCGTTCTGTTGAATTCTGCTGTCATTGTTCCTTTCGCACAGTTTAAAATGTCTGAACACTCTGCTAAGCTTATATCAACAGTGTTCATAAGCGCAGGTACTACGGATGATCAAACAGATGAATTCAGGTAGGCTTCGTAATCCCTCGTAGCACTGTTCGTCTAAATGTTCGTCAGTGTTTAAAATATTATCACCTTACGTTCTCATATGTACATGGGGACATTGTCCCTATCACAACTATATTTCACAGCGTTTCTACGATATATTCAATATTTTTTCGCTGTGTTACTGAGCGCTATAAAGAATTGCAGATAATAACTGCTTTACTGTGTGCGCTCAGGCAAAAGTAGGCTGTCGGATATGTCATGCGGACATCTGGAAATAATGTCGGCAATCGTATTTTGAGTACCGCTAATATGCCTTTCTTCAAAATTAAAGTCTTTGAGTCATAGCGACCACCTTGCAATCCTGCTGTTCGTCGGAGAACCAGTAGTGATGATTTTCAATGGATTGTTGTCCGTCTCCACTATAAAGTGTTTTCCCAACAGAAATCAAGATAATTTTCTCACTGCATAAACCAGAGCGAGGGCTTCTACCTCAGGAGTCGACCAATTTCTTCCTCTTGGTTTGAGCTTGCGACTCACGTAATATACTTGGTGAAGGATTCCGTCATGGCTTTGCAATAACAAGACCCCGATCGCAATGGATCTTGCGTCGGTTCTCAATCTGAAAATAATGTCCAAATTTGGCAATTTGAGTATAGGATTACTAGAAAAATATGATAAAACTGTTGTGAATGCTGGTCTCAGGCATTCGCTGTTTACAATTTTCGGTTTATCTTTGGTTAGTAAGTTGGTGAAACACTCTGTCAAAGTAGCGAAATTTGGAATAAATTGTCTATAATAATTGAGTAAACCTAGGACACTTCTTATTTCTTTCTTTGTTGTCGGAAGCGACAATTTTAGAATCCTTGAAACAATATTGTCGTCCGTAGTTGTAACAAGATCGCCTGGGGTAGTGAGAGTGAACCACACCCGAGGTGTCTCTAACACTCCCGTGTATTCTAACCCCAGGGGTTGGATAGGCAGATACACATTTTTACTCTGTGGCTGATCTCATATTAGTTAATTATGTTTACAAGCCCCTCCAGATTCTAGACCCCCACTAACTACCTACTCCTGTGGAACAATGAACACTTAGGCATCGTCCGAGACCACACTCAATCATTATACAAAGAGCAAGTCAACGTACATAAAGTTTATTCTACCGTTGAGAATATAGAACTGAAATAAACATCCTGATAGAATAATCTATTTACACAAATAGAGGATAGAGTAGAGACAGAATCAGAGATATGGTTGTCATCCTCAGGTTGAGAAGTAGATTGGATGCAGATGTCCCGTCCAGTCGGTCTGCCACTCACCCGGCTTCCCTCCAGTGAGATGACTAGAACCTTGGAGACCACTCCGTCCCCAGAGCGTGGATCAACAACAATAGAGTCACCGCTTGACCTCACTCAACTGGACTAACTGCATCTTTATCACTCCTTCTAAGTCACGGTTAATACACAGTTCTCTATCAACACTGGCTACGAGACAATCCTCCTGGATTTGACTCCAAGTATTCCCGACTTCGATGAACCTAAGTAGTCACTGACCAATCTAATGGTCCCTCAGTAGTACATTACCCGTGGTTGGATAATAAGTCTATTGACCAATTCAATGGTCCCGTAACACCGGAACACTGGTTGCAAAATAAGTCCCTGACCAATCTAATGGTCCCGCAATCATAGCACAGTACCACTGCTTGAAGAATATGTCCATGACCAATTCAATGGTCCCGTACTCCTATCACAGTAACACTGCTTGAAGAATCAGATAAGGCAACTGATATGGCACTGAGTCCTACACGAACACAGTTCAAAGTCTTCATACTCGTTCAGTACATTATTAGAATCAGACATCTACTTTCAAGGAATACTATTCAGGTTGGACTATAATCTATTGTCCCTTCCACCTGATAACACTTGCCACAAGTTATTAATAGCTGGTGTAGTTCTTCTGAAGACCTGCCACCAAAGCTGTCATAAGAACCATTCAAGTGTCTAAATCTTTTTCCGCGTTTAGGCGGAACCACCGTAATAATATACGGTTAGGTGTTTCCTTCCTTTGAGCATGATTGCTCAAATTGCTGAAATGTTCCTGGCTGAAATAGAGTATCTTCTAATGTAGAAAACCAACACAAACCATCATGTCCCACACGTGCACCTTCAGGGCACCTGAATCATTGGATGCAAACCTTCACGCATGATGAATCACACTGGGTACATGGTGTGGTTGAGTCTGGCGTAATAAGTAAAGAATTTGACCCTTCGCTGTGTTACACGAAGTGGTTTCCCGCCAACGAAAATTATAGTTGACTGGTTCCTTAACAGGCAAACTCCTAAAAAGGAAGAGCGACCGGTGAGAGTATACCGGCCCAAACATTAGTCCACATGTATCCTACCAATGACTACTCAACCCTCAGTCATGCTATTTAGTTACGCATATAACTAAAGCATTATCTCTATATGGAGAGTAGTAAAGCACGGGTTCAGTAATGTCAGCTGGCCTCACAGAACAGCCCGTCAAACAGAGCAAGACATCAGAATGACGAGTCTGATCGTAGGTCTCACCTATCCCTAATCATCTACCAGTCGTCGCTAACGTCAGTAGTGATAGTAGGCTGTTATCATAGTTCTAATTTAATCGCACTAAACATTAAGGTAAAGAGTCCCTGGACTCGTTCCTTACATCATCAATGTTCATTAGTAAACATAATACTGATCAATATACCGTCCCTCGGGATATAGGAATAGTACATGACCACATCCAATATGTACACAAGCCTGTTTGCTGGTGGGACCACCTGCCCACGCTATAGCAAACTCTTCTTATCAGACTCCTCCTTAGTGTCAAGAAGCCTTCTTGATAATACATGTTCCCCACATGTTCCAAGGGTGATGTTCCAGTTCCGCCCTCCCAAGTGGTTTAGCCTTGGCCGGGACTGAACTTCATCGTTGGCCTGGTCTGCCAACCTATACTTTCATAACTTGCTTTCAAATCCCCCATATCCTATATGTCCCCAGTCTCATACAACCTCCTTGCATCTTTCCATACTTCCAGCGCCCTAGCATTCTCTCTCACTAGCGCCAGTATGAAAGAACAGGATAGCTAAGACAAGAATTCAGAACGCATATGTACATCGCGACGGCACGCATGGTTATCACCCGTCGACCTATTCGGCGTTCGGAATTACTCCAGGAAGTATCACATGCCATGACCTAATATATATATATATATATATATATATATATATATATATATATATATATATATATATATATATATATATCATCAATGCCGACTTACCTTCACACAGAAATGCCGTGTTCCACACAATGAATTCACTATTAAGTTATTACACAATAGTTACATCATTCCTGGTGGCACAGAACTAAGTTCTATCTTTACTTAGTAACTAAGCACAGTTTTGTCTGAATCTCCACCTACCAACTTACCTGGTTTTCTAACCGTTCTCCTTGCTTCAGCAACTGACTGACATAAATCTAGGTTTCTATCAGTCCCTATTAACTATGTTCTATTCTAACTCAATAACCTAATAGATGCAACGATTTGCGATACACGGTAAATATAATTTAAACCCAAATCGCCCACATCGCATGCCTGCGTTTCCAACAGCTGAGTCGCGAACACACGTGGGTAAACAACACACGACCTAGCCTTCAACCGCGCTATCGATCGGTTTGCTAATCAGTTATGCAAGGACATCCACATAGGTAATGAGGTTAGAACGATGGCGGTTTGTACACAATTACAAAGTTAAATGACTTAAACAAATAAGTACCTGAAACTTCAGAACCAGACTCCAGTCAGCTTTCAGAACTGTTCAAGGGCTCCTCAGCCTCCTTTCTATAACAGTCAGCCGAATCATGGTTGAGGTGAGACGCAACACAAAATGGCTAAACACAGGCCTACGTCTGCTCTCTTCGAGCAAAATGAAGTGAATGAATGGTTTAGCCAATTTCCCCACTCGTGCCAACTCAATGCACACGAAGAGCTAGTGCTTCTTGGGAAAAGACACTTTCTCGGGAAACAGTCATTCCCCGCCTAGAATTTCTAGATCTCTCTGCACGAGAATCTAGTGCTATACCCAGCATCACGGGTCACTCAAATTCAGGTGCTCCGAGAAGATTCTAGATGGTAATTCCTCCATCGGCTTCCCTCAGTCTATTTATAGCTGGGAAAGTCCCCCGATGACACGCCAAAATAGTGCGGGATCCTAACGACCAAAGACAGATAAACGCGTTTCATCACAGTAGTGACAAAGCCGTTGCAAATTTTATAGCCCAAAAAGGTAATTTCATGGAAGGCTATGTCAACCTTTGATGATTTCACTGTTAGGCCGTGGTGTCTGATGCGTTCAAATGTCTGTTGTAAAGTCGTTAAGTGGTCTGTCATAGTCTTAGTATGTATGCAGATGTCGTCCATGTAGGAAAGTATATTTGGGATGTCTGTCAGTAATAGCCTGGTCATTCGTACAAATGTTGCAGGGGCTTTGACTAGTCCGAATTGAAGTTTGCACCATTCGTATAAACCCCAGGGTGTGGCAAATGCTGTCAAATGTATGCAATCTTCATGCACCGGTATTTGCCAGTACCCTTTCGTCATGTCAAGTTTTGTAAAGTACTTTCCGTCTGTCATTTCTTTTAATATGTCTTCACAGTTAGTCATGGGTTCTAAATCTAACTGTGTAATACTGTTAAGTTTCCGATAGTCAACACAAATGCATATGGTGTTGTCCTTCTTTTTGACCAACACAATCGGTGAACAAAAATGTGACTGTGATCTTCTGATGATGTGATTTTTTCTCCAGTTCTAGAATTTCTTGATTTAACTTGTCTTTGTAGTGTATGGGTATGGTGTATGGTCTGCACTTTATTGGTGTGTTGGATGTCAGAATGATGTGATGCTGTACTAAGTCTGTCTGTCCTGGATGGTTGTAGAAGATAGTACTGTAGTCTTGTGACAAATGTCTGCAATTGTCGGTTTCTGTCTGAGAAAGATTAGAATTTACTTTGATGTCCTGTAGAGTGTCCGTCGTATCAAGTGATGGGACCGGTATTTCGTCTGTATCGTCAGCGTCTGTGTGGTCCACTATCGTTGTGCTTGTTGCAGTCTCGTCTTGGTCTTCGTCTCTGTTGTAGTACGGTTTTAGCATGTTAATGTGGAATATTTTGTGTTTGTTTGTTTACTGCAATTTCGTAGTCCACTGTCGAGATTTGTCTCAGTACTTTAAATGGTCCTTGCCATGAGTCCGTCAGTAGGTGTCTGTCACTTGGCAAAAGTAATAGCACGTCTTGTCCAGGTGTCAGTGTTATTGTCCTATTTCCTCTATTTGCATATTGTCTGTAAATGGCACCAGATTGTTTCAACGATTCTTTCGCTAATATTCAAGATTTCATAATTCTATTTTGCAATGATGTTACATGTTCATATGATGACAATGGTTTATGTTCATTTACAGTATCAGTTAACATAGTGTGATAAATAGCTAATGGGCCGCGTGGTTTGGCTCCATAAACTAATTCAAATGGTGCAAAACCTGTACTGGAATTAGGTACTTCTCGATATGCGAAAAGTATGGCAGGTAGATAAGTGTCCCAATCCTCTGGGTGTTCTTGGGTAACTTTAGCCAACATATGTTTAAGGTCACCGTTCATTTTCTCTACAATACCAGTCGAATGAGGGTGATATGGGCTATTAAAGCACTGCTTTACACCTAACATCCTATTAAAGGCTTGAGTGGCTGCAGCAATGAACTGACTTCCCCTAACTGACAGAATGGTATCAGGAAACCCTATTCTTGAACAAATGTGGAAGAAAACGTCTATTACATCTTTAGACGTTATATTTTTGAGTGGAATTGCCTCAAGCCATCTAGTGCATAGATCAATGACGGTTAGAATAAACTTATACCTCTTGATGTAATATGGTTTAAAGGACCTACGATATCTACCGAGATCTTTTCGAAAGGTCTACTTGCCAGATCTGTTATCTGTAGTTCTGCTTGCGGGTGTTTCCTCTCTTTTACAAGCTTCTGGCAGATGTCACACGATCTGTAGTATTGTTTGGTGTCACTGCAGAATCTAGGCCAGTAGAACTGGGTTAGTAATCTTGCTCTTGTTTTAGAATAGGCCATATGCCCTGCAAAGGGTATGTCATGTGCTAGTTGCAATGCTTTCTTGCGGTGTTCGGTTGGTAACACCGTTTGCGCAGTGGTGTTGGCAACTTTGGTGTAATATTTTCTAAGGATACCACATTTGAGGTCAAAGTGCCATCTAGCATTCTTTGTTATTCTTGGCTTTTGGCCTATCAAATTAAAATATTTGTGCAAAGATCTAACAGCCTTTTGGGCTTTTCTGAAATGTTCTCTCATGGTATTGAGAGGCAGTATGACTGGGCTTAACATTTCTAAAGCCTCAGCTTGGTTAATTTGATCTTGCACTTTTGCAGCAGATCTGGTTACTGCATTTGATACATTAGAATTATAATAAGGTGTGGCTACATTTTCAACAATACATTCATGAGATGATGTTAATACATTTGCAACCATACATTCATGAGAAGATGTTACTGCATTTGCGACATTACATTCATGAGAAGATGTTACTGCATTTGTAACAATACTTTCGGCAGAAGATATTACACAATCATGAGGCATATACTTCACTTCCGGCAGGTTACCCACAATTATGTCACAACATGGGTTTGACAATGCTGCGCATTTAACCTTGCCTGTGAGGAATGGGGTGTCAATATATGCCCATGCAAGTGGGTATTTCTCGATGTTACCTGAGAAAGTTCTGCATGTAACATGTTTGCCTGTATAGACTGCAGGTAAGATAAAGTCCCTCTTTAAACCAATAAGAGTGCACCCGCTATCACGTAAAACTGTGGCTGCTTTGCCATTCACATAACCTTGATGGATGTTAAGTTTACCTTTAGAATCTATTACCAAATTAGCTTCTTCATTGACAATAGGTATTGAGTGTCCGCATGTTAACAAGCCATCTTCATGAAAACGATTGCAGGTGGTGCATTTTTCCAGATGGAAAACATCAATGGCCTCTGCTGAATTGACTGGATGATTTTCTTCTTGTTCCTCATCCGAGGAAGAGCTATCGAACATGGCTGCATTAGCCTTTCTGGTCATTTGTTTACCTTAACAAGCATGGCGCCAATGGCCGTACGCCTTACAAAGGAAACATTTGTTTAATTGTTTGAAGCTCTTTCTCTCTTTGTCTTGCTTATCTATATAGTTTTGCAAGTATGTGAGGTGCCCTGGGTGTTTATCGCACATATCATTTTCATTATGTTGAAGATTGAAATATCTGCATTGATAGTGCTTATTTACAGATTGCCTGAAGGGTTTCTGTTTATTGTAGGTACCTGACTTTGTTCTAACGTAGGTAGCGGCTGCTACGAACTCTGTGTCAGTTAGTACACTAGTGAAACAATTCTTTTTGGCCGTAAAATAAGCCGAACCCCGTTTTTCTATGTGTTGCACACTCTCGCACTCACATTCTTGCAGAAATTTAGAAAATGGTGGTAGTAGAGATGAGATGATCTTATCTCTTAGAATCACGTCTTTTAACTTGTCAAAGTTGTTATTAACCTTAGCTGATGACAACCATTTAATGAACTCATCCTGCACTACTGACTCGTAGTCAGAGAACGTTTGTGTAGGTTTTGGAGCTAGTTTACTAAACTGTTCTCTGTAGCCTGCTTCATCTAACAGGAAGTGTGCCATAATTTTGGCCTTTATATACTGATAGTCTTTTCTGAGATCTTTGGGAATGGTCTCTATGACTTTGAGAGGTTCCCCTGAAAGACTTCTCATGTAAATAATATTCCATTCCGTCTCTGGGATCTGATAATGCTCCATTATCGTTTCGAAATTTTGGGTGAAGGCTGCAATGCAGTCGCCCGTAGTGAAATTTTTAACGATCCCTTGGTACTTTTTATATTGATTTTCTTTTTCTTGCCTTTCTAATTTCTTAGATTCCTTATCTGCTGATGTTTCGGCCTCTAGCTGTTTAATTTTCAGCTGAATTTCAAGTTCTTCCCTTTTGCTTTGGGCAGAGATCTCAGCTTTTCTTATCTCAGCATCTGTTTCTGCTTGTTTGGTTTTGGATGCTAACTCGGACTGTTTTATAGCAGCTTCTGATTCTGCTTTTCTAGCCTCTAATTCTGTTATTTAAGTTTTAGCCTCCCTCTCAGCGGCTCTGTCTTCCCGTTCTTTGGCTTTCTCCTGTAATTGGACATACTCTGCATATTTTGCCTCACTCTACTTTGGTAACTCATCACCAGTTAACTTCAATTTTAGCCCAGATTCAATGAAATCGTTCAATGTAGACATGATAATTAATCTAGTTACAGTGAATGTACAGAAAAATAATTATCTGGTGTTAGTAAATACAATGGATATGTACAACAATTATATCAAATTTACAGCTAATGCCTGGACTCACACAAAAGTATATATAAAAAAGAATACTCAAGTGAATTTAGAGCCCAGGAGTATGTTGGACCACTGCACCAGAGAATGATTGATTTTTACTGCCAGAAAACTGATCTTAGTGGATTACAATTTCGGATGAAACAAAAACCTGTTGCTTTTTTTGGAAGAGACAATATTAGAATGTGTATGCTTGTGCGGTGTATGCTTTGTCAGCTAAGTTTTGTAGGATTGTATGTTGTCGAGTATATTTGTTAGTCGTTATGTCGTCCGTTCAACTCTCACTTCCAATGTCAAAACTTTCTTGCTTTCCAGAACTTTTCACGTTATTTCATTCATCTTTAACATATTATTGGTTATCACACTGACAAGATCTTTCCGTTTACACACTCTCTCTTAATTTTTGTTTAACAATCCGATGATACACCCACGTTCACACTTATTTTACAACTGGTTCACGCCTTTTTTCTAAATCGTTCAAAGCCGGACGATGCTCCCATGTTCACACCTTTTTTCTAAATCGTTCAAAGCCGGACGATGCACCCACCTTCACACTTGTCAGCGTCTTACTTCACAATCACACAGGCTCGTAGTAACCAACAGATGTGATAACAAACACTGTCACAGAATGACTATACGTGACACACGGTGAATACAATTATAACCACTTTATTCGCACTTCTCACTCGCCGCAAACATTACAGGCATCGTTCAACCACAACGGTGATGCCATTACACAATAAATATATACATTCAATGCATCAGTTCATAACTTACAACACTACGTCCCAGGCGCACAGTCTTCTATACTCAAACAGGCGTTCTCTCTAATAGCGTCCACTCACACAAGCAATACGAGCACACATCTCCCATGTCTGTCCTCTACCACAGTCCGAGGCCGTCTGCCGTCTAACTGCAGTGAGTCCTGGTTGGTCGTGTTTCCTTACTGCGTGGACTCCGTGCGCCACGCGTGCCACCGCTGACTGTTCTCGTCACTGCATAGTTAATGACGCTCACAGGCGTACCTGGCCGTAATTGCCAGGCGTCGATGATGAAGACATGGCAGATCTGGTGGGGAGATTCTGACAGGAAGATAATAAGAAAACAAAACTCGCTTACACTCAGGAAATAAATGACCGTAGACCCCGAGGTAGACCAAGAAGACGGTGGAGAGATAATACATATACAGACTTACAAGCACTTGGAATCAACGACTGGCAAGAGAAAGTCCACCAGAGAGACGAATGGAGACGGATTGTATCTGCAGCAAAGAACCTCAATGGCTCGGAACGCTGAAGAAGAAGAAGTACTTATGATTATTCTGCGTTTGAGCATATTAGAAGTACTTTATATCATATGCTCCTTGCTACTAAATTCATAATCATCATCTGCATGTGCCTCATCTCATAGAATCATTCTTTAAACCAGTGTATATCAATAGGGTCTATTTTCCTCACCCTCCTCTATTACTAACCATATCAAGTTATGTGAATAACTATGTTGTCTGGGACACTCCCCGCTTCCCCTCACCTGTCTGTCTCTCAAACTATTTTAAAGTGTTAACTGCATAAGTAGTTTTATCTGTTATAATTAAACAATGTTTAATATATTTCTTTCTCTCCTCTTCCTCGCCCCTCCCCGTTCCCTCATCCCAATTTCCAACACCCCCATTTCCCCTTTCCCCAACTTACACATAATTCGCAGTTACTGAATTGGACAAGCCTCGTGGGCAGATTTGAGTCGTTTCAGAGTGGAAACATTCGGCTGAAAGCCAAGCACACCTATTACTTCTATCACATGCCCGACTACTTCAGTAAACTTCCTGCTAGGTAATGAAAAAGAGTTAGCAAGTGCCAGGCAGACAGACAGACAAAAGGGCATGAAGACAGACAGACAGACAGACAGACAGACAGACAGAGGGTGTATATAGAGACAGACAGACATACAGACAGACATGTATGCAGAGAGGCAGGCAGGCAGACAGACAGACAGACAGACAGACAATCAGACAGACAGACAGACAGACAGACAGACAGACAGACAGATAGATAGATAGATAGATAGATAGATAGATAGATAGATAGATAGATAGATAGATAGATAGATTAATTGATCAATTGATTTATCGATTGATTGATTGAGTGATTGATTGATTGTTTGATTGATTGATTGATTCATTCATTCATTCATTCATTCATTCATTCATGCATTCATTCTCCCTTCACTTACATTATGTGATCCATACAGAACACAAGCCAACTACATTATATGGCGTGTGGTTGATTCCCTACAGAGTGTCCTCCTTCACGAAGATGCCAAACTAGATACTGTAGCGTTGCAGGTACGTCGGCGCATTGTCAGTGTGTCATTTAGATATTACACATAAACTGTGGCTATTTGTAAGAGCGAGTGATCTTATCACTTCGTATATACTGACCTTCTAAAGAAAGTTTATAGCGCGGGTGATTCTTAATCGGAAGAGACTGTTGGAGACAAGTATGGATAGATAGACATAGAGTGACTTGGTTGAGGGCCTTTGTCCCAATGTTGGATAAAGAGTGACAAAGAATCGTATCGTGTCATGGATTTCAACTCAACGCAATAAAGAGCATATCAGTCAGCGTGAGCCCCATAAGACTTCGCCGAACATGACGAGCACAGATGGACACACAACTTTTTAGGACTGTCTCGAAAGAGAGCAAAGACAGGAACAAGTTAATCGTATATTCTTTACATGACGTCGCAGTCAACACCAGCATTTTTGGGCTATTTGTAATTTTTTATTGGCAAGTTTACGTTCATTAGTTTGCTATTACTTCCTGAACCACCGGGACTTTGAATGGAAACCGCCTGCAGCCCTGTTTACGAACATATACATTCCAATATATGCCTCAACAGGAGAAAGCAGTGAAGATAGTATAGAGGAATTTTATAATAACACGGAGTTCATAAATAAATATCATAATGGGTGACTTCAATGCAAATGTAGTAAACCAAGGCGATGGATGCACAGTAGGCATCCCTGGTTTAGGAAAACGAAACGAAAGATGACATAGTCTTGTAGAAATGGAATTGAAAAAGAGCAGGAAATGACTGTCTGAAACACCTGTTTTAAACAACATCCTAGAAGATTATGGACTTGGATCAGTCTTGACAGCAGGATTAGAAACCAGATTGATTACATCCTGATTGGCAAAAGGATTCGAAATGCCTTAACAATTGGAAAAATAGTTCTCAATTCAGACAGTTACAGGGATCACAGATTGCTTACATGTACATTGAAGGTAAAGTTAAAGAAAGTCGAGTATACACAAGGAAACATTAAATGTGATGTATGTACATTAAAAATTGCAAGGAAATACAAGACAATGTCAACATAGAAGTAAAGAACATATATGATATATTTTCTGATCTTGTAACAAGACCTCGGGGCTTGGACAGGTATGTTACTAATAGTTAATATCCCCATCCTTTGCTCCAACCACCCCAATAGGAATTTACATCTACAGGGCCCCACACAAGCCGGGACAGCTGACCTTCCCCTCCCATCTATGGATTCCTACCCACAGGGGGCTCGAACAAGACAGAAGTCATACTAGCACTCAAATCCATGGTCAACAAATCAAAATTTGATTTCTTAATACGTCAAACTAAACTCAGAGAGGGATGGCTGAAAAACCTGGATAGAAGACAATATGTATACCGCTGACTAAGGCGAGAAGATCTACAGATGATCAGTCATCATCACAGAGCATGCTACTTTAGTTAGTGCTGTCGTTCCGTCGTGGCTAACGACTCACCCGATGAACCTCCAGTGCAAAAGAACTCCAAGTCGTTGACTCTTTCAGAATTCTCTCCTTCCACTGTGAGTAAGATCTCGGACTGGTTAGGTGTCTAATATCTGACTGGCACTTCAACAATGTTCGCTGGTCATCCCCCGATGACGACACAAATCACAAGTTCCACTCTACTTATGACTTATGGGCCGACCCTAGAGTTCTAGATGTCCCCATCTGATGATAAGTACTGCTGCACAATACAATAGAATATAAGAGCCTGGTTGCTCTCTGGCATCTCAAGTTAATGGACTTATTCTGCAACACAATACTGGAACGTTGACTCCATTTACTAACACTGTCATTGATTAATCATCCAACATGTCAATGTACGAATTCAACATATTCACAATGTCACCATTCTACACAGTTCTGTAGGCATCTAATGACTTCACAGATTAGCAATGTCACCAATCTTTAACACACCAAGGAATGGGGTAGCTCCCTACCCGAACAAATCTGTCCCTCAGGTGTTCACGAAAGTAGTAGACTTTTGTTATAGGTCACTGACCAAGTTCGGGTTTCATAAAGAATCACAAATGTAGATCCACACCGGAGTTTAGATGAATCATTATACATTGGAACTTACTAAGACTCAGCCGGGCCTGAAAAATTTAATCTGGCCATCGTCGTGATGTTCGACAAAATTCACCTTCTTCACTCAAAGAAATAATGTCATTGGAACTGCACATGGTACTGAGAGTTACCTGTGAGTCTTCATATATCTTCACCAGTACCTTACCGGCGTGAAACAAGAGACGTATCAATCCTAGACCCAAACTGGATCTGTTGACCAAATCTTCGTCGGATTCGTCGCTGTTGTCTTAGCTTAGACTCACCGTGACTTTCTGAAACTCAAGTATCTCAAAATGTGTTGACTGACAGATTCAGTTTACCGCTCTCAGTATTGCATTAAACATAACCTTGACTGGCACTGGAATGAGCTGGTCCCATTGAGTTTATGGTCTAACTCTTCGAATCTCCATCATATAAACAGATCCTGAAACATGGAGGTCGGTGGGAGTACTCAGCTACAACTAGGACTAACATACACCTCAACCACAGCACATGCCTCAGATTAATATATCATAAGAAGATATAATAGATCATCAACATAATACATCAACTCTCTTAACAAAGCAGTACATTCACGAGGGTGCATTTGTAAGCTAGTATATAGTCACGTAACTCGTCTGGGAAACATCTGGCCCGATAGCACCAGAGTAGACTGTTTGACTCTGTCATAGTATCCTACTACCTAGTGTTATTCCAGTCCTCCGTTTCTCCCCCAACAACAACCATAGAATACACCTATTTATCTTTCCGTGAAGAGGTTTCATTATCTGGGAGGTGTCCAGTCGGACATATCCTTCTCCTCTATATAATTCAACAATTAACTAATCACTTAACTCATTGATCATTTAATTAACCATAATTCATTAATGAATACACAACATCAATAAATTACCCAAATCATAATTCATTAACATATCACCATTAATAAATTACTAAATCATGACTCGTTAATAACTAATTAACAACTCATAAACCAAGCAAATGATTTTCGTCCTGGGATCTCTGTATCAGAACAGGTTTGACCTTTATTAGTTGACCTTGTCTCGTTACTGTCAAGACTGTGCGGGTCTATCACAGATTTGGTGGCAATCCACCGAATAATCTTTCCCTCAGCAGCTGCGGAAAAAGAGAACTTTGTTTCCTTGGCGATTTAGACCACGTCATCCTGTTTAGAGTGGCACCCAGCCCCTCCTCTCACAAATCTTCAGTCCTCCAGCAAGTGTGGACTAAATGGCTCAGTTGTAACTACCACTTCCTAGTGGATGTGTTCCCCCACTAACAGGATCGGATTTACCGAAGAGAAGAACAGTAGAGTCATACATCAACGTTCTACTCGTAGTTCGGATCCGTAAAAAAGCAACGGCCTCGTTTACAGCGCGCCGCATCGGTCTCTGTCGGACAGGCAAAATCAACACTTTCGGGCACGCAAAATCACCTCGGTCGGACAGGCAAAATAAACAATCGGGCAGACAAAAGACACGATCGGGCAGGCAAAATAAACAAGTAGTGGCATCATAAATCCACAGGTAATTCCTATCTACCTCTATCAGGTAACTACAAGGCATTCCTACCTAGAGGTGTCATAGCACTGGCGTCCTCACTTAGCAAATACTTGCCTATACATCCTAATGGAAATAACAACACCTTGATTCCAGGAATTAATAAACACAACTAGCTATGTAAGGCATAAGTTACCGCACTATCTAGCTAAGCAAATAACACATCACTGGTTTGCTCAAGCCCATACTCATCACTAGTAATGCCTCTAACATCACACAGCCTAACTAGTGTCAAGACTTTCTTACAGTCCTAGCTATGTAATCACTGAACAAGATTGTTAACACATTTGCTACACATAGCTGTTAAATTACCCAAAACACACTCACATGTAGCAGTGATAACTTCATAGTAAATTTTTCCCTAACAATGGAAATATATCTCTAATATAACATCTTTAAGTATTTCTCCTACAATAACGTCAGTTTTACAAAGCTGAGCAGATGTAACTAATTACACACGTCTCGTGTGTTAACGAGCACAAACACCTGTTGTTACAGTCGGCGTCTGACCTAAATATTTCACTCGCCGGTCGATACAGCTCATTACATATGTGGACAGTCGGCCGGAAAAATATTCGCGTCGCGGTTACAATCATTTCTGCGTTCGGCGCTTTGTTTAAGGACAACTGCTAACCAATAACGTATTAAGATATTACCTTAGATTACGAATCACCACACTACTTTACTGCTCGGTGTCATGTGCTGGCAAGCGGTTGAAAAGACATCATTTCACAGCAGTCAGTTCATTGTGGCCGTGTCTGTTGACAGTTGGCTGGCGACTGACTGCCCAGAGCTGATTACGCAGTTTCAAATTCTTCTTGACCCCAGACAATCTCATGGGTCACGGAGAATAGCAAAATCACGTGCAACCCGATGGGACTGTATGTCCTGCTTGACTGTAAACATCATGTACGCACTCTGCCGATTACGTTCGAGAATAATCTAGATTTTACTCGAAGGGACTATTTTAGCTGGGGATTTCCTTAGCTATTTTAAGATCTGAAGGGAGGCGACTAGTCTAATTCCGACCGAAGGGATTTAATGCAGATAAAGACACGGGATCTGGTTGGTTTTGTCACAGATCTAAAGGTCAAGATGTGGATGAACAATGGGAAATGTTGAAGAAATTAAACAACTGCAGAAACAACAATTCCAAAACTAAAGAAAGTCGGTCGTAAGAAATGGATGACTGAGGACATTTTACAACTAATTAAATAAGAAGATACATCAAATATAGTCCTGACAATTATGAAGGGATTCACAGATCAGTCAGAGCATTATTAAAGAGGCAAACTAAGCATAGCTCGAGAAAGATTTCATACAAGAACTAAATTCCACTGAAAAACAACACACCAATCTCATCTCATCTCATCTCATCATGTTCCTCTTGTACCTTGCGGTGTCGAGGTGAAGTATAATTAGTAGGAGAGTACGCCAGTAAAAATACCAAATTAATGCACAAAGGAATTCTGGACCTTACTAATATAATAACACGCAAATAAACGGGCTGCCTCAAAATAAAAGAATGAAGATCATACTAGAAAAAGATCATATTTTACATAAATGGTCAGATTATGTGGGGGAAAAAATATGATGATACCAGAGAATATTATGCTATTTGAAATAATAATGATGGACTACCAATTTTGAAGATGGAGATTCAGAATGCACTTGACCATATGAAAACTGGCAAGACACCCCTCCCCCCCCCCCCCAGGTTTTTTCAGACATCATCACAACAGAAATGATCAATGCCTTAGAAGGAAATGGAATAGACCAAGTGACCAGACTGCTGAAAAGAATATATGACACTGAGATATACCTCCTGAATTATATAAGACTAAATTTATTGCAATCCCAAACAAATCAGGAGCCTTGGAATGTGGTCAACATCGAACAGTTAGTAAAATGAGCTACGTCATGAAGATTTTGCTAAGACTTATCATGCAAAGAGTTAGGAAAAATCTATAACCCGAAATAGGAGAATAACAGTGTTGGTTTTTAGACGGAAAATGTACAATTAATGCTGTGTATATGCTAAGTACATTACTTGAACGTTCCATAGAATTAAGCAAAGACCTATGCATTCGATTTATTGACTACACAAAGGCTTTACATAAAGTAAGATGTGTTAACATAATAAAAATGCTTGCAGATCTACAATATGATAGGAAAGACATTAGACTTGTAAACACCATATTGGAAATAACCAGCTGCCATAGAGATTGAAAATGAAGTAGGTCAATATAAGTCTATTAAGGGAGGTGTGCGACAGGGATGTGTAATATCTTTAGATCATTTTACCCTGTACAGTTAAAATATTTTCAGAAATATAGAAAATATGAACGGAATCATCAGTGGGGGACTTAACACCAATAACATTAGATATGCGGATGATACAGAATTGAATGACCATCCTACAATAAATACATGAAAAACGTGATTAGAGACATTAGACGTATACAGACAAACATTTTTGGTCACGTCATGAGAAGAATTAAATTGGAGAGCTTTGTGACAACTGGCAAGATCGATGGGAAGAGAACAAGGGGAAGGCAAAGTGATAAACACCTCGATGGCTTCACCATGTGGTATGGTCGAGACAAGAACACTGAGCTAATCCACGACTCTGGTGATCGAGTGAAATGGCGAATCATGACCGCCCACTCTTATCGGCATGGCACATGATGAGTGAATGCGGGATTATGAATCTCATTCGTAACTACTTCGCCACAGATCCGGCTAAAGACAATAAATACATGCAATGACAAAAACGGACCTCTGTTATAATCGACCGTTTAGAAGCAGCTTGAACGAGGCGGAATGTTCTTGTCCGTGAATATAGTGGCAAAGGAGTTACGAACACAGATCGTAATCCTGCATACCGCTTTCGAAACACAGCTGCGGGCGATTTGGAAGCATACGGCCTTATGTTGGGTTTTATACAATGGTATGAGTACCGGTCGTTCAGAAAATATTGGGACATTACTGAACGTAAAATTGTCAAGAAATCACAATCACAAACAGCCCAAATAATAAGAGGTGGGGGGGGGGGGGGTTGGAGATTGACCGCGACATTATGTAAATGATAAGCTACTACCATTTAATATAATATCGAATGGAATATAATCGAAGAGAGATACCGGTATGCACAATATATGGATCATGGCTGGTGACTCACAGTGCGCTCGGTGTGCTGCGATTCTTCAAGTGTGAACTAAGACTGGGTACTGAAGGGATTATAGGGTATTTCCGATTGTAATACAAGTGAAGTATTATGGTAAATTTAGATTATACGAGAAGAATAGCCATTGGGTAACATAACATCAATAATCTAAGATATGAATGAATCACACACACAAGAAAAGAAAAGAAAAAGAGACAGTGAGTTTTATTGGAACAGCATTACAGGTAACAAAATGGACCCTACTGCTAAAGCCCTCGTCGATGTGGTAGAAGCCATAGATGACTATATAAATAATTACTTGCAGTGTGCTTTGTGCCAGATTCTAGATGTATAGCCCGCTTTTGAAGAGAACAAATTCATTTTATATTAGATTTATGGCAACCAACCCAGAATGTGGAACAATAATCGAGATATGATTGGATATAGGATGTATAGCATATTTTTCACGTGAATTCGTCCAGGAAGTGCTGAATATTATTGAGTTGGTAAATATTTTGTGCTATTTTCTTAGTAAGGATATGGGATGAAGAAGGAGAAGCAGACATCTTTGAGTAAATGCTTCACTGAATGTTTTCTATATCTGACTAGTATGTCACGGGAGACTTCCACGTGCCATTGCCAGAAGAGTCTTGTGCTAAATATGTGTCGAAAGTGTTTCATCTGGCTGTATATCGGATGCTCTATGACGAGCATCTTCCAGGGAATAAACTGAATGAGGTAATCAGTTTTCACTTATGGAGTCCACGCCGTGTGACGTTGAGAATCTTGTCTACCCAAAGCCCTATATCTCGTGTTAGTTAGTTACTTAGTCCACATATCATCCTCATTGCACATCGAGCCATTCAGTCCATAAGTGCTCGGATCCCTTCCTCAACAAGTCTCTCAGCGTGTAACGGCTAACGACATAAGTTCTGTGTTGAATTATCAATCTTCTTTGGCTTCCTGCGTAGTGTTCTTGTTTGGCCACACCTCTTTTAATTTGCTGTTCTCGCAGTCTGACCATGGTTGCAGTCGCAGTCATCACTCGGTTCTCGCAAAAGTCTTACTACTCGTAGAGCATTCAGAATGTCAGCCTGGTCCATGGTGCGTCCGCCCTCCACCGTAGCCTCACCTGCGAGCTTGTCAGTCCGCTTATTTCCTTGTACTCCCGCATGCCCTGGCACGAAGATGAAACTAATCTTTGTCAGCCGAGACTGCTCCAGAGACAGCAACCACTCTCTTTGGATTCACCTAGTCTCTATCCTCTTGAGCATGCTCATTGAGTCGCTAAGGAAACATGCCCTAGTGAATGTCTGTGTCTCGAGCCATGGTATTGCTTTACTTACTGCCATGACTTCCATAGTCAGGCTACTTGTTGTCTCAACAAAAGCACCAGAGTCCTCCTTCACAATTCACCATCCAGCCTGAGCCGTAAAGGCCCATAAGCTTCTCACATGTCGGGCGACCGACCCATCTGTGTAAATGACAGCATCACCGTCTAACGACTTCTCGAAAATATATATCTCGTGCTCTACCAATCACTTATGATACTTGTGTTCCTCCCTGCCATGGGATCAGACGGTCCAGTATCATCTTTGTTGGTCTCGCCCTGCGTCTCTTCACCTCCAATATATGAAGGACGCGTGATTTTCCCACATTTGTGACTGGTGGTGTCTGTGTCTCCGTGCTTTCATTTACAGTTGTAAGCATCGAACCTTTTTCTCTAAAAACGTTTAGAGCTTACGTTGCTAGACCCATGTTTATATAGACTCAGTGGCTGATGAGGTCAGTATCAGACCGGCCGAATTTACTTCCCAGGATATTTTTGGTACCACGACCTGGGCGACCAGGCCAATGAATAAAATCGAATTCACCCGTTCGCTAGTTAAATCAAAGACATCCGGGTCGGCAGTCCGGTGTCTAGCCACTATGCTACCGTGGCTCGCGTAGTTTGGTATAGTCTCTTGATACCACGACAGTGACCACTACCCTTGTGTCATCCTGATTGAGAAAGGCAGGGCCAGGAGTCAAGGAAACAAGACAAATGCCTTCCCGTATGACAACACTGGTCAAGACGCCATAAGCAAGATTAGAAGAAGAAAACTAACTTCCTTCAGCAGGAGACAAGAAAGATGATTGCAGTCACCATGGTGGAATGGAGAGGTCGAGAAGGCATGGCTGGGAAAGAGGCAGGCTGTCAAAGACTGGTAAAAAGCCAGAAAGGCTAACATGCCACAGGGTGAGTTGGCGAACCATAGGACGATGACTTTATTCAAATTCTGCGCCAAACAGGCCAAGGCCTAGAAATGGGACGAGTTCTGCATGAAGGTGTGCTCCGAGCGATCTCTGACGACATTCTGGCACCTCTATAAGAGCATGAACGGTGCTGCACAACGTATGGGTATTCCAGACTTTCAAGGTACATACCTCGCATGGAAAAAGTAGGATGGGGATAAAGGTAAGGCCCTTCTTGCACGCTACTTAGAGCAGACTGACCAGAAAGACTAGCCCGCCAGACAGAGGACAACAACGACACTCTCTCAGTTGTGCGAGGGGTCGGGACAGACGAAGAATGCATAATCACAGCTGAGACAATACGTGCGATGCTCAAGAAATCAGCTAACACCGCCCCAGGACCAGACGGCATCCGATATGGTGATGTCAGATGATGACATGGAAGATCTGGCCAGAGAATTCAACACCAGTATCCAAAGGGATCAGATCAAAGAGGAATGGCTAAACAGCTACTTGCTGCCGCTGCCAAAACCGAACAAAGACAATTCCAAGATAAGCGGCTGCAGAATCATTACGATGCAGAACACTGCTGGCAAACTACTGGAGAAAATTGTAGCACACAGACTTGCTTGGGACTTGGAAGAACTGGGCTGCTTCCAGCATTGAGGATACAGACGTAACAAAGAGCCATGGCTGAATGCGGCAGTCATTGCTCAAGACGTTTACGAAGTATTTCAGGTCAGAGAAGAGATATGTGCGACCGCCATATACTTAGAGGACGCATAAAATAGAGTATCCTTCGAGCACTTGATGCAAACCCTCCTCAGACTGAAAGTGCACCATCACCTTGTACGATGGATAGCTGCAGTCTTGCTCCAAAGGAAGGTGGTGCTAAGATGTGGGAATTCGTCTTCTGAGCCGATAACGATATGTCCAGGATTACAGCAGGGTTCACCACTGTCACCAGTACTATTTAATGTGTATACGGTGCCGATCACTGAACAACAGTTGGACGGGAGAGGTAGGACTATGTCATTTGCTGACGACATTCTCGTGTATCGTCAGGGTCGAGATAGACAGGCGGTTGCCAATGATATGCAAGGCGAACTAGATCGAATTTTCTCATGGTGTGCTGATGCCGTGCTCTTGTCAACCCTGCAAAGACATCGGTTACATGGTTCTCCTTAAACAACCATATTGTGAACACAGACCTGCCGGCAGTAAGAATGGATGGGAGCATTTTGAGTACAACCCAGTCAATGACATATCTTGGCGTAAGGCTTGATAGAAGCCTGTCCTTCAGAGATCATGTCGATTATGTCATAGCGAAAGCTCGAAAAGGTCTGTCAGCAATGAGAGTCATGGCAACTGCCAATATCGAGCAAAGACTCCTAATAAGTATGTTCCAAGGACTAGTGCTTTCACCCATCGAGTATGCCCTGGCCATCCTCACAGTCAGCCCTACACAGATTGGAAGACTTGAAAAGGTACAAAACGAAGCCATGCGCATCATTTTGGGCTGCGCGAGAGACACCAGCTGTGTAGCAATGAGATACCTCCTTGACTTCCCGACAATGAACCACAGGATCAAGATCTGGAGAGCTCATGCATACTTAAAAATATGTGCAGATGAGCAGCACCCCCTGCATGACGCTTTATGTGACGCTAAAGAGGGGCAAATCATGGATGAGTCGGGTGGAAGATGTTGCCAGACAGGTCTGCAGTCTTACCAGTATCAACCCCGCAAGGAATGGATGCCAGTGCCTTCATCTTTTAAGTGCACTTTCTCCTGCATTATCACACTCGAAAGATGGTGCAGAGGGCAGAACACTGCCGCTGTCAGTGCAGAGGTCAACGCGCTCATCTATGAACATGCAGATAGCCCCGAAGTGCTCATCTATACAGATGGATCTGTTGTAAAGCAGCAGAGAAGTGCGTGGGTATTTACAGCCCGTTCAGCGGGCCGAATCGTTCAAGAATCCAGTGGTGCCCACTCGGTGATCACGAGCAGCATGACGATGGAGGTGATGGCAGTTACACAGGCTTTCATATGGCTGGAATCTAAGTGATTCAATGAGCATGATTCTGAAGGTCGAAGCTGGATCTGTACGTAGACAGTGGACTTAGTCTCTGCGGAAGTCTGTTGAACGTGAATTCACCTTCATCTTCGTCCCGGGACATGCAGGATTCGAGGGAAATGAACGAGCTGATAAACTGGCTGGCTCTGCACCCCCTGTAGATGGCCAGCCCATGGATCGTACTTAAAGATATGTCGAGAACAGAGGACTTTGACGTCAGTGAATCCATATCGCTGTCCAGGATGAAAGACTTGGGGGTAGGAATTGACACTGCCAGACCCGAGAGGTACATCGGGAAAACAAGGTGCCTTGTCAACCAACACAGAACTGGCACTATTAGCCACCGGACGCTGATGCATATGCTCGGGGGGGGGGGGGGAGGATCTAAGCACCTATGGACCTGTCCGGAGTGCCATGAAGATACCACAACTGATAACTGATAACTGATTCTATTGATATAGTTTGGTATAGTCTGTCGATATAGTTTTTATAGTCTGTCAATATAGTTTGGTATAGTCTATGGAAATAGTTTGGTATAGTTTATTGTTATAGTTTGGTATAGCCTATTGATATAGTTTTGTATAGTCTATTGATATAGTGTGGTATAATCTATCGATATATTTTGGTATAGTCTATTGATTTAGTATGGTATAGTATATTTATATAGTTTGAATTAGTTGTCACCGAGTAGCGTCATCAGCAGAGTTGATCTGGAACACTAAGAACCAAGATCTGTGGAAGTGATGGACATCAAAAGACAGGAATCTGAGAATAAAACTTTGTCAATTCTAATATGGCATCAGTACTGCTGGATGGATCAGAAACATTGAGAACAACGAAACCGATCACAGATAAACTACAAACATCTACTAATCGGTGAATGCGCTAAGTGGAAGCAATAAAATGGTATAAAAAAATCACTAATGTTGAGTTTATAGAGAGAACTAGACAAATGCCAATGTGGAACTCATGGAGAGAACTAGACAAATACCAAATTAGAGTTCATGGAGAGAACTAGACAAATGTCAATGTGAGCCTCAGAGTGAACTAGACAAATACCAATTTGGAGCTCATGGAGCGAACAAGACAAACACCTATGTGGGACTCATGGAGAGAACTAGACAAATACCTATGTGGGACTCATGGAGAGAACTAGACAAATACCTATCTGGGAATCATGGAGAGAACTAGACAAATACCTATGTGGGACTCATGGAGAGAACTAGACAAATACCTATGTGGGACTCATGGAGAGAACTAGACAAATACCTATGTGGGACTCATGGAGAGAACTAGACAAATACCTATGTGGGACTCAGGGAAAGAACTAAACAAATACCTATCTGGGACTCATGGAGAGAACTAGACAAATACCTATGTGGGACTCAGGGAAAGAACTAAACAAATACCTACGTGGGACTCATGGAGAGAATTAGACAAATACCTATGTGGGACTCATGGAGAGAACTAGGCAAATACCTATGTGGGACTCATGGAGAGAATTAGACAAATACCTATGTGGGACTCATGGAGAGAACTAGGCAAATACCTATGTGGGACTAATGGAGAGAACTAGGCAAATACCTATGTGGGACTCATGGAGAGAACTAGACAAATACCTATCTGGGACTCATGGAGAGAACTAGGCAAATACCTATGTGGGACTCATGGAGAGAACTAGACAAATACCTGTTAACGTCTTGCTCCTATCTAGGTTCACACTCGGGTTCACACAGGCAACAATAAACTCCGTTCGCTATGAGATCGAACATTTTATTGTGGTTCAATATATTCTATGGCGCAGTGGGTAAACAGACCCGCGCTATATTACATAATATCACAGGTAGTTAACATCAAACATATAGTTATCATACAACAGTCTAGCAAACTATCTAGCCTATGTAAATATATATCTATGATATCTATTGAGTCCCTCTCAGGCAGGCCCTGTTGCCTCTCTCAAGTCCGTCTGTCCTCTGCCGGTCTCCACGTGTCCCAATCCGACACGGGCGGTAACTCTGTCCGAGTTCCTCGTGGACCTCGCATTAGGCGGGCCACATCAGTGTCCACGGAACCATGGACTTACTGACCAGTCCTTCGAGAAGGCTCTAGATTACTCGGGCCCTGAGCGACTCGCTTCTATCCCTTGGGCTGGAGTTGCAGCCCTTTAATAATATATCTAAAGGTGAGGCGGTGACATACCTATGTGGGACTCATGGAGAGAACTAGACAAATACCTATCTGGGACTCATGGAGAGAACTAGACAAACACCTATGTGGGACTCATGGAGAGAACTAGACAAATACCTATGTGGGACTCATGGAGAGAACTAGACAAATACCTATGTGGGACTCATGGAGAGAACTAGACAAATACCTATGTGGGACTCATGGAGAGAACTAGACAAATACCTATGTGGGACTCATGGAGAGAACTAGACAAATACCTATGTGGGACTCATGGAGAGAACTAGACAAATACCTATGTGGGACTCATGAAGAGAACTAGACAAATACCTATCTGGGACTCATGGAGAGAACTAGACACATACCTATGTGGGACTCATGGAGAGAACTAGACAAATACCAATGTGGGACTCATGGAGAAATCTTGACAAATACCAATGAACCAAGAAGTAAAGAAAAGAATACGCCGGTGCTGGAAAGGTCATTCATTGATAAAACCCGAGAATAGTGTAACTAGAAAAGCCTTAGTCTATAACCTACAGGGAACACGAAATAGACGAAATGTTAAAAAAAAAGTCATGGAGAAGAGTAGCAGAAATAAATTAACAGTACGGGAAAATCATGGACAATGCTAGCATGGGATAGGGCAGTCCGCTAATATACTAGAGCGCAATGAATCCGTTATGGGAACAATTGCGCACTGTCACACACATACTGTTCTCTAGCCATTCTGTTCCCAGACTGCTCTTTTCCGCAGCTAGTGGGGGGTGGGGCTTTTGTTGGTCTCTTGTCTCTGTCTCTGTCTCTGTCTCTGTCTCTCTCTCTCTCTCTCTCTCTCTCTCTCTCTCTCTCTCTCTCTCGCTTTCTCTCTCTCTCTTTCTCTCTCTCTCGCTTTCTCTCTCTCTCTCTCTCTCTCTCTCTCTCTCTCTCTCTCTCTCTCTCTTTCTCTCTCTTTCTCTCGAATTATATGTAATTTCGCCCTCTTCCTCCAGTTTTCTAATTCGTACCTACGATATCCCTTGTCCTTTTCAGGTAAAGTTATTTCCTGCAAGAGGCTGAATGATTAAGAACGATATCCTCAACCCCCCCCCCCCCCCACCCCCTCATCAAAGTAACTGTCGGACGAGCCCAAGTAAAGTTAACTTTCTGTTTTCCAGAATCACCGTTTCCGGGCAATCATCTTTGTTAACCTTGACCCCCTACCGTTTCTGTCCTGAACATTCTGGTCCAAGCTGTACAGTGATGTGTTCAATGACACTCGTTTGTCTTCCATTGCTGTACTTTCTCAAACCCCTTTGACATCTGTTGTAGAAAAGTATGTTGGTTTCATAGACATGACACTATTTATGAGCAGTTTTCTTCCATGTACACATACTGTAGTACGTGGTGTCTATATATTATAGACATTTTTTTTCTTCTTGATCTTTATAACCTTATTCTATAAAAAAAAAATGTCTTCTACATTAAGCTCAAAAGCTCCATTTTCGTCTTATTTGCTAAAGAATGAGCCATTACTGATACGCGTTTCAACAGTTATACTGTTATTTGTTTGTTGTCATTATTCTAGTGGTTTTGAATGCTGCTTAACCCTTGTTTTGGTAGTGTCGGTGTAAATCTAATTTCTTGTTAACATGCTGTTGTTCTTTTTGGTAAAGATGTAGCCACCTTAGTCAGTATCAGTGGCATTTTCAGTTTCTCCACTGTTGATTGCAATTTTTGGTTGACAAAATATGGAAATGTACAATATATACAATATTGCTGTAACCTGGGTTGAATATCAATTAAAACAAGAAGCCACAAACAATATGTTGCAGTATTTATTGCCTGACATATTTCGCTGCATCTAGCCAGATCCATACTGCAGAGGTATATATCATAAGAAGTGAATAAATGAATTATACTTACATACGTATTTTTGAAACACTGCCAGGCAATAAATCGTGCAAAATATTGTTTGTAGCTTTTGTGTTTAAGTTCACTAAGGGAATACATTATGTTTAATATCTTTTACAATTTCACAGTAACCTCCCGTGTATAATATCTATAATTTAACTATCATTTCCAGTGTATACTATCTATAATGTTACGGTCACCTCCTGTGTATAACATCCACAAACTTACGGTCACCTCCTGTGTATAACATCCACAAACTTACGGTCACCTCCTGTGTATAACATCCACAAACTTACGGTCACCTCCTGTGTATAACATCCACAAACTTACGGTCACCTCCTGTGTATAACATCCACAAACTTACGGTCACCTCCTGTATATAACATCCACAAACTTACGGTCACCTCCTGTGTATAACATCCACAAACTTACGGTCAACTCCTGTATATAACATCCACAAACTTACGGTCACCTCCTGTGTATAACATCCACAAACTTACGGTCACCTCCTGTGTATAACATCCACAAACTTACGGTCACCTCCTGTGTATAATATCTACAATTTGACTGTTATCTCCTGTGTATAATATATATATATGTCTACGGTCATCTCCTGTGTATAATATCTATACGCACTGTGTTCCAATGTGGGACTCACGGAGAAATCTTGACAAATATCTTGACTAGAGAAAGTTGTAAGGAAGGTAAAGGAGGAATGTGATATTGGAGGAACATCCAAGCTGCTTGGTTATGCAGATGATATAGATATTATAGGGCAAAGTGAACAAAAGACATTGGAAATATTGACTCACTTAAAGGAAAAAGCCCAACAGATGGGGCTGGTTATCAACCAAGATAAGACAGAATATATGGTAATTTCAAGAGACGGAATGGCTAGAAACTCTGGCCACATACAAATAGATAATATGACCATTAAAAGAACGGAAACATACAAATACCTGGGTACAATCTTCAACTGTGCCAACATCATAAGGGAAGAAATACAAACTAGAATCAACTCTGGAAATAAGATATACTATGCACTACAACATCTACTAAAATCAAAGGCGCTATCTCGTAACACCAAAATCACAATATACAAAACACTGATCAGACCAGTTGTGCTGTATGGCTCTGAAACATGGAGTACAACGAAAGGAGACGAAGCCTTGTTACAAACCTTTGAGAACAAAATTTTAAGACGCATCTTTGGACCCATTAGGGATACACAAAGTGGAGAGTGGAAAAGAAGAAGTAACAAAGACATTTATGATCTGTTTAAGTCCCCGCTAATCACTGGTATCATGAAGGCTAATAGACTACAATGGCTGGGGCATATAGAAAGAATGGAAGATAATAGGGAAACAAAACTCGCTTACACTCAGGAAATAAATGACCGTAGACCCCGAGGTAGACCAAGAAGGCGGTGGAGAGATAATACATATACAGACCTACAAGCACTTGGAATCAACGACTGGCAAGAGAAGGTCCACCAGAGAGACGAATGGAGACGGGTTGTATTTGCAGCAAAGAACCTCAATGGCTCGGAACGCTGAAGAAGAAGACTGTGTTTTAAGCTGCTACATTTGATGACGAAGTGAATGCAAGAATCTCCAAGGCCAGCGCGGCCTTTGGCAGCTGTACAAGCATGTGTGGGACAGAAATGGAATAAGCCTGCAAACAAAGTTGAAAGTCTACAAAGCAGTTGTATTATCCACACTGCTATGTGCTTATGAAACAGGGTTTGTTTACCAGTGACATGCTTGGAAATTAAACCACTTCCACACAGTCTGTCTTAGGAAGCTATTGAAGACTAAAAGGCAAGACAAGATCCCAGACACTGAAGTCTTAGAAAGAGCATCCATGCTCAGTATCCACACGCGGCTAGTGAAGAATCAGCTGTCAAAGACCGAAACTCGTGGCGTACATCATTGCGCAAGGGTGCAGTAACTTGTGAAGTAAACAGGACTGCAAGAGCTTTGGAATAAAAAGGCTGGACAAAAAAAAAAAAACACCCACTGTGTTAGATCCTCCTCCTGGAACGTCAAGCATTCTTTGACCACATTGTCAAAGAACAGTACGAGCCAAAATAGCCTTACCAGCCAATTTAGAACTTACGGATCCATACTTTCTATCCCACTGCATGAAATGAATGGTCATCATCATTCTTGGTGGACAAACAACAATATCAATAATGTTACGGTCACCTCATGTGTATAATATCAATACTTGTACTGTCACCTCCCGTGTATTTTATTTTTTATTTTTTTTAAATATTGCATATCCCTTACAGGACGTTGCAGTCAACACCAGCATTTTTCAGCTGCTATTGATGTACTAGGCACTCCATTGCCACCGGAGACCTGTGTATAATATCTATAATTTTATGATCACCTCCCGTGTATGAAATCAACAATTTAAATGTCATCTCCTGTTTATAACATCTATAATTCTACGTTCATCTCCTGTGTATAATATGTATAATTTCATGGTCATCTCTGTAACGAAACCCAAGCAGGTTGCCAGCTGCCAACCCGTTCCTAATCTTGTCACTACCCACGTTGAAAAGGAAAAAAAGGAAACAAGAGAAATCAGGGAATTTATATAGGGATTTTCTTCGTGCTCGCGGAGGGTTAATTCTGTAAAACCCAGTGAGACACGAATATCGCTGCATCTCGTCAGGTACATACTGCAGAAATCACACAACATAAAGAGAATTAACTAGATAAATCCTTCAAACTGAAATATACACATGTTCGCACAGTAATGTCGATTGTCTACCACGATAATTTTAAACTGACTAACATGTATTTCTGCTTGCACAAGGACGGCTTACGAAGGTTGATTATTATAGCTTCAGCAAACTTTAACAATCGACTACTTTGTGTGTTGAACAACACACGGAAGGCGCTGTCTCTTTCAACCACGTGACCGCTCTCGAGCACCTGTCTCGCTACCGATGAGGCCGGACTGTTCCGGTGTGTCGGCCTGCCTAGGCTACCATCTTCTGTGTGTAGTATCTTGTCCACTCAGTTCGGAATGTGTTCCGAAACCCTGCAATGTAACTGTCGCTCAGTTCTACCTATGTAGATGGCCTCGAATCTGCATGTAAATTTGTAAATACAATTTGATTTGGCGTACAAAGCTACAGGTTCCTTTACTGCTGGGATGGGGATTTGGTACGGTTCTGTACCTTATGACTGGAGTTGCAGCACAGAATGTTCGCCCGACTGCTGTGATGAGCCGGTCCCGCATGCGTTGCATTACGTCATCTCCTCGGAAGGTTAGCTGGATGAATACCTTGAGTTTAGGGACTGTAGTTACTTCTGGTTTCGATTTGGGCTGTTGGCAGTGGCACTTTATAAATCCTGTGGAGTACCCATTCAGGCATTCTTCAGAGTTTCAAATTCCTCTGTCAGTGTGTCCTGAGTGCATATCTTCCTAGCACGGTCAAACAGGGTCCGTACTAAGCCCCGTTTGTACTGGACAGGTGCGAAGCTCTGAAAATTTGAAAATTTTATCTAGTTAATTCACTTTATGTTGTGTGATTTCTGCAGTATGTACCTGACGAGATGCAGCGAAATATGCCAGGCAATAAATCGTGCAATCTATTGTGTGCAACTTTCTAAATTTGTTCCGGCGATAAGCCAAATTAACTATTTAGAAAACACAAAACCTCTGGGACACATGTCAGTCCAGCCATAGTGACCATGACTTCGTATCGAGACGACATAAATCTTCTGAAGCAGTAGTATTGAAAGCACAGAAGTTGAAGTAACTACATATGATCTATTTCTGGCTTCACGCATTTTGCGTCTTAATCTTACAATGAAGGCAATTGCGCTTTTCAATAATTGAATTGTTATGCATATTCATCGATCGAGAAAAATCTTAAGACGTGACCTATTTTGGGCCGCTCAGTCGTGCTCAGCCGCGACTACACACGTAAACCAGAGTTCTGCTAGGAGCGGTTTTGGGTAACATTTCTTCCAACATACCGGGGGGGGGGGGATGAGGTGGAGGATCAAGGCGGCACTTGGAACCAAAGACCTTGTTTGGATCAACAGTGGCTGTGTCACTAGGACAACAAGTCATCCAGGTGATGAAGACAGTGTTATTGACCTGGCGCTGGTTTCTCCTTCACTCACTACAGTATGTAGATGAATGAATCACCCCCCCCCCCCCCACCAAAAAAAAAAAAAAAAAAAAACGAGAAGTAGATTGTGAGCTTTACAAGACTACAAGAGACACATTGGACATAGCGGTTAAAGCCTTCGTCAGCACAGGACAATCAAATACAAACCGACACAAACCTATATGCAACACACTATGACAACATTAAAATAATAAAAGGTACTTATCTGAATCTCTTGATTGGAAAGACTGACACGACGTAGGGCTGTAAGTGGATTAATAGACCGGATATATGGTACACAAGTCAAAGGTCAAGCGGTAGGGTGGGGGGTGGGGGGGGGGGGGGGTCGAGAAGCGTCAATGTGGTAGGAAAAGTGAAAATTAGGACCGGCAAAAATGTCGCTGACGCAGTTCACAATTAGCAATTCTCGTTAAGCGCTCGAAATACAGCTACGGAAGACTACATTGTGTTGGTCCTCACAGAGGGGCATGAGTCGCGGTAGTTCAGAAAACTATGGCAAAACACCGAACGCAAACCTGCCAAGAAAGTTGACTGCGACATCCTATAAAGGATCAGCACGTACCTAGATGGTGGACTGTAAGCTAGGGGGTGGGGTTAGGAAGTTAAATTAAGCTGTGTTGGATATGAGGCCCTGACGGGAGAGTGTGCCCAACTGGAAGATGAGACGGTGTTCCAATGTCTTCCGATCCCGTTCGTGGGATGCGCATGATTTGGTGGCCGTGAACTGTATGTCGGCCACGCCACGGTGGCCAGGACTGTTGAAATGCATGGATAGTGGTTTGTGGGCGGCGCTGGTGATATCAGAAAGATGTTGTCTAAATCTGTCACCAAGACGTAAGCCTGTCTCACCGACATATTTCATGTCGCATCGTGTGCAGGTAATCGCATAGATGACGTTGCGACTGATGCACGAGAAACCCTCACGGATGTGGAAGGTCGTCTTAGGGAATGTCAGACTCTGGGTTTGAAGTACATGTGGGCAGGTCTTGCAACGCGATCGAAGACAAGCCACCGTGCCAGGAAGAGACTGTTGAGGTTGGGGTAGACTGCTATGGACCAGCACATCCCTGAGGTTACGATCCCGCCTATACGCCACCAGAGGGGCCTCTGAGAAGACATCACGAGTGGTCGAGTTCGCCCGAAGAATGGATAGATGTCTCAAGAGGGTATTCTGGGCAGCAATATTGTGGGGATGGTAAGTAAGTGAGAGGACAGTTCTATTATTACGTGGTTTCGGTCTGAAGGAGAGAGCCTCAGTGCGACTGATAGACTGGCAGCGGTGAAGAGCTGTAGACAGAACATTCTCAGGATAGCCTCGAAGGCGAAAGAAATCAAGCATCTCGTGGGCTTTTTGATGGAAGTCGTTGTTATCCTGGCAAAGTCGTCGGAGACGTAACAGTTGGGAGAAAAGAATAGACAGTTTGCAAGAGGGAGGGTGGGAGGAGGTATAGAGAAGGAATGAGTGCGAGGCAGTTGGTTTATAATAAACCGCCGTGCATAGACCCGCGGAACATAAAGAGACTGTGAGGTCTAAGAAGTTAACGGCCGACGAAGAAATGGTGGAGGTAAGTTTGATACTGGGATGGAAGTCGGAGAAAAAGGCAATGAAGTTCTGGAGGCCAGGCAGGGGCATGTCTGAAACACCAAAGCAGTTATCAATGTACCTCCTGTAGAGCTCCGGGAGCCTACCGGTGCATTAACTCCAAACCTGGTGCTCCAGATAGCCCATGAAGAGGCAGGCATAACTAGGACCCATCATAGTACCCATGGCCACCCCACTAATCTGGTCGAAGTAGTCCCCATTGAACTCAAACGAGTTGAGGTTGAGGAGTAACTCTGCCAGACGCAGACAGTGACAGTGGCAACCTTGCTCATCCTTCAAAGTCAAGATGTTATTGTAATGCCAACGATATATCTTAGCCGAAACTAAAGATTCATGAAGATGCAGAGTGCTAGTTACTGACTGTTATTCTCGTTCCAAAAGTTCAATACTTGCCTTATGGAATGAAGATATATTGTTTAGTATTGGATTATATTCCTATGTCCTGAAAGTGAATCAAGTAGACTCAAATTTTCATCAAGCAAATACTGGTGAGCCGGTCTCTCTGGCCGAGGAGTTACAACACTTTCTCCGTAATCCCGTTTATCACGCAGAGTCTCGTAGCGGGCGCGAACTGGGAGCGGTTCGTCCCCCGCTGGTGACTTGCGGGATAACTGAGCCGGCCGCTCAGAAAGCAATGGCAAACTACTGAGCGTAATCTTGCCAAGAAATCAACAGACAGCTGAAAGATGCCGCTGTTGACAGCGACGTCCTGTAAAGGATATGCGAACTGAAAAAAAAAATACTGGTGTACTGAATGCCCAACCTGAACACAAGTTGATTTCCAGACTGTTAGAATATTGTCGAGGACTTAACGGCATTTACAAAGTGTTTTCATTGTCATCTAGGGAGAAACCGAAACACAAACTAGGTTAATAGTGTCTGTCATCCCAGACGAGATAACGGACTATAGAAAGTTGATTTCCTTGACATACTGGGCTAACTCATAACCTCATCCAGGGCTACCTTCCTACAGCCAACTAATTTGCTGTTATATTTGTCTATGTGCCGGCTCCATGGCCGAGGGGTTAGCAGCTTTCTCCGCTAACCCCGAATACTCTCGTCACGTGACGCGACGAGAATTAGCAGTGGTTCGAATCGCAAAAGTGACTTATGAGAGTATGGAGCCTGTCGCTCAGAAAGTCGTGGCGTGCTGATGAGCGTAATCTAGCCTAGGAATAAACATACAGCTGAAAGATGCTGGTGTTGACCGCAATATCCTGAAACAGGATGGAAAAGCGAAAAAAAAAAAAAAAAAAAAAAAAAAAAATTTGTCTATGTACTTTCTTTCAAAATGTTGAGCAAGGGCCTCCATTAAATAATTATTATTAATTATTTGACTGCCGGTCTCCCTGGCTGAGGAGTTAGCAGCTTTCTCCTTAACCCCGAATACTCTCGTTGTTGACGTGAGCACACGAGAAATTGAAGGGGTTCGAGTTCGGCCAGTGACTTACGAGAGTATGGAGCCGGTCGCTCAGAAAATCGTGGCGTGCTGATAAGTGTAATCTAGCCTAGGAATCAACATACAGCTGCAAGATGCTGGTGTTGACCGCAATATCCTGAAACAGGAAGGAAACGCAGAAAAAAAAATAATTTGACTCCTTTCAGTGTGTCTCGTTACTGTCGAGAGCTAATTAAATAATAAATAAGAATAATGCAGATGTCGAGGTCCCATGGGGAGATTAGAACTTGAATAAAATAAGAATATAGGCAATACTCCTGGTATTGTGTCGTAGCATCTTTTGCGGAATCCCCACCAATTTTACTATTCTCCTGTATATAGTAGCCTATCTATATATCTACGGTCACCTCTTGTGTATACCATCTACCATTTTACGGTCACCTCCTGTGTATAACATCTACCATTTTACAGTCACCTCCTGTGTGTAATATCTACAATTTTACGATCACCTTCTGAGTATAACATCTACAATTTTACGGTCACCTCCTGTGCAGGTAAAACTGATAATACGAAGAATACAGCAAGAGTTTGACGTCCTTCTGGACGAGCATGTCTTGGTAAACCGGACGGATTTGGAGACCATAAGAGACAAGGTGAGATCTCTATTTAGCTGTGTGTACTTTGCCTCACTTAGAGTTGTGAGCATATGGATTCAAGGATACATTACAGATACAGCCCAAGTTGAAGATTAATGTGTATTCCGTGTGACTTCTGGATCAGTATCCATGACTTCGGCCTCTCTTCAATGGGAGAGTTAACTCATTTCTAAAACTAGTTTGTTCTTCCTTCCAGCTTCTCGCTAGGGATCGAAATACTCGCCTAGAGGGTGATTACTGTGGTGAACAAAGTGAGGGAGACGTGGGTATGAAAGTTGGTCATACTATGAGAATCTGTCTTTTTTTAGCATGCTCCATTACGACCACAGGTTGTGTGGGTCTGCTTTTCGTTATGACAGTGAAACCTGGTCGGCTTACTCCGACCGTGAAAAAGGTGTAAACAGCTTTCATGGGCGGTGTCTGCGAAGATTACTTTGCAGTCAGTGCCACGATACCATCACCAAAATAGAAGTATTGGAAATATCGAGTGGTGTAACGATATGTTCCATGCTCGGTCTTCGTAGATGTAGGTGGATAAGGCACATTGGGAGATTGGGCGAGGGTAGAATACCACAAGTAATCTCTTTTTGGTGAGGCGTGGTCAAACAAGAACACTACGCAGGAGCCAAAAAAGAGTATTAAACCAACGCAGAACTCGTGCGGTGAGCCCTACATGCTGCAGGATTTACTGAGGAAGCGATCAGTGCACTTATGGACTGAATGGTTCGATGTGCAATGAGGATGATCTGTCGACTAACAAACTAACTAACTAACTAACTAACTAACTAACTAACTAACTAACTGACTGACTGACTGACTGACTGACTGACTGACTAACTAACTAACTAACTAACTGACTTACTGATTGACTGACTGACTAACTAACTAACTAACTAACTAACTAGTTAACTAACTAACTAACTAACTAACTAACTAATTACCTTTTTGTAGAATTCCTGATGGGTAAGATCGGAGTAGGCCTCTACAACGGTACAGAGATGTATGTAACCGAGATACGATTGTCACATGCATTGAAATCGTACCGTGGGGGAATGTCGTCGCTGATTGCTATGCATTGAGGAAAAAGATCAGCAATGGGATACAAAAGGCAAAGAAGCAAATGGTTTCAGATAGGTCACTGACACAAACTCTTTTGTACCACACGAAGAATATTGATGTCTTGGGTCTATTGCTTCTACTAACTCACTGCAGAGTGGAAGCTGAGCTATCCACCGATCTCACACTACAAGTCACCACTGCAGCACACATCCATCACTCAGTGAATAAGATTGAATTTGCGCACATAATATTCCTTTAATTCTGAATTAACACGGACACACGTAACATATAAATCCAGGAACAATAATTCTCTCAGAATATATCTCCATCCCAATGGAACACTTCGAATAACACTGCCTCTCAAGGCCTACTAAATCTCATCCCACATGACATGTATACTAGCCTCTCTCTAGGCCCGACTCAAAGTAACCCACTCTGGGTCTCGAATTCCACTCACTATCCCTGGAAACCCACAATGAGGAGTTCTCTTCCTAACTCCGTCACGATTCTTCACTTTCTCAGACCACGACCTCCTCCTAGTCAGGTCTAAACTCAACTTTCCAAA
This sequence comes from Cepaea hortensis, assembly GCA_963921405.1. NCBI lineage: Eukaryota > Metazoa > Mollusca > Gastropoda > Stylommatophora > Helicidae > Cepaea > Cepaea hortensis. The sequence goes on from OY992891.1 coordinate 28,444,411, forward strand.
ACGATCCGATCCTCAGTCCGTCTCAGCTTCAACTGTCCTCTTCAATGTTTTTCATTGTCTTTTTAACCTTTCTTTGCAGCCCCTCCCCAAGCTTCACACAACACTACTACCCAGCCTAAAACTGTCTTTCTCCCCATCCCCACTAGCGGGCTGAAAACCCCTTCACACCCATTAACTCACTGTCTCCAACTTTCGTCTATTCTTTCTCATGCCCGGTCACTTGTTTATGTACTAGCACTGATACTAAGGTCACTCTCCTTAATGTCAGTGACCCCAGGCATATGTCAGTCACACATAGCGTGCGAAACGTTAGATGGTGCGTGATGTTGGAAATGACCATGTGATCACATGTACTAATTGTAGCTCGAATTGGTCTTTGCAGTCACATTCGCTACCACCATAGACTGTAGTTATTATGTCTATTTTAAAGCACTATGTAACAAACTGTTTTCTGCCAAGACCGCAAGGTGTAAGTTATGTATGGAACTAACGGGGAACTCCAGAAATGATCAGCCTACCACAGTGGAAACAATATATAGGGATAGTGGAGTAGCCATGACAACGGACAAAGAAATAGTAGAAGCTTTCCTGGGGAGATTCATACCACAGACATATCACAATAATGGAGACAGCAGATGTCATCTAGCGGCTTTCGCAATAACGACAGCTATGGGGGATGCCATACAGGTAGAAGATACAAAATGTGTTTTGAAAAAGCACAGGAAAAGCATAAAGAGGTCAGGTACACCAGAATGAAAGACATGAGTGATGGCGACTTGGAGGAGATGGCTATTTATTTTAACCCGAACATTAGAACAGATGCCGCCACAAGTTGGTGTCAGAGGTTTAATTCGACTCCCCAAGCCAGGAAAAGCTCATACAAAACTCGATGGCTATACGATTATCACCTTGCAGAATATGTATGGCAATGTGCTGGAGAAGACAACTGCACTTAAGCTGCAGGCATATTTTGAAATGGAATAGCTACTTCGAAGAGAGAAGGGGATTTGCCTGCCAAGGAGGACACCCGGTAATTTGTATGGATGGGTAACAACGGAAAGGCACCTGATCAAATTTGTTGATGGATATCAATGGAAACCCTTAAGAAAACAGAAGAAAGAAAAGATAAATATGTAAATTTAAATAACAGCAATACAACTGCTACTAAAGAGACAAAACATGAAAAATGCACAGAAGCAATTGAAGTTAGGAAGCATGTAAGGGCACATAAGCAGTAATTTTCAGATGGCCTTGCTTAGCAAGAAAAACAGAAGGCGAAGCAGCGAAAAGCCAAAGTGACGTTTATAATACCAACAGGAAATAGTAGAACAACAAAGCTGACTAATCAAAATTAGTATTGGGAAAGTTTTCACAAATATTAAAGAGCAAATGGAAAAATTGGCTGAATACTGTGGGGAATTGATGAATAGATCAGTCCCAAAAGACAAATAGATACGCAGCCAGCAGGAACAAAGCTAGTTATCAATTTTGATAAACCATCTAAAGAAGGATTGGCAAGCTCCAGGTCCAGATAGTTTCTCAGCAGAATTGATTAAATCCAGTATAAATACCTCAACATTATGAGGGAACACTAACATATACATCTGAAATACGAATGAAGTGCGGCAGGAATGACTGGATTATGATGTCAAAACAAAACCACAACAAGAAAAGGAATGTAATGTACTCTGGCACAGCAGCTTCATGCCCTATACTTGGCTGGCAACATTTCCCCTGTTGTCCCTGTGAATTTGACTGGTAAAATTTCCCCGTGTCCCACGGGTAGAATCAGATATGCACTTAGCTGGTAATATTTCCCCCTGTCCCACACCGGTATCAGATGTGGACTAGACTGGTAACATTCCCCTCTTGTCCCACATGTGGAATCAGATATTCTCTTGGCTGGTAACATTTCTTCCCTGTCCCACACGATGAATCCGATGAGAGATAAACTAAAACAACAACCCTGGTGGAAGGTGAATGGCAAAGACAATGTGAATAAACCAAGCATTCGATAACCTCACCTTCATTGGTAACACCTCGGGGAGCATTTTGTGTGATATTCACTGTCACAGGAACGGAGCATAATGCTGTGAAGTTGGAAATGCGACTAACTAACTAACTAACAAACCTCACTTCCATTGGTAAAGCCTCACTTCGAGACATGGACTCATACATCTAATTATGTAGCAGTGTGGACAAAGTGGTTGTGAGTGGGGGGTTTACACAGGGAATACACAAGTCGAGAGGAGATTTCATAGCACTGGGACAGTTTGGAGGTCAAAACAAGTTAAACTTGGCGCCAACTTAGAATGTTGAATTATAACGTGAAATCTGCACAGATCAAAAACATGGAGACAGATTGACACAATTACAGATACCCTGCATACCTTCATTAACTGGTGCCTTAGCGGAAAGGAAGGACTAACATCGGATGACGGAATCACTAATGCGTAGGTCAGGGAGAAAACTAGACAGTTTCCAGCCAATCAGGAGGCCAGAAAACCAACTTGACGCATGGAGAAGATACACTGAGAAAACCTGATCATAGTATAACTTGGATGTCTTTTCTCTGGAACCCACAAGGCAGAGAAATTCTGGGAGGCTTACGTTCACACTGGGGGACGAAGAGGTGTTTCCAAGGCACCAGGTGCGGGTTATATACTGGCCAAGACCTATTGACGCGTCCTCGTCGAGCGTCCTGGGCAACAGGTCCCTTCGGGGTCCTGGCTAAAGTCAGTAGGATCGCCGATTCCTCCGAAGTCGGAGAGTGTCTGCCTGTACGGCGAGGAACCACCAGTCTGCACACCAATAAGCCAGACATGGGACAACGGATACTCACGCAAAACTCAGGTCCTGTATGACATCACACTGATGTTGGACAACAGGATGTCTTCATCCGACATACAGGACTTCGCGTTGGAGCTCAAGCCATCGAACACAAGCAAGCAGCAAGCACGTTCACACTGGGAAGAGATTAATACAGACAGAGATGAATTAAAAGATAGGACAATTTCGCTTGAAATGGCTGAAGGTGTATGCTTCAGTAACTTAGTCGCGGTTGCTATTTCACGGCAACGGGTCGTCCCCAGTATGCTCCGTTCCTGTGCCATTGAATATCACACAAAATTATCCTCACTGCCCAATGTGAACAATGGAATAGACAGGGGTATCGGCAAGTCAAAAGCCCGCTCAGGTACAATGTGCATAATGCCGCTGCCAGAATGCCAACACAAAAGTCCTCCACGAGTTAGTTAGTTAGTTAGTTAGTTAGTCGACAGATCATCCTCGTTGCACATCGAACCATTCAGTCCATAAGTGCTCGGATCCCCTCCTCAGCAAATCCCGCAGCGTGTAGCGGCTAACGACGCCAGTTCTGTGTTGGTTTATCAATCTTCTTTGGCTTCCTGCGTAGTGTTCTTGTTTGGCCACCCCTCTTTTAATTTGCTGCTCTAGCAGTCTGGCCATTGTTGTAGATTCACAGTCATCACTTGGTTCTCGCAAAAGTCTCACATCACGTAGAGCATTCAGAATGTCAGCCTGGTCCATGGCGCGTCCGCCCTCCACAGTAGCCTCACCTGCGAGCTTGTCAGCCCGCTCATTTCCTTGTACTCCCGTGGCTCTGGCACGAAGATGAAACTAATCTTTGCCAGCCGAGACCGCTTCAGAGACAGCAACCATTCTCTTCGGATCGACCCCTCCTCTATCCTCTTGATCATGTTCATTGAGTCGCTAAGGAAACAAGCCCTGGTGAATGCCTGTGTCTCTAGCCATGTTATTGCTTTACTTACTGCCATGACTTCCATGGTCAGGCTACTTGTGGTTTCAGTGAAAGCACCAGAGTCCTCCTTCACAATTCTCCCTCCGGCCCGAGCTGTAAAGGCCCATGAGCTTCTCACATGTCGGACGACCGACCCATCTGTGTAGATGACCGCGTCACCGTCTAGCGAGATCTCGAAAATCAACGCTTGTACTTCAGCCTCAACAGCAGCCGGATTTTCTTGTCTGCATTTTCTATCTAGTTGGATGCAAACTGAAAAAGATGTGCAGAAGTCTGTTGGCACTTGCACCCACTCCTCGCCAGGTTCTAAGTCCTCAAGTGAACACACCTGTTGAAGAATGTCTTCGGCTTGACCCATCCACGACCGTCCTCTTTTTAACCTGCTGCCCTTCACCTTCATAATTTCACTATGCAGTGGATGTTGTGTGTTTGCGTTAATTCTGAGGTAGGCGCGTGCCCTGCAAACTTGTATTCTCTCTTCAATGGTTGGAAAATCAAGAAGGTAGCGCATCGCCCTGCATGCTGTATCTCTTGTACATCCAAGAATAATGCGCATAGCTTCATTCTGCATCCTTTCCATCCTTTCTATCTGCTTATGGCTGAGAGTCAAGATTGCCATTGCATACTCCAAAACAGACATGACCAGCCCCTCGTACAGAAGACATAGATGGCGCTGCTCACAGTTTGCTGCCGCCATCACCCGCATCGCTGCCAAACCCCGCTTGGCCTTTGTTATCACCTGGTCTATGTGCACATTATAAGCAAGGCTTCGATCAAGCCGTATCCCCAGGTAATTCATTGCCTGCGTTCTTTCCACCGTCTCTGAACACAGCATCACAGTTGGTGTTGGATTGTTGACAATATTATTATTCAACGAGAACCAAGTCACTGTTGCCTTTGTTGGGTTGACCATTGCCCCAGCTTCATCACACCAAGTACTTATGCGATTGAGTTCGGTTTGTAGTTCCCCAGCAACCTCCACGAGAAATACAATTCATTGTCGATGGAAGCGGCAGTCACTAGAAAGACTTCGTTGACCGGGGTTTTATCCCATATGGCTTGGTCTCTTTCTGCAGGGCGACCCACTGAAAGCGCCGCACAAAGCACGAACTCCGTAGCTCCAGCGATGGCCCCTATGAGTCTCCTGAAAAATGCACTCGTGAACCGAAAAGGCAAACCAGTCAATCCAGCAACAGCCGGCCGCCATCGTTCCGAACATGCAGTTCATGCTACAAACTGCGAACAGTGTAAAAGCATTCCACGCGAAATTCACAGCTCACAGTGTCGCGCCACGCACTCACTCAGTAGCAGGGCGACGGAAACATAGCCTCCTTAGTCGCCTCTTACGACGTGCATGGTAGGCAACAGTGTTACTATTCTTTGCTCCCCCGTATGGGCCCCGGCAACACGGGCGCATGCTTTCACATGTGTATGCTTCAGTGGGGATAACGAATACAGAAGAAGTAGAAGATAAAAAGAACAACACAAGCAAACAGCAACAACAGCCCAACAAACACAACAGCACAACGCAGTGTGAATTCATATGTGTATCATGTGCAGAAAATAAACCAATTGTGCTTTGATTGAAATACTTAAAACACATAGTTACTAATGTTGTTCGAATCTGGAGCTTTTGTTATCCCCACGGTAATCGCAAATTCAAAATGAAATCTTCCTGTCTACATAACATTGATTGAAACAGTGTAATTTCAATAGCCTCTGTATATTGAAACAATCGTTTATTGTTCGCGTGACACAATATACGAACTACCATTTCTTTGTTAACTTTAAGCCCGAAATTTAACAGGCCGAACTTGGAGTTTTATTACAAGCCGACTGTACAAGGGGTCTTGAAGACCTTCTTCTTGTCCACCTATTCTGGTATATGATCCGTTACTTTTGGGGATATCCTATGCTCTACATTCTAACAACATTAATATTTACGTGAATTCAGCATTTCAGTCAAAGTTTAATTCACTTACATACCGCATATGACATATAATCTTGCAGTATGCACGTGACGAGATGCAACGAAATATACCAGACAAACAAACCGTACAATCTATTGTTGTGGCTTCTGTGTTAAAATTCACCAATATAACCCATTGTTTTGACTGTATATGTGCTTACTTGATAGAAGTACAATGTTTAGAAGAAGAGTCAAGTCTGTACAGGTTGTCTCTGTATAAATATAACGCGTCATTCACTTCATGTTAATTATCTATCGTAGAGCAATGCCACGGAAACTGTGTTGGAGTTTCACTTACATGCAATGAACGACTCTTTTCTGGAAAATTATTATTCAAATGTAAGTATCGACAATCAAACACTATAGTATTTGGAGACCTACTATTCAAAAGTAAGTATTTAAAACCAGCCACTCTAGTATCTGGAGACCTACTATTCACAAGTAAGTATCTAAATTCAACTACTCTAGTATTTGGAGACCTACAATTCGGAAGTAAGTATCTAAAACCAACCACTCTAGTATTTGGAGACCTACTATTCAAAAGTACGTATCTAGAACCAACCCTCTAGTATTTGGATGATTTCGTTGGCATGCCCACATGCACTCCTGCTAATTTTGTTAACACAAAGGGATCCTCGCGTTTTTATTCTCAGTTTGGCTTTGTGTTTCGTTATGTGAGCATCGCATGCTAACAATACATTACGAGAACGGCATGAAGATTGCTGGAATCGGTCACATGTTCGGGAAGTCGCCATCCACGATAAGTTCCATTGCGACGAAAAAGGAATCAACAATGGAGGCTAATGTAGCGAAAGGAATATATGTGCTAACGAAAGAGAGGTCGCAAACAATTGAAGATGTCAAACAGTTACGAGTTTAAGTTAATAAGTAAGCCACAAATGGCTGTAGAAAAATAACTAAATATGATAACAACCTTAAACCAGTTTATTTTTATTGATACATTGTGCCTTTATTTCTCAACATAATTTCCACCAACATTGTTGCACTTATCCCATCGTTTTATCAGTCCTCCCAAATCCGCTGCATAGGAAAGCGTGCTCTGTTCTCATTTCCCTGCCATCCCACAGAACTGTGTGACTTACGTATTGTCTCGCCCTCGTAACGTTTTTTACCCATCTATACACCGCTTTACGGGACAAACATTTGTCAGCATAAACATTGAAAACCCACCTTGGCGAGAGACATTTCGCGAATGACGCCAAAGTTTAATGTGAAGTGAAAACATGGTTTAGAAAACAGAGCACGCAATTCTTATAATCCGATTTGGGAGGATTGATAAAACGATGGGATAAGTGCATCAATGTTGGTAGAAACTATGGTGAGAAATAAAGGGACAATGTATATATAGAAATAAACTGGTTTCAAGTTGTTATCATATTTCGTTATTTTTTCTACAGCCATTTGTGACTTCCTTATTGACCTCCCCTCGTATTAATAGTTTGGATAAATCAAACCTAGTCAAATGGCAATTCTGATTCCGAGGCAATCATATGTGAAAAGGCCAGATTGTTGTATGGAGATCTCATTATGCAAATGCCTGGGAGTAACGCTTGTGTACTTAGTGATTTTAATCCAAGCAGAGGAAGGTTTGAAATATTCAAGCGGCGCACTGCCATACACAGTGTTACTAGGCAAGGCGAATATGCGAGTTCGGACAAGTCTGGGGCCTAAATGATGGCATTAAACACTATATTAATTCTCTATAAAATGTATTTTGCTATGGATTTTGGATTGTCTAGAACGAATCAATCAGATTTACATTGATTCATATGAAAATAATTGTCTCGGTTTTCGTCGATATAGGATTTCGCCGATTGTTTTTGGACGGACTATCGACGAAAACCGAGGTTTTGCTGTATCTAAAACCAGCCACTCTAGTGTTTAGAGACCTACTATTCTGCCGTATGTTTCTGAGTACGAACGAACGAATGAACGAACGAGCAAACTTTATTTTCAAAGCGTTAAGAATTGGGCACGCAGGCCCGTCTGACATTCTGCCCTTCTTCTCTCTTTCCTCTCATACGTTATATAATTCATATATCACTTATAAAGCTAATCTTAGACAAAAACAGAATAACATGCATTAAAAAGCATGGGGATAAAAATCAATAATATATGATTTATTTAGGCAATTTTTAACATGGATATTATACATGTGTGCCGCCTCCGTGGCCTAGGCGATATCGTCTTTCTCCGTAATCTCGTATATTTTCGTGAGTAACATAACGTGCGCGAGAATCGGTAGCTGTTTCTGTCACGGTGGTAACTTACGGGGTATGTGAGCCGGTCGCTCAGAAAGCAATGGCAAACTACTGAGCGTAATGTTGCCTAGTACATCGACAGCAGCTGAAAAATGGCGTTGTTGACTGCAATGTCCTGTAAGGGATATGCAAAATTATACATACCTAAGGAAGGTGTAACGTACCATACATATGGGAAAGTTTATTATACTAGTTGTTGTTTGAAATAACATTTATTTATTTATTTATTTTTTTAGTGGGGCATGTAGTCTGTACTGAGATAGTGTTGAAACAGGTTACGACTGTATGTATAGTGATTGGTGGTGTCTTTGAGTTCTTGTGTAAGATTGTTTCACAACTGAGCGGCAGAGTACGCTAAGCTCGTTTGTATAATTATAACAATGTTTTTCCGTAGTGAATTTGAATAACGAAGATACAAACCATAGATTGTACGATTTATTGCCTGGCAGTATGTATCTGACGAGATGCAGCGAAATATGCCAGGCAATAAATCGTACAATCTATTGTTTGTATATGTCTATCGTAGGTTTAGGAACATGAAGTATGTTTAGTCGTTAGATATGTCTTACGTTATTTTCAAATAGTGGCCACAGGAAGCACGGAGCATTCTGAAATAGGATTTTAGTAATTAAATTGGGCTAATTAAAATGTGAGCGTTTATGGATTGGCAGTAACTGAAGACGTTCATGTAGGTTAGAATTGTCGGTAAATTTGTTACCATTAATTAAACACACTGCCATTTCCTGGATTGAATAAAGGCGTTTTGTTATTGATTTGGAACATCCATCCCAAATTGTGGAACAATTATCAATATGTGTTTATATATGGGAATTATAGACTATCTTTCTTGTGTTTCTTTTTCACCTATCTTGTATATCATCATCAAGTACCTTTCCTGGTGGTGTGGGCGTTCATGAGTCTCCACGCCTTGAAATCTCCAACGGCATGCATCAGTTCGTGTGCACACATAATTCCGTGCCTTGGCGAAAGATTGTCAAGAATGTTCTCTCGTTGATTTCAATATCTCTCCTTCTACAAATTTGTCCAGTTGTTCCAATATATTCTAGATATTATCGTCTCATCATGTGGCCAAAAATGGTGACTGCCTCTTTTTGATGTTTGTGACAAGTTGTTTGTATGTCTTAGCCTCTTTCAAAATGGTTAAATTCCTCAGTTTTTGTTAGCACTTTTGTGTTTAACACTTTTGTTAGTATTTCAGCACTCTTCTATAAAACCACATCTCTAAAGCATCTATGGCTTTTTTCTTTTGTTTACCAATTGCCACGGATTTACAGCCATATGTTAAAACTGGTTCTTTGTAACATGCTACAGCTCTGTTTCTAACTTCACAGGTCACCCCAAAATACTATTTTCCTGTGCCAGTGAATATCACACAAAACACTCTTCACTGTCCCATGTGAAAAGTGGAACAGACGTAAAGCTCCGACAAGCCAACAGCACGCACAGGCAGACATGCATAATGCCGCTGCCAAAATACCAACTGCAATAGTCCGTCACTAGAATTACGTTATTCTTAAATGAAGCTTCGGTCACTAGAAAAACCAGTAGTTGCACACGCATTACTGCATAAGGCACACCACTTAGTTCAGCAACCGGCTAGCCTCATATTTATGACAGATTAAAAAGCATTCACATGAAACTTACAACTCACAGTGTTGCACTACGCACAAAGCTCGGTAGCTTGGCTACGGATCCATATACTACCGTGTTTCCCTATAATGCGCCCTAGGACGATTTTTCGGAATGCTTTTAACGTACGTCAACGATAATTAAGATCTCAGCTAGAATGACATACCTGTTGCCGAATGGCCAGTCGGAGTACAGTCGCCACAGGTGAGCACATGCTAATGAACAGATGTGGCTTTTAATGCAATACGTCATTTGTTTTAAATGAGGAGATAACATGACTGTATTTTAATAAATTTAGAATTATGTACATGCATAAACGTTAATTGCCGTATCTGCAAAAAAAAAGAAGAAAAAAACAAAACAATATAAGACGATCCCGAAAATAAGTCCTAATGCATTTTTCAAAGCTAAAATTAATATAAGACCTGGTCTTCATCTTCTTCCTCTTCTTCTTCTTCTTCTTCTTCTTCTTCTTCTTCTTCTTCTTCTTCTTCTTCTTCTTCTTCTTCTTCTTCTTCTTCTTCTTCTTCTACGTCGTCGGATGCGGGTTTTGTGTGGGTAGGTGCGGGATGTGTGCGTTGGCGTGATAAGTGTGTGTGGGTGGGGGATGTGTGTTATGCTTTGTGGTTGGTGGTGTGTGGGTAGGAGTTAAAGGATATGTGGGCGGGTGAGTGTTGGTAGGTTATGGGATGGGTGGAGTATGTGTTTGTGTGTGTGTGTGTGGGTGGTGAGATGTGTGAAGGTGGGGAATGTGTGGGTGGGTGATGGGTGGGTGTGTGCATGCATGTGTGCCTGGGTTTGTGTGTGGGTAGGTGGGTGAGGGATGTGTATGGGGGATGTGTGGTGGATGGGAGATGTTTATGTGGTTGGGGAGATTGTGTAAGTGGGGGTGTGTGTGGGATGTGTGGGTGGGGGGTGGGTGGATTGATGTGGCATTATGTGCCTGGGGTTATGTGTGTGGTTGGGTGGTGGATGTGTGTGTGTGTGGGGGGGGGGGGTCGTGCGGATTGATAGGGGATGGGTGGGTTTGTTTTTTTTTTGGGGGGGGGGGAGGTGGTTGTGTTATAACATGGTAACATGCATTGTTTATGAGTACAACATTCATTTGACAATGTTTATTTCCTATGTGAATGTACTATGCACTGATGAACTTAAGATGAGTGATTGGAAGGGCCGAATGTAAGACGGGCCTGCATGCCCAATTTGTTACCCTTTGAAAATAAAGTTCGTTCGTTCGTTCGTTCGTTCATTCGTTCATTCGTTCGTTCGTTCGTTCGTTCGTTCGCTCCTCTTCTTCTTCTTCTTCTTCTTCTTCTTCTTCTTCTTATTCTTCTTCTTCTTCTTCTTCTTCTTCTTCTTCTTCTTCTTCTACTTCTTCTTCTTCTTCTTCTTCTTCTTCTTCTTCTTCTTCTTCTTCTTCTTCTTCTTCTTCTTCTTCTTCTTCTTCTTCTTCTTCTTCTTCGTCCTCGTCCTCGTTCTCCTCGTCTTCCTCCTCGTCCTCGTCCTCGTCCTCCTCCTCTTTTGCTCAAGATGGCTAATCTCGCAGACATCGGCGACCAAGCTCTCTTGACTCATGACGTTAA
>OY992891.1:28460675-28498175 GCA_963921405.1 Cepaea hortensis
TTTGGTGAGGCGACCAATGGACTTTTCTTGGCTTTCCTCACATCTGTTGTTAATTAGTCGCCTTAACGGAACACCATCTTAATATATAGTGGGTTCTCGAGAGGGTGACACTGGGGGACTTGGAGGGATGTGACAGAACTGTTCACAGCAAACTGAACCCCGTTCCAAATGCTCTGGCCCTAACTGGAGAAGGAGGGAACGGGATGTGGACTTCCGCTACAGGGGATTTCCCTGTATAATTAATTATTCTCCTGGATTGAAGTGAGAGTTTCCGGAAACATATTGTATAGTGGTTAATCACCAAGAGAATCAGGAAGATGGGGACTACCTCAGGGGGAGTGGAAGTGTGTTGTCATCGGCCCTCCTTCAGGGCCATTGTGTCTCTAGGTACCATTAACCGACTAACCCGGTGTGTTGTCATTTAGAGGTATTTTTAGGGCGGAACCAGTTCACAGACACCATGACCAGATACCCATCCCACCTCCATACTAGTCCGGGAAGGGGACGGTCCAGCCAGCGCTTGTTAGGACCCAGACATAGCTTATCTTCGGCAATGGATCCTGGCCTGTGAGGGTGATGGCCGTGTCATGGCGACACCGGTCTATGCTGAGTACACATGGGTAAAGTGTACCCACTGGTGGTAAGTCTGAGTCACGCTATTCACACATGGTGTTGTCTTTGGCAGGTTCTACTTTGTGAGAGACCTAATTGACGGGACCAGAAAGAGATTACTTGATGACGGTGGTAGAATTGCTAGCTTACATGCGTGACGTGAGGTGACGCTGCTACAGCACCACGTCGCAGCGAAGTCTCAACTACGCCACAGTCCAGTCCCCGTCGTCGACCTCTCAGTTGATCTTCAGTCAGTCCACCTGGTATTATGATGGCTACGCATGGGCGAATATACTGTTCTCGCGTATGTGACCATTCTGACATTGTGATCCACTAGCCAACTATACGAGTAGAACTACATCACCCTTTACGCCAGGATGGCCTGGTGTTTCTGGAACGGTCTAACACCCCATGGTAGGAATATTGGTGACATTAGCTACAGGGCCACAGGCTACCGGGATTTATTTTTAGTTAAAGAGGTCATTTGATCATAGCCCTTGACTTTAACCCACTCCAAGTGCTTATAGGAACTGTGATAGTAATCTTGATAACTACAGGGGTCACCAGCTATCTCAGTGAACTTGAACTGTGTTATACAGTGGCTTCCACGGACAGGTATTTATCACCCGCCTTACCAGAGAACCTTTAGTTGATTGCCTCCAGAACTTCTATCGAGATGTTATTCACTCGTCATCACGTGCCCAAGCAACTCGGAGTCACCACCTCTACCCGCTAGTCAGTCCAGCTGAGTCTACATCTAGCCAGAGACGTTCGTCGCTGAGTGAGAAGATTAGTGACCTCCTTAGCCATGTAGTATCGTGCTCTGTGAACAGTGATGATTAAGACGACCTCCATATAGCAATATCTTCTATCGCCTGGCAGTTGTCAGGATTCTCTCATTGACATATTCATTGTTGACATTCATCTTGTACATTATACCATCTAGTCACCATGTGTAGATATTAGAGTTGTGTCATATGTTCTGGACGAGATGTGAAAGGGTTATAGTCCCGTGGTTGATAGTGAGAGAGACAGGAATCCAACAGCTGGAGGGGTCTGTAGACTGAGATTGATCGTATTCCCAGAGTGCCTCTATCCCGTTATTAAGGTGTGTTAGTATCATCCCCTCATCACAGGGGGATACTACGATAGAAGGTATGACGTATACATACACTTATACACATACAAACCACACACACATACATACATACATACATACATACATACATACATACATACATACATACATACATACATACGTACGTACGTGCGTGCGTGCGTGCGTGCGTGCGTGCGTAGACAGACAGACAGACAGACAGACATACCCGCACATGTCGTCAAAAGGGCAATATATCTATCTGTGTTCAGAGTTACACCTGTGCTGGATATTTCATCAGTGAGTATTTATTGCAGTTTCGAAGTGGCTGAACCAGCTTATGGATTTACAGCACACTACTTGTCCAACAACATAATGGTGAGGTATCATTTTTTATTTTTTACATGTGGCTGTCTTTAGCAGGATGCTGTGATCAACCCCATACACGGATTTAGTTTATCGGCACTGTTACTTTTAGTAGCTTGCCATTGCTTTCTGAGCCAGAAATAAACGTTGGAGTCCAACTGGCCAGTGCAAGAAATAAAATCTCATATGCCGCCGTCATCGCTTCAAAAGTTTAGCTACCTACATCGGCAGAACAGAACGACAGTTACTCAATCGGTTGATGGACAAATACCCAACTGGATTGACAAGATACTACACACAGAAGATGGGAGCCTAGGAAGGCCCATCCACCACAATCTTCCTGCGTCCTCGAAATGCACGGCACTTATTAGAAACCAGTCATGCGATTGATACAGACAGTGCGTTTTATGTGTTGTTTAACACACATAATAGTCGCTGGCTAAAGTTTGTAGAAGTCATTATGATTAATCTACATAGGCCAATTTGGTGCAAACAGAAGGACATGATCATCATGTGTCATGCCGGTAAGCGTGGGTTGTCATGATTCGCCATCACCTGAGTCGTGGATCAGTGCAGTACTCTTGTCTCGACCATGCCACGTCGTCAAGCCATATAGGTATTTACTTCTATGTCTTCCCTTTCTTCTCTACCCTCGAGCTTGCCAGTTGTCACCAAGATCTCTAATTTATTTCTTCTCATAACAAGTCCAAAATATTTTGACTATCTACGTCTAATTTCTCTAATCAGTTTACGATTATCATGTGTTTCTTGTAGGACTTGGTCATTGGTTTTTCTGCCTTTCCATGGTATTCTTTGCATTTTCCTCAGAAACCACATTTCCACAGACATCAGATGTTTTTCAGCTTGACTGCTCATTGTCCACGCTTGACTCCATACAAAAGTGCAGGCTCTATATAGCACTTCAACACTCTTTTTATAGTAGCAATTGACATCTTTTTATTGCTATGTATGATTTTCATATTGCAAAAGGCTGCCTAAGCCATGGCGATTCTTGTTCTTAGCTCTTCAAGGCATCTCCCATCAGCTGTTATGACTGTTCTGAAGTAATTGTACCGATTGACTTGTTTAGGAATATTTACATTTTCCTGTATGTTACATTGTGGTATTTCGTTCTTCCTAGCGACGACCATAATCTGTATCTTCTCACAATTTAATGATAATCCTAGTTCACTGTGTGCAATAACCTTATCTACTAAATGTTGCAAATTCTGCTCATTATCTGCGATCAATACTTTATCATCTGCATATCTAATGTTATTGATGTTCTTCCTCCAGTGATGATTCCTTTCATATCTTGTACATTTCTTAAAATATTTTCAATATAACGTGAAAACAGATCTGGAGACATTACACATCCCTGTCTCACGCATCTCTTAATAGGCTGATATTGACTTATTTTATTATTAATTGAAAAGGGCATGTGAATAGAGGTGGAGGCAGTAACAGTGGCATTCAGTTGGCTAGAGGATACTACTGCAACACATACTGTATTCATTACGGATTCAAAAGTATGCTTAGAAAGGTGGAGAAATGAATCGTTCGTGTAGAATGGCTCTCGTCGCTTCAGAGGTCAAAGATTGTGAGAATTGTATGCATATTTCGCCCTGGCCATGCGGGGGTGCGGAGGAATGAACAGTCTGATAGGCTAGCAGGGAATGCACCTCTTGGTGGAAGATTGCCTACGAACAAGAGGGAGGTGGTCGTCCGCTTGTGGGACCAGGTGGAGAAGACCGTCCATCCATCATTTGAAATGCCGATAAGCGTGGCGGTCATGTTCTGCCATCTCACTCGATCACCAGAGTCGTGGATCAGCTCCGTGTTCCTGTCTCGACCATGCCACGTGGCCAAGCCTCCGGGTATTTACTTCTCGGTCTTCTCCTTGGTCTCTTCCCTTCGGTCTTGCCAGTCGTCACCAAGTTCTCCAAGTTATTTCTTCTCATAACATGCCCCAAAACCTTAACTCAAGCGAGATCAAACTGGCGGATGGTGCCCTTAACACGATAGAGGTCCTGCCAACTCATGAGCATCTGGACATTCTTCCCACCATAACAGAAGTTAAGTGTGCTATAAATGAACATGCATCTGGCAAGGCTCCAGCTAAGGATTGGATTCCAATGGAGGTTATCAGGAGTGGGCAAGGCACATTCACTCTACAGATTCAACAGCTATTAGAGCTATGGTGATGAGAAGAAAATGTTCTACAGGATGTCAAAATTTAAGTATCAAAAGAACAAGGGGGAACGGGGTGACTTAAAAACTTTAGAGGTATCTCACTTCTGTGTATCGTTATGAAAATATTTGCCGCACGACTGATCAAATCAAATCCTTTTGTCAAGTCGAAGAAGGCAATAAACAGTGGTTGATTCTGTGCACGGCACGTTTCTTGATTTGTTGCAATGTGAATATCATATCAATAGTAGACCGGTTCCGTAGAAAGCCTCACTATGATTCTGAGTAGACTTAATCTCTCAAAAATTGAAGTCTACGCAGAACAATTATGGCAAATATTTTCCCTACGATACACAGAAGGGAGATACCTCTGAAGTTGTTACAGTCACTCTGATTCCCCTTGTTCTTATGATGCTTAAATTTTGACATCCTGTGGAACATTTTCTTCTCATCACCATAGCTCTAATAGCTGTTGAATCTGTAGAGTGAATGCGTCTTGCCCTCTCCTGATAACCTATATTGGAATCAAATCTTTAGCTGGAGCCTTGCCAGATGCAAGTTCATTTATAGCACACCTACCTTCTGTTACGGTGGGAAATGTGTCCAGATGGTCAAGAGTTGACAGGACCTCTATGGTGTTAAGGGAATCATCAGCTAGTTTGATCTCACTTGGGTAAAGCTCCAAATAGTACTTTAGCCATCTACCCATCTGCTGTTTCTTATCAGTGATGATTTCTCCAGTCAAGGTTTTCAGTGGTGCACTACTTTTAATCATTGGACCGCAGACGTTCTTTATCCCTTCATACACGATTCTGATGTTTCTCCTATCACTTGTGTTTTGAATGCACTCGCATAACTTGATGCAATAGTCGTTTGCACACTTCTATGCGGGTTTTGCACATCCTTAATAGCTTGTTTCATCTCACATGAGAGTGTTTCGCCTTGTTCTGTCCTTGTTTCTTATTAACTATCTTCTTGCTATCAATCAAGAGCTGCAGTGTCTGGTCGTTTGCTGCAAACCGGTCCTGCCTCTTATGATCCACAGTGCCATAAAACCCTACCGCTTTTTTATAGTTTCCTTAAGTACACCCCACTTTTCTCTTTTTGTTAGAACTTACAACCCGTGACTTCTACCTCTCCCTTTGATTCCGAGACCGGATAAGACCATGGGTAGAGTTATACCTCTCTATAACACAAAGCCTGGGTTGAATTTTAGAGACCATGAGTTGCCCATACAGCAATATCCCTCTTTCGGTCTGTCTTGTTTACTCCAGAGGAAAGGTAACACCAATACATAAATACCAAGACAAGCCGCAAAAGCTGCCGGATCAGCAAAGCAATGCTCTAACTGCCCGCCTGTGGAACTTCTTTCTCAGACCAGTTGCCAATCAAGGCTTAAGGCCTGGTCTGCGATGCCTCTATATTTAGTCTTCAGGTTGCATTTTCTCGCACTAGATTAAGGCTTGTACCCTCCCAATTGCACTCCTCCACCCGAAGCCGTTGGCACAATGTGGGTTATTGGGTTCGGTGAGCGCCTCCCAACGTTGGGCGCAAACAGAAAGCAGGTAATACCGTCTACGGCGATACGGTAGCTCAGTCATATCTAACTGAAACCTGACATAAGACTCTGGGTATTTACAATTGTCCACTTGGTATAGAAATGTTCCTTCTATTTCCAGTTCACATCTTTGTGTATACACAGTGACATATTATGTATATGTTATTTTTCTGAAATATTTATTTAGTTTAAATTCACCCTTTACCTATCAAGTATGCTAGTTGTCACATAGATTTCAAGTTTATTTCTTTTTTATAACGTGACCAAAAATTTCGAATGTCTATGTTTAATAGCTTAAATCAATTAACATGGTGTTTATATGTTACTTGAAGGTCTGTCTCGTTTGTTTTTCTGTATTCACCGCCGGACTAATACTGGTAAAATTAGTATTGGGACTCTTCGCTGGGTGTTAAAGATGAGGGCGAAGCACGTATGGGAATGATAAGATGATCTGTGTACTCTTTGAATTTTCATCCGAAACCATATTCGAGCAGCCATTAAATGTTTATCAGAAAAATGGGCAGAGTTATGTCGAAGAGTAAGCACAGACAAGTTACTGAAATTGTTCTGGCGACTACATAACGCATGAATGGGGTAGTCAAGAATAATAGTATTCCTGACTTCCAAGGTGCTGACCTCATCTGGCAGAGGACTGATTAGAACAAGGGTAAAGCCCTCTTCCAACGCTATCTTGAGCAGAGCATCCAGACAGACATGAGAGGCCGAAATGTTGCCAAGGAGGTTACCTCAGATAAGGTAAGGCCCAGAACATGTCGGATGAATACACAGTGACAGTGAAAGAGATCAGGGCTGTGCTTCGAAGATAAAAACACAGCGCTCCAAGGCCAAGTCGCATAAGGTATGACACCAATATGTGTAACGACAACGAACTAGAGGTACTAGCAGACATGTACAATAACAGTATAGGGAGTACTAGCATCAAGGAGGAATTGTTACACAGCTATCGGATTCCCTTGACGAAACCTGGCAAAGACCACACAAAGCTTCAGCGATATCGGGTAATAACCATGCAAAATACAATAGGCAAGCTGCTGGAGAAACTAATTGCCAGAAAAATATCAAGCCACCTAGAATGGCAAGGTTTTTCCCCACCTACCCTTAGATGGTACTGTCCAAACAGAGAAATATGGACCATCGCAGCAGTTTTTGCCCATATGTCTATGAAGGTTTCCACTCAGACATTGAAACCTTTGCTGTAGAGATAGATCTTGAGGACGCGTACAACAGAGTACCATCGAATTTCTTAATGCTTCAGCTTCTTAAACTCAAGGTAAGTCCTTTCTTCCTTAGTTGGTTAGCTGCAGCCCTCTTCCAACGGAAATTAGTTGCTAGATGTGTCAGCTCGACATCGGAACCAACAACGATATATCCTGGCTTACCACAGGGGTCACCATTATCTCCGGTGCTGTTCATCGCCCATACTGTGAGAATCACCAGCGAGCACAACATAGGACTGGGAAGTACATTGTCGTATGCAGACGATCTTTTAGTGTATCGTCAGGGTAAGGATAGAGATCAGGTTACTGTGGAACTACAAACCCAATCTGTCCGAAGTCGGGTTGCCCCACCGGCTAGATGAAAGTATTATTCACTAGCGAGCAACCCCAAATAGTCAGAAACTGACTAGGGACAAAATCTATATGGCTGAACTACAGATTAAGCCCATGAATATCCAATGTACAGCTCCAAGTGGCTCGTTACAAAACGAAATGAACTGTGCTGAATATTCGCCAAGGATTGGGAAAGAGAAGGTTAGCTAAGATAGATTTTTAAGTCTAAATATAAGAGTATTGACAACTATCTCAGTACAGGTTTTTCTCCCTGACTGCTCCCTTCCTTGGTTTCTAAGTGAACCCCCACCAATGTACACACACAACACGTATGCACAATTGGAAAAAAAATATAATGACAGAACTATGAGCTACAATACTACAACATTTATTTACTAATCATAATCATAGACATCTGATGGTTTTCATTATGAGGATGATGAAATCATATACATATTGATATTGATGAGACACATTACATAACTTGTTACTTGATCTATCTGGATCTGTGGTCCAGATCCCCACTCTCCAGTAGACACCAAAAAAAAAAACAGCTTGCCGGTATTCTGACCCTGTCAGTCCTGGCTCTAGTCGTCTCATGCTGAGAAGGGTGAGAACAGGCAAGCTTCGTGCAGAGTGGCTTGCCTCGCTTCGGAAGTCACGGGTAGCAAGCATCACCTGGATCTTTTCTCCTGGGCATGCCGGTGTGCTGGGGAATGAACGGGCGGACAGATTGGCTGGCTTGGCAAAACTTGGTGGAGTATTGATGCATGACAAGGCAGACGTGGTTGCGGCCTTGTGGGAGCACGTGTACACCTCGGAGGAGCATATGGATCACCATAGTCTGGTAAGAATGAGACAGCGAGGTGTGACGAGGGGATCTGGCCGACGCTCGACGCTCAGAGGAAAGGCGAGACGGACATATAATCAGATTGCTACTGGAACTATTAGTGTTGGAACTCTTCGCTGGCTGCTGGGGATGGGGACGGAGCGCTTATGGGAATGTCCCGAATGCTGTGATGTCGGTTCCTAAATCAATCAATCAATCAATCAATCAAACGTTCTTGAGATTTATAACATAGGTGCTCCTTGTGAGAGCTTGAAAGAAAGTCAAGAATGTGTTATATCTAGTTCTACATCAGTGCAATCCTAAGTAAAACATTCTAGTAAACACGTGTACAATGACCAGTCTGGCCAAGTTTATCTTCCAGCTCTACTGCATTCACCATCCTCCTTCTCCCTCCATATCTCTCTCCTACTGTCTTAGTCTGGGACGGGCTTTTCCATTGTCTCACACGCCTGTAATTATTACATTTCTGCCGCCCATGTCCATGTCGCTAATACAGAAATTCTGTAGTACAGCCGCTCCGTCCAAAGTTGGTTTAGCAGCTCACAAGATCGGTAATGGTATTATAATAATGCCTGATCATCCGGGTTTACAAGCCGTGACCAGTATCTGTGCCAGACTTCCGTGAATTACCGTCCACCATACGATGAAAAAAGGTTTAGCACCATATACCCGATAACAATTGTGGGTAATGTATGTACCATTACACCTCCGTTTCCATCACAATCGATGGCCAGTGTGTCCATGCGAACACAATAGCACAACACCAATTTATTCTTAGTGAGTTACCATATAACAAATCACATCAAATAAATCTAAGGTAAACGAATACTAAATGGCATATAAGGCTATTCTTTCTTACATTGTATAATGCAAAAAAGTAAGTAATATCCTTATCTACAACCAACCGGGAAACATAGTTTCCATATACGCTACAGAACATATACACAAATTATGCATATGACAATTCAACTATATCAACCTCCGATATACATACATTATATATCTTCAATATAGACATATAATGATACTCAACATAATAGCATAAGGCATTATTAATGAGTAATAATATTGTATACCTACAAAATGAGATATACAACAAGTCTAATTGCAGTGACCACACAGACCAGCCATATTTATGATCTGTCCGGTTTAGTCACCACTTAGTTACTGCTGTGGTAAGAATTAAAGAAATAGTCAGTTGACTATATTCTGTACAACCAATGCACACACCAAAAGGCAACTAGGATAGTGTACAAAGAAATGACAAGCATCTACCAAGACACATAAAAGTATACTTAGAAAATGATATTTATTGAAATAACCTATGTCAGATATAGACTGAAAATCAGTACATACATCTACAAGACTTAGATAGTTACTAAGAAATAACTTTCCTAGTGAAATCTAGCAACATCAGAATCATACATATGACTACAAAACGAGCTGGGTGCCTACCTGTTCAGAGAATTTTTCAATTCTAACATGACCAGAGCTAACAGCCTATTTAACTAGTATCCCAAAGCAATTAACATTCCTTCAGTACTGTTCTAATTGATTTATCAGATCTGTTTCACACATTCCTACAGGGCAGATACATTATCTCCAAGTCTGTCCAGTCATAAAAATTCTTTCTGCATGCACACTAGCCTTCACACCTGTGGGTCTGACAATGGTTAGCCAGGGATGTCTTATCAGTGAGTTCACATCTTGCACCTCTAGTCTTGTTTCAGAAGGCAGTCAACCTTAACGTTTAGCGATTTTCCTAGCCCTGCTTATCATGTGTCATGTCAAAGGAGCAATTAGGTTCTCATGGTCAGCTGCCAGTTTACAACTCTGTTGGTAAACCAGGTTTGCTTGCGTCATGCCTGGTTGGTTTTAATTACCATTCAGTCCCCTGAGTCTGCCCTCCAGTCTGGCTGGATTGATAACCTCTGGGGGTGACCGGTACTGGTGTCAAATTAACTTCCCAAATAGAAAGCCATCTGTGGTGGTTTGTTTACTTGCAGGCTTTGCAAGCTTAGGTCAAGACTATATAACCTTGAATATAGAGAAAACAGTTTTGTTCGTCTGTTGATTCTCTACACGGCCCATCAAAAGTGAACCGAAAATTGTTCTGGGAAGTAAAGGATGCAAATTCATGACATAGCTTCTCCCTTTAAAAAAAGTTTCTGCCAGAAATCTTTTGTCAAAGCACGCCGTACATCCCAGAATAATGCCTAAGCACTCTCCGTTCTGTATCTGCCTAAAGGTTTCCAATATTCCTTTTGGCAGTGGGTTGTCCTGCATCTGCATAAAGACGTCCCATTTCCATAATCCAAGGATACTTTGGATAGGTCCTTGTACCTGGTTTTCGGCCGGGATTCAATGCAATAGCTTGGTAAAATCCGGTAATTGTCAGGAGGTTGTAATTTTACCCCTCTGGGAAAGATCACAATCAACGGGATTTTTCTACGCCTCTGGGCAGCAATTGTTTTACACCATTCACTCACGTAATTTAATCCTTTCAGCCGAGGATGTACCGGTAGTGAAGTCTTGCATAAGCTGGCCACAGCAAAGCTTGTCTCCGTGATTTTCCTCCATCCTTTATAGATCCTTAACTGATCCACCAATAACTTCCTTTCGAAAGGAATAATGTTACACATCATGGTCCCATGATATAAATTCAACTGGCGCTTTCCTCCTTCAAAGTCGGGCGTAACAATCTTCCCTCCTCGGTGTCGCGGTTTCTTACCCTGATAATCAGTTAACGGGCTGAGTTTCTCTGCATTAGAGTTTCTTGTAAAAGCCGTGCTAGAAATTGTAAATTTAGTGTGACAAGTTGTCCAGCCTTGAGAAATAACATAGTTATTCAAAGGCGATAAAGTGGAGTTACTTTTGAATAAAGTATCCACAAATAGCTGATCTGCTCCTATCAAATCAACCTGACTGAAGGGTAGATTTAGTCCTAAGAGTGTTGATTCCAAACCACTCTTGACTTCTGTTACTTCAGGTTCCCGTCGCTGGAATACCCTGATTATTTCAGCTATAGCGATGCTAGCAGTTTCTACCTCCATCTTGTGAGAAGAGTTTTCTTTGCTAGTAACTACAGACAATGTTGTCTGCACAAAATCAGAATCCATATTCTGGCTCCTAACAATTCCCTTTGTTTCCTTGTCTGGATGTTCCTCTCTGGCCCTGCTTTCATGGGCTAAGTCCAGTTGAGGTAAATCCTGTGGTGAGCTTGTGTCTAAGCAATCCATCACAATAGGTAAATGATTTGAACTGAGGTTTAGTGTCTTTTCCCGAGCTGCAGCCTCAAAGATCACAAGGGGTTCTGGATCGTCCTTCATCCCTATCTTAGGCAAATGTAATCCCACTTCTTACTTGCCTGAGCTGAAGGGAATAATAAGGTCGGTTACCTCTCCATCTTCGACCTCTTTAAAAGATGTCCTCAGGTCCTCTTCTTCTTGAGTTTCACCCCTTGTTGAAGTAAAATGAGATTCCTGGGAGTCTTGTACTGGCAAACCGTAGTGCAATAATTAGTGATTCTTCCCGCGTTGCAGTAATGAAATTCACCTGGGATTCCGTTTCTTCCTTCCTCCCTATTTCAGTCAGATGTAATTCCACTTCGTGATTCTGTGAACAGAAGGGAATGTGAGAATCGGCTAGGTCTCTGCCTGCGACCTCATTAAAGGTTGTCTTCGGTTCCTCTTTCTCTCGAGATTCATTTCTCGTAGCAGTCAAAGGGTTTTCCTGAAGGTCCTCTACTGTTAAACCAGTTAGACCACAATTTCCGTGGTGCAAACAGTTATCACGTTTGTGACTATTTGAATTGCCATTGGCACGTTTTTTCTTCCCTCTTTTCCGTTTAGGACTGGGTCGAATGAGAACCTGTAGTTCCCGGTCCACTACCTCTGATTCTGCGGTGGGTGGCAAAGATGTCCCTTCCTTCCTGGTTGGGTTAGCATCCGTATCTCCTACCTTATGTTCCGCTAGAAAGGTTAGCTTCTCCGCATTGACTGCTTCCATATGCATTTTCTCCATCTCTACTCTTTCAGTTTTGCTACGCTCTTGTGCTTCAAAGAACTCATTATGACTTTTAAACATCATTTCTTCTTCTTGGTCCCACCATTATAACTCTGCTATGATATATGTTTCTAGTTGCTTTCCCTTTAAGCCTTTTCTTATGCTCCACCCTCTCGCGGTCTCTGAGAAATCTGCGCGCGCCTTCATGTCCTCTTCGAGATTCCGGTAAAGCAAGACCATAATTGCTAATGACTATATTCAGGTAAGCTCCTATGTATATATCAAAAATCAGATATAAGCTAGAACGACAAGAGTTAACTACTGACAGTCTACGCTATCCAATGTGTATAGTTTAGCCTCAGCAGTGAAAGACAACTGAAAATAATATTCAAGTAGTACCTGGCGACAGCAGTGAAGTAAGTGTGAGAGATATACTACACAGTAATCAACAGTAATATTTACCTAAATAACCATTAAAATGCACTGCATACATGTCAAAATAAACATGGCATATCTTAGCATAAAATGCAAATCAGTCAAGCAGTTAAATCATCAAACACATCAATGTAAATATGATTAAAGTGTTCAATTATCAATAAATGATTATTGATAACACTAAATGATAGATGATGGTATTTTTCTCATAAGTTCTTATCTCTTATACTTTTGAAAAGTTATATATGTACTCTGTAACTTCCTCAACTAAAATTAGCTACATTTGATGATAGTCTATTTTGATGATTGAAGATTACAAGAGTTAACTTTTAATACTCATATGTCTAGGGTCTAGTAGAATCACTATGATTACTAGAATCCTGATTCAGGATTGCGGACTGGACCCCAATCTGTCCGAACTCAATCGCATAAGCACTTGGTATGTTGAAGCTGGGGCAATGGACAACCAAACAAAGGCAACGGTGACATGGTTCTCTTTGAATAAACATATTGTCAACACCCCAACGCCAACTGTAAATCTGCGTTCAGAGATTGTGGAACGAACGCAGGCAATGGATTACCTGGTGATACAATTTGATCGAAGCCTCGCTTATACTGAGCACGTAGACCAGGTGATAACAAAGGCCAAGCGGGTTTGGCTGCGATGCGGGTGATGGCGGCGGTAATCTGTGAGCAGCGCCATCTATGTCTTCTTTACGAGGGTCTGGTCCTTTCTGTTCTGGAGTATGTGATGACGATCCTGACTCTCAGCCGTCAGCAGATGGAAAGGATGGAAAGGATACAGAACGAAGCTAGGCGTATTATTCTTGGATGTACAAGAGAAACAGCATGCAGGGCGATGCGCTACCGTCTTGATTTTCCAACCATGAGAGACAGAATACAAATTTGCCGAGCATGGGCCGACCTCAGAGTCAATGCAAACACACAACATGCGCATAGCGAGATTAAGAAGGTAAAGGACAGCAGGTTAAAGAGAGGAAAGTAGTGAATAGGTCAAGCCGACGACATTCTTCAGCAGGTGTGTTTACTTGAGGACTTAGAACCTGGCGAGGAGTGGGTACAAGTGCAAAAATAGTTCTGTACATCCTATTCAGTGTGCATCCAACTAGACAGGAAATGCAGACAAGAAAATCCAGCTGCTGTGAAGGCGGAAGTACCGGCTCTGATCTTCGATAATTCTTTAGAGGATGAAGCTGTCATTTACACGGATGAGTCTGTCTTTCGAGGAGTGAGAAGTTCATGGCCCTTTACGGCTCAGGCCGGAGGGAAAATTGTGAAGGAAGAGTCTGGTGCTTTAGCTTTGACCACAAGTAGCCTGACTATGGAAGTCATGGCAGTAAGTAAAGCAATAACATGGCTCGAGACACAGACATTCAATCGGGCATGTGTCCTTAGTGACTCAATGAGTATACTCGGGAAGAAATGAGATGGGGGGGGGGGGGGGCGAAGAGAGTGGTTGCTGTCTTTGGAGCGGACTCGGTTGGCAAAGATTAGTTTCATTTTCGTGCCAGGGCATGCAGATGTACACGGAAATGAGCAGGCTGACAGGCTTTGCAGGTAGGGATACTGTGGAAGGCGGACGAGACATGGACGAGGCAGACATACTGAATGCTCTACGAGAAGTAATGAATGAATCACCAAAACAAAACACAAAAAAGCACGAGAAGTAAGTCGTTTCCGAGAACCTAGCGATGACTGTGAGTCTAATACCATGGTCAGGCTGCGAGAACAGCAAGTTAAAAGAGGTGTGGACAAACAAGAACACTACACAGGAAGCCAAATAAGATTAATAATCCAACACAGAACTGGTGTCGTGAGCCGCTACACGCTGCGGGATTTGCTGAGGAGGGGACCCGAGCACTTGTTGACTGAATGGTTCGATGTGCAACGGATATGATCCGTTGACTAACTAACTAACTAACTAACTAACTAGATCTTTCCCATCTTGTCTAATTATTGCCCATATTTCAAATGCATATAATATAGACGGTTCTGTATAATACTTTAAGACTTTTTTGGCATTGGTATTAACATTTTATTGGCATGCTTTCCATCTTGAATTGAGTGGCACCTTGCAGTCTTGACAGACCAAAGTATGTGAGTTGGAATATGGCCAAAATTCCATCACCATGCCTGGGCAGAGCTTCAGAGAAACATGTGGTGCCCAAACGACATGTTCCCTCTCTCGGCCTAGCCTTGTATATTCCAGAGGAATGGGTAACCAATACGTCTGGCACAAAGTAGGCTGCAGACGCTGGCGGCTCAGCGTTAAACCTCCGAGACCTCGCATCCACGAGCAGGTGGCGAGTCGTGGGCAGACCCTGGAACCCAAGGGATCCGATTAAGAGGCGCTCAGCCAAGTCCCATAGATGAGGGCCTCGTACGCTCCTGTACCGTAGGACGCGCACATCTGTCAATCACAAGTGTCCAGACCTTGTAAAGCGTGTACTACAGTCAGAATCCCCGCCTGACTTGTTCGCATTCCGCGACCACCGGGAATAGGCCCGCCGGAGATATCGCAGGAGATATTGCTCCTCTGTTGCGAGCAAATCTCCCGTCCTTCCACTGTGCGGATCTCGCGACCAGCGAGGATAGGCCCGACGGAGATATTGCTCCTCTGTTGCGGGCAAATCTCTACCAATGACTGAATAAGTAAAGAAACGATAAAAGTAGTGGTATTTCAATTGCGCTTGCGCTCTCACCTATGCTACACCCTTCATGTGTCTTCACAAAGTCGGACTAGAGTCAAGCTCAACAGAGTCTTCTTTCCACACTGATTCTATCAAGCCACCATCTTGAATTATCTATCATTTATTCTGACAATTCTTCGCCTCTATCTATATGGCATCTCCATTAGATGATTTGTCAATTCCAAAATAGCTGTAACAATTCAGCTGTTTAATAATACACATTACTATATTTTCTAAATTCGCAGAAATCAGCTCAGCCATAGTACAGCCTCCAACATGGATTGACAATGTTCCAGCGTAAGTTGTTGTCGTGTCTGTGGCTTTGTTTGTTGTGTAACTGGGTGCCGATCTGACAACAGTGCAGAATAACAAATAAAGCACAATAATAAAGAATAACAAGTCCAGACCTAAATATGCAAAATGGGGTCAGGCAAGAATTGTCATAGGACTTTCACACTAGTAATTCCTGAACAGTTGGCAGATTAACGAGGCATTATGTGGATACTGCAAAGGTGTGGTTTATAGAAAAATCATGATAAGAACATGGTCGTCTGTACAACGTAATAAGGATATTTTTCAAGAAGACAGGAGCTCACAAGGAGAACTAGTTACCCGCATCAGAATAACACTGTAAACATACAATGTGTGCATCATGAGAAGGGGAAGCTGGAGCATGTCGTGACAACCGGACAGTTAGATGAGGATATGGGCACAGCGAGACAAGAGAGAGGATGATGGGCGGTTCGATATCATGGAAGGAGTAAAATTATACCAGAACTGATTGGCTGTCTGCGGCAATATACGTTGGGGGTAGAATCAGCGACACACTGTTTCGGCTTTAAGAATAAGAAAGGCTGATTTTTCAATGAATTTTCGGAGCAGGTGATGGAGAAAGCGAATGGCAAACATTTAACGAGGATTAAAATGCATGAGGAGTGAATATGTGACCACAAGTCGATAATAGGAAAATCATGGATGGCTCAGATTGAGAATGCAATCAAAGTAGTGTTTGAGAACGTTGCGAGATGAGTGTGACTGTATGGCTGTTGATAGTCAAGTCTGTGCGATGGCTGGAATCTGTCTTGTTCTTTCCGTATGGTGCATATCAATGATTCTGGCACCGCATTTGATATATTCTGTTCTGTAAAGACACCAGTTTATGAATATTACTGTAGTTGTTCATAGTGTGCCAGATTCATACAGCAGTACTGATTTATTATTAGATCCAACTATTCTATGTTCGGTAACATGCTTATTTCTTTTGATATCCACAAATTTCCTAGTACTAAAGAGTTGCACTTGTCTTTCGTCTTCTTATTTTAAGATATAATATACATGTTACTTTCATCTTTATGTACATTGCTATTTTAATCATATGCTTTGACTTCATGAAGTAAACTATCACGGAGGAAGATCTGCTTGAATGATTCTCAGTTTCTGTACGTGTGTTTTTCTCCTATTGTTCTAGAATAATGTGTCTTTTTTGTCTCCTGTTAACATCCAATTACCTGACCCCTGACGTCTGACGTCCAGCATACCAAAGGTGTCACTTTGTCGCTCCATGTCGAGATCCATATTTCCGCTTAATGAACTCAATCACACGAATATAGACATTTTTGCTATTTACTATACACTATTTTACTTATAGACTATTTAACTTAAGCATAATTTAACCTGGTTAAAGAACAAATTATCCCAATTGGGAAAAGAACAAAGGTAGCAAAAGAGACTGCACACGATACAGAGGCATTTCCCATTTGAGTAATACTGTTAAAATATTTTGCAAAATTCTTGAGAAACGATTACGAACTACAATAGAATCCCAGCTAAGCAAAACACAACTTGGATTTAAGAACAGCAATGAATGCACAGATGCCATTTTGCTCTTAGATACTTATAGAAAAATGAATCGAATTTAATGAAACACCGAAAAAGGCATTTGATGGAGTAGATGGAAACAAGCTGTGGGAAATCATTAAACAATATGGAGTGAGTACACATCTAACAAACCTATGTAGAAGTTTATACAACAGTAAATGCATAGTGAGAGCAACTGGAGGACATTCAGAACTCTTCACCATAAGATCCGGAGTACGACAAGGTAGTGCCCTCTCCCCCTCTTGTTCATAACCTATATAGAAAGCATATGTAAAGAAACCAGCCAAACAGATACCTCAAGAACACTGCATGATGAGAATGCAGAAAAAGAACAATCTGCAAATCTAACCATTAGAGAACTCCTGTTTGCGGACGACCAGCACTAATAGCAAAATCGGAAGCTGAATTACAAGACCACATGAATAGACTAAAGGAAATGTGTAGGGAACATCACATGAAAATTAGCACAAGTAAAACAGAGGTCGTGACTATAACTAAAGAAGAAAAAACAACAACAAATCACATAAACGAACATCTCCTGACACAAGTAAAGAGTTTCAAGTATCTTTTTTGTTTTTGTTCGCATATCCTTTACAGGACATCGCTGTCAACATCAGCATATTTCAGCAGATTGTTGATTTCTTGGCAAGATTACTCTCAGTAGTTTGCCATTGTTCTCTGAGCGGCCGGCTCACATACCCCGTAAGTTACTGACGCGGCTAGAACCGCTACCGCTTCTTGCGCACGTCACGTTATTCACGAGAGTATACGGGATTACAGAGAAAGACGTTAAAACCCTCGGCCAGGGAGACCGGCTTTCAAGTATCTAGGGAGTATAATATCATCAAAAGGCAAATCAGAAGACAAAATCGAAAATAGATGCAATAAGGCAAATCAACTCATTAGCCAAATGGCACCAATACTAAAGAACAAACATGTATCAACAACTACTAAGAAAGCACTTTACAACACAATCTTCCTACCAACTCTATGCTATCAATGCCAAACCTGGACAATGACAGAACAAGAGAAAAGTAAAATCACAACAATAGAAATGAGATTCTTGAGAAGAATACTCAATGCATCAAGAAGAGATCAGATCATAAATGAAGAAATCAGAACTAAAGTGGGGGTTATATCAGCGTTACATTTTATTAGAAGGCAGCAAGTCAAATGCTTTGGCCATGCAAGTAGGTTACCAACTAACAGTATACCACAACATACAAAGATGCACAGACCAGATTGAAGCAGAGGAAGGGGCTAACCACGATTGACGGAGGGAATAGCAGAGTCCATGGGAATATCGATACATGAAGCCCATAAGCGGGCACTCTCAAGCTGTTTATACTTCGCCTCCACATTGCAAAGCACAATAGGAATATGATGAGATGAGATGAGAAAAAATAAATGGACATCATGAACATGTAAATAACTATTGGTTTTATTAGAAGTATTAAACTGATGATCAGACTGTGAGTCTAGAAAAGGTGTCACCAAACTACGGCCAGCAGGTCGGATCCGGCCCGCGACGTCAGTTCATCAGGCCGCCGACGGTACTCGAATTTGCTTAATAAAACGTATGGAACACGAGACGATGTGATACAATTTAAATTTAATTATTACGTTAAGAATACTGGCAGATCTGCACACATGCGGAGACCTCCTGTGCCTTAAATTTACTATTTTCAATTTTAAATTATTGTGTCTAGATTGTCTTGTTTATTGTAATGTTTGCCTATTTCGCGCTATACCAAGTCCTTCCCCGGCTCGTGGTAGCTCGGTAAACCCTTTGACGTTACCATGGATTTCATGGCAACACACACAGACACGGAGGCGGAAGTACGGGCTCTAATCTTCGAGAATTCTTAGGAGGATGATGCTGTCATTTACACTGATGGATCGGACGTCCGAGAAGTGAGAATTTCATGGGCCTTTATAGCTCCTGTGAAGAAAATGTCTGGCGCTTTTGCTTTGACCACATGCAGACTGACTATAGAAGTCATGGCAGTTTTTTTTTTTTTTTTGCATATCCTTTACAGGACATCGCTGTCAACAGCAGCATCTTTCAGCTGTCTGTTGATTTCTTACCAAGATTACGCTCAGTAGTTTGCCATTGCTTTCTGAGCGGCCGGCTCAGTATCCCGCAAGTCACCAGCGGGGGTCGAACCGCTCCCAGTTCTCTCCCGCTACGAGACTCTGCGTGATAAACGGGATTACGGAGAAAGTGTTGTAACCCCTCAGCCAGAGAGACCAGCAGTCATGGCAGTAAGTAAAGCAATAACATGACTCGAGACACAGACATTCAATCGGGCGTGTGTCCTTAGTGACTCAATGAGTATGCTCAGGAGGATAGAGATGGGGTGGGTCCGAAGAGAGTGGCTGCTGTCTGTTGGCTGGCAAAGATTAGTTTCATCTTCGTGCCAGGGCATGCGGGTGTACAAGGGAATAACCAGGCTGACAGGCTTGGAGGTAGGGCTACTGTGGAAGGCGGACGAGCCATGAACCAGACAGACATTCTGAATGCTCTACGAAAAGTAAGTCGTTTACGAGAACCAGGCGATGACTGGGAATCTACAACCATGTTCAGGCTGAGAGAACAGCAAGTTAAAAGAGGTGTAGCAAAACAATAACACTACGCAGGAAGCCAAAGAAAAGAAAAGTAATAAACCAACACAGAATTGGTGTTGTGAGCCGCTACAAGCTAACTAACTAATTAACTAACTAACTAACTAACTAACTAACTAACTAACTAACTTACTTACTTACTAACTAACTAACTAACTAACTAATTAACTAACTAACTGACTGACTGACTAACTAACTAACTAACTGACTGACACACAAAAACGCACCTTTCCCGCCCCCAGATGCGTCCGGCTGTCAACACAGGTCCGACGCTCCAGAAATAGTTACTTATTTTTGCCTGTCATCTATTGTATAGGTATGTAACAAGGACTTCTTTGTTTTACAGTGATAGGTAAGTTAACTACAAGTGTGAATAGAAGCAATCAAGAAGCAAATATAGCATGAAAATTGTACAGAAGCCTCGCATTATCACGAAAATATTATCCCCAGCTGAGAAAAATTACCCGGTCAAGGTATTAATTAAGCTGTTCTCTAGGCCAGTGTTTTTCAAAGTTTCTGGTAGAGCAGATCCTTACGCACATATTTATGTTGCTCATGAAACTCTGTGCGATGATCCAAGTGTCTGTGCTACATTAATGTAATAATGTAATAAACCTGATAGGCAGAAATGTTGCATTTAGGCGATTTCAATCTGTTTCGGTGGAACCCCTGGCTGCCAATTGCTGAACCGCGGTTGAAAAACACTACTCTAGGCTCTTTATATAGGTGGGCCCTCTTTATATACCTTTCAAACCTTATTATTGATATATCCTATTACCAAAGGTACATATAAACTTTGAATGTACCTCTGGTGAGCCGTAGCTTCATCAGTTACCCAGTTAGTCGTCTGCTTTTCTTGTGTTTCAATAGGATTTTAATTGTGTTTCTAATTCAATGTCTTATTCATTTTCAGATCATGTTTAATTCACCCTTCATTGTGGCTACTAAGAAAAGAAAAGTGGACTCCAAGTATTGCGTTTTCAATAAAGAATGGGGATTAAAGTACTTCTTTGTGGAAACAAAGGACCAGAAAACCAATTGCGTAATATACAGCAAAAATGTGGTTGTTTTGAAAGAGTAAAATCTTCGGCCTCACTATAAAACAAACATATATCAACATATTAAAAATTTTCTGGAAAGTTACGCTCTGGGTATTATGATTCCATGACATGTTTAGAAACACACAAAAATCTCTAAACGAGAATGTTTGCTGAAAATTAATCTGTCACTCGTACAAGTTACAAAATAGTACATAAGATGACAGAACGAGGAAAATAGTTTACCGATGGCAACTTCATCAAAGAGTGTGCGATAGAAACAGCAAATGACATGTGTCCTGAGAAAGCTGATTTGTTTGGAACTATCAGCTTTTTGGCAAGTTCAGTCGTGCTGAGAACAGAGAACTTGGATAGAAAATAGTGCTACAGATACGCGAGAAAGCTAGGGACTTGTTGTGGTATTCTCTGGCACTTGATGAGTCTACTGATCTCTCGAGTAAGTCACAACTTCTCGAGTTCATTCGTGGTGTCAATTTGGACTTTCAGATAACGGAAGATTTGGCATCCGTTTGCAGCAGGCATGGAACAACAAATGTAAAAGACATTTTCATGGAAGTGCAAAAATGTTTGCAAGACTATATCCTTCAGTAGAATCAGCTTCGATGTGTTACAGTTGATGGAGGAAAACACAGTTCTGGAGTGAGGAAGGGTCTTGTCGCGCAGATCAGGAATAAGTTGGGAGATTTGCAAATCCCGGGCGCTCGGTTCAAACACTGCATAATACATCAGCAAGTACTCTGAGGAAAACTTAGGTATTTCTTGTGTATTGAAACCAGTCGTTTCTGCTGTGAACGTCATTCAGGGACGTGCACTCAATCACTGTCAGTTCTAGGCTTTTCTTGAAGAAATTGATTCTGAATTTTGTGTCTTGCCTTATCACATATCTATGAGGTGGCTCAGCTGCGGTAAAGTCATGTTTCGTTTTTACAAGCTCCGAAACGAAATAGATGGTTTGCTAACTGAAAAAGATACAGCTGATCTACAGCTGTCACATCCTACCTGGCTGTCAAAGTTGTCATTTTTGGTCGACATCCCACCCCAAATGAATGAACTGAACATGAAACATGAAAGGATAACCTCGTTTGTGGTCTCTACAGAATCATCAAAGGATTTTTGAGAATGCTTTTATTGTTTGAAGCACAACTGGACGGAGAAAACGTTTCTCATTTTCACTGTTTCAAAGAGTTTTGCGCTACAATCGCCGAAGATGACAACCTCGATTTTCCGACAAAAATTAGTCATGGCTTGAAAAAGTATTTTTGAAGAGATTTCCAGATCTTCACAGAATTGAGAGTGACAATCTTCAGTTCCAGAATCCTTGTGATTGTAACCTTGATGATGTACCAATTGAATTACAGTTGGAGCTCACTGATTTCCAAGCAAATGACTTGTTGAAAGAGAAGCACAGAGAAGGAAACTTGTAGGATGCAGCAATTTCAAACCAAGCATTGATGATATCTTGAAAGCCAAACGCCACTTTCACAAATCGCACTAACCTTTTTGTGCTGCTTAGTGTGTGTGATTCGGATATGTGCACACTGGGTCTGATGTAACTATATCTTTGCTAACGTCACCTTCTTCGATAACTGTTTTTTTAGTAAATAAATATCTTTATTGTCTTTGTTTCTTTATTAACTCTTTCACTACCAAACAAAAACTGGGCTGTGACCAAACAGAAATTTATGGCAGAAAATTGGAACTAGGGGTGTGTTACAATAATGCTTTTAAAATGGTTAAGATGGTAGCAGATCTATTGTATTACATATCAAATTAAAGAGGATTGCACAAGGAACATGACAGGGTTAATAATTAATTGATAGGTTACAAATATTATGACAATAATGAGAGGTTTAATAATAACAACTGAAATTAAAGAGGTAAAAATTATTTTAAAAACTGCACTTATAAGGTGTTTTCTACACTCCTATACTGCTAATCATGTTTAATTTACTGAATAATCAAACAAACACCAATTGTCTTCAAGAATATAAACAGTATTGCTCATTAAAGTAACCCAAAAAGAAGTTTTTGGTTCATATTCTGAACCATGTCTTTTTAACAAAAAATGACAAAAAATAATGGCTGAAATCTGGAAGGTGGGGTCTCTCACAGTAAAGTTATGAAAATGGTTAAAATTGTAGAAGAAATGTTGTATTATATATCAAAATAAAGGGGATTGCACAAGGAATATGTTGGTAGGAGAATTTTTGCTTTAGGTTGTAAATAAAATAAAAATAATAATATAATTTGTAAAATAATTGGACAAAAGTAGGTAAAAATAATGTAAACATTGCACTTAGAATGTGTTTTCTACACTCCTATACTGCTAATAATGTTTAATTTACTGAATAATCAAACAAACACCACTTGTCTTCAAGAATATAAACAGTATTGCTCATTTAAATCACCCAAAAGGAAGTTTTGGTGCATATTCTGAACCATGTCTTTGTCACAAAAATGAAAAAAACTAATGGCCGCAATCTGGAAGTTGGTGTATGTCGCAATAATGTTATGAAAATGGTTAGAATTGTAGCAGAAATGTTGTATTATATATCAAAATAAAGGGGATTGCACAAGGAATATATTGGTAGGAGAATTTCTGCTTTAGGTTGTAAATAAAATAAAAATAATAATATAATTTGTAAAATATGTGGACAAAAGTAGGTAAAAATAATGTAAACATTGTACTTACCAAGGGGGCGTTGTTATCCAATATCCTGATCACTGCTAATCCTGTTGAATTTACTGCACAAACAACACTTTTCTAAACTATAAATACAATTGCTCCGAATCAATCATCCGAAAAGAAGTTTTGCCGCAGATTCTGAATCATGTATTTTTCTTTTTTCAGACAAAAGTTAGGAAAACACTTGGCAGATTTACATTTAATTGTCATGTCTGTTTGTTTTTATTTACTATATGTGACAGTCTATTTGTGATAGGCTGCAAAGCAAACTTTGGCGCACAAGTCTGGTCTATTAGTGCAGCCGGAGCAAACAAAAGATGATATGTGTCGTTTAGTTCGAGTGCTACAAAAAACACAGTCTCTATTGACACCGACAAATTATATTATTTATATTATATTATTTCTATTATAATTCATTAAATTAAATGCTTGGCTCATGTAAATCTTTCGGCATAATTTCCTGCAACAGACTGAAATTCTTCGGCAGGCAGAGTGTCAAACTTTCAGGAATACTCTGAGCTACTTTGCGATGAGCACTTTCCTTTACTTGAAATCCTTCTATAACAATTTTTATCCTCCTTTCTCTGTTTGCCATATGGAATGTAGGATGTGAGCATTGATCTGTGCAATTTCAAAGATCTAGTAGTAGATCTTCTTCCACCACTTAATGGTTTTCCTATCATGGATATTATAATATCCAACCATTTGGTCCATTCTGTCGCAGCCATTCATCGCCGTGTTATTTTCATGGAGACCATCTTCGGCTTGCTTTGCGGTTTTCGCAATCCGCTCTCAACAGTTCTAACTACAGACTTTGTAGAGACAACAATGCATGTTTGTTTTTTAGCTTTATTTAGCCCTTCCGCCAAATAATCATTTCATCAATGGACACATTTTCAAATGGGTAAAATGCTTCCTGGATATTCTTCAGAATCATGTCAACAAGAGGATCAATTTTTTTTTTTTTTTTTTTTGTGGGTACCCTCAGGTTGACATACATGAAACATGGTGTGATAAATATATTATAATTTTCTAATTGATTACTGGGAAACGTAGTGGCAGTGGCATACCAAGGAGTATATAAATGTGCACTTGTACACCAGTAGTCTTTGATACATGGTCTTGGATCAAGTCCCATAGCAATAATGACAGACGTAAACTTCAGCCATTCGTGCTTCGTTGTCAAACACTCAGCTGTTGACGAACATTCACTGGTTTTTCTTTATCACCACGTGCTAAAACTTTAGACACAACTAAAAATTCTTTCTAAATATTCACTGATAAGGGAATCACTATTGTTTAAAACAGTTATAAACAATAATCTAGCTTGATCTCAAGTCATACTACGTGGACGCAAACTGGTGGGCGTTTCCATTGTGAAAAAACAAATTAACACTACCTTAAAACTGAAAATTCACAAGAATCCAATATTAGAAAAAGATTGACCGCACAAAGATGGCGTAGAGATCTTTCGGCTGTACGACTTTTTAGTTTACTGTAACTTAAAATTCCGAAACGGAGCAGAAATATGTGAAATAAACCACTGATCATTTTGTGGCACTAAAACGGCGGACTGCCATCTCAGGAAATACATCGTGCCCACAGATGGGATCACGGTAGCGAAAGAGTTAATGCACTGCACGCCACTCACCCATGATTAACATGGAATGCTAAGCTTAGTTTTTCGTCCCCCCCCCTCCCCCCAGAGCTTTCGTTCTGGCTTGCAAGTATGTACAGAATGATTGTACGGCCCGCGCTAGTAATTTTTTTCTGTTATCCGGCCAACTGTAAAAATAAACGTTTGGTGACCCCGGGTCTATAAGATAAAGAAGAAACTATAATCTGTGAAGAAACGATGCAGGTAACTACAAAACGCCCTACACGACGATGTCTCAAGCCCTCATAAACTACGGTCATAAAGTTAACATAGGAAAAGCGTTTCGTATACTGCATTCGACGAAGAATAAACGATTGCTCAGACATAGTGATTCCATGCAGTTTTGTGCAAAAAGAAAAAAAAACCGTTTTGAATGTGAAAATACCATGGGAATAACAAATGTCCCACATTCTAGCAATGCCTTTTACTACGTATTTTAAGTATTACAGCCAAAGTGTTATTCTTTTATTCGCTTAATGTGATATCACTCTGCGGTGCAAACCTGACGGGATGCAGCAAAACATGTCAGGCAATAAATAACGCAAATATTGTTTGTGGATTCTACCTTTAAACTACAATCTATTTTGTAAACAGTTAATATAATTTATACATCTTTTTTTCTTTTGAAGGTCAATAATCTTCGCCCGATTTGGTTATACCATTGGTCATGAATTGATCCATGGTGCTGTTATGGGTGAGTCGCAATGTTTACTAACGAAGTTAGGGTGATTCCAACATATAAGTTCGTTCATTCACCATGAGCCAGGCCGATAAGGGTGGGCGGTCATGTTTCACAATTTTACACGATCACCAGTGTCGTGCATCAACTCTGTATTCATGTCTCCACCATGCTATGTGGTCATGCCATCCATATATTTACTTCTCTGACTTTTCTTTGATCTTTTCCCTTTAATCTTGCCAGGTGTCAAGTTCTCTAATGCATTTCTTTTCACATCATGCCCAAAAATTATATCTGTCTAGGTCTAATTTCTCTTACCCCGTTTACAGTTTTCATTTTACCCTTGTAGGACTTGTTCAATTGTTTTTCTGTCTGTCCGTGGTATTCTTTTCATTTTCATCAGAAAGCACATTTCCACTGCTTAACGTATAAGCACTGTCGGATTATATGATTGATGGCTCAATCCCAAAGAGAGAGAGGATTCTAAATTATTTTTCCTAATGTGATCCTGCCCGTTAATTATGCTAACCTTTAATGGCTCAGTTGCTTGAGTCCATAAATATAGTTTCAGAGAACCAAGGATTACCTATAGGAAAACAATTACAAGTATTTCCCCTTTTATACCCATAATCCCAATTTGGTGTTTCCTTGCCTCTCCTCTCTCAGTTAATCTAATTATATCTAAAGTAGTTTTGATTAAACTAATTGACAATACCAAGTAAAAATTATTACACTCATGAAAGACAATGCCTTCTTTTTTTTTTTAAACATTTATTAACTATATATTGAGTACTGAATAGTATTGTTTTGGAAAACATACATTCAATTACATCAAGTAAATGCATGAAAAATCAGAAATCATTTAATCAAAGTCTTTACACATATTTCCTTCCTCACATAGACTTCAGACTATATGTAATTTTGCAATTAAATTTTCTACTGATTTTCTTTAGTAGTAAATCTGAAATAGAAAATTTGGTCTGCCTTCCCTTGTCTTGACTTGTGGGCTATGAGTTCCTGCTCCAAGCAGTTACAGGATTTGTGTTTCCCTTCAGTGTTTTGTTACATCCAGGCTTGTAGAATTCTATAAGTTTGCTCTTGGTTTCCTTTCCAATTTCGGCAGGTAAATTATGTTTAATTAAATGTTACCTCTCCTATAAGACAAATGGAGCTCTTACAGGTGGATAAGTTTCTGCACTACTCTATCAAGGGCATCACTCAACAAGGTGCTCACTCAACAAGGTGCTACATTCTCAAATGCTGCATTCATCAAGGTGTTGTATTCAGCTAGTCAGGTCTGGGTCTAGAGTACCAAGCCACTATCTGAAATTCAGCAATCAACATACCTCTAATCATACCATCAATATGACAGAAATGCAATGCTGTAAGTAACCAACAAGTTAAATCAATAAAATGAATCTTGTTCTTAGAGAAAATAAACATTGGAGAAAGATAGTCTTGGTATGCTCAAGTAGTTATCACCAACTTAATTGTTTGTTCGCCATCCAATCTGTTCAGGATTTACTACCAGATTTGCAGTTTCATCTTTACCAATGCCTGTCCTAAGGGGCTACAGGTTAAGTAATACCTTGATTGATTTGGAATAGACAATTATGTTGACAATTCTCTTCTGTACTTAGTTTTGTTATCTACCTCTTTTCCATTAAAAGAAAAAGGTCTCAGACATTAAGGGATTTAAAAATCATTCCCCATTGTAATGAGTGTTTGTTTATAGACAGTATAAGTACAGCATGGTATCCATTTTGGTATAGTATTCAAGTGAATTCTTTTGAAGTCAAAAATTTCAAGGCGAGTATATTCCCTCCTCTTCACTGTGTCTATACTAAGATTGTACTTCACTTATCATCGTCATCATGCTCATCATCATCATCATCATCATCATCATCATCATCATCATGCTCATCATCATCATCATCATCATCATCATCATCATCATCATCATCATCATCATCATCATCATCATCATCATCATCATCAGCATCATCATCATCATCATCATCAATATCATTACATCATCATCATTATCATATCATTATCACCATCATCATTATATCATTATCATTATATCATTATCATCATCATTATCATTACATTAATCAGGAGACTAGCCAATATGTTGTAACATGAGTGATTAATAATAAAAATGGAGTTTTGTTTAAGATACAAAACCAGATGCTTGTAGTATGCGTAATATAATAATATTGATTGTGTCGTGCGTAGGGCACCAAACCTGATGCAGGTCCCATAAGTGATATATGATACAGCGTGTTGTCATGCGTCGGAGTGCATTAAATGATTAATTAGTGTTTTGGGTTATGCCAAACATATTCGCTGCTGATAGACAGGACATTACACATCACAGTTGCCTTCTATCATGAGATTGATTGTTAGCTTATACCCTTCTCATCATGTTTCTTAATTCACTCATTCTCAGACATAATATTCATATGTATGGATGATCATTTCACTCAGTCTTCAGACACAACCATATCTGTATGGATGACAATCAAGCATATGTGTGTGCTTTACACATAATACATTCACAGATTCAACCACTGACATTACCATGAACTCTCATCATTCTATCATCCTTCATCAGAAATTATAATATTTTCATGGATGATATTTAGTGATTTATACTGATTTGTTCTCTTAAAATGATATATTCATATCTGTTTAACAATAATTAAATCAAACATGAATGGTCACAGACATGTTCTCAGCAATGACATAGATTTATGTGATCATTGGGCATAATTATGAGATTCTCAAATCACACTTTTTAATGTGTAGCAATAATGAAAATACACATGGATTCCCACATGCTCTCATAGATTTATGTGATATACTAAATCTACTTTCAGGCATTATGAATCCTAACCATTCTAGCATGCCGGTTGACTAAGTATTATTGTTCGGCACAAATATTAATTCCACATGTTTACAACATTGAAAATACATTTGACTCACCACATGGGTGCTTTAACCCAACACACACAATTATGATCCCTATATGAATCTATTTGGTTCTCATGTGTTCATGAAATACCAGAAAACTACTTGTTTGTTCATGTGCTCATGTAAAAAAAAATCTACTTGACTAATGTGCTCATGTAATTAAAAATACTTGACTATTAAACATTACACTAATTTCTCTTACCAGTGTTGAATAAACTTTGGTGGAACTGCGGTACAGCTGTGAAAATGTAAACAATATAAAGCAACACAAAGTAATACAGCTTTACAAAACAGATTTACGACACATACAGGACGTTGCGGCGATTAGCCTTCATCAGCAAACAAACACATTCACAAACACAACATATAGTCAAGGAGATCTCCCGTGACTACATCAAAAGGTGACGACAGGACGAGAAGAACAAAAGCGTGAAAAAATGAAAGCAATGAAGAGAAAATGAGAATTGGAAAAAAATGTTAATTGGAAAAAATGCTCATACTTACCTCACAATTCCCATCTGTGTGTACCAGTGTTGGCACATGTAAACTAGTTTTGTTAAATCTTAAGTTACTCGTCACTCCTAAAACACTACTGATTGAGTTGAACTACTTAAGAATAAAATGTATTACTTCAGTCTAATGCTTAACATTAAATAAGTTGTTTACTAGAAGAAACGGAAACTCACTAGGTTTTCTAAATGTACAGTTTATCTATGACTATGGTAACTGAATATATTATTTCATTTCACTAAACTAATTTCTTAAGAACTAACCACGTGGGTTTACAACATGTTTTGACTTACCAACTCTTCTCCTGGGGAAAAGGCTCACAGACTAAGCTTAACTAATATAAAATATAGCATTGTTTACCTAATTCTTTGGAATGGCTCCAATCACCACATGTAAACAACAAGATGTAAGGACTCGATTTGGCGTGTTTCCAACTCTACTGGCGGCTGGGTTTCTGGTTCTACTATTCTCACTAGAATTAACTTTCTATCGTGCTTGTAGCGAGTAGAGCTACCAAATTCCGCAGACACAGTTGCCTTTCTTGTATTTACGAGTTTGTGGCAAGTGAGACTCTGGGACCGGTTGTTGCTGTTTCTATCTCAGCTTTTCCGTTCCCAGATTCCGTTCCCAGTTTTTGGGTGGATGTCGCTGCTGCTTCCTATTGCCGTAAATTTTGGGATTATCCGTAGAGGAACAAATTATCCTGGTTGCTGTGTAAATACTCCACTGTTGTCCGGAGACATATTCACAGCGCTGTTACGGATTGTGAAAATATTGTGAAAAAATATACCACAAGTACCTAACTCGCAACAGGAACAATACACATTTACAC
This sequence comes from Cepaea hortensis, assembly GCA_963921405.1. Classification (NCBI taxonomy): domain Eukaryota; kingdom Metazoa; phylum Mollusca; class Gastropoda; order Stylommatophora; family Helicidae; genus Cepaea; species Cepaea hortensis. The sequence goes on from OY992891.1 coordinate 28,490,974, forward strand.
CCTTCGATTTTCCCGTTGGACATAAGGCTGGAGTCACCTGGCAATGTGAACATTAACAGCAAAGTGACTAGACAATTGCCTGCCGACCGGTGGTCAATGTGCTTGATCCGTAGCTGGGCGAATTCTTTTTTTTTTTATTTGTTTGTTTGATTGTTAATAGACCCGGGCTCCCATGCCGACCCAGCGTAAAATGGCTACTTAAGTCCGTGGTAGGAGCTTCACCGACCTAGACCTAATCACAGCCAAGCCGTTTTGCTTCATCATGACCTGGTGACGTCTCAATATACCCCACTGCAGATGTGAAGGACCAAGAGGAAGACCGAGAGGAAAATACCTGGATGGCTTGGCCACATGACATGCTCGATACAGGATTACTGGGATGATCCAGGACACTGGTGATCGAGTGAAATGTCGAGTCATGATCGCCCAGGCTTTCCGGCATGGCACATGATTGATTGATTGAGAAGTGAAGTTCCATTACAAGACTTGCACACACCGCTCTTTCTGAGTCTGTAATGGGGAAGAAGAGCTAAGCAACGTAGTCTGCATGTAATGGTAATTGAATACCGTGTGGGGAAGTAATTAGGTACACCAATCTCATAACGAAAGATTTAGGCCCTTGACACAACTTAAACGACTTAGAGCACATGCATCAAACTACAACGTTATACCTCAGTCTTGCAGCTTGTTTAATAACCATCCAACCAATTAAACGACCAATCAATCAATCAATCAATCAAACAACCAAACATACAACCATTCAAACAACCATTTAACCATCCAATCAATCAAACAACCAATCAACCAACCAACCAATTAAACAACCAAACAGTCAAAACAACCAAATAAACAACCAACGAAACAACAAGTCAATAAATCAACAAATCAATAAATTAACAGACTTAGTGACAAACAAAAAAGTAGATTTGGACCAAACCAAAAGTTATGGCTGAAACATTGGAAGCAGGGGTGTGACACATGTATGACTTAACAATGTAAATATGGTAGCAGACATATTGTATTATATATCGAATTACAGGGGGTTGCTTAAGGCAAACTACTGTATATAAGCATATGGCAGATACGAGCAGTCGATTAAGACGATGAATCATCCCATGGCAATTAATCAATTATCTAATTAAACAGTCAACCAAAACAAACATTAATCAAACAACCAATCACCAAACCAACGAATCAATCAACTAATCAAACAATCATCCAATCAAACAACAAAGCAATCAAACACCAATCAATCACCACAAACATAAAAAACAATCAAACAACACACACATCAAATAACCAATCAATCACCACACTATTCGAACAACTAATTAATTAAGCAGCGAATCATTCAACACACCAATCAAACAAACAGCCAATCAACAATCAATCAATCAACACACCAATCAATTAAACAGCCATTTAATCGAACAGTCAATTAATAAAAACACCAATCAATCAAATAGTCAATCAAACAACAAATAATCAAAAAGCACATCAAATATCCAATCAATAAACACAACAATCAATCAACCAGTTAATTAACCCATTAAAACAACACCCAAATAAATGACACTTAATCAAACAACACAACAATCAATCTTACAGTCAATCAACTTACACACCAAGCAATACAACAGCCAATGAATCAACCAAACAATTAACACACTAATCAATTAACCAATTAATCAACACACCAATCAATCAAACAGCCAACCAACTCAAAGATTCAATCAACACACCACTCAAAGAAACAATCAATAAAACAGCCAAACTAACAAAACACCAATCATTCACACAACTAATCAATCATACAAAAAATCAATTAATGATTGATTGTTTGATTTAGGAACTGACATCACACCATTCGGGCCATACCCATAAGCGATCCGTCCCCATCCTCAGCAGCCAGCGAAGAGTTCCAACACTAATAGTTCCAGAAGCAATCTGATTATATGTCCATCTCGCCTTTCCTCTGAGCGTCGAGCGTCGGCCAGATCCCCTCGTCACACCCAGCTGCCTCATTTTTACCAGACTATGGTGATCCAATTGCTCCTCCGAGGTGTACAGGTGCTCCCACAAGGCCGCAACCACGTCTGCTTTGTCATGCATCAATACTCCACCAAGTTTTGCCCAGCCAGCCAATCTGTCCGTCTCTTCATTCCCCAGCACACCGGCATGCCCGGAGAAAAGATCCAGTTAATGCTTGCTACTCGTGATCTCCGAAGCAAAGCAAGCCACTCTGCACGAAGCCTACCTGTCCTCACCATCCTCAGCATGCTTTCTGAGTCAGTTACAAACAAACAATCAGTCAAAACACAAATAAGTCAAACAGCCCAGCAATCAAACAATGAATCAATCAAAACAACAATTAATCAAACAGCCAATCAAATAACCAATCAATGAAACAGCCAATCAATCAACACACCAATCAAACAACCAAACAATCACACCGCCAATAAAACAACAAACGCACGCGCGCATGCACACGCATACATACATACATACATACATGCATACAAACATACATACATACATACATACATACATACATACATACATACATACATACATACATACATACATACATACATACATACATACATACATACATACATACATACATACATACATACATACATACATACATACATACATACATACATACATACATACATACATACATACATACATACATACATACATACATACATACATACATACATACATACATACATACATACATACATACATACATACATACATACATACATACATACATACATACATACATACATACATACATACATACATACATACATACATACATACATACATACATACATACATACATACATACATACATACATACATACATACATACATACATACATACATACATACATACATACATACATACATACATACATACATACATACATACATGTATGCATGCATACATACATACATACATACATACATACATACATACATACATACATACATACATACATACATACATACATACATACATACATACATACATAATCTTCTTAAACATACAGGGCACGAGGTCGACAAACATGGCTACCTGGATGACTGGTGGTATGATGAAACCGATGAATATTTTAATGACCGCTACCAATGTCTGGTTGATCAGTATAGTAATTTCTTCTACACGCCGGCTGACGAGTATGTAAGTAAGACTTGATGTTCCTGTAGGAATATATCAGTTTTATCACAAGGCAATTTTTTGCTAGGCGTCTGTATTTGATAGCACAATCAAATTTTGGAATCCTGTGATCAAGAGTGGATATGTGATCAAAATGTGGGTCTGTCGGTCTCTCTCTCTCTCTCTCTCTCTCTATATATATATATATATATATATATATATATATATATATATATATATATATATATATATATATATATATATATATATATATATTAATGACAGTTCTCATTCAGATGTTTCTGAGCGACCCTTTGACTCTAGACCAGTGGTTCTCAGCCTATTTTGGCCCATGTCCAACTTTACCATATGTTAAGAACGTCATCCCCCCCACCCTTTCGAATTTCCTCCTTATAAATCCCCCCACCCTAATACAGTATACATAAAAATGGACGCTAAATTTAATATAATAACACGTACTAGAACAAGTCTAGACATCTACATAAAACGTGATTTGCGGGTCTACTTAGGTTATAAAACGAATTTCATTACGGCGAGAAGTTCAGAACCGTAACATTTAGTGGGAAAAACAATATCAAGTAATTGGTTCTTTTATTAATGCGATCTTGTAATAATCTTAATTCCCCCCTGGAAACCATAAAATCCCGGGGGGGGGGGGATTCCCCACCGGTTGAGAACCACTGCTCTAGACGGTACTACCTACTTTTTCTTAGTGCTAAATAATGGGCGGCACTTACCAAACTCGACACCTCACATTATATCAAAGGTTTTGGGCGGAGGAGCGTAATAGGGAGGGTACAAGCCTGATCCTGGTGCGAGGAAATGCAACCTAAAGACACGATGTCATGGTATTGCAGACCAGACCCTAAGCCTTGGTTGGCAGCTTGCCTAGGATCAAAGCTCCGACAATCTAACAGTTAGAGCATTGCTTTTCTGATCCGGCGGCTTCTGCAGCTTGTCTTATTCCAGATGTATTGGTGTTACCTTTCCCCTGGAGTGAACTAGGCAAGCCAAGACAGGGATCATGCTGCATGTGCCACCCTGGTCTCTATATTTCAGCCCCGACTTTGTGCTATGAAGAGGTATAACTTCATCCATGATCTTAACCGATCTCGCAATCAAAGCGAGATGCAGCTGTTACTGCTTATCAATTTATCACCATCATGTGACCATTATTCTTGTTGGTACCTGATGTACATGTTTGGGGTGTTTTACTTGATGGGTGATGTCTGATTAGGATAGAAAATTTTTTTTTGCTCCATCAATAGTGGAGGATTATAAGGTAGGGGTCAGAAATTATCCCTCCTTTACCCAGGGCACTAAGGGTGTAATGTTCAGTTGTCGGGACGACAACAGTTAAAGAGGGGGAATAATGTAACCGGCTCGCGATGATGGTGGAATTCTGCCAGAGGGGGCGAACTGTCTGATTGATCTGGAACTCTGGGAGTCGGAACGACTCCAGTATAAAAGGCCCCTGCGGAGGTAGAACCGGCCTTTCCGTAGTCCACCACACCGAGTGACGAGGCGCCAATGCCTATTGCAAATGTGTGTTTTGTTAGACCCTAAACGGTTTTGCAGTGGAAAAGCCAGAATTCTAGTTTTAGATTTTAGATTTTCCAGGGTTTTTAGTAGACTAGAAGTTTTTAGTGGACTAGAAGTGTTTGGTAAATTAGTTTTTAGTAGAATAGAAGTATTTTTGGTAAATTAGTATTTAGTGGACTAGACGTTTTTGGTAGATTACTTTTAGTATACTAGAAGTTTTTGGTGGATTAGTGTTTGGTAGACTTGGAGAGTTTTTGCTGGTTTAGAAGTGTTTCCTGTACTTAGAAGTTTTTGCTACACTTAGGAATTTTGTTGGTTGGATTAGTGCTTTTGCTGTTTAATTTTTGCTGTATCCTAACTTCTTTGTTGATGCTACATGTCTGTATATTATTGTGGGGTTTAGAAGTTTAATAAACAAATGATGCTTGTATTACTATTACTTTTTCGTTTAGTTGATAGACTCTCATTATAGTCATTGGTGTTAGAACAGCCCTCGGAATAATTCTTTGTCTGGAATTGGAGAATATTGTTCCAATTCCCTGTCGGCCCACCCTGGATCCTCTTAAACCTTAATTCTTTTCTATTCTTGTTAACCGAGGACGGTGAGAGGTTCTTTCTCTTTATTCATTTTCTTCTTTGGTCCTACGCCATATGCCATATATATGGCTCTGTAAGTCTAACTATACAAACATATATATGTGTGGGTCTGTAACTCTAACTGTATAAACATATACATGTGGGTCTGTCACTCTAACTGTACACACACACACACACACACACACACACACACATATATATATATATATATATATATATATATATATATATATATATATATATATATATATATATATATATGGGTCTGTCACTCTAACTGTACAAACATATATATGTGTGTCTGTCACTCTAACTGTACAAACATATATGTGGGTCTGTCACTCTAACTATATTAACATATATATGTGGGTCTGTCACTCTAACTGTACAAACATATATATGTGGGTCTGTCACTCTAACTGTAAAAACATATATATGTGGGTCTGTCACTCTAACTGTACAAACATATATATGTGGGTCTGTCACTCTAACTCATCATCATCATCAAGTGCCGTGCCGGCTGGCGTAGGCGTTCATGGCTCTCCACAGATCTCGGTCTTTGGTTTTCTGGATCAACTCTGGTGCTGATATTCCTCCATGCCACCGTCTCAATCCATCCAGCATCACTTCTCTTGGTCTACCTCTGCCTCTCTTCCCCTCGATCTTTCCAGTTGTTACGATGTTCTCCAATGCCTCTCTTCTCATCACGTGACCGAAGAAAGATGTTTGTCTCTGTCTTATTGTTGTATATAATGTTCTAGTTTCATTAGCCTGTTTCAGGCAGTCGTCGTTAGTTACTCTGGAAGTCCAAGGAATTCGCAACATTCGTCTCAGGAACCACATCTCTGTTGCTTCTAATTTCTACTTAATTTGTTCATTTACGTTCCAAGATTCACTGTCATACAGCAACGCTGGTTCTACATAGCATTTCAGCACTCTCTTTCTTACATTCAGTGATAGTGACTTATTGCATAAGATACTCTTCATTTTCTGAAAAGCGGCTTTTGCCTGCCCTATTCTACTCCTAATCTCTGTTGTACATCTTCCATCTGATGTTATAAATGCCCCTAGGTATCTAAAATTATCAACTTGGTTAAGGATTTTCCCTTCTATTTCTATGTCACATTTTGGTGTCACCATTTTCTTTGATATTACCATTGTTACTGTTTTCTTGATATTCAAGGAGAGTCCTTTCCTTGCACTCTCTGTTACTACAACGTCTAATAATTGTTGTAGGTCTGTTGAATTATCCGCCACCAATACTGTGTCATCTGCATAGCGTATATTATTTATATTATAACCTCCAACTAGTATTCCTGGCATCTCTTTGATCTCTCTCATTATTACTTCGCTATACAGGGAGAAAAGATCTGGTGACAAGACACACCCTTGTCGTACTCCTAGCTTTATCCGTTCGTAACTACCCTCTTTATTTCCCATTTTAATTGCTGCTACTTGGTTCCAGTAAACATTCTTTATTATTCTTAAATCTTTTCCATCAATGTTGATATCTTCCAACATTTTAATCAGTTCATTATGTTTTACTTTATCAAATGCCTTAGTATAATCTATGAAGCACAAATATATGTCTCTCTGTTTCTCTATTGACCTTACTATTAGTGTCCGTAATGTATAAATTGCATTGTTTGTGCCCTTTCCTTCCACAAATCCATCCTGTTCTTCACTAATTTCCATTTTTATTTTCTTTTTGATTCTTCTCATTATGATTCTGAGTAGAAGCTTAGTGATATGGTTTATAAGGTTAATTGTACGAAAATCTTCACAATCAATTGCTCCTGGTCTTTTTGGTATAGCTATAAATAAAGATTTCAGCATATCACTGGGTAAATATCCACTGCTGTAAATATCA
>OY992891.1:28503175-28508448 GCA_963921405.1 Cepaea hortensis
TAGCACACACTGGCCTTCAAAAACCTCACGCACACCAGTCAAGCTAACCGTACACTCCTCATTTTCACCAAATGAAACATCAGAATCTGTGTCATCACAAAACGAAATGTCAGTTTCTGGATCTGAATCAACATCAAGTTCTTTCAGCAGCTGTCTCTTTGCCTTTTTGGGTGGAACTTTTGCTGCCTTTTCTTTCATCACCGCTCTTTCCCTAATTCGATCCATTTCTGGCGTAGAAGTAGCCAGCATAGTTTTTCCTCTTTTCCTCATATTATTTGAATCTTTTCGCGGACCAGCTTTTGGTAGTCCTCTGAAAACATGAGGCGAAGTAAAGGAAGAAGTAGCTTTATGTTGAAGACTCCCTGATATTTCCTGCAAGTCATCTACAAGGTTCTCAACATTACACTCTTTCTGATTTTCATGAAATTCTTGTGCAGTTTGATCTGTGCTGGTACCACAATGTGGAGATGCTGATCCTGTCTGTTCATTGCTTTCTAAAGTGGCATTTTCACTGTCCTTGCTGATGGGCCTGTTCGTTATTTCTGAAGGCATAAAATCATCTTCTGTAAAAACATCTTCGTTAAAGGGCCGAATACCTGACACTGCAAAGCCTGATTGAATGTTAATGGGAGTTGCCGCTTTAAGAAAAGCGTGGCCTCCTAGATTTGCAACTTGATAGATTGTCAGTGGTGTCCCAACATTTTTCATCATCCATGAATCACACGCATTGTTGTAGACCGACTTCATGGGTCCAAAAACTGGACGGTCCAAGGTCTGAGTTTTAGATGAGGTGTGTGGTGGCAACGTGATCACATGAATGTTGTTTTTCTTGCACAGTTCAAGTGATTCAAATGAAATGTGGGAATCGTGATTGTCCAAGATCAAAATCAAAGGGAAGTCTTTGGAAGGTCTTGAATGCTTAATGAAGTGATTTATAACTTTGACGAAATTATCACGGGTCATCCAACCTGATTCATTCACAAGGCCATTCAGGTGCTCCAGCAAGCATAACATTCTTAAAAAAGTTTCTGGGAAACACAAAAACTGGAGGGATAATGTGACCCGCAGCTGACACAATGCAACAGATTGTGACCAGTTCTCCTCTTTCTCTGGATGTCGCCTGGCCTATTTGCTTCACTCCTCGTGGGGCAATTACTTTTGGCACTTTCTGTACAGTGGTCAGACCTGACTCATCCAATATGTAGATTTGAGCTCCACACACATTTAGTTTTGTAATGGTTTCCTTCACAATGTTGAAGAAGGTGCAAATATTATGTTTGTTGAAAGCTGTAGCTCTAGCCAGAGATGTTGCCTCAGGTTGCCTTATGGTCAGCTCGGGATTCCGTCGCAAAAATCCACAAAGCCAGTCATTCCCTGCCATCATTTGCTCATCCCAGGTTAAAGGATGTGCAATGTTATTGACTTTCGTAATCTCGTACGCCAAAATACGAACGTTTTTAGTTGTGAGTCCATGGAACATTCTTGCACAATCTTTCAAGTAACTAGCAAAATCAGCTTCTTGCTTAGCTGTGAAAACAAGGCTATGCCTATAATTTGGTACGAGTCTAGTAGGCAGACCATTTCCTTCTCTGTCTTTTGTAAGATTGTTATTGAGGGTAGAGCGAGCAATGCCGTACTCCCTTGCAGCTTTCCTCACTTTCATTCCATTTTTCACAGCATTAACAGCTTCTCTCATACGTTCCTCCATAACGAGACCCTTGTTGGTGTTTCTGATGTACAATCTTGGCATCTGAAACAAAAGAGTGACAGAATTATGTAACATTTAGAATGATAGGCCTATCATTTGCAAAGAAATACTGATCATAGCACGAATGGCGTGCATCTTTAATAAATCACTGAAATCAAATTTGTTAAGTTTTATTGGTCTAGATTTAGACCCCAGTATTAAAAAGAATCAATAATGCTGATATTCGAATGCAATCTTCAACACTTTTAATAACAACAGACTGTCTTGTCAATTTCTTCTATGGGGAGAAATGAACCATGGGGAGAAATGAACCGGTCCATTTCTCCCCCATCAATGTATTAAACTATTCAGCCATAAAGTCTCTTAAATCTAATATTATATGCTATATTTTTTAGATGAACTCTTAAATAACAAGTATATAAAGATATTAACGTAATTACTTTGTCCTGATTCCTGACTATGCGTCTGCTTTAGGATGGTGTCTGGAACTGGAAAAAGAAACTTTAGTGCAGAAAACTTTTCAAACTTTGCGTGGGAACGACCTGTGCGGGAAGTCGATGGCAAATAAAAAATTCGGACTATGTTTGATGTGGAAAACAAACTTATTATGGTTTCACTTTCATTGCATCACAGCCAGGGGCCAGAGAGGGGGTGGTCCATTTCTCCCCTATGTCCAATTCTCCCCAGTCTCCCCTACAGTCCAAAAGCTATAAGATACTATCCGCAGTATAACTAAATAGACTAAAACCATATTCAGAAGACATATTAGGTGACTACCAGGCGGGTTTTTAGACAAAACAGATCAACAATAGATCAGATATTTATCTTACGACAAATAGCCGAGAAAAAATTGGGAATATAAAAGAGATCTCTATAACATTTTTATGGATTTTAAAAAGGCTTATGATAGTGTGCATAGGAATAGTCTATGGAATGCTATGCAGGAATTTGGAATACCAAGGAAGTTAATCAACAGGATTAGACTATACATGGAAGATACTTATAATATAGTCACATATAAAGGCAAGAAATCAGACCCTTTCCAAATAACATTTGGCTTGAAACAGGGTGGTGCACTATCGCCGCTACTCTTAAATCTGGCTCTAGAGAAAGTTGTAAGGAAGGTAAAGGAGGAATGTATTGGAGGAACATCCAAGTTGCGTGGTTATGCAGATGATATAAATATTATAGGGGAAAATGAACAAAAGACATTGGAAATATTGACTCACATAAAGGAAAAAGCCCGACAGATGGGGCTGGTTATCAACCAAGATAAGACAGAATATATGGTAATTTCAAGAGATGGAATGGCTAAAAACTCTGGCCACATGCAAATAGATAATATGACCACTAAAGGAACGGAAACATACAAATACCTGAGTACAATCTTCAACTGCTCCAATATCATAAGGGAAAAAATACAACTAGAATCAATTCTGGAAATAAGATATACTATGCACTACAACATCTACTAAAATCACATGCGCTATCTCGTAAAACCAAAATCACAATATACAAAACACTGATCAGGCAGTTGTGCTGTATGGCTCTGAAACCTGGAGTACAACGAAAGGAGACGAAGCCTTGTTACAAACCTTGAGAACAAAGTTTTAAGATGCATCATTGGACCCATTGGGGATACACATGTTGGAGAGTGGAAAAGAAGAAGTAACAAATAAATGTATGATCTGTTTAAATCCCCTCTAATCACTGGTATCATGAAGGCTAATAGACTACAATGGCTGGGGCGTATAGAAAGAATGGAAGATAACAGGGAAACAAAACTCGCTAACACTCAGGTAATAAATGACCGTAGATCCCGAGGTAGACCAAGACGACGGTGGAGAGATAATATATATATATATATATATATATGTTATGGTCTTCAATATATTAACATTTGGCTCGCTCTCCAGAACAGGGGCGAAACAATCATACACATTCAATGATTACACTCTTACACACGGCGATGTGAAATAAACACTTTTATTCACGTAACCTATTTACATTGGGTAATTCGTGGAAGTTGCGCTCATAATCATGCACAACTCGTACATTGTCACAGCAGTATATACATGCATCATACGTCTTATAATAGAATAATACAAATTAGCTCTCTCATTGTCTCAGCTCAAGCACATCTCAATCTACCAGTCACGCCATCCCTCATTACAGCCATCTCACAACGATCATGAAACACAAGCATAACCCTCTCTGTCCGTCCGTCTCGAAGTCCTTAACCCGTCTGCCTGACACAGGTATGTTCTGTCAGTACTTCACTTCTTACAGTTCGTGCGGCCCCTGCGGGGTACCGTAGCACGACGACCACAGTGCTCCAGCTGCTTAGTAGTTGACTTGTATTCGGTGACACCAGGCTGTCTGTCCTGATCGCCTGTCGTGAGCTGTCCTACACTAACTCCTGTCCTGCAGGATATTGGGATCCTGACACTCTCCCCGTCTCTCTTTATGAAAGGGACCCCTTTCATTATGTGGGTAGTTACACATAGTCTGTGTTTACATTATACTTTCATGTCAGGATCCAGTAGTTGTTTATATTAATGGTTCATAATTTTATATCATCGAAAGGTGCTATCTGTTTGGTAATGGTGCATGATGTATACTCAATTAATTGTTGCCATCAGGCTACTAGCATCAAAAATAGTCTCATGGTTGGATTGGTACTTCGTTTGACAACGGACTCGGCACAGACCGGATGTTAACAACGATAGACGCTATCTTTCAAGCTACGTCTTCCCTCTCAAGAAAAACCATGTTAGGCATCAAGTTATCACCCTGTATGATGACTTCAGGACCAGAACACTAACCCCTATGGCCAGATATTCTAATTCTGGTCCTGTCAAGTTTTAGTAACCATCGTCTTTCTCTAGTTGGCGTAACTAGATACTTTGTAGTCACTTGACCATTTTGAAGAAAAAAAAAACATATTGTAACAATTTTACCAATATCAAATTGTTTCCCTTTAGGTACCATCATAATAATTATGTAGGGTAACCTTTACTTATCCCCCCCCCCCCCCCCCCCAAAACAAAAAAAAAAAAAAAAAACATAAGTACATTAGTTTGTTGTCTAAGTGTCAACCGTTTGGCCTCACTTTATTCATAATAGTGACATGTCTGGTACTATTGAATAATGGGGTCAATCGATGATTCTTAGATTGCAAATGCCGTTGTATGTTTGTAAGAGCTTCTTTTCAGGTCCTCGCTGTGTACAATTTTTGTTGGTTGGCGCTTTGTCAACAGATAGGTGAAAGTTCTGTTAGTTCTGAAATGTTTGGTATGAACTTTCTATAATAGTTCACCAATTCTAACATGCTTCTTACTTCTTTCTTCGTTGTAGGAAGCGATAATTTCATAATTCTAGATACAATCTTGTCATCAGTAGTGATACTACCATCACATATTTTATAGCCTAAAAACAAATTTCATGACAAGCAATTTCCACTTTTGCTGGTTTTACAGCCAGGCCTGATACGTTCAAAAGTGTGTCGTAATGTCGCTATGTGATGTGTCAAATTGCTGCTGTGTATGCAGAATGTCGTCTATGT
>OY992891.1:28508648-28618506 GCA_963921405.1 Cepaea hortensis
CGTCATTTTGTCAGTTATCCGGCCCGCCGTGAAAAAAGTTTGGTGACCCCTGCTCTAAATCAACATTGCTGATGATATTCCGATATTCCCCCGTCGCAGTCCACCAAGCATTAGTTCTCTTGGTCTGCCTCTGCCTCTTTTCCCGTTGATTTTTCTAGTTGTCATAATGGTCTCCAATGCACCTCTTCTCACCACATAATCTAAGAAATATGTTTACCTACAAAGCGCTGTGGAACGTAATGAGCACAAGAGGGCACGTGAGGGCCCTGGTTATCCATTGCACCTGTATTCGTCTCCAGTCGTCTTGACTTGTCTTGCCAAGGATTCAGATGGACTCAGGTGAGCGTATGGAAGACGAATTGCGCAATTCTTCCTCACTTTAATCCAATTCATCATGCAAGTCATTACCCTCCAACTTCATCTATCGCTCCAAACTTTCAACCCCACTGGAGGAAATAAATCATCATTCGTGGTCGAAAAAAAACATAATTACTCCTATCTATTTAAATACAACCACTTGGTTAAACATTTACCTTTATTTTGCTATATTACACGTTGCTGTCATCTTTTTCTTTGATGTAACTAATGTTTCTGTTTTCTTGATATTCAAGGAGAGTACTTTTTAACTTTCTATGTTACTGCGTAATGAAAACTTATTGTATAGCAAGGAGATTGCAAAGAATATCATGGGCAGACAGAAAAACTAATGACCATGCCCTCCAAGAAACAAATGAAAATCGTAAATTGATTAGAGAAATTAGACGTAGACAATCAAGATTATTTGGACATGTTATGAGAAGAAATAAATTGGAGAACTTGGTGACAACTGGCAAGATCTGGGGAAAGAGATCATAGGGAAGACCGAGAAGTAAATACCTGGATGCGTTGGCTAGGTGGCATGGTCGAGACAACAACGCTGAGCTGATCCACGATTCTGGTGATCGAGTGAAATTACGAATCATGACCGCCCACGCTTACCGGCATGGCACATGATGGTTGAATTGCAAATTAGCAGTAATTCGGGAAATCCCTCTCGCTCTTTTTAACATAGATGCTTGTTTTTTTTTTTTTTTTTTGCGTATCCTTTTACAGGACTTAGCTGTCAACAGCAGCATCTTTCAGCTGTCTGTTGATCTCTTGGCAAGATTACGCTCAGTAGTTTGCCATTGCTTTCTGAGCGGCCGGCTCAGTATCCGCAAGTCACGAGCGGGGGTCGAACCACCTCAGTTCTCGCTCCGCTGCGAGACTCTGCGTGATAAACGGGATTACAGAGAGAAAGTGTTGTAACCCCACAGCCAGAGAGACCGGCAACATAGATGCTACTTGTGAGTATTTTGTTAAAAAATAAATATATGTGCTTAGAAGTACTAGTTGCGCCTTGCATGAACTACTACATAGTTAACTATATTCATTCATTCATTCATTCATTCATTCATTCATTCATTCATTCATTCAGTAGCATGTCCTTTGCAGAACCTCGCTCCCATAACAACCTTCCTGAAAGCTTCTCGATCACACGCAAGATGTCCCGCGTCTGATACACCCATCTGGAGATCATTCGCCACATCCTGCACCCATCTTATCTTTGGCCTTCCTCTTCCTCGCTTCCCAGGCAATTACCCCTCTATTAATGTTCTCTCCAAACTTTCGTGACGTTTCAAGTGACCAAAATATTTCAATTTTCTTTGATTTACCATCTTTAATAGACTGAACGTAAAATTTGCCCAGGAATTACGAACAGCGAAAATGCTGGGGTTGACTGCTACGTACTGTGAAGGACATGCAACTTAATTTAATAGCCAACCTTCTTCAATATTCAGCTCATGAAGTATGGATGAATTTGTTCTTTTCTTTACCAGAGATATTCTTAGACTTCGTCTAAGCATTTATATTCAAAGGCATTTATGCGCTGTTCAACTTGTTTAGTAAGTTTCCAGGTCTCACAGGCGTATGTTGCAATGGGAAAGATGCATGCTCTTAAAAATCTAATTTTTGTAGTTCTGTCTGTCCCACTCCATAATTTATTCAGTTGTTTTAGTCTTTTAAGAGCAATTGATAGTCGCCGTTTAATTTCTTTCATTGTGTCGCAGTTGCTGGTAATCAATGACCCAAGATATTCCAAATTGTCCACCACCTCCAATTTTTCCCCATAAATGTATATTTCTTTCTCCATAGTAGTTTTATCTGTATGCATTATCTTTGTTTTTGATATGTTAAGATATAAGATGTGATTTTCACTATTCAATTGGGTTGAGGCTATTAGATTTTCTATGCCATCCTGTGTTGTGGAGAGTAATACTGTATCATCAGCATATCGAATCTCTGGTATGTCATGGCCGCCGATATTTAGGGCATCATATAGCTCTCTTCCAATCTTTTGGCCAAATACCATATTTCCAAATCTTTGTACATAACGCATGATATATGTGTATGCTTTCTTCTCCTCCCGCTTTAATTAGTTCAGCTGCTATCTCGTCACATCCAGGTGATTTACCATTCTTCAGGTTCTTTATAGCCCAAGAAATTTCATCTAATGAGGGTTCAGGTTCTGTCTCTGCTGTCATTGGCTCATGTATCTCATTCATATCCTCACTGTCACTCATAGCATACATTCCACTGCAGTACTCCTGCCATCTTTCTAGAATTTGTCTAGATTCTGTTAAGGTATTTCCCATCTTGTCACAGATAACATTCAATTGAGGTTGTCAATAACTTCATTTCTTTGAACATTTCATAATCTCTTCCAGTCTTATGATATTGCTCTATTCTGGTACAGCAATCTTGTATATATTGATTTTTGTCCTTTCTTGTGCTATTTCTTATTTCTAGAGTTAAAGATTTATACTTCATCCTGCTATTATGGGATTCATCTCCTTTCTGTTTCAGCTCCCTTCGTTGTTTTATTAATTCTAACTTGTCTGATGTAATCCATGGCCTAAGTTGCTTTTTCTTGGTCGGAATTAGATCTTTGGCTGCAGTTATCAAGATATCTCTAGCTTGTACTGCCAGTTCATCAGGTGTCATTTCTTCTTGTACAGACATCAAGACCTCAAAGCGATTCTTAACTTCTACAGTGTATGCATCCGGTATTTTTGTGAGATCAAAACGAAGTGGCCTTGGTCCTCGGATAAGCTTTTTGAGTTTTAATTTTAGATCTGCTTCTAATAACTGATTATCTGTATCACAGTCTGCACTTCGTAGGGTTTTTGCAGATGTTATGCTTGATCTCCATCTTCTTTGTATTAAAATATAATCTATCTGATTTTTGGTAATACTGTCTGGAGACTTCCATGTGAAGCGTCTTCTTGGATGTTGTTTAAAACGCGTTTTGGCTATCGTTAACTCTTTTACTGTGCAAAATTCAATTAATTTGTCACCTGCGTCATTTCTATTTCCTAATCCAAATTTTCCTAAAACGTGCCTCTCATTTTCAGCTCTTCCTGCACCTACTTTTGCATTAAAATATCTACCATTATTATTGCTATATCATTATGACCAATCTTATTTAATGTGTCTTGTAGTGTGTTGTAAAAATCTTCAATTTCGTCCTCCTCTGCTGTTGAAGTAGGTGCATATATCTGAATGAGAGTTGTATTTTTTGGACGGCCTTTAAGTCTAATAGTGAGGATTCTATCACTAACTGGATTATATCCCATTAAAACTTTTGCAGTTGTCTTATCTAAACAAAATGCCACTCCACTCTGGCCTCCGACGTCTCTACCAGAATAAATGAAAATACTTCCATTTTCAGTTGTAAAATGTCCCTTGCCGCTCCAGCGATGTTCACTAATTCCTAAAATTTGAATGTTTAACCTCTCAATCTCATCACACACTACTTTAAGCTTTCCCTCATACAGACTTCTCACATTCCACGTTGCTATTCTCACTCTGTTTCTTAGTCTGACACAGGGGATTTCCTTGGTAACACGGTCAGGATTAACTCCGTCATCACAATTACTAGTACTGGTCCCTGTGTCACACTCTTCCCCAGTGTTATCTGATCTGCCTGGCCTGGGGGTCTCACCACCAGATCTCGTTCTTATTATGTTTTCTTTAATGGTTGTTATGGTTTCTTGGCAAGTTTTGCAGAAGGTAGTTTGCCATTGCTTTCCTTCTGGGCAGTGACTGTATTAGTCGGTGGCCAGAGTCATTGTCTCTACTGATGAGATCATCTGCCTATCGCCGCAGAGTGCAAGACCATAACCAACAACAATCTGTCGGCTGCTCTCACACTCCATCCACCACCTGCTTCCATGGCTTCACGTAACCCTGATCGGGGGGCTAAACGGGTACTCCACCTTGCCCAAGGGTGTCCCGTAGACTAACGGAGGAAAGGAGGCGTCTTACATCTCCTTTGATCGGGGATACCCCTACGCCGCTAACCGGGAGAGAGAAATGAGAGAAAGTGATAAGAGAGAGCGATGAGAGAGAGAATGTCATATATATATATATATATATATATATATATATATATATATATATATATATATATGTGTGTGTGTGAGAGAGAGAGAGAGAGAGAGAGAGAGAGAGAGCGAGAGAGAGAGAGAGAGAGAGCGAGAGAGCGAGAGAGAGAGAGAGAGAGAGGAATGGTTGTCAAGGTCTTCGTGGCCTCGTTTTCGAACGTCGTCATTCAAGACTGTTTACAATATTTCGGAGACCCTCGTAGGTAGGGACAGAGAGGGGGGAGGGGCGGATGAGAGTGCATTTCTGTGTGACGTTTTCGGCACTTCGGTCTGCGGGTTAGTGACTGAACAATATGGGAGATAAAACCTGGTGCAATGAAGTAAATTTTCTTCACCTAACATCCTTGCCCCGCACTCGCTGTTTTTTTTTTTTAATTTTAAGAAGAAAGATTTTACAGATGTTGTAGGTTTGCTGTTGTTATAAGCCACCAGTGCAAGGCAATGAAACCTAAAGACTAAATGTTATGGTGTTATGGCAGGGCAGACCAGGCCTTAACTAAGCTGCGGTTAGCAACAGGTCTAAGACCGAAGCTCAGACAGGCGGGCAGTTAAAGCATTACTTTGCTGACACGGCAGCTGCAGCAGCTTGTCTTGTTCCAGACATATAGGTGGTACCTTTCCTCAGGAGTGAACTAGGAAGGCCGAGAAATGGTTCATGCTGCATGGGCAACACATGGTCTCTATTCACGCTTCGACGTGTTTTTGTAGCTCTGCTACTCCTGTTGGTGTTGTTAAAGCTCTCTGAAAGCTACATGTTAATGCTGTTGTAGTCGTTGCTAGTTTTGTTCTACTGTTGTTCTTGGCCATTTTTTGAAGTTGTTGCTACTGTTGTAGCTCTGCTGCTACTGTTGATGCCGTTGTACTTCTGATGTCTGTGTTTGCGAATATTTGTAGTTTTGCGGCTGCTATTTTCCTGTTATATGCATGACATCGCTGTTATAATTTCTGCATGTGCTGTTGTAATACAGTTCAGCAGCTACTCTTATTGCTCGTGTACTTGCTACTGCTGTTGTTGACGATCTGTCTGTTGTTCATTTCTCTCCGCAATATCAAGGTTTCCGTTCTGGAGCTGTAGTTAAATATATACCAGTATACACGACTGTTTAGGGAATACACCTTTCGACAGACTTACAAACACAATTTACAGAGCCTCTAAGTACTTTGGAATCGAAAACCACACTACAGCCATGAAAGGTGCGGAGGTAATCGTGAATATTGAAACTGCACTGGCAAAGGTAAGTATCTTTTTTCATGCATTAGTGTTTTCATAAAAATCCAGTCAGTATATCAGTAAATTCACGAATCATCCATTTATTTACATATCCATTCACCCTTCCATATATGCGTTCATACATACATACCTACCTACGTACCTACCTACCTACGTAAGTACATATATACGTGCATACATACGTACACGTGCGTGTACGTACGTATGTACACACACAGACAGACATATGTACATACTTACATTCATGCGTATGTACATACATACATACGTACATTCATATGTACAAACGTAATATGTACATACATACGTACGTACGTACATACATACATATGTACATACATAGTATGTACATACATACGTACGTGCGTACTTACGTACATACATACATATGTACGTACTTACGTACATACATACATATGTACATACATAATACATACATATGTACATCCATACACATACATACATACATATGTACATACATACGTACGTACGTACATACATACATACGTACATACATACATACGTACATACATACGTACGTACATACAATACCATACATGCTCCAGATTTCTCTCATATACCATACATGTTCCATACTTCTCTCATATAACAGCCAATCTCTACACTTTTCTCGTATGCCATACATGCTCCAGATTTCTCTCATATACCATACATGTTCCATACTTCTCTCATATAACATCCAATCTCTACACTTCTCTCATATGCCATACATGTTCCAGTCTTTTCTCATATGCCATACATGCTCCAGATTTCTCTCATATACCATACATGTTCCATACTTCTCTCATATAACATCCAATCTCTACACTTCTCTCATATGCCATACATGTTCCAGTCTTTTCTCATATGTCATACATGCTCCAGATTTCTCTCATATACCATACATGTTCCATACTTCTCTCATATAACATCCAATCTCTACACTTCTCTCATATGCCATACATGTTCCAGTCTTTTCTCATATGCCATACATGCTCCAGATTTCTCTCATATACCATACATGTTCCATACTTCTCTCATATAACATCCAATCTCTACACTTCTCTCATATGCCATACATGTTCCAGTCTTTTCTCATTTGCCATACATGCTCCAGATTTCCCTCATATACCATACATGCTCCAGACTTGTCTCTTACACTACACATGATCCAAACTGCTCTCATATACCATACATGTTCCAGATTTCTCTCATATATGATATATATTACGACTTCCGGTCGCGAACATGGGGGATAGGCATTGACTCGGTTAAGGCCTCTGGATTGTTTATGTTCGTGGCTGCCGTTTGCATTCCCATTTTCCTCATGTTGGACTGGAAGTTTATGGTTCCGTATCCCTGCTACTGGGTTGAGAGCGTTGCAAGACACTGTGAGCTGTGAATTTCGTCTGAAATGCTTTTACATCTGCCCGAGGTTGTTTAGAGCATGAACTGCATGTTCGGGGCAATGGAGGCTGGCTGTGTCGCAGAACTGAGCGGTTTTTTGCCTTATGCAGAAATGTGTGGCTGCTGGTCTTCTAGTGACTGCTGCTTCCATCGACAATGAACTTTTTTTTTCGTGGATGACTTTTGCGAAGGCATTATGTACAGTGAAATGGTTTTACAACTTCCGAGGTTGTTTGTGGCGTGAACTGCATGTTCGTAAAAAAAAATTGCGTAGCTGGCCAGAAAACATTTAGAAACATACATCTGGAAATATCTAGACTGTGTAGGGGAACATCTAGAAAAACTTCCGGATGGGAACATGACTGTCGCTTCCATCAAAGATGAATTGCATTTTTCGTGCAGGACTTTTGTGTTGGCATTCTGGCGACGGCATTATGTACAGTAAAATGCTTTTACTATCTGCCAGCGGTTGATTGTGTAGTGAACTGAGAACTGCATGTTCGGAAAAATGGCGTAGGTGGCTCAGGGTTGACACATTTCTTTGACAGAAAACATCTAGAAACAGAACAAACAACATCTATGAATATCTAGGCTGTGTAGATGAACATCTAGAAAAATATCGTGATGGGAAAATGACCGCCGCTTCCATCACAGATGGACTGTATGTTTCGTGGATGAATTTTGTGTTGAAATTCGGGCGGCGGCGTTATGCATAGTGTACCTGTGCGGGCTGTTGGTTGTCGAGTCTCCTGTCTCTTCCACAGTTCACATGGGGCAGTGTGGAGCATTTTATGTGATATTCACTGGCACAGGAACTAAGCATAATGGGAACGACCCGTTGATTTGAAGTTGGAACCGCGAATAACTAACTAACTAACTAACTAACTAACCTCTTTCATATACTATACATGCCCCAGACTGATCTCATACACCGTAATTGCTCCAGTCTTCTCTAATATACAATGCATGCTCCAGACTTCTCTCATATACCATACATATTCCAGACTTCTCTCATAGACTATACATGCTCCATACTTCTCTCATAGACTATACATGCTCCAGACTTCTCTCATATACCATACATGCTCCAGACTTCTCTCATATACCACACATGCTCCAGACTTCTCTCATATACCTGTAACAGGAGTAAGAATATCAAGGATAAGAGGACATAGTTTCCAATTCTTTGGTGCTCAAAGACAAAGAAGCGCTACACTGACTTTTAGTGGGCCAGAGAAGAAAAGGACAATAAGAAGAAATAGAGAAAGAGCACTGTATATATTCTCCTCAGTTAACAAGAAAAGGGATAGAGAGTTAGACAGAAGATTCCAGGAGTTCTTTAGGCGGGGGATATACTGTTGTATACCCCAGACAAAAGATTACACTGTTGGACTGTAACAAGATCAATGAGTTTGCACAACAAACTACACACTAAACAAAACAAATTAAGAACAACAAAATTAGACTTTTATTGACAGAACTGCATGATTCATGGACAAACAGGCGTCCTGACATGTCACACCACTGACATATACAGAAAAGGGAACCTACGTTCTATTTTTTGTTGACGTTCTAATCGTCGTTCTTCTCTTTCTGCGGCAGCAATTTTTTTTTATCACAATGTTCTTTATATTTCTTTTCTGCCCATTCTTCAAGTTTATCGCCTGAATACCCTAATTCTTTGCAAGCTAGTATATAATCTTTCAATGTCGACATGTTCAATTTTTCTTATAACAAATTCAGTGCACAATGATTTACAACAACTGAGTAACTGGTTATAATTTACAATGTTACATACAGTATTCAAAAAAAAATTAGAGTGCTGCTTTAATCAGCAATCTCAATATCTAGGTACTTATCTGGGACTCGTTGGATCTTTTTTTTCAGCACCACGCCTTGTTCAAATTCTGTTAGGAGTGATACACTTTTCGGCAACATGACATTTATCAAAAGTTGTACATCTTTTCTGTTGTTGGAATAGCAAAAATTAGTATCATGCCAAAATTATGTCTGTCCAATGTCAAAATGTTAGAGGAAAGATATATATTATATTATTTATATGTCCTGTCAGTCGTATCGTTATGTATTAGTACATTTTAGCATCAGTGTAACAAATAATCAAAATACTAGCACCAAAATATTACTAATCAACCGAGAGCTATTCTTCTACATTTACTATCAGCGCTGTGGGTTTAAATCGTAAGATCCCAATTCGGACACCACCTAAACTCGCCTGTCAGCGTCTCAGACAAAGTATAGGCACCCTTAGTGCGTCATTCGTGCCGCTGCAGTGAGTTTCTTCACATGCATTCAAAGATATCAAACGTCACATGTGGGTTCATACCATTTATTTATGCATAATAGCAATATCAACAAGATGCGTGCATTATATAACAATTCACGCACATACGGTAGTTAATTCATCACATCACTTATACGTACAACATTACTAATTAATACTCAGCCATAGCAGTCATGCAATCACAAAACCCCGCACTCAATAATCGCTATCTTAGCTCGGCAAAACTAGCTCTAACTCCCGCAATCAATACACTCACTCCTCGAACACATGCGTCCTTCCTCTAACGAGTCAAGTCCCAGTCTGACGCCTTCTGGTGTTCAGTTTACTAACCACGTGGTGCTTGACCCCGTGTCTCGGGATAGTCGGACTGTATCAGTTGTCTCGTCGTACTGCTGTCCGGTCGTGTTGCGTTAGGTCCTTCAGTGTAAGGCAGTCCCCACTATGTCACTGCGTCCTGTTTATAACTTGTGTCCTGTAAATAGCTGGGTCTTGTTGTCCTGTCCATTACATCTCTATTTTCCTGTCTATGCCATATCTACTGTCCTGTCTCTATTACCCAACACGCTGATATATATATATATATATAAATATATATATATATATATATATATATATATATATAGAGAGAGAGAGAGAGAGAGAGAGAGAGAGAGAGAGGGAGAGATACACACACATCTGTGACTTAGGGGTAGTTAATGCAGTTTCGCAATCCCGACACATTACATTGGCACCTGTCTTGACAGACGATAGTTTGTGCTTCAAAAAGGCATAATAACTTTTACCCATGGCGGTAGCGAATGTGACTGATAAGGCCAATTCACGCTGTAAATGTCCGTTCACAGTGGGTGCATGTGAACACGTGGTAATTTCCACCATCATGCACCATCTTACGTCTCACACGCTCGGTGTGTGACTTATCTGCAATAATTTTCTCCTTTGTCTTTATTCCATTTCTGATGTTTGCCCTCCATGCAACACGTTCAGCGGCGACTTGCTCCCAATGTGCATTATCAATGCCTGTATCATTCATGTTCCGCTTACACACATCTTTGTATCGTAGTAGAGGCCAACCCTGAGATCTCTTACCCATCTGTAATTCACCAAAAAAAAAAAAAAGATGTCCTTTGGCATTCTACCATCATCCATCCACCTAACATGTCCTATCCATCTAAGTCTACGAAGACTGAGCATGGAATAAACCGTCACACAACCTGATCTTTCCAATATTTCAGTATTTGTGCTTTTGTCTTGCCACTTAATACCAAGAATTCTTCGCAGACACCGCATATGAAAGCTGTTTAAACGTTTCTCTTGGTGTAAGTTGTCCAGGTTTCACTGCCATAAAGAAGAGTACTAAGGACACAGGCTTGATAGACAAGGACTTTTGATTTGGCAGTAAGCTTCCTGTTCTCCGAGACTCTTTTTCACACACTTGTTCAAAAATCAACCGCCAATATTTTGGGAGTATGAAACAGAGTTGATTTGCTCCATTGTATCATCGTGGCAATTCAGAAAGTAATGCCACATTGCTGAACGCAATTAGCTGTTTATATATTGGACATCACATAACTTCAGATTATGGGGCCTGCCTACCCATGCATGATGACTCAGATTGCTAATTCTGACCTACGCCTTCCATGAGATAATGAGTGTTTACCGTTCAGGACTCCCGTCGTCAGCTGGCTATACTGTCAGCTTTTCGCCATTATCTGAGGTTGCCGAATTCTTCTTTGTACACGTTTCTGCCCAGCTCTAACGAATTACATCCACACAGGTTTTGTTGATGTCCCCGTGTTCGCCCACTTCCTTGCTTCATCCACTATTGCCGCCAGCACAGTGAGTACTGTAATGGGTCGTCATGTGAATCGGCCTTGGCAAAGTAATACTTTGCACACTGACAGCGTCCCGTATTTTTCTTTTTATAACAGGGGGGATTTGGCGGGTCGGTGGACTGACCCACTTGACCAGGTTGGCATCTGATGGCAGGTCATCCTAAAGTGCTCCATCTGAAAAATTCAAACTAACAATATGTTAACAAGAAACAAATGCCACACATTTGCCAATCAGTAAGATAAAGCAATGATTAGGTCTAGCAGGTCGACTTGGCCTAACATTGGCAACCATAGCATATGTTGGGATGCACGGGTGGCCGGATAATCTCTAAACCGAATATGCTGAAACATGTCAAGCAATGTGTAAAATAAAACACTCTCCAGCCCAAGAAGTTCAAATCACTGATTCTTGTGAGAACATGAAAATGACCACTGGCCATTTGAATTCATGTAGGCGATCTGTTTCTTTGCTGATAAATGCATGTCCAAAGTCTTGTCAAACATTTCATTCACACCAGTGGCTATTGTAACAGACAGACAAGCAAAGGCGAATGTGAGCACAACTAGCTGACGACACATATTGGGCTACTATTAATCTGTGAGCCCAGATAACTGAACGAGAAATGTTGGGCTTGTGTAAATCTGTGAGACAAACATTTCCTGGGTCGCAGAGGTCAGAAGACCAGAACTCATATTTACGATCACTTAGACCTGTGTGCAACACTCATGACATGGCCCATTCACTTACTGGGCTTCTAGCCCGGCTAATATGGCATTGACCGCCAGGTCTCTCCGCAGTAGTGAAGCTTCCACACCGGCTTGCACTCACTGTTGGAAACTTCCTTTAGCGAAAAGAGAACGTTGCAACGCAACTCAGTGGAGATGGTTCCAGGACAGCAGGTGGCCATAGCAGTCTCTATACCAATCTAACTTGGTTACGTGCCAGCCACTTCCAGGGTTCACACCAACTGATCGTCAACACACTGGACTAAAGAGTTAACTGTAACTGTTCCAGGGTTCAGATCACCCGATCATGAACACATTGGGCTAAATAATTAACTGTAACCTTCAGGGTTCAGATCAACTGATCATCAACATACTGGACAAAAGAGGTAACCGTAATTCTTCCGGGGGGATTCAAAATTACAATATCTTAAAAATCCCATAATTATCATTTATTATATATCTGTGGTTTATAGGCATATTAGAATATAATACACGGTGAGAACGGTTTCTTTTCTGTATCACATAAATACAGTTGGGAAATAACTTTAAAATTAGAATATACACCTAGAAAATAGCGAAACGAAACATTAAATAAATACATAGAATATCAGTACAAGCTGTATTTTGTTATTATTATTATTTGCTTTCGATCGCTTTGAATTCAATCGAGTTCATACAAGGTACTTCTAGTAACACGTGACTGAATTTAGCGTGCTGAGAGTTCCCCAACACCAGCGTCCCTCGCCATCAGTCAATCTCACTCCGAGTTACTTGCAATTTGCGTTCCCAAGTCAAAGATGAGAAGTCAACATGTTAGTCCAACTGACCACTGTAGGGTTGAACCTCTTACCTCAGCATCAGCACAACGGATGTGTGAGAACAAGCGCTGTTATCTATTCGGCCATGCTGACCTGGCACAAGCTGTTTGCTCCAGATGTAATGGTGATGAATGAAGCATTAAATAAATATTCATCAAAGCACGTCAGGTCAATTAATTTTGGCAAAAGTTAACGAATCAAGTTACACTGATGCAATAAAAAATGTCAAATGAAATACTGTTGATCAAGAAAAATTTAATCAAGCAATATAGTTAACAGAAACATTGTAAAAAGTCGTGTTAGTGAAAGAAATATGAAAATAAAACAACGATTTCCCAAATAATTGCAATTCGTTTTTATTAGAATTTACTACTTTAGAGGATGTTGTCTTAACAGATCTTGGGCATTGCGTACCAGCTGACTTTTGAAAACAAAGGATGTTCGTTTCTTAAAAGTGGTAATCGAGATGAATGTGTACACGGGTGGTTTGGCTTGTACATCCATCATTACGTTTGCCTGTGAAATGGTAATTACTGCCATGCCCCTGAACTCTATGCTTGCACGATCTTACCACGCCACTATCTGTCTATTATCCATGTGTGAGCCAGTCTCCCTGGCGAAGGTGTAATTGACTTTCTCCGTAATCCTGTATATCCACGCAGGGTAACGCAGCTGCGCGAGAATCCGTAGCGGATTGCGCCGCGTTGGTTACTTACGGGAATATGTGAGCCGGTCGCTCAGAAAGCAATGGCAAACTACTGAGCGTAATCTTGCCAAGATATCAACAGCAGCAGTAAAATGCTGGTGTTGACAGCGATGTCCTGTAAACAGGATATGCTGAAAAAAATTCCATGTATGAAGACATTGTAGTTAGCTGCTTGCTTACTGGCTTGACGTACTTAGATTTGAATCCGTTTCGGGGTGGATTTGAAATATCTGACCCGGGCGTCCTAGACCAAAATGGGTGCCATGAAATGTCTTGATAAGTAGAGGCGGTCGGTGTGAGACTGGCCACAGCAATCACCGACTGCCGATTGGTCTATACAAATATGGGCCCAGTGTCATATGTCCAATGCGTCTAAGGTGTATAAAAGGGCCCTTTATGTTTGACCCACACAAGTGATATATCAAATGAATCACTATGTTAACACTTTTTGCATAGGAAATCTAGCTGGAAATGTTTGTGTTTCTTTTTCGATATTCGGTGATGGTGACACACACCCACCCACCCCCATATATATATATATATAGCTACAATCATATAGTGCTGATGTGTAGCAATGAAAGAAGTTCAAAAGTTCAAAGAATTAGGTGCATAGATTTCATCCGATGGAAAATGTATCACATATAAGCTTAGCAGAATAGGCGATGTTAAAACTGCATCTCACAAGATGACGAACATAAGTTCCTGTCATAAAAGTTACAAACATTAAATGATACTTAAGGTATTCAATATAAAACCACATTGAACAAATATATGTAAATAAGTGGAGAATTAGTAAGCAAACACACACATACATACACATATACACAAACATACACACATGCTCATACACACGTTACTACCGTTTTTGAATACTAATTGAGCTCAATACTTTGTTATGTAGTGTGTCATTTTGTGCAATGTTGCATTGATCAATGTGACCATGGCACTTCATAAAAGAAACTGTTCCTACATACAATGCTTTACATGCTTTTATGGTTGTACGAGATTATTTAAGTTCCGGAGTATTAAGTCAGAAATCAACACATGAAACAAATATGCCTTGTTGACTTCCTATTAATTATCCACTTCAGTAATGTTTTTTTTCCAGGTGTAAAAGATATGGTAGTGGCCCGTGATTCACTATTTTCTTATTAGTCAACACTTGCGGTACCTCTGTACACTTTCTCCCCCCCCACCTACTTTTTTATAGTGCTCACATATAGAATGCACCGAGTTGTAGTGGTCAAAAATAAGCACAAGTTGTGTGTATTATCAACAAAATGGTATGGAAAACAAAAATGATGTATTACTTTCTCTATGGCTGATACGTTGAGAACTTGTGTTTGTCTCTTCCAGTGCAACATTTGCACAGTAAATCATACTCAGAATTCATTTCATTTTCTCAAATGGATTCGGACATCTTTACTTACAACTATTTCATCACCCATTAAAAGAAAAAAAAATAATTTAAAAACATAAAACCGTGACCTATCTTATTTTACAGTTTTTATTATGAAAATGGGAGACAATCGTCCATAAATCATAAATGCAGACTTACTGTGTAAGGAGAAATACCAGGATCTTGGATCAAAGCACACACATTCGGTGGCTGATTTCTATGATGAAAAACTGAGCAATAATCAACTAAGAAGACATTACATGTACTGCGGGTTTGTTTGCCGCTAGTTTCACTGCATCCGAGGTGGCATGTCTTTGCTGTGCTGACTTCTTAGCTGTTCTAGTTGCTGTATATTGCATGTTATAAGAAGTGACGTGACCAAGCCTGCTGTGTATTGTATGCTATAAGAAGTGATATGACCAAGCCTGCTGTATATTGTATGCTATAAGTTACATGAAAATGCCTGTTGTACATTGTATGCTATAAGTGACATGACCAAGCCTGCTGTGTATTGTATGTTATAAGTGACATGACCAAGACTGCTGTATATTGTATGCTATAAGAAGTGATATGACCAAGCCTGCTGTATATTGTATGCTATAAGTTACATGAAAATGCCTGTTGTACATTGTATGCTATAAGTGACATGACCAAGCCTGTTGTATATTGTATGCTATAAGTGACATGACCAAGCCTGTTGTATATTGTATGCTATAAATGCCATAACCAAGCCTGTTGTATATTGTATACTATAAGTGACATGACTAAGCCTGTTGTATATTGTATGCTATAAGTGACATAACCAAGCCTGTTGTATATTGTATGCTATAAGTGACATGACCAAGCCTGTTGTATATTGTATGTTATAAGTGACATAACCAAGCCTGTTGTATATTGTATGCTATAAGTGACATGACCAAGCCTGCTGTATATTGTATGTTATAAGTGACATGACCAAGCCTGCTGTATATTGTATGCTATAAGTTACATGAAAATGCCTGTTGTACATTGTATGCTATAAGTGACATGACCAAGCCTGTTGTATATTGTATGTTATAAGTGACATAACCAAGCCTGTTGTATATTGTATGCTATAAGTGACATGACCAAGCCTGCGGTATATTGTATGTTATAAGTGACATGACCAAGCCTGCTGTATATTGTATGCTATAAGTTACATGAAAACGCCTGTTGTACATTGTATGCTATAAGTGACATGACCAAGCCTGCTGTATATTGTATGTTATAAGTGACATGACCAAGCCTGCTGTATATTGTATGCTATAAGAAGTGATATGACCAAGCCTACTGTATATTGTATGCTATAAGTTACATGAAAATGCCTGTTGTACATTGTATGTTATAAGTGACATAACCAAGCCTGTTGTATATTGTATGCTATAAGTGACATGACCAAGCCTGTTGTATATTGTATGCTATAAGTGACATGACCAAGCCTGTTGTATATTGTATGCTATAAGTGACATAACCAAGCCTGTTGTATATTGTATGCTATAAGTGACATGACCAAGCATGCTGTATATTGTATGTTATAAGTGACATGACCAAGCCTGCTGTATATTGTATGTTATAAGTGACATGACCAAGCCTGTTGTATATTGTATGTTATAAGTGACATAACCAAGCCTGTTGTATATTGTATGTTATAAGTGACATGACCAA
Organism: Cepaea hortensis; assembly: GCA_963921405.1. Lineage (NCBI taxonomy): Eukaryota > Metazoa > Mollusca > Gastropoda > Stylommatophora > Helicidae > Cepaea > Cepaea hortensis. Next base: position 28,525,219 of record OY992891.1, read on the forward strand.
GCCTGCTATATATTGTATGTTATAAGTGACATAACCAAGCCTGCTGTATATTGTATGCTATAAGTGACATGACCAAGCCTGTTGTATATTGTATGTTATAAGTGACATCATGACCAAGCCTGTTGTATATTGTATGTTATAAGTGACATAACCAAGCCTGTTGTATATTGTATGCTATAAGTAACATGACCAAGCCTGCTGTATATTGTATGTTATAAGTGACATGACCAAGCCTGCTGTATACTGTATGCTATAAGTTACATGAAAATGCCTGTTGTACATTGTACGTTATAAGTGACATGACCAAGCCTGCTGTATATTGTATGTTATAATTGACATGACCAAGCCTGCTGTATATTGTATGTTATAAGTGACATGACCAAGCCTGTTGTATATTGTATGCTATAAGTGACATGACCAAGCCTGTTGTATATTGTATGCTATAAGTGACATGACCAAGCCTGTTGTATATTGTATGCTATAAGTGACATGACCAAGCCTGTTGTATATTGTATGTTATAAGTGACATAACCAAGCCTGTTGTATATTGTATGCTATAAGTGACATGACCAAGCCTGCTGTATATTGTATGTTATAAGTGACATGACCAAGCCTGTTGTATATTGTATGCTATAAGTGACATGACCAAGCCTGTTGTATATTGTATGTTATAAGTGACATGACCAAGCCTGTTGTATATTGTATGCTATAAGTGACATGACCAAGCCTGTTGTATATTGTATGTTATAAGTGACATAACCAAGCCTGTTGTATATTGTATGCTATAAGTGACATGACCAAGCCTGCTGTATATTGTATGTTATAAGTGACATGACCAAGCCTGCTGTATATTGTATGCTATAAGTGACATGACCAAGCCTGTTGTACATTCTATGCTATAAGTGACATGACCATGCCTGCTGTATATTGTATGCTATAAGTGACATGACCAAGCCTGCTGTATATTGTATGTTATAAGTGACATGACCATGCCTGCTGTATATTGTATGCTATAAGCGACATGGCCAAGCCTGTTGTACATTGTATGCTATAAGTGACATGACCAAGCCTGCTGTATATTGTATGCTATAAGTGACATGACCAAGACTGCTGTATATTGTATGCTATAAGTGACATGACCAAGCCTGCTATATATTGTATGCTATAAGTGACATGACCAAGCCTGCTGTATTGTATGCTATAAGTGACATGACCAAGCCTGCTATATATTGTATGCTATAAGTGACATGACCAAGCCTGCAGTATATTGTATGTTATAAGTGACATGACCATGCCTGCTGTATATTGTATGCTATAATTGACATGGCCAAGCCTGTTGTATATTGTATGTTATATGTGACATGACCAAGCCTACTGTATATTGCATGCTATAAGTGACATGACCAAGCCTGCTGTATATTGTATGCTATAAGTGACATGACCAAGCCTGTTGTACATTGTATGCTATAAGTGACATGACCATGCCTGCTGTATATTGTATGCAATAAGAAGTGATGTGACCATGCCTGCTGTATATTGTATGCAATAAGAAGTGATGTGACCATGCCTGCTGTATATTGTATGCAATAAGAAGTGATGTGACCATGCCTGCTGTATATTGTATGCAATAAGAAGTGACGTGACCATGCCTGCTGTATATTGTATGTTATAAGTGACATGACCATGCCTGCTGTATATTGTATGCTATAAGTGACATGACCAAGCCTGCTGTATATTGTATGCTCTAAGAGATATGACCATGACCTATATTGTATGCTATAAGAAGTGACATTACCTCGCTTGCTGTATATTGTATGCTATAAGAAGTGACATGAAGACGCTTGCTGTATATTGTATGCAATAAGAAGTGATGTGACCATGCCTGCTGTATATTGTATATTATAAGTGACATGACCATGCTTGCTGTATATTGTATGCAATAAGAAGTGATGTGACCATGCCTGCTGTATATTGTATGCTATAAGTGACATGACCAAGCCTGCTGTATATTGTATGCTATAAGTGACATGACCAAGCCTGCTATATATTGTATGCTATAAGTGACATGACCAAGCCTGCTGTATATTGTATGCTATAAGTGACATGACCAAGCCTGCTATATATTGTATGCTATAAGTGACATGACCAAGCCTGCTGTATATTGTATGTTATAAGTGATATGACCATGCCTGCTGTATATTGTATGCTATAATTGACATGGCCAAGCCTGTTGTATATTGTATGTTATATGTGACATGACCAAGCCTACAGTATATTGCATGCTATAAGTGACATGACCAAGCCTGCTGTATATTGTATGTTATAAGTGACGTGACCATGCCTGCTGTATATTGTATGCTATAAGTGACATGACCATGCCTGCTGTATATTGTATGCTATAAGTGACATGACCAAGCCTGCTGTATATTGTATGCTCTAAGAGATATGACCATGACGTATATTGTATGCTATAAGAAGTGACATTACCACGCTTGCTGTATATTGTATGCTATAAGAAGTGACATGAAGACGCTTGCTGTATATTGTATGCAATAAGAAATGATGTGACCATGCCTGCTGTATATTGTATGCAATAAGAAGTGATGTGACCATGCCTGCTGTCAATCTCTGCTGAGGCTTTAAGTCCAAAAGTGTAAATGCTACATTAAAATACAATTAAAACATGTAATGCATACACATTACATGGAGTCACAGTACCATAGCTACTAGACAAGGGCTGGCTGGCCCGAGGATGATGGGTTTGAACCCACACTGAGTGCTACAACTGAGCTGGGCTACCTTGGCCACCCAGCCTGGAATGGGCACCATGAATGTTCTGGGAAAGTGATGGCGACCAATGTGATACTGACCACATCACTCACTGAGTGACCATTAGTCTACAAATGAAGGTGACCGATCTGATACTGACCACATCACTCACTGAGTGACCATTAGTCAACAAGTGAAGGTGACCAATGTGATACTGACCACATCACTCACTGAGTGACCATTAGTCTACAAGTGAAGGCAACCAATGTGATACTGACCATATCACTCACTGAGTGCCCATTAGTCTACAAGTGAAGGTGACCAATGTGATACTGACCACATCTCTCACTGAATGACCATTAGTCTACAAGTGAAGACGACCAATGTGATACTGACCACATCACTCACTGACTGCCCATTAGTCTAAAGTGAAGGTGACCAATGTGATACTGACCACATCTCTCACTGAATGACCATTAGTCTACAAGTGAAGACGACCAATGTGATACTGACCATATCACTCACTGAATGACCATTAGTCTACAAGTGAAGACGACCAATGTGATACTGACCACATCACTCACTGAGTGCCCATTAGTCTAAAGTGAAGGTGACCAATGTGATACTGGCCACATCACTCACTGAGTGACCATTAGTCTACAAGTGAAGGTGACCAATGTGATACTGACCACATCACTCACTGAGTGACCATTAGTATACAAGTGAAGGTGACAAATGTGATACTGACCACATCACTCACTGAGTGCCCATTAGTCTAAAGTGAAGGTGACCAATGTGATACTGACCACATCACTCACTGAGTGACCATTAGTCTACAAGTGAAGGTGACCAATGTGATACTGACCACATCTCTCACTGAGTGAACATTAGTCTACAAGTGAAGGTGACCAATGTGATACTAACCTCACTCACTGAGTAACCATTAGTCTACAAGAGAAGGCGACCAATGTTATACTGACCACATCTCTCACTGAGTGGCCATTAGTCTACAAGTGAAGGCGACCAATATGATACTGACCACATCTCTCACTAAATGACCATTAGTCTACAAGTGAAGGTGACCAATGTTATACTGATCACATCTCTCACTGAGTGACCATTAGTCTACAAGTGAAGGTGACGAATGTGATACTGACCACATCTCTCACTGAGTGCCCATTAGTCTACAAGTGAAGGTGACCAATGTGATACTGACCAAATCACTCACTGAGTGACCTTTAGTCTACAAGTGAAGGTGACCAGTGTGATACTGACCACATTTCTCACTGAGTGAACATTAGTCTACAAGTGAAGGTCACCAATGTGATACTGACCACATCACTCATTGAGTGACAATTAGTCTACAAGTGAAAGCGACCAATGTTATACTGACCACATCACTCACTGAGTGGCCATTAGTCTACAAGTGAAGATAACCAATGTGATACTGAACACATCTCTCACTGAGTGACCATTAGTCTACAAGTGAAGGTGACCAATGTGATACTGACCACATCACTCACTGAGTGACCATTAGTCTACAAGTGAAGGTGACCAATGTGATACTGACCACATCTCTCACTGAGTGACCATTAGTCTACAAGTGAAGGTGACCAATGTGATACTGACCACATCACTCACTGAGTGACCATTAGTCTACAAGTGAAGGTGACCAATGTGATACTGACCACATCTCTCACTGAGTGACCATTAGTCTACAAGTGAAGGTGACCAATGTGATACTGACCACATCTCTCACTGAGTGACCATTAGTCTACAAGTGAAGGTGACCAATGTGGTGCTCACTGAGTGCCCATTAGTCTACAAGTGAAGGTGACCAATGTGATACTGACCACATCTCTCACTGAGTGACCATTAGTCTACAAGGGAAGGTGACCAATGCGATACTGACCACATGGCTCACTGAGTGCCCATTAGTCAACAAGTGAAGGTGACCAATGTGATTATGACCACATCTCTCACTGAGTGACCATTATTCTACAAGTGAAGGTGACCAATGTGATACTGACCACATCACTCACTGAGTTCCCATTAGTCTACAAGTGAAGGTGACCAATGTGATACTGACCACATCTCTCACTGAGTGACCATTAGTCTACAAGTGAAGGCGACCAATGTGATACTGACCACATCACTCACTGAGTGACCATTAGTCTACAAGTGAAGGTGACCAATATGATACTGACCACATCTCTCACTGATTGACCATTAGTCTACAAGTGAAGGTGACCAATGTTATACTGACCACATCACTCACTGAGTGACCAGTAGTCTACAAGTGAAGGTGACCAATGTGATATTGACCACATCGCTCACTGAGTGCCCATTAGTCTACAAGTAAAGGTGACCAATGGGATACTGACCACATCACTCACTGAGTGACCATTAGTCTACAAGTGAAGGTGACCAATGTGATACTGACCACATCACTCACTGAGTGCCCATTAGTCTACAAGTGAAGGTGACCAATGTGATACTGACCACATCACTCACTGAGTGACCATTAGTCTACAAGTGAAGGTGACCAATGTGATACTGACCACATCACTCACTGAGTGACCATTAGTCTACAAGTGAAGGTGACCAATGTGATACTGACCACATCACTCACTGAGTGACCATTAGTCTACAAGTGAAGGTGACCAATGTTATACTGACCACATCACTCACTGAGTGACCAGTAGTCTACAAGTGAAGGTGACCAATGTTATACTGACCACATCTCTCACTGAGTGACCATTAGTCTACAAGTGAAGGTGACCAATGTGATACTGACAAAATCTCTCACTGAGTGACCATTAGTCTACAAGTGAAGGTGACCAATGTGAAACTAACCTCACTCACTGAGTAACCATTAGTCTACAAGAGAAGGCGACCAATGTTATACTGACCACATCTCTCACTGAGTGGCCATTAGTCTACAAGTGAAGGCGACCAATATGATACTGACCACATCTCTCACTAAATGACCATTAGTCTACAAGTGAAGGTGACCAATGTTAAACTGATCACATCTCTCACTGAGTGACCATTAGTATACAAGTGAAGGTGACCAATGTGATACTGACCACATCACTCACTGAGTGCCCATTAGTCTACAAGTGAAGGTGACCAATGTGATACTGACCACATCTCTCACTGAGTGACCATTAGTCTACAAGTGAAGGTGACCAATGTGATACTGACCACATCACTCACTGAGTGACGTTTAGTCTACAAGTGAAGGTGACCAATGTGATACTGACCACATTTCTCACTGAGTGAACATTAGTCTACAAGTGAAGGTCACCAATGTGATACTGACCACATCACTCACTGAGTGACAATTAGTCTACAAGTGAAGGCGACCAATGTTATACTGACCACATCACTCACTGAGTGGCCATTAGTCTCCAAGTGAAGATAACCAATGTGATACTGACCACATCTCTCACTGAGTTACCATTAGTCTACAAGTGAAGGTCACCAATGTGATACTGACCACATCACTCACTGAGTGACCATTAGTCTACAAGTGAAGGTGACCAATGTGATACTGACCACTTCACTCACTGAGTGACCATTAGTCTACAAGTGAATGTGACCAATGTGATACTGACCACATCTCTCACTGAGTGACAATTAGTCTACAAGTGAAGGTGACCAATGTGATACTGACCACATCGCTCACTGAGTGCCCATTAGTCAACAAGGGAAGGTGACCAATGCGATACTGACCACATCACTCACTGAGTGACCATTAGTCAACAAGTGAAGGTGACCAATGTGATTATGACCACATCTCTCACTGAGTGACAATTAGTCTACAAGTGAAGGTGACCAATGTTATACTGACCACATCACTCACTGATTGACCATTAGTCTACAAGTGAAGGTGACCAATGTTATACTGACCACATCACTCACTGAGTGACCATTAGTCTACAAGTGAAGGTCACCAATGTGATACTGACCACATCTCTCACTGAGTGCCCATTGGTCTACCAGAAATATGGCTCTCGTAGCATAAGGCCAATATCTCTGTAGGCATGTACACACATACACGAGTCTTGGCTTCCACTGGGAGATTATAAAATGTGGTTATTTCAAAGAAACAGATCCTCTCCGAATGTATAATTAAACACAATTATGTTAATTTATGTACGAAAATAAATTAAAATAAAGAAGAGTGGCTGGCTGAGTGGCTAAAAATGCTGGGTTCTCCTTTGGGAGACCCGAGTTCGAATCCTCCGTAAGGTGTGAATTTTTTTCTGTCGGGGGCAAAAAGAACATTCTAACCTGCACAGTTTACGGTGAATGCACTAACCAGGCGGCCTTACTTCCTCAGACTCAAGAACCCCCTGCCCTACATCGCAAGGTACTATAGGCAATAGATGACAGTTTTTTTTTTTTTTTTAACAGAGAGAACAACACAGATCAGTATTAATGTGATAAATAACAATAGGAAATGCAAATATTGCATTTTATAGAATAAAGAACATAAATCTGTGTCAATGGACTTGAAAAATAAATAATTCTGGCATGCTACAAAGAACACATTTTAACATACAACTGTGACTGCCGGACAATTAGTAAACAAGCAACACACAGAAAGATACAACTCTGGAAGCTGTCTAAATGTCATTTTACAGAAGGATGCCAACAATGGAAAGGACATTAAATAAAGTCATCTAACTGTTGTGAAAGAGACACAGACAGCTTACAACAGGTTTAACAAGGAGACAGTGATAATGCGTGACCTCAATGTCAGAAAACACAAACCTGCAACGTTATTGTAACAGTTGGTAACATTATTTTTTTAAGTAACAGTGGCAAGCAGTTAGAGGAGACTCTGAGCAGCCTTGCATTAATGCATGAGATGATATCAGCACATGAGATGTTACATTCTGTTAGAGGATGGGAACTGTGGGCCAGCACTAATACCTGTACATGTTGGCAAAGTATTTGATGATGATAATTGATGATACTGATGATGATACATAAATAAAATCAAGAACAAATCATTTACCTCTCTTTCTTAGGGTGTTCACTTCAACGTGATTTATCTGCATTTTCATTTGTTCCACTATTAGAAACAGCTAGATCTAAAACATATCACAGAATAATGTCGAAACTACATTTGTAGTAATCTGCTGCCACCTTACAACACAAAACAATTAAATAAAACAATTCTTAAACAATCAAACACAGCCACACATTCTTCAAAATGTTTCACAAATTTGTTATTGTATAAAAAGTTATTCTATGTTGCAAGGCATTGCTTTACCAATAGTGATTGATGTGATGGTATATTATCATGGTGAAGAATCCAACTAATAGTTCTCCATGTTTCCGGCTGCTTAATTCACAGACATGCTTGTGAGACTCAGTCACGGTGGATTTATTTGTTATGGTTTCACTGTGTGTTTCCTGAATCAATGGTAATATCTACGCATGTGTCTTGACAAGCAAGACGCAAACTATGACAGGCATACATTTCCCAATCAAGGACATTTTCAACTGTGGCGATGCTACACGCACAACACACAGACTTTGGTTAGAGAGTAAATGGCAAGGTTACATCATGGTTATCAAAGCAAATACCTTGCTGTGTTCAGAAAGCAATGGTAAACTAGTGAACTAAAATTGTCTAGTAAATCACAAATAGCCAGTAGACACTGGGGTTGATTGCAATGTCCTGTGAAGATATCTTCATTCAACCATAAGGCCATATAAGCAGAAGACTGGTGAACAAGTCATCTGATCATGCCTCCCTACTGTCTCCTATTCTCAGTAACTCTCTTCAGCTCAGCACGAGCTGAGTGTTTTATCATCTTATACTAGTAATCTTCTACACACATTCAATTCAGAGGAATATATATATATATATATATATATATATATATATATATATATATATATATATGTGTGTGTGTGTGTGTCTGTGTGTGTGCACATACGTGTATGTATGTGAGTGTGAAGTGTGTATATGGCCAATATATTTAGCCAGTTGAGAGATTATATTTAAATAGTAGAAGGTCTCTTTCAGTCCTGAAAGGACTATTGAGTTGTGCAGGTGGAAAGGCACCTGACAGTACCGCTGGTAACTGTATATATAGTCCAATGCAAGTGTGACAATCTCTGTCACAATTTCCGCATCTGTAAGACGAGGCGACTGGTCTAGGATCGAAGCTCCGACAGGCGGACAGTTAGAGCATTGCTTTGCTGATCCGGCAGCTTCTGCAGCTTGTCTTGTTCCAGATGTAGGGGTGTTACCTTTCCTCTGGAGTGAACTAGGCGGGCCGAGAGAGGGATCATGCTGCATGGGCAACACATGATCTCTATATTTTAGCCCAGGCTTTGTGCTATGGAGAGGCAATAACTCCATCCCTGGTCTTAACTGGTCTCGGAATCAAAGCGAGAGGCAACTGTTACGGGTTATAAGTCCTTGTCAGTTGGCGTAGACATGGGGCGCCACGCGTTGCCTCTGACGGTGGGAGACACCTATAGGTGTCACTGATCAGCTACCGCCCGCCTCAAGCTGGGCAGCCCCCAGCCAATTGGGTGCTGATCCGCCACAGCCTGCCTGCTTCAATGGGTGCTTGGGGCTAGGACAAAATCTGAATCGCAGGCTGTAAAACCAATGCACCAGGTACAAACAAAAATAAAAATAGAAACCTCAAGCTACGGCTTGCAACCTGGAACGTGAGAACCATGTGTCCAGGATTTTCCACTGACTTGACCAATATTGACGATGTGAGAAAAACGGCTGTGATTGATGCCGAACTCAATCGTCTTAACATTGATATTGCTGGCCTGCAGGAGACTCGTCTCGCTGAGGAAGGGTCACTCAGGGAAAACAACTACACCTTTTTCTGGAAGGGTAGAGGGCAGGCAGAAAAAAGGCAACACGGTGTGGGCTTTGCAGTGAAGAATTCGCTACTGGGAATGATTGAAATTCCAGCAGGAGGAAATGAAAGACTATTATCCCTGCGCTTGGCAACCTCTTTTGGGTTTGCCACCATTATTACTGCATATGCACCGACACTCGATTCCTCTGATGATGTGAAGGATTTGTTCTATGAGGAGTTAGACTCCGTGATCAAGGCAGTTCCAAAATCTGACTACATTTATATGCTCGGTGATTTCAATGCTCGTGTGGGCAAGGACTCAAGTTCATGGCCAGTGTGCCTTGGAAAATACAACATCGGTCGCATGAATGAAAATGGGCAAAGGCTGCTGGAGCATTGCACCAGTAATGACCTATGTATTACAAACTCTTTTTTTAAAACAAAAGAGATGCATAAGGTCACATGGAAACTTCCAAGATCCGGCCATTGGCACCAGCTGGACTTCATCATCACACGGAGACAACATCTGAACCATATATCATTGACTCGTAGTTACCACAGTGCTGACTGTGATACGGATCATTCTTTGGTTGTTGCAAGGGTTAGACTGAGACCAAAGAGAATCTACACAGCTAAACACAAATCTAGCCCCAGGATTAATATTATTAACACTCATGATCCTGAAAAGTGCTTTCAGTTTCAACAGCAACTTGAAGATGCTTTCACTGATACACCAGAAAATTGTACAGTAAATGAAAAGTGGAGTCAAATTAAGGAAACTCTTTATAAAACTGCCGTAGGGGTTTACGGCACTGTGGATCATAAGAGGCAGGACTGGTTTGCGGCCAACAGCGAGACTCTGCAGCCCCTGATTGATAAAAAGAAGAAAGCTCTCTTAAGAAACAAGGAAAGACCAACGCGTAACACTCTGAGTGAGCTAAGGCAAGCTAGGAAGGATGTGCAAAAGGCTGCCAGGCAGTGTGCAAATGATTATTGGATCAAGTTATGTGAGTCCATTCAAATCGCAAGTGATAAGGGAGACATAAGAAGCATGTATGAAGGAATAAAGAAAGCCTGTGGTCCAGTGATCAAAAGAAGTGCACCATTGAAAACCTTGACTGGAGAAGTCATCACTGATAAGAAACAGCAGATGGACAGATGGGTAGAGCACTATTTGGAGCTTTACTCAAGTGAGACCAAACTAGCGGATGATGCCCTCAACGCCATAGAGGCTCTACCAACTCTTGACCACCTGGACACACTTCCCACCATAACAGAAGTTAAGTGTGCTATAAATGAACTTGCATCTGGCAAGGCTCCAGGTAAGGATGGGATTCCAATAGAGGTTATCAGGAGTGGGCAAGACACACTCACTATACAGATCCACCAGCTAATAGAGCTATGCTGGCGTGAAGGACAAGTCCCACAGGATTTCAAAGATTCAAGCATCATAACACTGTACAAGAACAAGGGCGATCGGAGCGACTGCAACAACTATAGGGGTATCTCACTTCTGTGTATTGTTAGAAAAGTATTTGCCAGAATTGTTCTGCGCAGACTTCAAGTCCTAGGAGATCAAGTCTACCCCGAATCACAGTGTGGCTTTCGACAGAACCGGTCTACCACTGATATGATATTCTCATTGCGACAAATGCAAGAAAAATGCCGTGAACAGAATCAACCACTGTTTATTGCCTTCATCGACCTCACAAAGGCATTTGATTTGGTCAGTCGTGAGGGTCTGTTCAAGGCACTAAAGAAGATTGGCTGCCCACCAACTCTTCTGTCCATTGTGGAATCGTTCCACACAGGCATGAAGGGTATAATCAAGTTTGATGGTGCAACTTCTGAAGAATTTGAAATCAAGAGTGGAGTTAAGCAAGGTTGTGTACTAGCTCCCACCCTCTTTGGAATATACTTTTCACTTCTACTGAAATATGCATTTCGTGATCAGGATGGTGGTATATACATTCACTCACGCTCAGATGGCGGCCTCTACAATGCTCAGAGATTGAAGGCTAAGACCAAAATTAGGAGGGTACTGATCAGAGAGTTGCTTTTTGCAGATGATGCTGCAGTTACGACCCACTCTGAGGAAGAATTGCAATGTCTACTATCTGCATTCTCCAATGTTTGTTCTGAATTTGGTTTAACAATTAGCAAAAAGAAGACACAGATTATGTCACAAGGTGCACATGAGGTACCATCAATCTTTATTGACGACGCCGAACTAGAGATAGTAGACCATTTTACATATCTAGGATCAGTGGTAAATAGCAAATTATCCCTAGATCAGGAAATCAACATCCGGATTGGTAAGGCAGCAACAACAATGAACAGGTTAAGAAAAAGAGTCTGGGAGAACAGGAAGCTTACTGCCAAAACAAAAGTCCTTGTCTATCAAGCCTGTGTCCTTAGTACTCTTCTCTATGGCAGTGAAACCTGGACAACTTACTCACACCAAGAGAACAATTTAAACAGCTTTCATATGCGGTGTCTGCGAAGAATTCTTGGGATTAAGTGGCAAGACAAAATCACAAATACTGAAGTATTGGAAAGATCAGGTTGTGTGACAGTTTATTCCATGCTCAGTCTTCGTAGACTTAGATGGATAGGACATCTTAGGAGGATGGATGATGGTAGAATACCAAAGGATATCTTTTTTGGTGAATTACAGATGGGTAAGGGATCTCAGGGTCGGCCTCTACTACGATACAAAGATGTGTGTAAGCGGGACATGATTGATACAGGCATTGATAATGCACATTGGGAGCAAGTCGCCGCTGAACGTGTTGCATGGAGGGCAAATATCAGAAATGGAATAAAGTCAAAGGAGAAAATTATTGCAGAAAAGACACACACCAAGCGTTTGAGACGTAAGATGGTGCATGATGGTGGAAATGACCACGTGTTCACATGCACCCACTGTGAACGGACATTTACAGCGCAAATTGGCCTTATCAGTCACACTCGCTACCGCCATAGTTAAAAGTTATTATGCCTTTTTAAAGCACAAACTATCGTCTGTCAAGACGGCAAGGTGCCAATGGAAGACGAGGCAGGTCTCTCAGTAAGAGACTGCATTGTGTGCAAGTGCATCTTATCCTCAGTTTGTTGGATCATATTGTGCTCTTCTCTTCTCCAGGAACATCTGTCTGTTGCAACTCTTTCCCACTTATCTGGATCTATGTCATGGGTTTTCATATCTTGTTTACACACATCCCTATATCGCATTTGGGGTCTTCCGGGTGGCCTCTTCCCTGTGGCTAGTTCTCCGTATAGGAGATCTTTGGGAATACATTCATCCACCATTCGAAATACGTGGTCCAGCCACCAGAGGCGTCTATGCTTGAGGAGAGAGTGCACTGTGGTAATATCCACTCTTTCAAGCACATGTTTGTGTGTTATGTGGTCTTTCCATAATATGCCCAGGATACATCTCAGACATCTCATGTGGAAGGAATTCAACTTTCCTTCCTGTCGTGAGTACAAGGTCTAGGATTCAGACACATAGAGTAGTGTGGACAGAGAACCAGCTGTTGTCCGGTAGCAAGTTTCCCCCTCTCCACATCACTGATGTTGACCAAGAGAAAGGCAGTAGGGCAGTAGTCAATGTAACTTGACATTGGTGCCATCGCAGGAGTTTACTTTATATGATATTCTGATAATACATCTGAAGCGGTCTCAATTTCTGGAGTAATCTTTTCTAGTGTTTCTTCATTTACTGTGCATATTTTGCTTGCATACAAGTATAGTCAATGTTTGCAACAAACTGATGTTGGGTCCCAGTCATAGAGTCTTATGTTGCCACATGTGTTTCAGCCTGACCAGAATTACTGTTTTTGAGCAGTTCTTCCTCTTGTTCAGTTCATATGCATTCTGCATTTATCTTAGATCATACATGTGCTTGAAGTCAGCAACAGTCTCAAGATCTTGCAGTCTTCTACAGGTTTCTTCTCTGTTGCTGACATGAACATAAAAGCATTAGTCTTAATCTCAGATGTACAGTTCTATTGCCTTACAGTATATCGTGGGCTTTATTACTTTCTGAAAGATGGGTGACCAATGCTGGGGGTCATGAAATGGCACACAGCTGTAGCAGTTTCAAACTTTCAGGCTGACCCCTGATTGTTGATCTGGCAGCTCACAGTGCATGTTTGCTGTCTGTTCCAGAATGTATTTCTTTATTAGAGATTTCTAGTGTCAATCACATCTTAAGAATATGCATACAGAGGGGTTACAGATTCCAAGATAGTGATTTACCAATCCTTGTATTGTGCAACAAATTCAGGCAGAAATGACATTCTAATATAGTTTGGAACTCCAATCATCCATCCCCTGATATTGTCATTACATTGCTTCTACTTATATTATCATTTGTTGTCCAGGTCCAAATATGCATATTGTTCTGTCTTCCTCTATCTCTCTTGCCAAATATGTTCCCACATAAGTATATTTTCTATATTACATCTCGTCTGTTGATATAGCCCATAACATTGACCTTTTCTTGTTTAAAATATAGTACTGCACAACAAGCCAGCTATTAGGTCAACTTACCTTTTGATCCCTTCTTTGTCTTGCAGCAACACATTGCTATACCAATGCCAATGATAACCAAGGCAACAGGAACTATAATAGCAGGGACTATTATTGTGTACTTATTTTCATCCGATGGTGCTGGTGATTGTAGTAACAAACAAACACAAAAACACAGTTCAGCATTACATTAAAATTATATGCTACAAACAAACATGGCAAATCAATGATAGAAGCTGCACTGGCAAACAATCTATCAATTCATATTAAGCTAATGAAGGTTACATTTGAAAGACAGAATCACAATTGTTTTGTGAATAATATATATATATATATATATATATATATATATATATATATATATATATATATATATATATATATATATATATATATACACACACACAAATGGCATACATTTTTTCAGCAATGCTATCTTAAGCAACCAGTTGTTTCTGGCAGTAATGTTCACTACTGTTACAGTTATACACCTGTTGATGTCATCCAATATGTCCTGAATTGCATGTGGACTGTCAAATCATTATAGAATAAAGTACCCTACTTATACAATGACGCATTCCGGGCATATGGTGCTAGAATAATATCTGTATAGCCCAATCATCACTCGAGGGGTCATGTGATCAACATCATGCCAGCTGACTTTACTTCCTCAGATATTTTCTGGCACCCAGTTTAGACTTGGTCGACCTTGGAGCCCAGGTCGTGTTTACAAATCTGTCTCAATGCAGATGCGAACTCATGATCACCAGGTCAGCAGGCAAGTAAGCTAGCCACTATACCACCATGGCTTCCAACATCTATCGTTATGCACTATGGATATAGCATGGGATTCTTGTTGCCATCAATAGGTTTGTCTATGATTTAACTCATCTTGTCC
Source organism: Cepaea hortensis (assembly GCA_963921405.1). Lineage (NCBI taxonomy): Eukaryota > Metazoa > Mollusca > Gastropoda > Stylommatophora > Helicidae > Cepaea > Cepaea hortensis. Next base: position 28,540,273 of record OY992891.1, read on the forward strand.
ATGTCTAAAGAGATGAACGATGGAAAGACAACAGCCAGGAGAGGTTATGGCGTGCCTTACCCACCGATGGTTATCATTGTCATCATCAAGTACCTTGCCATGGGAAATCATGCTTTTCGACATCACGTGATCTCTAGCAGCATGCATTGATTCATGTGCTGGTACCCTTCAGGCCATGGCACACAACTGAAGAATTCTTTCTCTCTCTCTCTCTCTCTCTTTCTGTTTTCCTCTATCTCTCATTCCACAAGTCTTTCCAGTTGTCACAATATGTTCAAATTTTTGTCTTCTCATAATGTGGACAAAAATGACTGCCTCTTTCTGATGTTTGTCATCAGATGTCTTTGTGCTTTTATCTCTTTCAAAACGTTTACATTACTCATTTTGGTGGTCTAAGGAATTGTTAGCACTATTCTGTAAAACAACTGATGGTTATTTCACATATAATTTAGCAATTATGTAAAGTTGCCAAAATGTTTTTCGTGAACGTAAACAAATTTGTCCACAGACAAAACTACAAGTCAAATAAAATTGCAATTAGCAACGAGGAAACTGGAAATGTCACAATATGTTAATATGTTTGCTCTATAATTAATAGCATTAGGTACTGTTCACACGGGGGAGACTGACCACAACAATGCAAAAATATTAAATGCCTATGGCTTAACACCGGTTAAAATGGACAACAATAACAACAACAACAACAACAACAACAACAAACAATAACTCTGAGAACATGCATCTTTTCTGTGGCAAACAGGCTGTGAGTCTTGGATCATTTCACATTCACTAATAATAACCATTGGGGTGTTTGAGCTTAGATGTTACAGAAGAATTCTCAGAATACTGTGAGTCAAGAAGTACAAAACTAGTGACATTCTACAAGTTCTGACAATTGAAGAAATATTGTTCCCAAGCTACATCATGACTTGGAACCTGAAGTAATATTGTCATATTAAATGTCATCATGTTAAGGAAACTGAAATATTGTCACATTAAATGTCATCATGTTAAGGAAACTGAAATATTGTCACATTAAATGTCATCATGTTAAGGAAACTGAAATATTGTCACATTAAATGTCATCATGTTAAGGAAACTGAAATATTGTCACATTAAATGTCATCATGTTAAGGAAACTGAAATATTGTCACATTAAATGTCATCATGTTAAGGAAACTGAAATATTGTCACATTAAATATCATCATGTTAAGGAAACTGAAATATTGTCACATTAAATGTCATCATGTTAAGGAAATTGAAATATTGTCACATTAAATATCATCATATTAAGGAACTGAAATATTAGTTTAGTTTAGTTTAGTTTAGTCGTTGGATCAACATCATGGCACACGGTTTAACCCATAAGTGCTCCGTTTTCCTCCTAACTCAAACCTGAGTCTGAAGAAACTCAGCTCAATGCACGAACTCCGTAGCATCAGCGAGGATCCTGAAATACCTTGGGTAGATTTTTAACTCGAAATTTTGCCCAGGCAGCGCCGTTAGGCTACTCTTTTTCGATTTCCAACTGCCAAGGGATTCTTTTACGTGCGCAACAATAGACACGGACGTCCGATCTCACTACCCAGAGACAACAATAGACACGGACGTCCGATCTCACTACCCAGAGACAACAATACACACGGGCGTCCGATCTCACTACCCAGAGACAACAATACACACGGGCGTCCGATCTCACTACCCAGAGACAACAATACACACGGGCGTCCGATCTCACTACCCAGAGACAACAATACACACGGGCGTCCGATCTCACTACCCAGAGACAACAATACACACGGGCGTCCGATCTCACTACCCAGAGACAACAATACACACGGGCGTCCGATCTCACTACCCAGAGACAACAATACACACGGGGGTCCGATCTCACTACCCAGAGACAACAATACACACGGGCGTCCGATCTCACTACCCAGAGACAACAATACACACGGGCGTCCGATCTCACTACCCAGAGACAACAATACACACGGGCGTCCGATCTCACTACCCAGAGACAACAATACACACGGGCGTCCGATCTCACTACCCAGAGACAACAATACACACGGGCGTCCGATCTCACTACCCAGAGACAACAATACACACGGGCGTCCGATCTCACTACCCAGAGACAACAATACACACGGGGGTCCGATCTCACTACCCAGAGACAACAATACACACGGGCGTCCGATCTCACTACCCAGAGACAACAATACACACGGGCGTCCGATCTCACTACCCAGAGACCAGGGGAAATTTTATTACTGGAAGTCCAGGTGGATTTTTTAAATAAATCCTGGTCCTCACTGGGGCCTGAACCAGGGACCTCCAGCACTCGAGGCCGACACCATACCTCGAGACCACTCAGCCCCCCCCCCCCCCAAAAAAAAAAATGAAGGCAACTGAAATATTGTCATATTAAATGTCTACTTACTGAAATCTGGATGTAAAAAAAAAAATTACAATACATGTAGAATCATAGAACCCAAAAAGAAACTTTTAAATTAAACATTATGTTACAGATGGCATAAATGTTAATTCTGAAGGTCACTTCATTTGCTAGCCCGCTCCATGGCCGAGAGGTTAGCAGCTTTCTCCGCTAACCCCGAATACTCTCGTCACGTGACGCGACGAGAATTAGCAGTGGTTCGAATCGCAAAAGTGACTTATGAGAGTATGGAGCCGGTCGCTCAGAAAGTCGTGGCGTGCTGATGAGCGTAATCTAGCCTAGGAATCAACATACAGCTGAAAGATGCTGGTGTTGACCGCAATATCCTGAAACAGGATGTAAACGCGGGAAAAAAAAAAAAAAAAACAACTTCATTTGCTGTCATTGATTAGCCATAATCATACTGATCTATATCAAATAGAAGTCTGGTGTTAATAAATTAATTATGTTACTCCTTAATGTAAATTGGGAGCTGTGTTTGCATAGTAGCTGGATGCTCACCTGCCTGCCCAGTGGGCATGGGTTTGAATCCACATCAGGCAGATTTTTAAAACTGACTGGGGCTCCGAGGTCGACCCAGTTTTACATGGGTACCAGACAATGTCTGGGATGTCAAGACAGCTGGCATGATACTAACCACACCCCCTGGAGTGCTGATTGGCCAATAGAATCACAGTTCTATCAACATATGCCCAAAGTAACTTAAGGCTTGTAAAACAGTCCTTTACATTTGTACCTACTAAATGTAATTAGTGTATTTTTTGTTGTTATATGCAAGACGACTGTTGAACTTGTATTAATTAAAACAAACACTAAAGCTGATCACAGAAAAAAGAACAGTGATTGTTAATACTGAACATCAGATGGAAAACAGAGTGTACCAGGAGCATTTGATGATGAACTGGAAGATACTGTAGTTGTATCGTCAGCATCTGTTGCTAAACAAGGACATAATAAGTTCAGACAATTAAACAATTAACATAATAAAATCCGTGTTTCTGAGTTTACATTTCATTGTCATTACATTTTTGTTAGTTAAATGATGGTTGTCTGTCTGTGTGTGTGTGTGCGTGTGTGTGTGTGCGCGCATGCGAGTACACATACACGCACATCGCACACACATACCCACCCACCCGCACATATATAAACGGGAAAAAACAAGGAGAAGGCAGAGATAAATATCTAGATGGCTTTGCCAAAATGAATAATGGAGATAAGAACACAAAGCTGATCTACGACTCTGGTGATAGTTTGAGATGATGAAACATGACCACCTACACCTGTTGGCATGACTCATGGTAATGACACATCTGTCACCACCCACACCTATTGGCATGACTCATGGTAATGATACTTCTATCACCACCCACAGCTATTGGCATGACTCATGTTAATGATACTTCTATCACCACCCACAGCTATTGGCATGACTCATGGTAATGATACTTCTATCACCACCCTCAGCTATTGGCATGACTCATGGTAATGATACTTCTATCACCACCCACACCTATTGGCATGACTCATGGTAATGATACTTCTATCACCACCCACACCTATTGGCATGACTCATGGTAATAATACTTCTATCACCACCCACACCTATTGGCATGACTCATGGTAATGATACTTCTACCACCACCCACACGTGTTGGCATGACTCATGGTAATGATACTTCTATCACCACGCACACCTATAGGCATGACTCATGGTAATGATACGTCTATCACCACCCACACCTATTGGCATGATTCATGGTAATGATACTTCTATCATCACCCACACCTGTTGGCATGATTCATGGTAATGATACTTCTATCACCACCCATACCTGTTGGCATGATTCATGGTAATGATACGTCTATCACCACCCACACCTATTGGCTTGATTCATGGTAATGATACGTCTATCACCACCCGGTTATTTGTTTCAGGCATAGCCAGTCTACATCCTTATAATAAGCACAATGAAATGAGAGAGAACAGCTGTTGGCTCCACAAGAAGTGACGAGTTAGAAGTAATGACCTAATACATATCATCATAAGTCACATTAATTTAGTTTAGTGAATGGATCAATATCACAGCACACAGGTGTAACCCATTGTCAGAGTGTTGAGAGTGTGTATAGAGGACAAGGGACAGAATAGAGTTAGAACGACTGAGATAACGACATACAGGACATAGATAAGGACATCTACAGGATAGTCGATAGAGAAGAGACAGGACATAAGTCAGGACACAGAATGGTCATAAGACATGACGTCTACAGGACAGTAAGTGAAGTGGAGACATGACTTAGGAGGGGACACAAACGTGTCATAGACAGAGCACCGGTAGGACCAGACCGGGTGATAGAAGGGGACGCCAGTTCATGGGACACCGCCCTGAACAGACTAAACGTCAGAACACTGAATAACCTATCCTAGCACGGACGGACTGCAGTACAACGAGACTGTTAAGACAGCACGGGGTTCACGGACGGCACGGAGTCCAGTACGACAAGCCCAGCCGACCAGCTGAAAACGCCAGACGGGACTCAGGACAGTTTCAGAGGAGGACGCTTGTGTTTTCGAGAGCAAATGCTTAGTTTTGCGAGAGTGCTAGTTTGAGGATAGCGAGTATAGGATTGTGTAAATCGAGTGTGTGCTATCAGAGTATGAAAGGCGGCATTTGTATATTTATGTGATGAGGTCACCGCCTGTGTATACCTTGTAATTATATCAGGTTCGCCTGAATTAAATGATAAGAAGTACCATATGCACAACTGATGTTTTTTTGAGAGCGTATGAAGGAGCGGGAGTGACAATGTGCGAAGCGAGACGCTGACACCCATAATTGCTCCGTTCTACTCCTAACTCAAACCTGAGTCTGGAGAATCTCAGCTCAGTGCACAAACTCCGTAGCACCGGTGAGGATCCTGCAATTCTTTGGGAAGATTTTTAACTTGAAATTTTGCCCGGGCAGCACCATTAGGCTACTCTTTTTCGATTTCCAACTGCCAAGGGAATTTTTTTACGTGCGCAACAATACACACGGGCATCCAATCTCACTACTGAGAGACCAGAGGAAATTTTGTCACTAGAAGTCCATGTGAAAAAAATCCAGACCCTCACTAGGGCTTGAACCCGGGACCTGCAGCACTTGAGGTGGACACCATACCTCAAGACCACACAGACTGATTTGTTCTGTTTTTATGAATTTCTGCGATACCAGTATGTGCGGAAAAGAGGGTTAATCAGTCTACAGAAAACCCCACGTGCAGCCAACAGGCTAAACAAGTCCAAATTCGGCCATCTCTCAACACTCATTAAATTGCGGTCAAATAGTGGACAAAGCAAGTGTGTTCTATATACTGTATTTGACGAATAATACCCAATTACTCAAGTAGATCAAGGTATCAGCAATTAGGTATCTGAATGCTGGATGTCTGGTGGGCAGGTGAGACAGCCACGGAATACAGACTCACTTTGGGATATCCTCTATTTCTTACCTAGTATAATAGCACTACGAGGTTGATAATTTTTATGCACTGTTTATTTAAAATCAATAGCGAGTTCAAATATCATAAAGAATCTTTGTTGGAGTTAGGGTAATCACACTATGATGTTGATGCACTCAGGAAATGTAAATAGGAGCAGATGAAGGAGAGTGAGTGAGAAGAGGATGAAAAGAATGACAAGTGAAGGAGAAGAAAAACTGACATACTAGCAGTAAAGTTAATTCATTTTGGCTTTTGAAAATGCGGCAGCACAAAGCAAAATCATACACTACATGCATTTCACTTTGACATGCTCCTGATTCAGGGCAGTAATTTGAAGGATGAGATTATTATGAAATGTCCTGACAATGTTAAATTGATCATTGTGGGACAAACAAACAGGGTTTTGCATTATACGTAAAGCATGAGCACCAGCCTCTGTTTTGATTGATGGCTGCCCTAGAAGATTCTCAACCAGATGGAGAGGCTCAGCAGGAATTATAGATTTTGCTTTAGCTTTCTGGAAGGAGTCAACCTAAAACACCCAGAATGCTTTGAAAGCACAGAGACTAATCTCATGTCACTTCTCATGCTCATTACAAAAGTTAAAATTATGAGACAAGTTCAGCTTAGAGAAACCCTTCACATATCAGACAGACAATAACGATCCGGCTGTACATTTGCATATCTTGAGCCTTTATGCTTGACAAAATAAATGCAGAATAGCTGTTGTCTATCTGTCTTGATTACATGAGTTGAATAAGCCTGGACAGCAAAGGAACAGGCGACTAAGGAGTCACATAAAGTGTTAAAAGAACAGACCACAATAAGCTGATGAGGTAGAAGAAATGTATGAAAGAAACACAAAGAACCAGTAACATATTCTGGATTATAGAGAGAGTTGTTTAGACGTATCAGTGTGCAGTACTAGTCTTAGATACATGTCTTCTGTCATATGAACAACCTCCCAAACTCTAATTCTATCAGGACCATTCCTTTAGAATATTACCTACATTATCATATGTAACAGTACAGTAGATTTGGGAAAGTTCAAAATATAATTTAAAAATGGTTGTATATCATACATTTGAGCACACACAGCTGTTTAATGATGCTGATCATTTGATCACATATTTGTTTTCATTGTTTACATGTGTAAATGTGTAAACATTGTGATTATACTAACATTTACTCACCTACTTAGGTGTCATACATCTGGCTGTAGTTTTTTTTTTCCTGTGTTTTGTAAATTGCTTTCTTGTAAGTAGTTACCAAACCGGCTCTGCAGCGAAGGGGTTATGGATGCAGTTTGTAATCCAGCATACCCCGTTCAAAACACAGCTGTGGGCGATTTGGCAGCAGATCACCTTACTTTGGTTTTTATGAAGTGGTATGGGTGCCGGTCATTCAGAAAGCAATGGCAAACTACTGAACATAAACTTGCCCAGCAATCATAAACAGCCAAAACATGCTGGGGTTGACCGCTACGTCCTGTAAAGGATATGCAACTAACTAAAGTTACCAAATATTTTGTCTATTAAAAGTAATGCAGAATAGTGTCTGAAAAAAGGCAGATGGCAGATTAGTTAACAGCAGTAGGTCGGGAAACGGGACTATCTGGGGTAGAGCTGCAAAATATACATATGTCTAGCAGGATGAGACAGACATTTGAGGCTGGAGGAAAGAGAAGGATTAAATGAAATTATACTGGAAGAACAAGAGAGAGCACACATTTGACAAGAATAAGAGATAAAGAGAGTATTCACCAGCATAAAATATAAATTTGCTTATTAGAGACAGAAAGGGAGGGAGGGAGAAAATCAGCCGGTACAACTGACTCAGAGATTTGGTAAACAAAATCTCCTACTCACTCTACCACAACTCTACAACACCCAGTTCTGCGGCTCAAGCTTCTCAGAAAATCTTGATGTGATCCACAGGTTTCCATCTAAATCCATTGAATGAAAAAAAAGCAACTAGATGCTTATAAGGACATGTTCCAGGGGAAAGAAGAGGCCTTTGGATCGAAAAAGGATAAAATGTAAACACAACTGTCTCAAAGAATGAGGAGTAACCCATGATGTCTGCCTCAGACTACCACTGGCCAGAAAAATGCTAGCTCATCACAGGCACTATGAACAACCTTCAGCTGTGTATTGGCAACATTTCTTAGAGATTCATTTGTCCATATTTCTGCAAGGCTGCATAGTTCCATTTTTGGAAGCTATGCCCACTCATATACTGGCTTTAGAAGCTAACTTTAGCTGAGCAGCTGAAGTAGTGCATGACTAAGGCCATGCACATTTATGGATGGACAGTTGTTAAATCTCAGAAGGCTGATAGCTAAAACCACAACTACCAGAGACACCGTTAGAGAGTTTCCGTTTGCTGATGATTGCGCTCTAAATGCCAACTCAGAGGCAGACATGCAACACAGTGTTTCAGCATTCTCATATGCCTGTTCCAACTTTGGGCTTAATATCAATTTGGAGAAGACTGTAGTTATGTACCAGTCAGTTCCGGGGATTATCAACACTAAGCCAAATATCAAAGTGAATGGTCATAGACTAAGTGTTGTGGACAAATTCACCTATCTTGGCAGCACTGTGTCCCAAGTTGCCACAATTGATAACAAAATGAATGCAAAAATCTTCAAGGCAGCGTGGCCTTTGGCAGACTGTATAAGAATGTGGGGAAAAGAAATGGAATAAGCCTGCAAACAATGCTAAAAGCCTAAAAAGCAGTCGTATTATCCACACTGCTATATACTTGTGAAACCTGGACTGTTTATCAGAGACACGCTAGGAAATCAAACCACTTCCACACAGTCTGCCTTAGGAAGCCATTGAAGATTAAATAGCAAGACAAGATCCCAGACACTGAAGTCCTAAAAAGAATGTCCATGCCCAGTATCCACACTCTATTAATGAAGAATCCGATTCGCTTGGTTGGTCACTTGACTCACATGCCAGATCACAGGATCCATAAACACATGTTTTATGGTGAGCTGCTTTGTGGTAAATGCTCCCATGGCGATCAGAGGAAACACTTTAACGACACTCTGAAGATCTCACTAAAAGCTTTTGGAATCCATCACGACACTTGGGAGACTAATGCCAAAGATCAAAATTTGTGGCATACATCATTACACAAGGGCACAGTCACTTGTGAAGCAAACAGAACTGCAAAAGCTGTGAAAAAAAGGCTGGACAGAAAAACCACTGCAGGAGATCCTCCTCATGGAACGCCAAGCATTCTTTGCCCACATTGTCAAAGAACATTTTGAGTCAAAATAGGCCTTACCAGCCATCTTAGAACTCACGGCTCCATACTTTCAACCCCGCTGGATGAATTGAATGGTTATCATCATTCTTGATGGACAAACAATGTGTCCAAGTTGTAAAACATTCTTAATATATTCTAGTATACTTGTGCATGCTAGCCCCTGCAGTACTGTAGCTCCCATCTTACGTATGTTCATGTTGTAAAAAAAAAGCCACACACACATACACTCACTCACGCACGCACGCATACACACACACACACATATATATATATATATATATATATATATATATATATATATATATATATATATATATATATATATATATATTCTAGTGCACTTCTGTACAATTTAAGAATCTTTCATGTGTTAGCATCACTTCTGAAACAACAGTATATTACACTACATGTACGAAACTATATAAGATATTTCACATCAAATAGTTTTCAAATATGTCTGAACTGGTAAATAAACAGGCTCACCCGGTATCGATGTTACTGTGCAATTGCGTCCTTGTCTGTTATCAGTGAGATCACACACAGAGTATGACAGAACCAGATTTCCCGTAACCCCATCTGAAGCTAGTTGAGATGCTGGGTAAGTAACACACGGCTCAGTATTGTTGGCAATCACAGCTCCATTGAATGCAATTTGAGGATAACAAGGCTTGGCTGTGTTGGAGCAGCACAACTCCAGGTCATTTGATTTATTTAGTGTCAGGCTAAAGCTACATGACCCAGATGGCAGGTTTCCTGTCACACCAGCAACAGTTAAATTCAGGTGTGCAGCATTCACATCTGATCAGAAATATGAACATTACACATGCTTTTAAAATGTTATATATGCAAATGTTTTTTTTTTCTGTCAACTGCAAGAAACGTGCAATAATCATGTAATAAAACGTGTATAATTATACAGCTATAACTGACATTGCACAGCTGGAAACAAAAGAGTTTGCAGATCACCTAAAGGACACCCAGCCAGTACAATCAGCCAAGCAATCAATTGAATTAATAGTGGAAACCCATTAAAGAAGATGAAGTTGATGACCAGGATAACAATTAATTGGCCACAATTAATGATAATACTGTACAGTGTAAACTAAGCTAGATATGCAATAATTCACAGTCCCAATGGCTACTATAACACTATTTCATTACGAACAGTGGCTACAATGTGACTGCTGCTAATTTGGGAAAGTTATGTGAAGTTCTTAGCAAATCATTAAAAACCTGCTAAAACAACTTAACTCTCTTTGGATTTAAATGACGTGAACTGTATACTAGATTTACAGAAGCGCACATCCATCCATCCATCCTGTCTGTGCCAAGCCAATAAGCGTGAGTAGTCATGTTTTGCCATCTCACTCGGTCACCAGAGTCGTGGTTCAGCTCTGAGTTCCTGTCTCAACCCTGCCACGTGGCCAGACCATCCAGGTATTTACTTCTCAGCCTTTCCCTTGGTCTCTTACCTTCAATCTTGCCAGTTGTCGCCAAGTTCTCCAAGTCATTTCTTCTCGTAACATGCCTAAACAATTGTGACTGTCTACGTCTAATGTCTCTAATCAGTTTACGATCTTCATTTGTTTCTTGAAGGACTTGTTCATTGGTTTTTCTGTCTCTCCATGGTATTCTTTGCATTTTCCTCAGAAACCTCATTCCCACAGCCATCATATGTTTTCCAGCTTTTCTGTTCATTGTCCACGCTTCACATCCATACAAAAGTGCAGGTTCTATGTAGCACTTCAACACTCTTTTTCTCGTTTCAATTGATATCTTTTTATTGGTCAGTATGGTTTTCATCTTGCAAAAGGCTACCTTCGCAATGGCAATTCTTGTTCTAATCTCTTCAAGGCATCTCCCATCAGATGTTTTGACTGTAAGAGATAACTGTACCAATTCACTTGCTTCATGACCAACCCCTCGTACAGAAGACATAGATGGCGCTGCTCACAGTTTGCTGCCGCCATCACCCGCATCGCTGCCAAACCCCGCTTGGCCTTTGTTATCACCTGGTCTATAATGTGCACATAGACCAGGTGATAACAAAGGCCAAGCGGGGTTTGGCAGCGATGCGGGTGATGGCGGCAGCAAACTGTGAGCAGCGCCATCTATGTCTTCTGTACGAGGGGCTGGTCATGTCTGTTTTGGAGTATGCAATGGCAATCCTGACTCTCAGCCATAAGCAGATAGAAAGGATGGAAAGGATACAGAATGAAGCTATGCGCATTATTCTTGGATGTACAAGAGATACAGCATGCAGGGCGATGCGCTACCTTCTTGATTTTCCAACCATTGAAGAGAGAATACAAGTTTGCAGGGCACGCGCCTACCTCAGAATTAACGCAAACACACAACATCCACTGCATAGTGAAATTAGGAAGGTGAAGGGCAGCAGGTTAAAAAGAGGACGGTCGTGGATGGGTCAAGCCGAAGACATTCTTCAACAGGTGTGTTCACTTGAGGACTTAGAACCTGGCGAGGAGTGGGTGCAAGTGCCAACAGACTTCTGCACATCCTTTTCAGTTTGCATCCAACTGGATAGAAAATGCAGACAAGAAAATCCGGCTGCTGTTGAGGCTGAAGTACAAGCGTTGATTTTCGAGAATTCGCTAGACGTTGACGCGGTCATCTACACAGATGGGTTGGTCGTCCGACATGTGAGAAGCTCATGGGCCTTTACAGCTCGGGCCGGAGGGAGAATTGTGAAGGAGGACTCTGGTGCTTTCACTGAAACCACAAGTAGCCTGACCATGGAAGTCATGGCAGTAAGTAAAGCAATAACATGGCTCGAGACACAGACATTCAATAGGGCTTGTTTCCTTAGCGACTCAATGAACATGATCAAGAGGATAGAGGAAGGGTCGATCCGAAGAGAATGGTTGCTGCCTCTGAAGCGGTCTCGGCTGGAAAAGATTAGTTTCATCTTCGTGCCAGGGCATGCGGGAGTACAAGGAAATGAGCGGGCTGACAAGCTCGCAGGTGAGGCTACTGTGGAGGGCGGACGCGCCATGGACCAGGCTGACATTCTGAATGCTCTACGAGAAGTGAGACTTTTGCGAGAACCAAGTGATGACTGTGAATCTACAACAATGGCCAGACTGCGAGAGCAGCAAATTAAAAGAGGGGTGGCCAAACAAGAACACTACGCAGGAAGCCAAAGAAGATTGATAAACCAACACAGAACTGGCGTCGTTAGACGCTATACGCTGCGGGATTTGCTGAGGAGGGGATCCGAGCACTTATGGACTGAATGGTTCGATGTGCAACGAGGATGATCTGTCGACTAACTAACTAACTTGCTTAAGAATATGCCCATTTACTCATATATCACATTGTGGTATTTCCTTTTTTTCCCAGTGACGACCATAATCTATGTCTTCTTACTATTCAAGTCTAACCCTAGTTGTTCACTGTGTACAACAACCACAACTACTAAATATTGCAGGTCCTGTTCATTGTCTGCAATCAAGACTGTTTCATCTGCATATCTAATGTTATTGATGTATCCCCCCCCCCCCCCTCCAATGTTGATTCCGTCAATATCTTCTATATGTATGAAAATATGTTCACTGTACAGGGCAAAAAGATCTGGAGACATTCCACATCCATGTCTCACACCTCTTTTAATAGACTGATATTGACCTACTTCATTATCAATTGTGATGGCAGTTTGTTGTTTCCAATATATGTTTTATACAAGTCCAAGGTTTTTCCATCAATTTGTGGATCTTCAAGCATCCTTATCATGTCGACATGTCTCACTTTATTGAAAGCCTTTGTATAGTCAGTAAAACAAAGGGGTAGATCTTAGTTTACTTCTATAAACGTTCAAATACTGTTCTCAGTGTATACACAACATTTACTGTACCCTTGCCTTCTATAAACCCACATTGTTCTCCTATTTTGGGTTGTATTTTCTTCCTAACTCTTTGCATGATAATTCTCAGCAAAATCTTTGTGATGTGGCTCATTATACTAACTGTTCGATGTTGATCACATTCTGAAGTTCCTAAAGTAGAAAACAGTGTACTGTAAACATTAAACAACATGTGTGTCATGGTCTTAAATTATATGGACATTTGGCTCGTTCTTTCAGAACAGGGGATGAAACAATCATACACTCTCAATGATTGGACTCTCACACGCAGCCACGTGTAGTAACCTTTTAATCACGGAAACTATTTACACTAAGTACATTCGTGAATAGTTGCGCGCTTAACTCGGCGCAAAGCGTACATGATTACAACATGAAGTATATACATGGCACATCTTATATTAATACAACATGTCTCTCACTCTGTCGCTGCTTACACACACTCCACTCTACTAGTCAGCCACGCTATCTCACAGCAGTCAGAGAATACAAGCACAACTCTCTCTGTCCGTCCTGTCTCGCTGTCCTGAACCCGTCTGCCGGACACAGGTATTCTTGGTCAGACCTGGCCTTCTTACCACTCGTGCGTCCCGTGTATCACGAGGACCACTAGGCCTCAGTTGCGCCGTGGCTTAGCCTGCACTAAGTGACACCTTGCTGCGGTTGTGTTTGCTGTCATAAGTTGTCTTTCACCTACAGGCTATGGAGATTCTTATGATCTCCAATGATGGTCTTATGTTGATTCACAATGTCCCTTAATTTTGTTGTATGAAATAGCTTCTCAACACACAAGCCTACCTTGATGTTAGTTGGAGAGACTGAGCACCTCAATGAATCAGAGAGTTCTACTGGTGATAGTCATACTCCAGCAGAATATTCTCTGCAACTTATTTTTGTCAATCAGGGTGGGGAAAAAAAAGTTCTTAAGAACGAACACACTTTATTTTCAAAGGGCTGGGCACACAGGCCCATCTTACATTTGGCCCTTCCAATCCCCCAACTTTTGTACATTAATTAACTATATGAGCCAATCCTGAAGTACAGAAGTGAAACATGGATAATTAGCAGACACGTGAGGAATTATGTGGAAGTTGTGGAGATGTGGTTTTATAAGATAATTATGAGTACGCTGAATGGATAGGAAAAGCCATGAAGATATCCTGAAATAAGTTAACTCGTTGTGGAGATGTGGTTTTATAGGATAATTATGAGTACGCTGAATGGATAGGAAAAGCCATGAAGATATCCTGAAATAAGTTAACTCACAAAGAGAACAGGTTACTTGCATTAGAAGAAGATAGTCCACATTCTTTGGTACAGTTATGAGAAGGGGAAAGTTTGAGTATGTGTGGTGAGTTACTTGGATGGCCTCTCCTTTGTTTATGAAACAAGAGAAACCAGTAACATAATTATAATTAGGTAAAACCTGCAAAAGACGGCTCCTTGATGAAGGGGTTACCGAGCGCGGTTCATGATCCCACGTACCTACGGTTGAAACACGGCTGCACACAATTTGGCAGCAGACCATATTGTGTTGTTATGAAATGGTATGAGTGCTGGTCATTCAGAAAGCAATGGCAAGCTACTGAAAAACTTGCCAAGAGATCACAATAGCAACAAATTCTGGTCTTGACTGTAACATCCTGTAAAGGCTAGGCAAATAACTCTTGTAACTGAAACATGTATATGATTTTGTAACAGTAAAATATTGGTACAAGGTAAACAAACTGTGTGGCCACCAGGCGGTCAGCCAGGTCAGAGGTCTGCCAATCACAGATTAGAACAGGCGGTCACGACATGGGGGAGGGGGGGGGGGTGCAGGAACTTTCCTGCTGACTCTAGGCCTATTTCTCATGAGATTTCAAAGTGAAGGACCTGGGATAAATTTAGGCTGTGCCAACCTCATGAAATATAACAAAAAAATAAAGTTACTGCCCAGGCAGTTTATAAGTGAGAACACAGAGTTCGGCAGAGTAAGATTTTGATACATATATCTTATTACATGTACTTAGATATTTTAATGTTCATATCGTTTAAATGTATTTTGCTATGCGATTACACCAGACGATGCTGGCCTGTGTAGTTTAAAATGTTATAAATGTATGAAATATAATCAATTGTCCACGAGGTGAATTAAATTGATTTTCCTATACGGCTAAATCAAGCAGTTGAATCTCAGGTCATGACATATGTGTTGAGTTCCCTTGCCTAAACCACAACAGCACTTTTGACTGAAATTGGTGCCAACAATTATATAGTAAAGCTATAGGAACAGAAGTAGTTCCCAGTCTAGTATTGGCTTATTTCAAATTATTGCATTATCAGTCCACTCCCATTGAGGAGGAGGTTAAGACAAATAAATGTATCATTGTGATTATAGATTTTAACCTAAGTATTTGACTTGGATTTTTTCCCAATCTATAGTTCAGTAGACTAGTTAGACGAGTTAAAGTTTAAATAGTTGTGTTTCTGATGTCTGGTTGTATGACAAAGCACTAGGTGTTCAAAACTTTCTGCAGGAATTATGGATAATTAAACCAGATACCTTGAATTTGTTATATGGCGTCCAGTCTTACCTTCCAGTCTTGAACTACTGTAAGGATAGTTGATACTCTTTAGGAACCGGTACCCATACTTATCTAGTCTAAACGAGCCAACCTCATTGGTTATTTATTCTGTGGGTAGACTGTCCGACAGGGCCAGTCTCAGTGTCTTCTATAGTACATGTGGAGTTCTCTCTCTCCCTCCCTTCGATTACCATGCTACAGTATGTCTTCACAATGGGAACGTGAAAGGGGAAGAGAAGCAGGGGAAGACAAAGAGAGAAAATGCTGGACAGTTTAACATAATGACATGGAGAAACATCAGTATCTGAAATGATTGGTAGCACACAAGACAGAAGATTGTTTGAGAGACATATTCACCGCCACATGACTTGAACTGTAAGAAGAAATATTATAAAGAAATTGATATTGATCTGTGGTAGCTTCCTATGTCTTCCATATATTGTAGCTGCAAATATTTGCCTTATCACATAAACCATAACAAGATCAAATCACCTTACAGCATGCATGTTCCTCTGAGCTTTCATACAGTGCGTCTTAATGTGCTGCATTAGAATCAGGCTGGGTGAATTATAAAGGCAATCAGTCATATGTACTCTATGCATGTGGTGATATGACATTACAATCTTGACCTTTTATATTTGTCTATATGTCGCTTTAAAAAAGTCGCTTACAAGTCAACAGGATCGACTTCATTACACTGGGTTTTATCCCATATGGCTCGGTCTCTTTCCGCAACACGGAAAGCGTCACACAAAGGACGAACTCAGTAGCTCTAGTGACGGCCCACAGGAGTCTCCTTAAAATTTCACTCGAGAACCGAAGGGCGTGGCCCGGAATCGAACCCACAAACCTTCGGAGCCCGTGTCAAACGGCTTGACCACTTCGCCACAGAGACAACCTATATATTTCTATAAGTGATTTTATGAAACTATATGTTTCCTGTGAATGTTGGTAGGTAATCATCATCATATGCACTGCCAAATGGAATAGGCATTCATGTCTCTCCACAGATCTTGGCCATTGAAGCTCTGGATCAACTATGTTGCCACTGACTCAGTCCTTGAGCATCATTTCACTCTGTTTACCTCTGCCTACTTTTGCACTGATCTTTCCAGTGGTCAGTTTCCAATGCCTCTCTTCTCATCATATAAACAAAGAACGATGTTTGTATATCTCTTATAGTTGTATAAAATGTTCTGCTTTCATTAACCTATTTCAGGCAATTGTTAGTTGATCTGGAACTCCAATGTATTCACAGCATTTATCTCAGGAACCAAATCTCTGTTGCATTAAAGTTCTTCCCAATTTGTTCATTCATTTTCCATGATTCACTGCCACACAGATAAACAGGTATTATATAATATTTCAGTACACTCTTTCTTACATTCAATGATAGTAACTTATAGCATTAGAAACTTTTCATTTTCTGAAATGTAGCTTTCACTTAACCTATTCTTCTCTTAATCTCTATCACACATCATTCATCTGATGGCCCTGTGGTATCCAAATTATATTTCTTAACTTGATTAAAAAGACAAAGAGAAAAGAAAAATCACAACAACAGAAATGAGGTTCTTGAGAAAAATACTCAACGTATGAAGAAGTGATAAGATCAGAAATGAAGAAATCAGGACTAAAGTGGGGGTTAAAGCAGCACTAGATTTTATTAGAAAGCAGCAAGTCAAAAGGTTTGGCCATGCAAGTAGATTACCAGTCAACAGCATACCACAACAAGCAATGATGTAAAAACCAGATGGAAACAGAGGAAGAGGCCAACCACGTAAACGCTGGATGGAGGGAATAGCAGAGTCCATGGGAATATCGATATATGAAGCCCATAATCGGGCACTCTCACGATGTTTATACTTCACCTCGATACCGCAAGGTACAAGAGGAACATGATGAGATGAGAAGAACTTGGTTAACCATTTTCCTATCTAATGTTATATGTCAAATATTTCTTTGATATAACCATTGTTTATGTGTTCTTAACATTCAAGGAAAGCCCTTTCTTTGCACTCTCTATTACTCATTGGCACATTGCCATCTTGACAGGCGATAGTTTGATACACTGTGCTTCAAAAAGGCATAATAACTACAATCCATGGCGGTAGCAAATGTGACTGATCAGACCAATTCACACTGTCAATGTTCATCCTCAGTGGATGCATGTGAACATGGTTATTTCCATTACCATGCACCATCTTAAGCCTCTTACGCTTTGTTAGTGTGTTGTGATTTAAGTGGGTATATGTGTGTGAGGAAGTGCATGTGTGTGTGTTTGTGTGTGTGTGTTTGTTATTGAGTGGGTACATAGCTGTAAGTGCTTGTGTAAACGATGTATGTATGTATGCATGCATATCATGTGTGTATGTGTGTATTCTAGTGAGTAACGTAACCTGTACGAGAACCACATTCGGTTCTCGTCACATTGGTAACTTACAGGGTATGAGAGTCGGTCGCTCAGAAAGCAATGGCAAACTACTGAACTACTGAACATAATCTTGCCTAGTACATCAACAGCAGCTGAAAAATTATGATGTTGACTGCAACGTCCTGTAAGGGATAATCAAAAAAAAAAAATATATATATATATATATATATATATATATATATACACACACTGTCATTTACTGCCAATGTATGGCAGAGGGGTCTTTGAGCCTGAGGAATTGAGGCCGCCTGGCTAGTGCAATCGCCGTGAACTATGCAGGTTAGGGTTGTCTGCTTGCCTCTGACAAAAAAAAATCTCACACCTTACAGAGGATTCGAACCTGGGTCTCCCAATTTAGAGTCCGGGGTTCTAGCCTCTCGGCCAGCCACTCCTCTTTAGATAGATAGATAGATAGATAGATAGATAGATAGATAGATAGATAGATAGATAGATAGATAGATAGATAGATAGATAGATAGATAGATAGATAGATAGATAGATAGATAGATAGATAGATAGATAGATAGATAGATAGATAGATAGATAGATAGATAGATAGATAGATAGATAGATAGATAGATAGATAGATAGATAGATAGATAGATAGATAGATAGATAGATAGATAGATAGATAGATAGATAGATAGATAGATAGATAGATAGATAGATAGATAGATAGATAGATAGATAGATAGATAGATAGATA
Source organism: Cepaea hortensis (assembly GCA_963921405.1). Lineage (NCBI taxonomy): Eukaryota > Metazoa > Mollusca > Gastropoda > Stylommatophora > Helicidae > Cepaea > Cepaea hortensis. The sequence continues at coordinate 28,559,081 of OY992891.1, forward strand.
GATAGATAGATAGATAGATAGATAGATAGATAGATAGATAGATAGATAGATAGATAGATAGATAGAACAGACTTTATTTTCAAAGGGTAACAAATTGGGCACGCAGGCCCGTCTTACATTCGGCCCTTCCAATCACTCATCTTTCTTTCATCAACAGTGCATAGGAAAAAACATTGTCACATGAATTTTGTAAACATAAACAATGCATATTACTATGTTATGTGACACATCCACCACCCACCCACACATCCCCCATTCACTCCAACTCCTCCACCCAACCACACACATAACCCACACACACATACATTCCCCCACCCATACACCACATCCCTACACCTACACATCTCCCTACCCACACACACCTCTCACCCATCACACATCCCATCCACCCACACCCCAAGCACACATACATTCCCCATCACACACATCCACCCACCTACACACATCTCCCCACCCACTCACATATCCTCTACACGTGCCATTACCCACCAACAATCATTCACCCACAAATCCTCCTCCATCCACACACCTCCAACCACCCAGCCAAACACACATTCCTCAGCCACACATCCCCCACGCACACACACATCTCCCCGTCAACTCACATATCCCGCACCTACCCACACACAAATAGATACAACCCCTACAAACAACCCCCACCATCTCCTAACCTACACACACTCACCCACCCTCATATCCTCTACCCACTCATCCCCAACCAAACACCCCTTAACCACACACCCTCACTGATATAATATCACCCACCTACACATCCTCTACCCACCCACACATCCTCAACCCACCCATCCCCCAGCCACACATCCCTTAACCACACACCCCTACCCATATACACATGCATCCCCACCCACGCACAATCTCCCCACCCATACACACATCCCTCACATACATCCCACCCACCAACACATCCCCCATTCCCAAACACACACCTCCCATCTACGCACAACCCACACACACATCCCCAACCCATACACTCATCCCCTCACACATTCCTAGACACACGTACCTATCCCTCAACCACTAACACCCACACATCCCTCACCCACTCATCATCACATACATCTCCTATCTACCCACACTCACACACCCCAACCACTCATCTAAACACACATCCCCACCCTCACACACATCCTTCACCCACCCGGACACCCAACCACACCCCCACCCACCCAAACACACATCCTTTATCCACTCTCATCTCCCCTCCAACAAAACACCACACCCACACACATCCCATAACCCACCATCAATCATCCACCCACATATCCTCCTCCCCACTCACCCACAACCACCTAGCCAAACACACATCCCCACCCACACACACATCTCCCCGCCTACCCATACATAGATAGATAGACAGACAGACAGACAGACAGACAGACAGACAGACAGACAGACAGATAGATAGATAGATAGATAGGTAGGTAGGTAGGTAGGTAGGTAGGTAGATAGAACGAACGAATGAACAGACTTTATTTTCAAAGGGTAACAAATTGGGCACGCAGGCCCGTCTTACATTCGGCCCTTCCAATCACTCATCTTTCTTTCATCAACAGTGCATAGGAAAAAACATTGTCACATGAATTTTGTAAACATAAACAATGCATATTACTATGTTATGTGACACATCCACCACCCACCCACACATCCCCCATTCACTCCAACTCCTCCACCCAACCACACACATAACCCACACACACATACATTCCCCCACCCATACACCACATCCCTACACCTACACATCTCCCTACCCACACACACCTCTCACCCATCACACATCCCATCCACCCACACCCCAAGCACACATACATTCCCCATCACACACATCCACCCACCTACACACATCTCCCCACCCACTCACATATCCTCTACACGTGCCATTACCCACCAACAATCATTCACCCACAAATCCTCCTCCATCCACACACCTCCAACCACCCAGCCAAACACACATTCCTCAGCCACACATCCCCCACGCACACACACATCTCCCCGTCAACTCACATATCCCGCACCTACCCACACACAAATAGATACAACCCCTACAAACAACCCCCACCATCTCCTAACCTACACACACTCACCCACCCTCATATCCTCTACCCACTCATCCCCAACCAAACACCCCTTAACCACACACCCTCACTGATATAATATCACCCACCTACACATCCTCTACCCACCCACACATCCTCAACCCACCCATCCCCCAGCCACACATCCCTTAACCACACACCCCTACCCATATACACATGCATCCCCACCCACGCACAATCTCCCCACCCATACACACATCCCTCACATACATCCCACCCACCAACACATCCCCCATTCCCAAACACACACCTCCCATCTACGCACAACCCACACACACATCCCCAACCCATACACTCATCCCCTCACACATTCCTAGACACACGTACCTATCCCTCAACCACTAACACCCACACATCCCTCACCCACTCATCATCACATACATCTCCTATCTACCCACACTCACACACCCCAACCACTCATCTAAACACACATCCCCACCCTCACACACATCCTTCACCCACCCGGACACCCAACCACACCCCCACCCACCCAAACACACATCCTTTATCCACTCTCATCTCCCCTCCAACAAAACACCACACCCACACACATCCCATAACCCACCATCAATCATCCACCCACATATCCTCCTCCCCACTCACCCACAACCACCTAGCCAAACACACATCCCCACCCACACACACATCTCCCCGCCTACCCATACATAGATAGATAGACAGACAGACAGACAGACAGACAGACAGACAGACAGACAGACAGACAGATAGATAGATAGATAGATAGGTAGGTAGGTAGGTAGGTAGGTAGGTAGATAGAACGAACGAATGAACAGACTTTATTTTCAAAGGGTAACAAATTGGGCACGCAGGCCCGTCTTACATTCGGCCCTTCCAATCACTCATCTTTCTTTCATCAACAGTGCATAGGAAAAAACATTGTCACATGAATTTTGTAAACATAAACAATGCATATTACTATGTTATGTGACACATCCACCACCCACCCACCCCCCATTCACTCCAAATCCTCAACCCAACCACACACATAACCCACACACACACATACATTCCCCCACCCATCCACCACAACCCTACACCTACACATCTCCCCACCCACACACACCTCTCACCCACCACACATCCCATCCACCTATACCCCAAGCACACATACATTCCCCACCAACACATATCCACCCACCTACACACATCTCCCCACCCACTCACATATCCTCTACCCGTCCCATTACCCACCAACAATCACTCACCCACATATCCTCCCCCACCCACACACCTCCAACCACCCAGCCAAACACACATTCCTCAGCCACACATCCCCCCCACACACACACACATCTCCCCGTCAACTCACATATCCCGCACCTACCCACACAAATTCCGAACCCACCCACATAATCTCCCATCTCCCCCAGCCCACTCACAGATCCTGAGCCCACCCCTACAAACATCCCCCACCATCTCCTAACCTACACACACTCACCCACCCTCATATCCTCTACCCACCCACCCTCTGCCCACCCATCCCCCAATCAAACATCCCTTAACCACACACCCTTACTCATATACAATCACCCACCCACACATCCTCTACCCAACCACACATTCTCCACCCACCATCCCCCAGCCACACATCCCTTAACTACACATCCCTACCCATATACACACGCACCCCCACCCACGCACAATCTCCCCACCCATACACACATCCCTCACATACATCCCACCCACCAACACATCCCCCATTCACAAACACACACCTCGCATCCACGCACAACCCACACACACACATCCCCAACCCATAAACTCATCCCCTCACACATTCCTAGACACGCGTACTTATCCCTCAACCACTAACACCCACTCATCAACACATACATCTCCTATCTACCCACCCACACTCACACACCCCAACCACCCATCTAAACACACATCACCCACCCGCACACCCAACCACACCCCCACCCACCCACACACACACATCCTTTATCCACTCCCAGCTCCCCTCCCACACAACACCACACCCACACACATCCCAAAGACACATCTCCTCACCCACACACACATCTCCTCACAAATCTCCTACCCATCCACACATCCCCAAACTACAATCACCCTCACTACCCACACATACATCCTCCATCCAACTACCACCACCCAGCCAGACATATCCCCCACCCACACACACATCCCCAATCCATCTCCCACACTCATCATGCACCCCTCCCCCAACCCACACACATCCCCCACACACATTCAACCACCCATCTCTCACCCACACACACACTCCCCACCCATCCACCCAAACATCCCACACCCATACACATCCCTCACTCACACACACATCCCCAAACCCACAACCACCCCCAACTGCACACATCTCCCACCCACCACATATCCCCACCAACACATATATCCCACACCCATCCGATAACCCACCATCAATCAACCACCCACATATCCTCCTCCCCACTCACCCACAACCACCTAGCCAAACACACATCCCCACCCACACACACATCTCCCCGTCAACCAATACATCCTGCACGTACCCACACACAAATCCCCCACCCACACACACAATACCACCCTGCCCACCCACACACATTATGAATCCACCCACACCCCCCCCCCATCCCCCAACCTACTATTATGATCAAACTCCCACACTTTACACGCACATACAGTGACGATTGTCGTGAGCATTGTCGCAAAATTTTAAACAAAATGGAGAAAAATTGCACATATACATTTTGTAACTTAAAAATTAGTGATGCACTTCAACTCTCTCTCTCTCTTTTCTCTATCTCTTCTCTCTCTCTCTCTCTCTCTCTCTCTCTCTCTCTCTCTCTCTCTCTCTCTCTCTCTCTCACTCACTCACTCACTAACGCTCTCACTCACATTACAGTAATGTTATATTATACATGATAAAATCAAGTGTCATACATACAAAATAATAATGTGAAAGATGAAAATACACAAAAAATATGGAATGGCATATTACAGGACATGCGCGCACTCAACTCTCACTCTCTCTCCCTCTCTCTCTTTATTACACCGGCACACACTTGCACTCATTAACTCTCTCTCTCTCTCTCTCTCTCTCTCTCTCTCTCTCTCTCATACTCCCTAATTCTCTCACCCACTCTGCAGTGATGTACATGTGTTCATGTTATAAATTATAACATCAATTGGCATTCAAAATGGTAATATGAACATGAGAATACACAAAATGTATGGAATCTCTCTCTCTCTCTCTCTCTCTCTCTCTCTCTCTCTCTCTCTCTCTCTCTCTCTCTCTCTCTCTTCTCTGTCTCTCTCACTCTCTTCTCACCAACAGACACCCATAGACACTCACAAACAATGCGCGCACACATACATACACATTAACAGATCCATTCTTCCACTGTCTCTCTCTCGTTTCCTCACTCATCCCCCTGACACAGAGAGGCAGAGGCAGACCAAGAGAAATGATGCTGGATGGATTTAGACGGTGGCACGGAGGAATATCAGCAGCAGAGTTGATCCAGAAAACCAAGGACTGAGATCTGTGGAGAGCCATGAACGCCTACGCCAGCTGGCAGGGAACTTGATGATGATGATGAGTTAAGACTATTAGATGGGGTAGGAAAATATATGTGATGGAGTGACATCATGAAAGCTTGGTGCGGGGCTACAGGATTGTATTTCAAGTTGTATTTCAAGTTGGCGGTTCCACTGATAGGAGTGTAGATTACCGTCCAATGAGAGACCACTGCTGTGAGAGTTACTGGAAATGTCTACATTAGAAGCAGGCATCGGGGCACCACAACATTGTTTAACGGTGTTCCCTTTGACATGATAGGGGGAGGCTGCTTTATGGGCAAGGGAGGAAACAAAGCATCATAGTTAGCAACACTGGTATTGGAGCATGGGTTGCTATCCACAGCATTGTATTCCAGGGGTATAGGCAATGGTGGTGCAGGAAGAGAAGGAGCATTATCTGAACACTTAGAGGTGGCTGTCACAGGAGATTAAGTTCGGTTTACTCCAGTAACTGGTACTGGTTGTTGTGCACTTTCGGGATATTTTATGTTCTTCACTTAGTATACTACTTCCTAGCTTGGAACAATGTATTTGATCCCTGTATAGTGTTTTTTCGTTTTTCATATATAGTTTATATAGTTATATATTATTATATTATTTTTGTATATATTATACATTAGTTATATATTATTATAATCTATATCTATAAAACACAATGTATGTATGTATGTATGTATGTATGGATGTATGTATGTGGGTCCGTTCTTTATGCGTTCGCGAACGGTCCATCCGATTGAGATGAAATTTTCTACATGTTTTCTTTTCATTCCACTGCAACCAACTGTCATAGTTTTTAAGTGTACAATACTAAAATACTTTCTAAAATTTAATATTTAAATTTACATGACTTAACATAAGAAAAATTACATAAAGGGACATAACTTTTAGTAGTATTGCTATATGCCATGTAGCTGATTCCCGGCTCGTCTATTCAGCCACAAGGACAGATGTAAGCAGGAAAATGTAACAAAGGAGAATATCAAACAAGCCAATGTCCTTGCCATTGTCGTCAGTGTTTATTATTGAAAGTCATTGCCGCCGTTTATACAATCAACTACCAACAGGTGCGGGCTGACATGCGATGATTCTAAATCAATTTACACAAAGTTCAACACTGCAAAATATCTCCTACACAATAGTTATCTCTAATCACCAACTTACGACCTGGCTTGACCTTGACACCGGGCATGTGCTGTGTTCCACTGCCGTTCACTCGGCGTACAGATTTTCGAGCGTGACTGGCTTGTGTAATTAGCCGCTCAACTTGGGCGACGCACTTTTGCCACAGGTTGAAGTGTCTTTGCAATCTTGGAGTAAGGTCAACTTCATGTCGCTTGTCTTCTGCACTCGTTTTCACAACCGTCCGTGACGAGGACCCTGGCAAGACTGATTCTGTGTCGCCCTCTCTCCTCCGTGTACCACACAACTCGTGTCACGTGATACGCAACTTCTCGGAGTCATTTCCCTTTGTCCTGCTCATCATCATCTGTTGCTAACCGACTTCTCTCAACTTAATCGTGTGTTCTTTGTTCATAGTGATCATGTGAACGGTTTTCACTATGCCAATTCTTCTTCTTGTAAACATGTTCTTACTCTATCTGTTTACCGCTGTCTACCTCATATCGGTCCATGGCACTATATCTTAGGTTAAATAGATAGACAGATAGATAGATACATAGATAGATACATAGATAGATACATAGACAGACAGACATACAGACAGATCCCCGCCAGGGACTGGGCGAAGCCAGGCCGGGTCAGACAGGCAGGCAGACAGACAGACAGAGAGACAGACAGTCGGGAACGGGAACTTATATGAATTAAATGAGATGCTCCCCATCAGGGGCTGGGCGAAGCCGGGCCGGGTCACACAGACAGATAGACAGACAGACAGACAGACAGATCCCCGCCAGGGACTGGGCGAAGTCGGTCCGGGTCAGAAAGACAGACAGACAGACAGACAGACAGACAAGACAGTCGGGAATGGGAACTTATATGACTACTTATATGAATTAAATGAGATGCTCCCCATCAGGTGCTGGGCGAAGCCGGGCCGGGGCAGACAGACAGACAGATAGACAGATAGATAGTCGGGAACGGGAACGGGAGCTTATATGACTACTTATATGAATTAAATTAGATGCTCCCCACCAGGGACTGGGTGAAACCGGGCCTGGTCAGATAGACTAACAGACAAACAGACAGACAGACAGACAGACAGATAGATAGATAGATAGATAGATAGATAGATAGATAGATAGATAGAACCCCGCTAGGGCCTGGGCGAAGGCGGGCCGGGTCAGCTAGTATATATATATATATATATATATATATATATATATATATATATATATATATATATATATATATATAGTTTCATATAGTTTTTTCATATAGTTTTCTTCTGAAGAGGTTGAAATCAAGAGTGGAGTTAAGCAAGGTTGTGTACTAGCTCCCACTCTCTTTGGAATATACCTTTCACTTCTACTGAAATATGCCTTTCATGATCAGGATGGGGGTATATACATTCACTCACGCTCAAATGGCGGCCTCTACAATGCTCAGAGATTGAAGGCCAAGACCAAAATTAGGAGGGTACTGATCAGAGAGTTGCTTTTTGCAGATGATGCTGCAGTTACGACCCACACTGAGGAAGAATTGCAATGTCTACTATCTGCATTCTCCAATGCTTGTTCTGAATTTGGTTTAACAATTAGCAAAAAGAAGACACAGATTATGTCACAAGGTGCACATGGGGTACCATCAATCTTTATTGACGATGCCGAACTAGAGATGGTAGACCATTTTACATATCTAGGATCAGTGGTAAATAACAAATTATCCCTAGATCAGGAAATCAACATCCGGATTGGTAAGGCAGAAACAACAATGAACAGGTTAAGAAAATGAGCCTGGGAGAACAGGAAGCTTACTGCCAAAACAAACGTCCTTGTCTATCAGGCCTGTGTCCTTAGTACTCTTCTTTATGGCAGTGAAACCTGGACAACTTACTCACAACAAGAGAAAAGTTTAAACAGCTTTCATATGCGGTGTCTGCGAAGAATTCTTGATATTAAGTGGCAAGACAAAATCACAAATACTGAAGTATTGGAGAGATCAGGTTGTGTGACAGTTTATTCCATGCTCAGTCTTCGTAGACTTAGATGGATAGGACATGTTAGGATGATGGATGATGATAGAATACCAAAGGACATCTTTTTTTGGTGAATTAGAGATGGGTAAGAGATCCCAGGGTCGGCCTCTGCTATGATACAAAGATGTGTGTAGGCGGGACATGATTGATACAGGCATTGATAATGCACAGTGGGAGCAAGACGCCGCTGAACGTGTTGCATGGAGGGGAAACATCAGAAATGGAATAAAGACAAAGGAGAAAATTATTGCAGATAAGTCACACACTGAGCTTGTGAGACGTAAGATGGTGCATGATGGTGGAAATGACAACATATTCACATGCACCCACTATGAACGAACATTTACAGCGCAAATTGGTCCTATCAGTCACATTCGCTACCGCCATAGGTGAAAGTTATTATGCCTTTTTAAAGCACAAACTATCGTCTGTCAAGACGGCAAGGTGCCAATGAGTTTTTTCATAGGAGCGCCGGACGACGAAGTAAAGTATAGTGTGTTATTAATTTAAATAATGTTATTGTCTTTACAAAATTTATGCAGTTTAGACTGGCAGCATCAGCAGTACGACGCTGGAATCCATAACATGGTGGAATGATGGATGAAATGAACATAGATGAGTTAGGAAATTTATTGCGCAACAGTACCTCCAATGTAGCTAGTTGTGAGGTGCTTATGATTTTATTATCCATTATGTCATTGACACCAATATGGACTGCTGTTGGAATTTTCGCAGTGTAGAGGTCAGCCTATCAATGGCAGCGCTTGGTAGAGGGAAGATTGAAGTTGACTTGCTGTCATAAGATGACATGCAATCACTATATATTCCCTTCAGCAGGGAGTCTCCAATGATAACATGAGTTGTACTGTCATCTATTGTTATTTCACGCTGCTGGCATGTCTGCTAGGACTGTTGTTGCCACTTACCACTGTGGTCTTTCTTGTGTTCTTGTTTATTATAGCTTGCTTGCGTTGGTTGTTAATGCCCAGCAGTGGCAACAACTGAGCTTTGTGATTCTCAGTCTGCTGCTGGAGAGTCAACACTTAAGGCCTGGAACCTGTTGCTGATATGCACATCGATGGGGTAGATGGATGATGTGCGTTCTACAGGTTTAGAAGTAGTTTTTTTGATTGTAGAAACTGTCTGTATGTCATTATGCGACGAACATTCACTGGTCATACATGCATCCACGACCCCAAGGATACATTCTGTTTGTGCACTTTTATTAAATGACAGTGCACTTTTTAGTTTCAAAGCATGTATGAATGCTTTAAAAGTTTCCTTCTCTTCTTTAAGGAGGCGGATTTCTTCTTGAAGAAGAATGTTTTCGTTTTTAAGCACAGCAATAATATTAGTGGTGTTGCTGGTAATAAAATCTTTTAACCTCATCTCCAACGCCTGAATTTGTTCATGACAATCATTGTGGCTCTGTGGTTCGGCCGAAGAAAGAGTGTTTGAAGGTGATGTGCTGGTTTAATCAGATTGAGCTGGTGAATTCTGTTGTATGTCCAGCTGGAATTCAGTGTCTGATTGTTCACTAGACAACACGATTGAGGTTGGCGATGAAGATGATTCATTCGCTGAGCTGGCGTGCTCGCCAACATTTATCCCGTCTTGTTTTTGTTTACATTGTGCCGCTTGGACACGGTTGATGACTGCAAGTTGGTGGACATTTTGACAATATAGGCAACTCAATAAGGCAAGGAATAAAATAATACTGCAGGCCTTTCTGTAGGTCGTGCGTGACATTTCACTTGCAAGTCATGCATGGTTAAGGCTCACGTTGTCATAAATCGACAATTGGTAAAATTTCAAAGTAGGTGAACTTACCGTCACAAATCACAAAGAAATCCCCATTTACCTAAATAAACATTCACATAAACCTGACATGTTGAGCTGTATGTAAATCCAGCTTTAAAACGAACACAATGATGGAGTAAGTATATGCGCAGGCCTTTCTGTAAAGCGTGCGTGGTGTTTCAACTATTGCAGCAACAGGATATAGGAAACCCTTCTGTGATTATAATATAACTGACTTATGTGGGTTCATAGTGTTAAAGAATCAAAGGTTGCAGAACTCTGATAAACCTACTTGCTTTAAAGGTTTTAAAAGGAAGACTATCATTTGTCGGGAATTATCATACCTATTTTAGTACATGTTTTTCAACATAAACAAGAATTGGGATACAATACAAACAGATATCAAACAGCTGGATTGGGGGGGGGGGGGGGAACTGAAAAGAGAGAAGACACAACATGTATAAAATAGCTAAAATTGTATGACATTATAACATGTTCACATACCGTAAATTTCTGGAAAATTGTAGGTGTTTGAATATATCCAAGTTCCATTTTGGTTCTCCCAATGCACATTAAGTATTGCATTACTGTTTTCTGCTTGCACTGTGCCACTCACTGTAAAGCGAGCTTGGTCTGTGGTTGTGTTATAAAAACACTCACATCTGAAGAAAGTGTCGGTTGATGCTGCCTGACATATCCCTATATTCGTAATTAAATGACACATCTGAAACAGAAGTGAGTTTATTTCAACAAATGTTATAATGCCATATACAAACAACCACTTATTGTACAAGCCTAGCTCAGTGTTAATGGCACAGTGACATCTAAGAGGTATGCTTCGTGAAGATGGTCACTGTGGATACCAGCTAACCATAAGGTGAACAAGATGAAAGCCATTAAGACCTTGGCTGGAGCTAAACTCTAACATGGCAGAGATTCTCAGAACAGGTGAAGCCCCAGAGAAGCTGTGTCAGAACCTACTGGCATATTGTTTTATTCTGCTCCCTTAAATCCACTCAGAAATCATGGTTTACTTAATAGTGCTCCAGTCTGTGCTCTAGTATATAAAGTGCTGAAGACTGAAGCAGTCTACCAGAAGACAATATCCATTTGTACAATCACAGTTCAAAAGATTCAATTCTGCCCTATAATTGTTTATTCACTGTCCATGTTTCTGCACAATACAATCATGCAGAATAAATTAACACTTGTCACTGTTTTAACTCATAATTCAGAGGTGGTTAGATATGAGAAGCTGATTCTTACTATTACACATTGTTTTTGCCAGTTCTATTCTTTCTTATGCATGCCTGCATCTGTTATTAATTGTCCAAGGAAAGAAACAGTTTTGACTTGATCACACTGCTTTCCATTCCCTTGAAATGTCTACAACTGGCACAGAATTATTATTGTTGATAATAGACTTGCAATAAGCAAACTTTACACTACATAAATTACCAGGTATAAATGGAATATCTACTGAGATGATTTAAAAAAAAAAACAATAACCCAGAATCAAGAGAATTAAATAAAATAACAAAATAAACAAATACAAAAAAAAACTATTTGACATTGTGAATAAGATACAAGATGGAAAAGACCTTAGACTTGTAAAAAAAATATATTGGAAACAACAAGCTGCCATATGAGTTGTTAATGAAGTAGGCCAATATCAGCCTATAAAGAGAGGTGTGAGACAGGGATGTGTAATGTCCCCAGATCTGTTTTCCCTGTACAGTGAAGGTATATTCAGAAACATTGAAGATATAGAAAGAATCAGCATTGGGGGACGATGCATCAATAACATCAGATATGCAGATGATACAGTCTTGATTGCAGACAATGAACAGGACCTGCAACATGTAGTAGATGCGGTTGATACACACAGTGAACAACTAGGGTTAGAATTAAATTGTAAAAAGACACAGATTATGGTCGTCACTAGGAAGGACGTAATACCACAATGTAATATACAAGTAAATGGGAATATTCTTCAACAAGTGAGTAGGTACAATTATCTCGGAACAGTAATAACATCTGATGGGAGATGCCTTGAAGAGATTAGAACAAGAATCGCCATGGCAAAAGTAGCCTTTAGCAAGATGAAAAACATACTGACCAATAAAAACATGTCAATTGAAAAGAGGAAAAGAGTGTTGAGGTTCTACATAGAACCTGTACTTTTATATGGATGTGAAGTTTGGACAATGAGCAGTCAAGCTGAAAAACATCTGATGGCTGTAGAAATGTGGTTTCTGAGGAAAATGCAAACAATACCATGGACAGCCAGAAAGACCAATGAACAAATCCTTCAAGAAACAAATGAAGATCATAAACTGATTAGAGACATTAGACGTAGACAGTCAACATTTTTTGGGCCTGTTATGAGAAGAAATGAATTGGAGAACTTGGTGACAACTGGCAAGATCGAAGGGGAGAGACCAAGGGGAAGACCGAGAAGTAAATACCTGGATGTCTTGGCCTCTTGGCATAGTCGAGACAGGAACACAGAGTTTATACTTCACCTTTACCAGTCACTCTGGTAATCGAGTGAGATGGCAAAACATAACCGCCCACGTTTACCGGCATGGCACATGATGGATGAAATAAGATACTGAGAGGTAAGTGACTGTTTCTCTCATTTAAAGAACCCATTGCTGCAATTGCTTGTGTCATTGTTTACAAACCTGTGGGAAGTTTCAAACTAGCTGGACAAATCTAATGCAAAGAGTGCTTTGGATATCTGGTGATCAGAGTGTACCAGTTCTTCTTCTTCTTTCGTTCGCTTGAAATATGTCTATATCTGCAATGTCGTCTCTTGCATGAATTGAACTGTTTTTTTCAGTTCACACAGTGGTCCATAGAGTTTATCTTCCACTGTCGTCTCTCTAGGCCAGAAGGTTTGCCTAGATATGTTATATTTTGGGCAGTCTTGGAGTATGTGCTCTGCTGTCTGCGACGCCAATCCACATGTGCACATGGCTGTTTCACCAATCTTGAATTTTGTATACATGTGGTTGCGTAATCTATTGTGTCCTGTTCTGAGGCGCAGAATAATGACTTGTTCTGGTCTGTCAATAATGTGGTAGTCATCTTGAGCAGGTTTTGGTGGCTTTCTGACTGATTTGATCATTCTTTTCTTTTGGTGGTATGTAACGGGCACATCAGGCTGTTCCTCTTTGGCTCCTTCCTTAGCCAATTGATCAGCTCTGTCGTTTCCGGGTACTCCACAGTGGGATGGTATCCACTGTATGGTGACTTTATGCTGACTGCTAAGTTCAGAAAGTAGTGTCCTTAGTACTGGCAATTTCCCAGAGAGGAGCGCCTCGAGTACTGATTTTGCATCTGTTAGTAGCACCACAGGTTGTGTACCATTGCTGTTATTTAGTAATTTCACTGTTGCTATCTTGATTGCCTCAATTTCGGCATCATAGTTATGGCAGTACTTTCCTGCCGGTACTCTGGCTGTGTCCCTAGTATTATTTGGGTATTCTATGTACACTCCCGCTCCTCCATTTCGAACAGCATTTTGTGCTGACCCATCTGTGTAGACTCGGATCCAGAGGTCCTGTGGGTATTCTTCATCAAGGAAGCTGAGAGTGGCTGTTCTGCGCTGCACACTGTTCTGTTCTTCCTTGTCAAATATTCCTCTCACTTTTGTCTGGATTTGTAACGATAGTCTATGCTCATCTTTCCATGGAGTTCGCTCTGGAATAGTTGTTAGGGGGATACCAACTGTGGGCAGATCAGTGGTTTCTCTGCAGAGTCGTTTGGCCTGGTGGATAAAACTACTTCTTTTCAACCGCCCCATAGCTAGGTTTTCAAATCTGTTCTTCATAGGGTGGCCTGGCAAGCTGAGGAACTTTTCTGCTTGTATTAGCGTTTTCGTATCTCTGCGCTCACTCAGTGCCTGTGTCCTCCCCATCTTCTCCATTTCCACTATAGGGGTTGATCTCATCCCTCCTGTGGTGACTCTAAGTGCTTGATTTTGCACCATGTCCAGCTCTTGTAGTGTGGTATTTGATGCTGAACACCACGCAGTTGACCCATATTCCAGGTGTGGTCGTATGCTCTGTTGGTAAACTTTGCTAAGTATTTTCGTACTGGCTCCCCATGTGGTTCCACTTAGCTTTCTCAGGATGGCTATTTTCCTTCTGGCTTTTGCTACTGCTTTGTTGATGTGCTTTCTCCATGTCAGCTTGCCATCAAATGTTACTCCAAGGTATGTTGGTTCTTTATCTTCTCTTAGGGGTGTTCCATTTATCTGGATGATCCCTGCCTTTTGTTTTGGAGAGAGGGTAAATAGGGTGGTGCTGCACTTGTCAGTGTTTATGCTGACACACCATCTATTTGCCCATGCAGCAAATGTATCTACAGCTCTTTGTAGCAATCTGGTGGCCACTGATGCATATTCATTTGTGCTCCATAGAACCAGGTCATCGGCGTACATTGCCGCTTTAATTCCATGCGGTAGGTGAGCAACAAGATCATTGATGAAGATTAGAAAAAGTGTGGGGGACAAGACTCCGCCCTGGGGGACACCGTGACGCAGTAGTACTTTCTTGCTCTTGAGTCCGTCTATCTGTACTCGGGCTCTTCTGTTGTGCAAGTATGCTTTCACCCATTTGTACATTCTTCCATTGACTTTGCAGTTTCTCAGTTTCTTCATCAGACCTTCTTTCCAGACTTTGTCAAAGGCTTTCTTCAGATCTATCCATGCCGCAAGCACCAGCTTCTTCTCTTGGAATGCATCCTCAATTTCTTGAGAGAGGTAGGTTGTCTGATCTTCCGTAGAGTAGCACTGCCTAAAGCCAGCCTGCTGTGGCACAAGGATGTTTTTACTTTCAATGTACCACTGCAGTCTGTGATTGATGATGCGCTCCAGTGTTTTGCAGAGACAGCTGGTGAGGCTAATTGGTCTGTAGCTAGAGGCAATGGAACCATCTTTCCCTGATTTTAGGAGGGGTATCATGATTGCTTCTCTCCAGGCTTGTGGAACACTGCCTAAGGTCCAGCTGTTATTGAAGATCTGCAACAGCTTTGTTTTGGCCTCTGTTCCTAGGTTCCTGATCATTTCATTGGAGATACCATCAGCTCCTGGTGACTTTCTCATTTTCAGTTTTGATATGGCTAGCTCCAGTTCGCTGATTGTGATCGGTGCCTCCAGAACCTCATGTACTATTTCCTTCTGTCCTGTATGTTGTCGTTTCTCTCGAATCTCTTGTTGTTTCTCTGGACTAATTTTGATATTGCTATCTTGTGCGAACGAGTCCGCAAAATGGTCAGCTGCTTGCTTTCTTGTTAAGATTTTTCCATCTTTATGTAGTGCAATTTTTGAGTTTCTCCCTGTGCCCTCGTCATTAAGCTGTTTTATTAGCTTCCACAATTTCCTTGTGTCTCTTTCAAAGTTCAGAGACTCCGTTTTCTCCTGCCAGCTTTTCCGTCTAGCCTGCAGCTTGGCCCTTTGAAATTTGGCTTTTGCATGCTGGAATTTATTGTGGTGCTCTTGGCTGGGTGTGGCCTCTGCTTGCTTTCTACACACTTCAACATCATTATGCAACTGTTCCAGTTCACTACTCCAGTAGGGTTTATATTGTTTACGGGCTCCTCTTGGTACTGTTTCTCGTGCTGCCTGTAGTATGCATTTCCCAAACTCTTCAACTGCTTTATTTATGTCTTTCTCAGTGTTCAGGTTTCTAACCAGTATGCTGGTGCGATGCTTGTACATTGCCCAGTCTGCTTTCTTGTAGTTCCACCTCGAGAGGGTGCTGCTTTCACTTACAAGCTCATTTTCTACGGTTAGAAAGACTGGCCGATGGTCACTGCCACCAAGTTGTTTCCCAACAGTTCGTGTAATGTTCCACTCCAGGTCTGGTGAATGAAAAGCCAGGTCAGGTGTAGTTGTAGAGTGCCATGATCTCGAGTAGAAAGTATGTGGGTCGGACGGCTTGTTAATCAACATGAATCTATTCTCATCTTGCCAGTCTTCCAGTCTCTCTCCTCTCTGGTCCATGTGATCATAGCCCCAGCTCTGCGAGTGGCTGTTGAAATCGCCACACATAATCATTTTTCCTTTTAGTGGTAGAGTGTCCAGTGCCTGTGGGCGGTCACTTGGACAGTAGTAATTGATCAGATGTAGATCTGTATTACCTGTCTTAAGTTTAAGTGTCTGATACTCAGCCCCTTCCATGTAGACTTTGATTTGGGAAGCCATTATGTTATTTCTTACAAGGGTCAGTATCCCACCTTTTCGCCTGTTCTTTCGGTCAGTTCGGTAACACTGGTAGCCTCTGATTTTGAAGGCTATATTTTCATTGAGGTGAGTTTCTTGCAAGCAACATATGCTTACTTTTTCTTGGTCCAAGATTTTTTCTAATTCTATTTTTTTGTTGCTGACTCCCTCCGCATTCCAGTGCATTATTTTAAGTCTTCGTTTAGTATGGCCAGTCGTCCTATTCTCATGTCCCCTGGCTCCACAGGACATCTGAGAAGGACCTCCAGTAGTTGGGGTTGGACCCTTTCGAGACATAGGGCCCGGCACTGCACCTGCCTGGGGGTCCAAAGCAGGGCGAGCACCATAACGATTAGCAGTAGTCGACATATTCCATTTTGCGTGATTGCGTGGCATCCTGATTTCTGTGGTGCGCCTCTTGGCTGGTTGCCTCCGTCTTCAGCACCTTTCTTTGCTAGGGCAGACTGTGGTCTCACTCGAGTGTAGATGTGTACGCGCGCACACACCTGTCTGCGCATGCATGTACGTGCATACACATCTAGAGCATACTGGTTATTTTCCGGCGCCAGAGACTCGCCGTCGCCCCTTCTCCTGTTAGTTTAAACAGGTCCGCCACGTGAAGGCCAGGAGTTGGACTTTTGCTGCATAGGTTATGTATTCACGAGCCATTGAGGTATTTGAGCAATGTTGGGCGCTCACCCCAACACCGCGCCTCGGCTACATACAGCAACATTTGGAACCCAGTGTACCAGTTAAAATGCAACCAGCTGACTGTCCGAACTGCTATCCGACTCCATACAAAACTGTACATGATGTTCATCGGGCTCTGTGTGTGTGTTTGTATCCTGTGATCAGCTGAGTTATATTCTTAGGCAATCTATTCATGTACATCATACATTTTAATTTTGGAAGAATACTGTTTTAGTTTGAAATGTTTTGTTCTAGTTCAGTTGTTTGAACTAAGAACTCTTTGTAAATCTCTTTTCCCCAAAGATTATAACGTTATTGCTGTTATATGACACTCCATGCTTGCTTGTTTGTTTGTTTTTTTAACACGAAGTGTGCGACTGAGGGACAGAGGGAATAGCAGAATCCATGGGAATATCGATACATGAAGAGCTATCCAAAACAACTTTGTGGAAAATTATAAGACCATTAGGCTTCACTTTTAGAAAGTACAAGGGAGGTAGAAATATCCTTTGCGAGCAACCGCATTTAGCAGCCATGAGAAGCAGATACCTACGTGAAATAAGGGAAATGCGCAAAGAAAATTATGACAGTGTATTTGGATGAGACGTGGATCAATGTGCACCACACAAGTGAAAAGGAATGGCAATCAGTGGATGGAAAGATAAAGCGTTATGTGCCCAGTAGTAAAGGACAGCGTTTGGTCATAGCCTATGCTGGTAGTACTCATAGTGGCTTACTACAAAATGCTGGGCTCGTGTTCGTATAAAAGGATACAGACAATAGGGATTATCATAATGAGATGAATGGTAATGTATTTAGAGATTGGCTCAAGAATACAGTACTTCCATCCCTTGATAGACCGTCTTGTCTAATCATGGACAATGCATCATATCACAATGTTGTTGCCCAAGAAGACAAAATACCTACGGCATCGAGCACAATGGAAGCAATAAAGATATGGCTCCGAAGGAAAAATATACCATTTCCAGAAACATATTTCAAGCTACAGTTGTTGTCCCTTATAAAACAGGCACACAAAAGCAAGAAATATCAAATCGACAAGTTGATAGAAGAGCATGGCCATAGGTGCTTGAGACTTCCGCTGTATCATTCTCATTTAAACCCTATAGAACTAGTGTGGGCTAAAATTAAAGGACAGGTGGCAGCTGCCAATACTATATTCAAATTGTCTGACGTCAAGATACTAACCCAGTCTGCGCTATTAAATATTGATAAAAGTTATTGGAAAAAATGTGAGGACCATGTGTTAAAAGAGGAAGAGGACTATTGGAGAAAGGATGGATTGAATTTTACACAACCGAGAGCAATCATCAACCTACTGGAATCGTCCGACACAGATTAAGGTCTGAGCAGATCGCAGACCTTATTTCATGTGCACACTTACTGGGATATTTTCTCCAACTATTCAGACGAATTGCAGGCCCTAAACATTACAGCATCAGCACAATGTCAATGGCAACAGTCTGTATTCCATAGTGATGAATTTTCAATTCCGCAAGCCCTCAGTGGTGAAAAACATCTGTATTGAAAAAAAAACACACACACACTAAAAACATTGAATACCAACAGAAGAGTAATATTGCAGTGGAAACTGACATATTGTGGCATAACAAGAAACGTGAGAGCAAACACGTTGTCAAATTAGGGGACAACACACGTGCATACGAATCAATCTATAAACTTCAATGAAAAAAGGACCAACATCTTGGTCGTTAAGAAGAAAGCCCACTATAGAGACACTGACAATTATTTTCATAGTGCAAAACAGGTATTCATGTTCCGTCTCTGAACGGTAAACAGCAGAGTAGACAATCTTTCACGGAGACCCAAAGCGGGTCTGTCACCCATGTGTACGTGTGAACAAACTACACAGACAGCTGAACAGATCCTTAAAAATGGAAACATGATGACTAAATTGCGGTATCATTTCTGGTCACTCCATACGCACATTAACGCACAGCTATTTGTAAGCTTTCATGAACTCAATATAAAAATCTAACATGAATACTTGTGTACACTTTATTAACCAGCAGCTGAAGAAACAAGAAAGAAATGAAAAATAAGGTAAGAAATATACTCCTTCTACTTTCCTGTCAATTTACACATTATTGACCCCATGCCTCTGTATATTATCTGTCTTTACTAATATTACACATTGCACCCCTCTCGGGAGTCTCCGTGGTGAAGTAGTCAAGCCATTTGACTCGGGCTCCGAAGGTTGTATGTTCGATTCCGGGCCACGTCCTTCATTTCACGAGTGTATTTTTTCGGAGACTCCTGAAGGTCGTCACTGGAGCAACGGAGTTCGTGCTTTGTGCAACGCTTTCCGCGCTGCAGAAAGAGACTGAGCCATATGGGATAAAAACCCGGGGCAATGAAGTCGACCCTGTTGACTTTTAGACTACTTCTTTTATTGCACTCACTCCCATACGAATCCGGATACGCCTTGTATCGTGATTTGAATTGGCGGGGCATTCATTACTGTAAAAACATGTTTGTTAGCGTATTCATAGTGATTCTACTGCACCCTACAGGAATGATTGAAAAGAAAATTAACTCTTGTAATCTGCAGTCACCACATATATTAATATCAAACATAGCTATTTGTAGTTGAGGAAGTTTGCAGAGTATAGATATAACTTTTCAAAAGTTAATAATAGATAAAATCATATGAGTTAACTTATATCATTCACAATTTTAGTAAATAATAATTACATTAATCAGTTAACTTAGCTGCATATCCTTTAAAGGACGTCACAGTCAACACCAGCATTGTTTGCTGATGTGATCTCTTGGCAAGTTTATGTTCAGTAATCTGCCAGTGCTTTCTGAACAGCCAGCACCCACACCATTTCGTATTAAAAAAAACAACGCAAGGCGGTCTGCTGCCAAATCACCCACAGTTGTGTTTAGAATGCAGGTATGCGAGATCACAAACTGCGTCCATAACCCCATTGCCATGGAGCCAGCATATAAATAGTAACCTGAACAAAACAGAAGAGATAGTTCCTGGCTACTACAGATCAGTAGTTATACAATATTGATAACATTGATGATTTATTGATTGCATATTTAATCATTTAATTTAATCATATATGTATTTAATCAATGCCAAAGTAGGTGTCTCTCGTGCAGATCATAATGATGCGCATGGCTTCGTTTTGTACCTTTTCAAGTCTTCCAATCTGTGTAGGGATAACAGTGAGGATGGCCAGGGCATACTCGATGCGTGAAAGCACAAGTCCTTGAAACAGAAGTATTAGCAGTCTTTGCTCGATATTTGCAGACGCCATGACTCTCATTGCTGACAAACCTTTTCGAGCTTTCGTTATAACATAATCGACAAGATCTCTGAAGAAAAGGCTACGATCAAGGCTGACGCCAAGATATGTCATTGACTGGGTTCTACTCAAAATGCTCCCATCCATTCTTACTGCAGGCAGGTCTGTGTATAAATGCAAAGTGGCTAAAGAAATATGGCTGAATCAACAGAGCATGAAAATTGGGACACATTATGGACAAGACACATTTCATGTATTAGCAGTATTAGCAAATAAATACAATAACAGGTAGGAAAAAACAAAATACCACTGACTGTTTAAAATTTAGGAATGGTGTAATACTGATGGAAAACAATGATATAGTCAATAGATGGACATAATATCAAGAAGAGCTAGTTAGTTAGTCGACAGATCATCCTCATTGCACATCGAACCATTCAGTCCATAAGTGCCTGGATCCCCTCCTCAGTAAATCCTGCAGCGTGTAGCGACTAACGACACCAGTTCTGTGTTGGTTTATCAATCTTCTTTGGCTTCCTGCGTAGTGTTCTTGTTTGGCCACCCCTCTTTTAATTTGCTGTTCTCGCAGTCTGGCCATGGTTATAGATTCACAGTCATCACTTGGTTCACGCAAAAGTCTTACTTGTCGTAGAGCATTCAGAATATCAGCCTGGTCCATGGCACGTCCGCCCTCCACCGTAACCTCACATGCAAGCTGGACAGCCCGCTCATTTCCTTGTACTCCCGCATGCCCTGGCACGAAGATGAAACTAATCTTTGTCAGACGAGACCGCTCCAGAGACAGCAACCATTCTCTTCGAATCCACCCCACCTCTATCCTCTTGATCATGTTCATTGAGTCGCTAAGGAAACATACCCTAGTGAATGTCTGTGTCTCGAGCCATGTTATTGCTTTACTTACTGCCTTGACTTCCATAGTAAGGCTACTTGTGGTTTCAGTGAAAGCACCAGAGTCCTCTTTCACAATTCTCCCTCCGGCCCGAGCCGTAAAGGCCCATCAGCTTCTCACATGTCGGACGACCGACCCATCTGTGTAGATGACATCATCACCATCTAGCAAATTCTCGAAAATCAACGCTTGTACTTCAGTCTCCATAGCAGTCGGATTTTCTTGTCTGCATTTTCTATCTAGTTGGATGCAAACTGAAAAGGATGTGCAGAAACCTGTTGGCACTTGTACCCACTCCTCGCCAGGTTCTAATCCTCAAGTGAACACACTTGTTGAAGAATGTCTTTGGCTTGACACATCCACGACCGTCCTCTTTTTAACCTGCTGCCCTTCACCTTCATAATTTCACTATGCAGTGGATGTTGTGTGTTTGCATTAACTCTGAGATAGGCGCGTGCTCTGCACACTTGTATTCCGTCTTCAATGATTGGAAAATCAAGAAGGTAGCGCATCGCCCTGCATGCTGTATCTCTTGTACATCCAAGAATAATGCACATAGCTTCATTCTGTATCTTTTCCATCCTTTCTATCTGCTTACGGCAGAGAGTCAGGATTGCCATTGCATACTCCAAAACAGACATGACCAGCCCCTCGTACAGAAGACATAGATGGCGCTGCTCACAGTTTACTGCCGCCATCACCCGCATCGCAGCCAAACCCAGCTTGGCCTTTGTTATCACCTGGTCTATGTGCTTATTATAAGCAAGGCTTCGATCAAACCGTTTCCCCAGGTAATTCATTGCCTGCATTCTTTCCACCATCTCTGAACACAGATGTACAGTTGGTACTGGAGTGTTGACAATATGATTATTCAACGAGAACCAAGTCACTGTTGCCTTTGTTGGGTTGACCATTGCCGCAGCCTCAACACACCAAGTACTTATGCGATTGAGTTCGGTTTGTAGTTCCACAGCAACCTGATCTCTATCCTTACTGTCACCGACCGTTAGGGTATTTCTATTGAAATAGACAGAAATCCCTATCCAAGAGTTTGCCGACAGTCTCTAGAAAGTATGGCTCGTTATCAGAATGTCTAAAGGGATGGTCCCGATAGGAGAGACTGGGATTCACTTGGTAGACAAAGGCAGAAGGTGAAGAACACTCGTGTATGTAGGAAGACCTAACACGAATGTCTAGTTTATCTGTCGGTGATCCTTCGTCATTTGATGGAGCCCCCTGTTTTAAATACTTTCACGCACTCACGCGCATACCTTGCGTTCAAAATGATCACGAGTGGAGTACGTTGGTGAAAGTATAAATCAATAATACTCTTTAATAATAAAAGAGAAAATGAAAATTGTGGTTCAACTGGTGAACGAGGACAATAGAATTTGTTACAGGTACAAAAAAATTGTTTTCTGATGCTTAGCAAGATAGCATATCATCATTCACACCATCCAGACAGTGACACACTCAGACCACATGTAGACACAGAGTCACCTGAGATAATCTGATCTCGTTTCGGAATAGTGCTGGCTTTCGTTTGGATTATGTCTTGGAGTCGACCCTGGCATTCGACAGGTGTACGATGCTCCTTCGGATTCCAGGTTCCGTCTCCACTAGTTGGTGGCTCAAAGTTTCGGTAACCGGACCAGTTAGGTGTCAGCAGTATCAGCAGCGAGGCTCCTTAAATCAAACAAACAGTTGCAGACTCCTTAGTGTCTTGACAATAACAATGTGTCTGAGTGTTGGTGTTGTGTGTCTGTTGTGTATGTGTCAGATGCAGAACAAGAATAAAACAATTCCTCTCTGCTATTCTGTATCAAAAGCAAAGGCCAATAGTTCTTATCAGCTTGGCTATACCTTGTATGACATAATGATACAAGGTGAAAAAGGGTCCAGAAGTGGACACATTCTAAGACCACATGGTCCATTGGAGTAGAACATGTAGACAAATCTTTGTTTGAAAAAGGCATTACAAAATGTACATGGTTGTAAAACTTGCAGTGACTCATATGCAATAATTACTGGTGTATTCCTTAACACCATGGTGAGGAAGTCATGGGCAGCCAGGATGTTTCCCTAGATAGCTAAGGAAGGGCCAACAATAATTCAACCTAATCACACATCAGTCATTAGGCATAAAGCACTCAAGTGTCGCCATGAAGTCGTGAGGTATACCCCACAGAATATACGAGCTAAAAGATAAGAAGAAGGCCAGCAGGCAAGCAAGGGGGCTGAGATATTCCAGACATTGGGCTTTAGGATGTCTCAGTTATCCCTTGTTGAGTTATTTACTCCCCAAATTCTGATTCCTCACCACATGGTATTTGCTTTGAACTTATGACCGTCAGTGTCGGGTAGTTCGGCATGGCGGTGAATCAGGGGTAAGCAAATTTATGTTTGAATATAAATCACCTAGTAATATTGCTGGCATGTGAGAATCATGTTCCACATGTCTCTTCTACTTCTGCCCACATGCCAAAATCATGCTATCATATTTTCAACAAAAAAGACACGTAAATACATTCACAAAATGCATATGAAAATAATCAGTAAGGTTTATACATTATATCTATATATTTTTATCTATAAATATATCTAGGCCTCACATGTTTTCTCTCAATGTCTCCCCTTTCAAGTACCACGTTTCATAAATATACATGGTCGGGAAAGTTTTGGGTTTTCCCAATATCAGAATATAAATGTGTACACACTTCTTACTATAATCATAATTATTATGTTACTACACTCACCCCCAGTCGTATTGCAGCAATAAAGATCTGTTTTGGTATAATCTACCAAAGATGGAGTTGGATTTGGCAGCCCACTTCATGTAAGGTCTGCTTGGCACAGCAGCTATGGTCGTTGTGAACCGGACGGAAGTTGTTAGTCACAATTTCCGGTGCAGCCGTACTAATAGCATATCGCCGTATTCCCGTTGCTAGGGAGTGACGGACCTATGTCCCCAGTCATTAGACTTGATATTAATAAGGGTTGAAGACAGGGGATTTCCCTTGTGACATCATTTGATGATGACGTGGAAATGTGCTGTCCCCAATAGTACAGTGTGTAGTTTTAGTGCAGCAAATGTCTGCGTCGCCAATATGACGTCATTATTAGTAATTTAGCTGCCTACTGAATCCAGAATGTAAATAGTAATTCCACTAACGCAATAGTTGTGGTGTTTGCATAGTGATCTAGACTCATCCTGTCACACTTACCCTGACGATACACTAAAACATCGTCGGCATATGACAATGTCCTACCAGGTCCAGTGATCTGCTCACTGGTGATTCTCACTGTGCAGGCGTTGAACAGTACTGGAGATAATGGTGATCCCTGTAGTAAGCCAGGATATATTGTTGTTGGTTCTGAAGTCCAGTTGCCACATCTAAAAACTACTTTCCGTTGGAAGAGGGCTGCAGCAATCCAACTAAGGAGGAATGGACTTATCTTGAGTTCAAGAAGCTGAAGCATTAAACAATCCAAAAGTACTCTGTTGTACGCGTTCTCAGATCAATGGCTGCAGCAAAGGTTTCAATGCCTGAGTGGAAACCTTCATAGACATCATGGGCAAAAACTGCTGCATTCGTCCAGGTTTCTCTTTTTGGACGGTACCCACCCAGGGTAGGTGGCGAAGCACCATGTCTCTCTAGCTGGCTTGATATTTTCCTGGCAATTACCTTCTCCAGCAGCTTGCCTATTGTATTCTGCATGGTTATAATTCGATATCCCTGAATTTTTGTGTGGTCTTTGCCAGGCTTCGGCAAGGGAATCAGATAGCTGTGTATCCACTCATCCTTGATGCTAGCACTCCCTATACTGTTGTTGTACATGTCTGCTAGTTTTTCTAGCTAGTTGTTGGTACACCTATTGATGTCGTTGTATCTTATGCCATCAAGCCCTGGGGAGCTGTTTTTTGATCGTCGAAGCACACCCTTGATTTCTTTCACTGTCACTGTGTCTTTATCCGAAGTGTTCTGGGCCATGTACCTGTCTGAGGTGACCTCCTTGGCAAGATTTCGGCCTCCCATGTCTGTCTGGTTGCTCTGTTCTAGATAGCGTTCAAAGAGGGCTTTGCCCTTGTCCTCGTCAGTCCTCTGCCATATGAGGTCAGCACCTTGGAAGTCAGAAATGCTCTTATTCCTGACTACCCCACTCATGCTTTTATGTAATCGCCAGAACAATTTCAGTGACTTGTCTGTGCTTACTCTTTGACAAACCTCTGCCCATTTTTCACTTTTAACCACCTTGACCAGTTTTTTGAAATAGCCTACTTTTGTGTGCATCTCTCTTTCTAAGTGCATGCAGGGACTAGGATGGCCAGTTCTGTTCTTCTTTGCATTTAGCCATCTCCTTAAAGCACTACGTTTATCCACCCAATCCTTCTCCTCCTCAAAATTCCACCAAGGTGGCTGCTCTCAGGTTTTTTTCCTGCCCTGAAACTTTCTGCGCTTGTCACGTCTTATTTTACTCACCACATCTTGCCCTGTACTGTCATATACTGGAAAGTCTTGACCGTTAGCTTGTGCTGCCTGGTTCTGCCTTTCTCCACCAATATGCTGCAAGGATGGTGGTCGCTGCCGTGGTGTCCTAGGACACCCCATCTACACACTATAGTGAGTGAAGGAGAAACCAGCGCCAGATCAATAGCACTGCCCTCATCGCCTGGACGGCTCACTGTCCTGGTGACACAGCCACTGTTGATACAAACCAGGTCAATGGTTTCAAGTGCAGTCTCGAGCTCCTCTCCCTGTGTGTTGGAGGAAATGTTTCCCCATGATCTACCTTTAGCATTGAAATCGCCACAGAAAATAACATTTCTCTTGTGACCTAATATGTCACTTAAGCACTGCCACTTCTGGGAATCAATACTTGCGCTGCGGGCATAAATATTAACCAACACGAATGGTAGACTGGATTGAACTCTTAACACCTGTATTTGTATATCGTCACTGTCCCAACTGGACATGTCTAGCTCTGATGCCACCATGCTGTCGCGAATGAGAACCGCCATTCCCAGATGTCGTCAGTTGTAGAAACATTTGAAGCCGGCAATTTGGAGTAGCTGATCGCCCAGTCTCGTCTCCTGGAGTGCTACAATGTCATTCCGATAAACCAGGGTTTCTAGAATAGAGCCCCGTTGTTTTACGCTGGCGCAGTTCCAATACAGAATACGGATATTCCTGAGTCCCAGACGATGACACTTGAGTCTAAAACGCCTTAAACCATCACGCTTACCTTGTCGTTTTCTGCCTGCCCGGTGCCCACGTCGCCCCGTTAGGTTGACTGCCAACCGCTCGGAAAATACACGTTCCACCATGTTGAATAACCGAAAACCACAGAAACCACACACGCTGCGAAAACTTCACTCAAGGATTGCTTCGCTTGATGCACGAAACTCTGTAGCATCGGCACAGATCTTGAGTAGAAACTCCTGGTTTTACATTCTGGCACACAAATTACATGCAAGAAAAAAGTTAACGATCACAAAACAACACAACCGTCCGTCGCCATCTTGAAACCGGAAGAGCTCTATCTGGAAATTGAGGCTTTTGTTTGGAATCAAAATATTGACATAATTTCTAAATACCATCTACACTAATGGGTACATTCCTAGTGGCCTATTAAAATCCATCTTTATAGCTCTGTTGTGTATTGCCTCCTGGTTTGTTCTCATTTTACAGTGACCGTATAATGAGAACCTCAGAAAATATGTCAGGGATCCTGGTTGGTGGACATTATAACATACGTTATGCTGATGACACCGTCTTTATAGCAGCAAGTCAGAATGATCTACAGGAAATGATAGATACAGTGGTTGTGGCAAGTGAAAAAAATTGGCCTTAGTTTGAATAATAAAAAGATAGAAGTCATGATGATATCAAAGAAACAGATTGTTCCTAAATGTGCATTTAAAGTTCAGGACGTTATTTTGGGGCAAGTGCAGAAATGCAGATATCTAGGCACATGGGTAACATCAGATGGAAGATGCATCACTGAGATAAAGAGTAGGATAGGACAAGTAAAACCTGCATTCTATAAAATGAAGAACAGTCTGTGCAATAAGTCACTGTCATTGAAAGTTACAAAATGATTTGTGAATGTTACATAGAATCAGTTTTAACATACTACTGTGAATCCTGGACAATTAGTACCCAGACGAAACAAAATCACTGGAAGCCTTTGAGATGTGGTTTTTATAGAGGAATGCTGAAAATTAATTGGACAGTCAAGATTAGCAGTCAGCATGTTTTAAGGGAAGCTGAGTCGCAAAGACAACTTATCACAAGCATTAGAAAAAGGCAGTCATCATTTTTTGGCCATGTTATGAGAAGACAAAAACTGGAACATGTTGTGACAACCGGAAAGATTTGCAGAAAGAGAGATAGAGGAAGACAGCGTGAGAAGATTCTTGACAGTCTAGTGCAGTGTTTCCCAACGTGGGGCCCACGCCCCACAGGGGGGCAATTTGACTGTTAAGGGGGGCAATTCGAAAATGGAAGAAATCGGCTGAATATAATAAAACGGGGAGACTTGAGACTGAAGTTAACTAAATTGGAACCTGACATAAGATCTCTTTGCAGCAAGCATCAAGCGCAAGGATCTCACTAAATTTAAATAATAAATAATTACTAATAATTAAAATAATATAGAAAAATCTTTCATTAAAATTATTTTGTACTTGAATTTCAGTTCTCCATTATATGTTTTGAAAATTTACTTACTGTGTTTGCTCAATAATTACCTAGTGATTTCTTCCTGAAACCTATCATTCAAGTTTCTTTAGTGAACATTTCAATTTTTGAATATTAAAAATAATGTATATGTTGAAAGGGGGGGGGGGGGGGCTTGGGGCGGGGGAGGGGGGCAATATGAATTTTAGAAAGGCTTAAGTGGGGCATGGTACAAAAAAGGTTGGGAAACACTTGTCTAGTGTCATGATGTGGAAAGGGGTCAACACACAAATTGATTCACTACGTCAGAGATCATAATTTGTGGAGAGGAATAATTGCCCATGCCAGCCCGCAGGCACTGGATGATGATGACAAAGACGACAGGATACTGGTGCAAACCACAAAACAGACTAAATATATAAATTAACTGTCCTTCCATATGATTGTTGTGGTAGTGATGCCAAGTGGTGAGACTATCAAGTACGAAGCTTACATCAAAACACAACAAAACTCAGTAAGCAGTTCCCCTAGAGTTCGGCCTAACAAGAATCAAGCAGAACTGTTACATGACAATGCACGTCCTCACACAAGATAGAATACACAAGAGGCAATTACCAAAGTGGGCTGGACTATACAACGTCATCCACCTTATAGCCCAAATCTGGCTCCATTTGATTTCAATCTCTTTGGTCCATTTAGAAATGCACTCCATGGGCAGTGAAGAAATGGCTACATCAGCAGAACAAAACCTAGTACAATCAAGACTTGCATAGACTTGTTTTGTACTGGCCAATGTTTTATAAGCACATACGGGATTATGTTTAGATGAAATGTGCATGCATGCTGTTTGTAAAGTATGGACAAATTATTTATGACCAAAATTTACGGTCTATTACTTTCTGACTGTCCACCGCATCTCTTTGTATGAGTGTGTGTGTGTATGTTTATGTATGTGTTTGTGTCTCTGTGTATGTTTCTGTGAGGGTGTGCGATTTTGTATGTGCACACACATTAATTAAGAATTGCAAAGAGTGATTTACACAACAGCAGCTGATAGATATTTACTTGTTGGCTGATAGACAGAAATCCCGTTCACTGATCTTGTAGAAATAAATATTCGCATGACTGACATATTTCTATTGCTGACCTAAGGAGTCATGGTTGAATAACTGTTTGTGCATTTCCCTATTGTCATGACTTAGTTTGTGAGCTCTGATCATATTCACACCTTACGGTGTGAAACATGCCATCATGCTCTGGTCAGGAGACAAGTGTCTCCTCTAAGTGTTATTCAGAGGTCGATAGCAGTCCAGGTCGGACGCATCAAGAGTGATTGTGGCAATAGCAGCATTCACCCAGCCGCCACTAGTTATTACATATTTTAGTATTGTTAATATAGAAGTGCCGGTCTCTCTGGCTGTGGGGTTACAACACTTTCTCTCTGTAATCCCGTTTATCACGCAGAGTCTCGCAGCGGAGCGAGAACTGAGTTGGTTCGACCCCCGCTCGTGACTTGCGGATACTGAGCCGGCCGCTCAGAAAGCAATGGCAAACTACTGAGCGTAATCTTGCCAAGAGATCAACAGACAGCTGAAAGATGCTGCTGTTGACAGCTAAGTCCTGTAAAAGGATACGCAAAACATTTAAACAATATAGAAGTGTTTTAAATAAAAGTGATAGAGTGACTTTGCAATAATGAGAAGTCGTGTAATGTGAATATGTAAAGTATTATTGTGAGAACAGACAATATGTAATAGCATGGTGTTCTGTTACATTATTTGAATTGATGTCTTATCCTGTGACAGTGAAGGAAATGAAAGTTTGAACATAACAGTAACCAGTCAATTTACATGACTCCAAAGTGCAGTCCTGATATAATGTTGTGGTATAATAAACTACTTCAGGACACACGTCTACACACAACTATCTGTGTCCTAGCGATATGAAACAGCCTTATCAACAAGATGGCACACCTGTCGAACCTAGAGTGAACAGGCTAGAACCAGAACCATGAATTAATGTCAGAATATTACCCTAGAAACTTTAACGAGCCAACAACATTATATAATCACAGCGAGCAATTGTAAATCACAAGAGAATATATTCTCACCCGTGACACATAAGAGCCCTTACATATGTCCGCTCCATGGCATCTACCAATAGTGGCCCTATGTTCAATACCATCTAAAAGCAGGATTACATTTTCCTGTGACCAATATGACTTCATAGTTTACCAAGCCTCATTCAGCAGAGACAAGAAATCTGGGGAACTGAATTAGATCAGCACTCTAGACAATGTTACTCCTCATGTCTCAGCTGGCCATGTAAACAATGCTATCTATATACCCAAGGAAGCCATGGTGGTGCGGTGACTAGTTTGCTTGCCTGACAGACCTGTGGTCATGTGTTCAAACCCCTAGTAAGGATGGCATTACATTTTTTTGTAAAAGAATAAATCTCAGCACCCAGGTCGATCCAGCCAGAGTGAAACTGACCACATCATACCTCAAGTACCGACTGTTTGATTAAAATATGAGGCTAGCACAATATTCCCGATTTGCCTCAAGGCATATAAAAAGGGCTCATTTGACTCAGTATGTCTCATGGTGTAGAAGATGGTCCTTTATTTTATTTATTATTTTGTAATATATACCGCCAATACACGAGTCACTAAGTAGGAGTATTCCCTATCAAACAAAAATCAAAGTGGATACTTATGTACACTATGGTCACTGCCAAAAAGCTATCACAAACTAACTTCTTTCAGATACCTATCATATCATGTCTTGTCTTGTCACAATTTAGTCACAGTGAACAATGTGAAGGGGAGTTTAAGAACTGCCTCATCCAACAGGGAGCGGCTTGTGCTACCCGACTGTCATTAGCTACAGCATACAAATCAAAAAGTCATGCATTTGTTGTTAGGACTTGTGTCACAAGTCATGTGACACTGACATTTAGTTATTGGTGCAGGTTCAGATCCTTTACACTCCAGATCCCAGAGAAAAAAAACCGGGACATGTCTTTGCAATGCTGATTGAAGAAACAGTCCCTGGATAATCAAGAAAACAGCCATAAACTGGGTCGCTGAAAAGATAGCTGTAGCTGCTCTTAGTTCCCCCAGGAATGACAGAGAAAAATTCAGATATGCAGAATAAGCTTTTTACATAAGTGCTGCATAGGGCAAGTTACTTCACCGACTTATCCACTCCAGGAAAAGTATAATTGTTCCACTGCTAACTGTGATTTTAAAGATTTACAAACACTTAAGCTCCACAAACATTTACATAGTTAGAAATATCATGGAAGAACTATGAGTTTAAAACAACTACCACTGTGTTTATTAACTCATTCAATAGAATGGATGGTATGAATAAATCAAACATATTGAAACAATGTGATGATGATCATTCTAGTTGATGTTTTGATATGCTGGTGGTAAGCGATGAGATAATGATGTATGATCAAATGGCATGTACGTCATGTAAACAATAACATGTACATAACGTATTGGCACAACTGACAAAGAAACCGCTTAGATGTAAGTTCCACTGTGATACATGATGCACATTCAGCTTGCATGATTCCCTCCCATTCGGTTCTTCATGGGTGCAGGATGTTGCAGATGATCTCCAGATGGGTGTATCGGACACAGGACATCTTGCTTATGACCGAGCAGTTTCCCAGAAGGTTGTTTTGGGAGCGAGGTTCTGCAAAGGACATGCTACTGAATGAATGAATATATATATATATATATATATATATATATATATATATATATATATATATATATATATATATATATATATATATATATATATATATATACCTCCGCTACCTTGCGGGTAAACCCATATGGGAAAGGCTTCGGGAGTAAGCCCCGAGGACAAATCTGGAGATGGAGTCCCTAAGGCAGTTCCATGTTGTAAACAACATAGTTCTGGCAACTCCTGGGACGGCATCGATGCCAAGTTGCATTGGCTACTGCCTTTCCCTTGGTTAACATAGGCAACGTGGAGAGGGCGAACTTGTTACTTGGCAACAGCTGGTTCTCCGATTTCCATTGCCCAGGCTTGTGCCCTGAAGAGGTCACTTCAGCACCGCGTAAAGCGGTGACACAACACGGGAAGCAGCATTTGCCGGTTATAAGTCTTAATGCTCGATTGGCGTAGAGCAAGGCGCCAGGGACTACTTCCGACTGTGGGAGAGATTACTGTATCTCACTAGACAGCTACCGCCCGCCTAAGCTGGGCATCCCTCAGTCAATAAGGTGTTGTCTCGCCACGGCTCATCTGCTCCTGAGGGTGTGTGGAGCTTAGGGGAAAAATCCTGACACATGGACCGCAATCTATACACCTAGCAACACAAAAAAAAAAAAAAAAAAAAAAAACCGGCCCTAAGGCTAGGAACATGGAACGTAAGAACCATGACCCCTGGCATCTCAGACGATCTAAGCAAGATTGTGGATGCCCGCAAAACTGCAGTGATAAACAATGAACTACTAAGACTGGGGATAGACACTGACGCCCTGCAAGAGACCAGACTCCAAGAATCTGGAAGCATCAAGGAGAGGAACTTCACTTTCTACTGGCATGGCAAACCGCGCGTAGAGACCAGAGAGCATGGATTTGGCTTCGCTATCAGAAACTCCTGGGCAACAGGTCCCTTCGGGGTCCTGGCTAAAGTCAGTAGGATCGCCGATTCCTCAGAAATCGGAGAGTGTCTGCCTGTACGGCGAGGAACCACCAGTCTGCACACCAATAAGTCAGACATGGGACAACGGATACTCACGCAAAACTCAGGTCCTGTATGACATCACACTGGTGTTGGACAACAGGATGTCTTCATCCAACATACAGGACTTCGCGTTGGAGCTCAAGCCAACGAACACAAGCAAGCAAGCTATCAGAAACAAGCTGCTTAATTCCATCATACCACCAAGTGATGGCACTGAAAGAATACTGAAGCTCCAACTCCAGACAGAGGCAGGTCCAGTTAGTATTATAAGCGTTTACGCCCCAAGACTAACTGCAGCATCAGAATCTAAAGACAAGTTCTATGACGACCTTAGCAAAGAAGTCAGTGAAACACCAGAGAAACAACATCTTTTTATCCTGGGGGATTTCAATGCCAAGGTTGGCTCCGACCACTAATCTTGGCCTTCATGTCTAGGACAGTTTGGCATTGGGAAGATCAATGACAATGGACAACGTCTCTTGGAATTCTGCAGCCACCATAATCTGTGCGTGACCAATACCTTCTT
This sequence comes from Cepaea hortensis, assembly GCA_963921405.1. Lineage (NCBI taxonomy): Eukaryota > Metazoa > Mollusca > Gastropoda > Stylommatophora > Helicidae > Cepaea > Cepaea hortensis. The sequence continues at coordinate 28,592,787 of OY992891.1, forward strand.
TGACACGAAACCTCAAGACAAGGTGTCATGGAGACCCCAGATCAAAGAACTGGCACCAACTCGACCTGGTGCTCACTAAACGCAGCAACCTCCGCAATGTACGGCTGACTCGCAGCTATCATAGTGCTGACTGCGACACCGACCATTCACTTGTTTCCAGCAAGGTGAAGATAAAGCCCAAGAGAGTCTACAGAAGCAGAACAGAAGGAAGACCACGCATTGACACCAGCGGTACCCAAATTAAAGAGAAGGTCAACAAATGCATGCAGGCTCTAGCGGATCATCTGCCTGGCCCCACAAATGGAAATTCCACCGAGAGATGGAGTCATTTTCGCGACACCACCTACATTACAGCACTATCAACGTTTGGCAAGAAGCAAACTAAGTCAACCGACTGGTTTGAAGCACACTCTGAAGAGATACTCCCAGTCCTGGAGATAAAGAGACATGCATTCTCAATGTATAAAACATCACCTTCAGAGAAAACATTGTAGGCATTGCGAACGGCCAGAAATAGAGTACAACAGATGGCAAGAAGATGTGCGAACAGGTACTGGCTACAGCTCTCTGCTCAAATTCAAACTTGTGCAGACACTGGAAATATAAGAGGAATGTACGAGGGCATCAAGCAAACTGTCGGTCCATCAAAAAATAAGATGGCCTCTTTACGATCAACTGAGGGGGTAATCATAAAAGATAGAGCGAAACAAATGGATTGCTTGGTAGAACACTACTCAGAGCTATACTCAGTGGAGAACACTGTCGGAGAAGAAGCTCTGGAAGCCATCGATCAACAGTCCGACCATGCCTCACATAAATCAGCGAAGCACTAGACTCTCTCATATTCGGCAAGGCACCTGGAAAAGATAGTATTCCACCTGCAATTTTAAAATGTAGCAAAGAAACAATCATTCCAGAACTGTATGCAATATTTCAGCTCTGCTGGAAAGAAAAATCAGTACCACAAGATATGAAAGACGCAAACATCGTTACCCTTTATAAAAACAAAGGCGACAGAAGTGACTGCAACAACTATCGCTGCATTTCCCTACTTAGCATTACAGGCAAGATTTTTGCCAGAGTAATCCTTAAAAAATTACACATTCTTGCTGAAAGAATCTAACCCGAATCGCAGTGCGGATTTAGACCCAACAGGTCCACCATCGATATGATTTTCTCACTCCGGCAGCTCCAAGAGAAGTGCAGAGAACAGAGGAAGCCATTATATATAGCCTTCATTGACCTCACAAAAGCATTTGACCTCGTGAGCAGAAGCGGCCTTTTTAAGGTCCTTGAAAAGGTTGGATGTCCACCCATCCTTCTTAGTCTCGTGAAATGATTTCACAAAAACATGCAGGGGACCAGTTTATTTGATGGCTCAATATCCCAGTCATTCAGCATCACCAGCGGAGTAAAGCAGGGTTGCGTGCTTGCTCCTACACTCTTTGGTATCTTCTTCGCCGTTCTTTTAAGGCAGGCATTTGGGACTGCCACTGAAGGCATATACCTCCACACAAGATCTGATGGCAAACTTTTCAACCCATCAAGACTCAAGGCAAAGACCAAAATAAGATCAAGATGCGTAAGAGAACTACTTTTTGCAGATGATGCAGCACTGACTACTCATACATCAGAAGATCTCCAAAGGCTCATAGATCGTTTTGCAGCCGCCTGCAAAGACTTTGGGCTCACCATTAGCCTAAATAAAACACAGGTGATGGAATAAAATGCTGGTGCGCCTTCGTCAATCAAAATTTCTAATTATGAATTGAAAGTCGTCCACGATTTTGTGTATTTGGAGTCGACAACATCAGATAATCTTTCATTAGAGACAGAAATCGACAGACGCATTGGAAAGGCAGCCACAACATTTTCCAGGCTAGCTAAAAGAGTTTGGGAGAATAATAGACTAACAGAGCGTACAAAAGCTCAAGTATATAAAGCTTGTGTTGTTAGCACACTACTCTATGGGTCTGAATCCTGGACCCTGTACCCAAGACAGGAAAGAAAGTTGAATTCCTTCCATAGAGATGTCTGAGACGTTTCCTGGGCATAACATGGAATTCAGAAGCCTAAATTTTGCACCAGACTGGGGGTGAGTGAAACAAACAATAGATAAGCATTACATAATAATGAGGTGTGGACAAAATTATTTTCCTATGTTGGGAAAACTCAGGAGTTCTCCCGATTATGTGTATCTATCATGGATAGAACCTACGGCATATGGGATGTAACATATATATTATATATAACCACAATATTACTATGAAATATTTTGTGAATGTACTTATATATATATAATGATGATGATATATATATATATATATATATATATATATATATATATATATATATATATATATATATATATATATATATATATATATATATATATTGAAAGTGTGAAGAACATAACTGATGGTTTTGTGGGAAGTCGGAAAATAAAAACCCGGCAATTACCTGAAAAGAGTGGTAGAAGAGATATGTGGCATATGATTCACTCATGCAAGCAATATTACCAGGTGATTGATTGATTGAATGATCTAGGAACCGACATCACAGCATTCGGGACATTCCCATAAGCGCTCCGTCCCAGGTGATTGAAAGTAAAACATAAATTTACTTAACCCGTATCCAATACCATGCTGAACAGCGTGACATTGAATGTCAGAAGAACAATTCATAAACTATGTGTTGGAGGATTTGAAATTGGGGAGTAAAAAATTCAAAGTGGACAACGGAGACATCCTGAAGCAAGATTTCTCAAATGCTCAGCCACTTTGCCTGACTGCCTTATTTTAATGTACTACCTCCTATATTCTTGGGGTACACTTCACGACTTAATAGTGACAATGTTTAGTTTAGTTTAGTTTAGTCAATGGATCAACATCACGGCACACGGGTGCAACCCATAAGTGCTCCGTTCTCCTCCTAACTCAAAACTGAGTCTGGAGAAACTCAGCTCAGTGCACGAACACCGTAGCACCGGCGAGGATCCTAAAATACTTTGGGTAGATTTTTAGCTCAAAATTTTGCCCGGGCGGCGCCGTTAGGCTACTCTTTTTCGATTTCCAACTGCCAAGGGATTTTTTACGGGCGCAACAATACACACGGGCGTCGAATCTCACTACCCAGAGACCAGGGGAATTACCAAAAGTCCACGAGAAAAAAAAATCCCAGTCATCACCGGGGATTGAACCCGGACCTCTAGCACTCGAGGCGGACACCATACCTCGAGACCACGCAGCTCCCCCTGATTCTATATGGTGACAATCAATTGCTCTATGTCAAATGCTTGATATGTGAGTAGGCTGTATTATTGTTGGCCTCTTCTTAGCTACCTAGGGAACCATCCTAGCTGCACCAGGACTTGCCCATAATGTTATTATTAAGGAAATAGGCACGGGTAAATAACATATCTGAGTCACACCAAGTTTACACACATGCGCGTTGTGTAATGCCTTTTTCACACTAAAATGTGTATACTTGTTTTAATCCAGATCAATTTGCACACTGCCAGGCAAAAAAAGTGCACCACTGAAAACCTTGACTGGAGAAATCATCACTAATAAGAAACAGCAGATGGATAGATAGGTAGAGCACTATTTAGAGCATTACTCAAGTGAGACCGAGCTAACGGATGATGCCCTCAACGCCATAGAGGCCCTGCCAACTCTTTACCACCTGGACATACTTCCCACCATAACAGAAGTCAAGTTTACTATAAATGAGCTTGAATCTGGCAAGGCTCCAGGTAAGGATGGGATTCCAATAGAGGTTATCAGGAGTGGGCAAGACACACTCACTCTACAGATCCACCAGCTAATAGAGCTATGCTGGAGAGAAGGACAAGTCCCACCGGTTTCAAAGATGAAAGCATCATAATCCTGTACAAGAATAAGGGCGATCGGAGCGATTGTAACACATTAGAGGTAACTCACTTCTGTGTATTGTTTGGAAAGTATTTGCCAGAATTGTTCTGTGCAGACTTCAAGTCCTGGGAGATCAAGTCTACCCCGAATCACAGTGCGGCTTCGGACAGAACCGGTCTACCATTGATATGAAATTCTCATTGCAAACAATGCAAGAAAAATGCCGGGAACAAAATCAACCACTGTTTATTGCCTTCATCGACCTCACAAAGGCATTCAATTTGGTCAGTCGAGAGGGTCTGTTCAAAGCACTAACGAAGATTGGCTGCCCACCAACTTTTCTGTCCATTGTGGAATCACTCCACACAGGCATGAAGAGTATAATCAAGTTTGATGGCTCAACTTCAGAAGAGTTTGAAATCAAGAGTGGAGTTAGACAAGGTTGTGTCTTTCCCCACCCTGTTTGGGATATACTTTTCACTTATACTGAAATATGCCTTTCATAATCAGGGTGCCGGTATATACATTCACTCACGCTCAGATGGCGGCCTCTACAATGCTCAGAGGTTGAAGGCCAAGACCAAAATTAAGAAGGTACTAATCAGAGCGTTGCTTTTTGCAGATGATGCTGCAGTTACGACCCACTCTGAGGAAGAATTACAATGACTAATATCTGCATTCTCCAATGCTTGTTCTTAATTTGGTTTAACAATTAACAAAAAGAAGACACAGATTATGTCACAAGGTGCACATGGGGTACCATCAATCTTTATTGATGACGCTGAACTGGAGATAGTAGACCATTTTGCATATCTAGGATCAGAGGTAAATAGCAAATTATCCCTAGATCTGAAAATCAACATCAGGATTGGTATGGCAGCAACAACAATGAACATGTTAGCAAACAGAATCTGGGAGAACAGGAAGCTTACTGCCAAGACAAAAGTCCTCGTCTACCAAGCCTGTGTCCTTAGTACTCTTCTTTATGGCAGTGAAAACTGGACAACTTACTCACACGAAGAGAAACGTTTAAACAGCTTTCATATGCTGTGTCTGCGAAGAATACTTGGTATTACGCGGCAAGACAAAATCACAAATACTGAAGTATTGGAAAGATCAGGTTGTTTGACGGTGTATTCCATGCTCAGTCTTCGTGGACTTAGATGGATAGGACATGTTAGGAGGATGGATGATGGTAGAATACCAAAGGACATCATTTTTGGCGAATTACAGATGGGTAGGAGATCTCAGGGTCGGCCTCTACTACGATACAAAGATGTGTGTAAGCGGGACATGATTGATACAGGCATTGATAATGCACATTGGGAGCAAGTTGCTGCTGAACGTGTCAAGGTCTCACTTGAGTAATATAAGGGACGTAATAGAGATAGAGAAGAAACACAGAACTAGGGGATAAAAAAGGGAGAGAATAGCAGAGACTCGAACATTTGAGATAGATGAGTCAGACGTCCAACTACGCAGGACGCCCAGGCAGAACCCCCCTGAAGCGTGAAAGGGTGAAACCCACGAGATGCTCGAAGGGGCAAGCACTCCGTGTCCACCCAAGGAGAGTCGAGAAGGCAGACGGCCACTGGACAGCGACAGGAGAGGGTGTAGCTTCGAGAGGGAGACACATAGACAGACATAGCTTAGAATCCTTAAGTTATTAGCGATAGACAGATGATGTTGTGTGTAGAGATATACTGAATGCTTTATATTATGTGCATGTAACACTATAACCATTGTGCGAGATGTGTATTCGCCTGATTACAGATATTGAAATGAAACACAGCGACAATGACCGAACTTCGAGTTCTGTCGTAGGCCTATCTGTGCATGCACTAATCTGCCTGTCTGAACCCGAGTCTTTATATCCCTATTTGTGACACGCTGACAGAGGGCAACTATCAGAAATGGAATAAAGACAAAGGAGAAAATGATTGCAAATAAAGCACACAGAGAGCGTGAGAGACGTAAGATGGTGCATGATGGTGGAAATGACCATGTTTTCACATGAATCCATTGTGGACAAACATTTGCAGCATGAATTGGCCTTATCAGCCACACTCGCCACCACCATGGGTCATAGTTATTAGGCCTTTTTAAAGCACAATGTACCAAACTATTGTCTGTCAAGACGGAAAGGTGCCAATGTGTGTGAATGTGTTTTAATCCAACTGACAAACTATCTTCAGATATATCCACTGTTGGAACTTTTTTTTCTCATTGCTAACATTGTTATATCCTGTATAACCACAGGATCTCTGGATCCGAGTCTACACAGATGGGTCAGCGCAAAATGCTGTTCGAAATGGAGGAGCGGGAGTATACATAGAATACCCAAATAATACTAGGGACACTCTTACTAAGGTCATTCTTCTGCGCCTCAAAACAGGACACAATAGATTATGCAACCACATGTATACAAAATTCAAGATTGGTGACTCAGCCATGTGAACATGTGGTTTGACGTCGCAGATAGCAGAGCACATACTCCAGGATTGCCCAAACTACAACATATCCAGGCAAACCTTCTGGCCTAGAGAGACAACAGTGGAAGATAAACTCTATGGACCACTGAGTGAACTAAAAAAGACTGTTAGACTCATACAAGAGACAACATTGCAGTTATAAACATATTTCAGGTGAACGAAAGAAGAAGAAAAAGAATACCCTGTATCATTGTGTCCTATAATGTATCGCCGAGCTTTATATTGACTCATTATTTGGTTGCAAACCTAGCAAATAGGAACTATGCCTTGTTTCTATTCTGCCTCTGATACACACACACACACAACACCAGCCCTCAGGCACTTAACCATTACCAAGACATTCCAATACATAACCAGAACTAAGTTCAGTGCTAGCCCTAGAAACGATTCTAAGACTCCGGGTGACTGTTCCAAATATGGCATCTGCGAGTGTCATTCTGTAACTGTGTGCATGATGTTACTGCTCAAACCAAGATAGGCATGATACCCTTTCATTTGTTCCATTGAAAAACACAACTGTTAATTGATTCTAGTTCAAGGGTTGAGCTAAGAATAGTTTTTTTTTCCATTGTTTTGTTTATTACAAGAATATATAATCATGTTGCACTTGCACCCACATACTCCACTCTTGATTCTTGAACACAAGTGCGTGAAAATGTAGTACTTAACAGGGGCAAACGATCAGACCAAAGCACCCAGCCAGATAAACTAAACATTCATGTTAGGTCTTCCTACATACATGAGTGTTCTTCACCTTCTGCCTTTTGTTTCCCAAGTGAATCTCAGTCTCTTCTATCGGGACCATCCCTTTAGACATTCTTATAATGAGCCATAATTTCAAAAGACTGTTGGCTAACTCTTGGGTAGAGATTTATACCAATTATAGTTGAAATACCCTAGCGGCCGGTCACACTCACACTGTCTGTCTGAAGGGCTTCAGTCGTACATTACGGTCGAACATCAAAGACCTTCCCTTCCTTGTCTTGATGAATGAGTGTCCTAAGTCCTCTGTCTATCCTCATGCAGACATCATCATGCAAACCAGGTGAACTGGCTACACATCTCCCTCCAAGTGGCTTCACACTAATCTTCGGTAGGCATTCAAAATGTTGGTCCAAATAATCAACATTAATTTGGACGGTGAACTGGCTACATTTCTCCCTCCAAGTGGTTTCACACTAATCTTCGGTAGGCATTCAAAATGTTGGTCCAAATAATCAACATTAATTTGGACGCTATCAATACAGTGCTTACTCTCAGGAATTCCTCATGGGTAGTCAGTCTCCAATGTGCATTGGCCTCATGCAGGACAAATATAAATGTCTGTCCTATATGGGAATAGGCCAAGCACTCCCATGGCTTGAATAATGTTGGATTTCTCCAAATTATCACACACAACAACGAGAAAACAGTTTTCACAGTGACACTGCAAAGTTAAGAGCTGGAACAATAAGTAACAATGACAATCCACAAGCTTGAAGTTTGGAAGAGTAAACAGAAACATAAAACTACAGCAGGCCATCAGAGCAGAAGACAAATGTTACAAATTCTATTGGTATTACCTGAGTTTATAGCTAGGAATTTCTGGCACAAGACTCCTTACTGAAGTAGGGCAAAATGATATTTTAATATCTTGTCAGGGAGCTTCCTGGGTATGCTATAAGTGTGCTTGTGTCTGAGATTTGTCAGCAATACCTATACTGTTTTTGCCCCTAACATGGTGTTCATCTTCTCTCCTCCTCGTTTCACTTTGGGTGATTACCTGGATGTCTCTTGTCCAATATTCTTTAACTTCTCCCATACTTTCACTATGGACTGTAGTTTGACCTGTCAATCTTCTTTTGACTTTGACTGGCCTACACCATGCGTCTTAAATATGCTCTGGCCAATGCTTGGAGATGTGATTGACGTTATGTTATACATTCCAATGTGCTGTTTACACCGTCATGTTCCCTGTTTGCCGGCCTTTTAACTTTTCATCTGTGGTTAGCGAATTGGGGTCAGGGCATATGGTCTCCTCCGGCTGACATTGGTAAGTTGACAGGTTTGTCCGGATGAAAGTCTACCCTCAGTCTGGACTTCCATGCGATGTGTTAACTGATGAGTACGTTTCAGCATTTTATGAAGTAGGAATGTTACACCTCTATAGTCCCTTCACCTAGGGTGATCACGACTGAGATTCTACAACCTTTGTAGAAAGCAAACTGTTTGCTTTGTGCGATAACTTTAATAGCAAAATTTTTCGTCATAGAAACATAGTTTCGCTATGTGTATGTCAACACATGCAAATTACTGACCTGGCTTAAGAAACAGGAGAAGTACTAGTTATGATCTCAACTGATTAGAACTTACCGTATAATAGTATGGTGATGTTCTTCTCAACACATTAATTAACGGGACTGTGTGCCAGTTCTGATACAGAGCCTTTGTAATATTATCTCCAATGGTTCCAGTAATATGGAATGTGTCTACTGCACTCCTTGCACCAGTGGTACACAGTGATGTCAATGTGGAATTATCAATCACAATTTTCTGACAGAAAGGTCCTAAAGAAAGAGAGGTAAACATATTAACAGGCGAAATAAACACAATTTAAAAATTAATAAACCAGTAAACACAGTAAATGAAAATACTAGTGTAAGCAAATTACAACCAAAACTAATTATATTAATATATTATATATTGTAGAGAAAAGAAACAAAAACACTTTTAACACTTGAAGTCAGGGAGGAAAGCAACTGGGGCTAATATGTGTACGTTTTAATGATGTGATAACCTTTACTGTATGTTTTGTTTTGCCGTGCCATAATACATTTTAAATACTCCAATTACTATCACTTATAATGACAATTTGGTTTCGAAAAGTAGGCATTCAAGGCATTGAGAAACACTTAATCTTGAACAATAAATTTAAAAATCAGAGAGAAAAATAATGTGCCAAGCCCTCATATAGGCTATGCAAGGTTTGTCATGTGACTTTTCTCTGAGCTTTTGCTTAAGGAACCCTTATGGGAAGTAAAGAATGATAGATAATATGTCAGGTCTTTGATATAGAGACCATCAATCCAGAAAAAAAGTGGGTTAAAGTACTGGAAGACATGTCTGACTGGCACAATGTAACAGTAACAATGGGTCGAGAGTGCAAAGAATGAGTTTGAGGTTCAACAACTGATCCAGAGTAACACACATCAAGGTGGCAAAGTCATCTACACTGATGGGTTAGCGGTGAGAAACAAACGTATTGGTTGAGGTTTCATTACGAAGGCTAAAGGGTTGTTTCTTGAAAAAGGAGAATCTGGCAATATGAGACAACCACCTTCAGCATGAGAATGAAGGTGGAAGCAGTAACAGTGGCATTCCGCTGGTTAGAGGAGACCACTGCAACATACATTGTATTCATTACAGACTCAATTATGCAGTATGCTTAGTAAGGTGGAGAAAGGAATGTTTCATGAGGAATGGCACCCTTCACTTCAGAGATCACAGATTGTGAAAATTGCATGGAGTTTTTGCCCTTGTCATGCAGGAGTTCTGGGAATGAACAGGCTGATAGGCTGGCAAGAAAGGAAATTGGAGAGGTGGTTGTACGCCTGTGGGACCAGGTGGAGAAGGTGAGGGAACAGACTGAGAACCCATATGTGGATGTAATATTTCAGTATTCACACTCTAAGGAAGTTCACCTGTTTTGATGTTGTGTTACTGGATCCCCCGTTTGGTTATTATCAACATCAAGGGTTCCCCTAGTGCAGTGGAGACTATGTTGTGAGTTCTTCTGCACCACAGTCCAGATTGGGTCAGGGATCCAGAATCTCAGAAGGCATCCTCAAGGCGAGAGGGTGGATCCGGAAGTGAAGACAACCTGAAATCTAAAGAAGCCTCCATCATGATAAAAGTGACCACTAACCACTACCAAGTGTCAGTGAATGTTCTCAACCATAGTGACGATGGCTGCATACCTAATGGAGGAGCCCTATATCAATCAGGTGACCTCCTACACAATCTGAGACATGGACATATCCAGACATCCTGTCTTTACAGACCTTACTCTCTAACAATGAAACACTCTACTTAGCCTTTGTCGACCAAGAAAAGGTATTCAATAGAGTAGATAGAAACAAGTTGTGGGAAATCTTTAAACAATATGGAGTGAGTACACATCTAACAAACCTATGTAGAAGTTTATACAACAGTGAATGCATAGTGAGAGCAACTGGAGGACACTCAGAACCTTTCACCATAAGATCTGGAGTACGACAAGGTTGTGTCTTATCCCCTCTCTTGTTCATAACATATATAGGCCATATATGTAAAGAAACCAGCCAAGCAGAGACAGCAAGAATACCGCATGATGAGAACACAGAAGAAGAACCATCTGCAAATCTAACCATTAGAGAACTCCTGTTTGCGGACGACCAAGCACTAATAGCAAAATCAGAAGCTGAATTACAAGACCACATGAATAGTCTAAACGAAATGTGTAGGAAACATAACGTGAAAATTAGCACAAGCAAAACAGAGGTAAAGACTATAACTAAAGAAGAATAAAAAACAACAATTCACCTAAACGAACATCCCTTGAAACAAATATAGAGTTTCAAGTACCTAGGAAGTATAATATCATCAAATGGAAGATCAGAAGACAAGATCGAAAATAGGTGCAATAAGGCAAATCCACTCATTGGACAAATGGCATGTATCAATAACTACTAAGAAAGCACTTTACAACACAATCTTCCTACCAACTCTATGCTACCAATGCCAAACCTGGACAATGACAGAAAAAGAGAAAAGAAAAATCACAACAACAGAAATGAGGTTCCTGAGAAAAATACTCAATGTATCAAGAAGAGATAAGATCAGAAATGAAGAAATCAGGACTAAAGTGGGGGTTATAGCAGCACTAGATTTTATTAGAAAGCAGCAAGTCAAATAGTTTGTCCATGCAAGTAGGTTACCAGTCAACAGCATACCACAACAAGCAATGATGTACAGACCAGATGGAAACAGAGGAAGAGGCCAACCACTTAAACGTTGGACGGAGGGAATTGCAGAGTCCATGTGAATATCGATATATGAAGCCCATAATTGGGCACTCTCATGATGTTTATGCTTCACCTCGACACCGCAAGGTACAAGAGGAACATGATGAGATGAGATGAGATGACACTCTAGCAATCTTTGTGATGACATCATCCAAGACTGCTCTCACTTATACATCTACAAGTCTGGGAAAGTTCCACCATTAGCATTCTAATCCAAGGGCCTTGGGGGAAAATCTTCTACAAATAAAATTAATTGGTTCTTCATTGAAGAAGAGTCAGGTTATTGCGTTGAGTGTGTTAGGTGTGGATTCCATCCATCCATCATGTGCCATGCCGATAAGCGTGGGCGGTCATGTTCTGCCATCTCACTCGACCACCAGAGTCGTGGATCAGCTCAGAGTTCCTGTCTCAACCATGCCATGTGGCCAAGCCATCCAGGTGTTTACTTCTCAGTCTTCCCCTTGGTCTCCTCCCTTCGATCTTGCCAGTCATCACCAAGTTCTCCAAGTCATTTCTTCTCATAACATGCCCAAAAAATTTAGACTGTCTACGTCTAGTGACTCTAATCAGTTTACGATCATCATTTGTTTCTTGAAGGGCTTGTTCATTGTTTTTTTTTGGTTTGTCCATGGTATTCTTTGCATTCTCCTCAGAAACCACAATTCCACAGCCTTCAGCTGTTTTTCAGCTTGATTGCTTATTGTCCACGCTTCACATTCATACAAAAGTATAGGTTCTATGTAGCACTTCAGTACTCTTTTTCTCGCTTCAATTGATATCTTTTTATTGGTCAGTATGTTTTTCATCTTGCAAAAGGCTACCTTCGCAATGGCAATTCTTGTTCTAATCTCTTCAAGGCATCTCCCATCAGATGTTATGACTGTGCCATGATAACTGTATCAATTCACTTGCTTAAGAATATGCCCATTTACTTGTATATGTATGGTGTAGGTGGGTGGGGGTGTGGTGGTGGGGGATGTGTGGGTGGCTGAGGGATGTGTGGGTGGCTGAGGGATGTATGGGTGGCTGAGGGATGTGTTTCACAACATTGCAATATGCACTGTTTATATTTACAACTTTCATTTGACAATGTTTTTTTTTTCCATGTGAATGTACCATGCGTAATATGCATTGCTTATGCTTACCAAATCCATTTGACAATGTTTTTTTTTCCTATGTAAATGTAACGTGAACATTTGATGAATGAAAGATGAGTGATCGAAAGGGCCGAATGTAAGACGGGCCTGCATGCCCAATTTGTTACCCTTTTAAAATAAAGTTCGTTCGTTCGTTCACATTGTGGAATTTCCTTCTTCCCGGTGACGACCATAATCTGTGTCTTCTTAATATTCAGTTCTTCTTCTTCTTCTTCATCGTTCATCCGGAGTTGTTTTTTTTTCGGATGTGATTGCGTTGTGCCTGTTTACAGCAGAGCTGCGTTCTTGCGCCGTTAGGCCGACACATCCGACTTCTGCGGGCATTTGTTGACCGGGTTAACCTTCCCGGATATTCAGTTCTAACCCTAGTTGTTCACTGTGTGCAACAACCGCATCTACTAAGTTTTGCAGATCCTGTTCATTGTCTGCCATCAAGACTATCATCTGCATAGCTAATGTTATTGATGTATCGCCCCCCAATGTTGATTCCTTCCATATCTTCTATATTTCTTAAAATATTTTCACTGTACAGGGGAAAAAAGATCTGGAGACATTACACATCCCTGTCTCACACCTCTTTTAATAGGCTGATATTGACCTAGATCGTCATCAATACTGATGGCAGCTTGTTGTTTCCAATAGATGTTTTTAACAAGTCTAAGGTCTTTTCCATCAACTTGTAGATCTTCAAACATCCTTATCATGTTGACATGTCTCACTTTATCGAAAGCCTTTATGTAGTCAATAAAGCAAAGATATAGATCTTTGTTTACTTCTATTGAACGTTCAATTACTGTTCTCATTATACACACAGCTATTTCGGGTTGTATTTTCTTCCAAACTCTTTGCATGATAATTCTCAGCAGAATCTTTGTGATGTGGCTCATTATACTAATTGTTCGATGTTGATCACATTCCAAGGCTCCTGATTTCTTCGGGATTGCAATAAATATAGAATTACATAATTCAGGAGGTATATCTCCAGTATCGTATATTGCGTTCAGCAGTCTGATGACTTGGTCTATTCCATATTCTTCTAAGGCATTGATCATTTCTATTGTGATGTTATCTTTTCCTGGAGTCTTGCCAGTTTTCATATGATTAAGAGCATTCTGAACTTCCATCATCAAAATTAATGGTCCATTATATTTCCGATGATGATATTGTTCTTCTCTCGTATCATCATAAAGGTCTTTCACATAATCTGACCACACATGGAAAATCTGATCTTTTTCTATTATGATATTGCCATCTTTGGTTTTTAGGCAACCTGTTGATGTATGTGTTCTTTTGTTAGTGATGTTATTAATTCTTTTGTGCATTAATTTGATATTCCAGATGTTGTGTTGGTTTTCAGTTTCCTTGCAATTTTCATCAAGCCATGTTTCTTTTGCCTCTTTGCATAGCTTCCTAATTTTCCTGTGAATCTCTTCATATTTTTTCTTGTTATTTTTGTTATTTCTTCTTACTTCCATGAGTTTTAAGATATCTTCCGTCATCCATGTCTTGTGACCTATTATCTTTATTTCAGGGATGGTTGTTTTTGCTGCTTGGTTGACTGATTTCTTTAATATTTCCCATTGGTCACTCACCTCATCTCATCTCATCATGTTCCTCTTGTACCTTTCGATGTCGGGGTGAAGTATACACATTGTGAGAGTGCCGATTTTGGTCTTCATATATCGATATTCCCATGGACTCTGTTATTCCCTCCGTCCAATGTTTATGTGGTCGGCCTCTTCCTCTGTTTCCTTCTGGTCTTGCTTGATTGCTTTCGTTCGTTGGCTTGATCTCCAACGTGAAGTCCTGTATGTCGGATGAAGGCATCCTGTTGTCCAACATCAGTGTGATGTCATACAGGACCTGAGGTTTGCGTGAGTATCCATTGTCCCATGTCTGACTTATTGGTGTGCAGACTGGTGGTTCCTCGCCATACAGGCAGACACTCTCTGACTTCGGAGGAATCGGCGATCCTACTGACATTAGCCAGGACCCCGAAGGGACCTGTTGCCCAGGACGCTCGATGAGGACGCGTCAATAGGTCATGGCCAGTATATAACCCAGCCCTGGTGCCTTGGAAACACCTCTGCATCTCCCTTCTGGTCTGTACACCATTGCTTGTTGTGGTATGCTGTTGACTGGTAACCTACTTGCACAGCCAAACCATTTGACTTGCTGCTTTCTAATAGAATCTAGTGCTGCTTTAACTCCCACTTTAGTCCTGATTTCTTTATTTCTGATCTTATCTCTTCTTGATACTTTGAGTATTTTTCTCAGGAATCTCATTTCTGTTGATGTGATTTTTCTTTTCTCTTTTTCTGTCATTGTCCAGGTTTGGCATTGGTAGCATAGAGTTGGTAGGAAGATTATGTTGTAAAGTGCTTTCTTAGTAGTTATTGATACATGTTTGTTCTTTAATACTGGTGCCATTTATCCAATGAGTTGGTTTGCCTTATTGCACCTATTTTCTATCTCGTCTTCTGATCTGCCATTTGATGATATTATACGTGTGAATGTTCGTTTAGGTGAATTGTTGTTATATGTTCTTCTTTAGATATAGTCATTACCTCTGTTTTGCTTGTGCTAATTTTCATGTTATGTTCCCTACGCATTTTGTTTAGACTATTCATGTGGTCTTGTAATTCAGCTTCTGATTATGCTATTAGTGCTGGTCGTCCGCAAACAGGAGTTCTCTAATGGTTAGATTTGCAGATGCTTCTTCTTCTGTGTTCTCGTCATGCGTTATTCCTGCTGTCTCTGTTTGGCTGGTTTCTTTACATATGTTGTCATTGGTCACCGACATCTTGAAATAATATTTCCATATAGGACAATGCATCGAATCTGTTCTTTAACTCTACGTTGAATTTATCTTTTATTTCCTCACTCTTCAGTGCATGTAGATCAAATTTTGTGTTTCTTGGTGAATATTTGAATTTCTTTAATTTTATATGTAAATTGATTAAGATTAATCTATAGTCGCTGTAGCAGTCTGCGCTTGGTATAGTTTTTGCGACTTTTAAAGCATTTCAAAATCTTTTGTTGAGGAGAATGTAATTAATCTGATGTCTGATCTTATAATCAGGACTCCTCCGTGTCCATAATCTTCTTGGTTTATGTTGATATCAGGTGTTTCCAATAATAAAATCATGCTCTTTTGCCCACTGTACAAGTCTTCAACCTCTTTCATTCTGTTTCCCTAGTTATACTTGCTTACTATGCATCCGTCCTGTTGATTTCCAACTTTGGCATTCAAGTCACCCATTATGACATTTACTTCAGAATTCTTGCATTTCTTGAAGGCTTTCTCTAAATCACTATAAAATTAATCAAATCTGTCATCACTACTGTCTGCTTTTTGTGCATAAACTTGTATGACGTTGACATCAAAAGGTCTTCCACTCAACTTCACCAGTAACACTCTGTCTGATACAGTCCAATATCCTTTGATTGATTTTGCTCTCTTCATATCCATTATAATTGCTACTCCTCGCTGTTGTTTCTCTCCACCAGAAATTATTCTATATTCCTCAGATGCTATAACGCTCATTCCTATCCATCTGGTTTTACATATACCTAACATATTAATATTTAATCTTCTCATTTCATTCTTAATGTTATCAAATTTTCCATCCCCACTCATAGTTCTTACATTCCAAGTTCCTTCTTTCAATGTTGATATTTATTTTGCACTCAGTCGCCTGCTGACAGTCTGGAGTCGCCTGGTGCACATGACTACCCCTACCGGGCGAGGCTGCTCCTATGGAGCACCCATTTACGCCGTTTCTCTGATTATCGATAAGACTGCAGTACATGATATTCTTGGCATCTGTAAAGAAGGTAGTTTGCCATTGCTTTCCTTCCTAGCAGTGACCATACTGGTTGGTGACCATAGCCATTGTCTCCAAAAAAAAAGAAATCCTCTGCCTACCGTCGTTAAGCTGGAGACCATAACCTATAACTATCTGTTGGCTGCTCTTCAACTTCATCCACCACCTGTATCCTTCGCTTCGTGTAACCCTGATTGGGGGGCTAAACGGGTACAACACCTTGCCCAAGAGTGTCCTGTAGGCTAGCGGAGGGAAGGAGGCACCTTACCTCTTCTTTGATAGGGAATACCCCTACCCCGCCACCCGCAGGTGTGGATTAGAGATAGTATTAGAGATTAGAGAGGATGCAGTCTTGTGTCCACTGCCTCAGGTGGGACAACTGTCGACAAAATATGGAATGGGAGAACATTATGCTAGAACCCAGAAATAATGCAGGTGATGAGGAGCTCACCCTGTCCTGCAATAATAAGAATGGATGGAAAGATAAAACACTCAGTGGAATTCAGACCAAGCAGCTGATTATGATGCACAAGAATGTTCCAGCATATTGGTTCTTTGTTCCATTGCCTCAAATCAGTACTGAAGGGGAATTGATTGAAGGATGTCAAGGGTTTTACTCCAAAGTATAATGCAGCTAGGAGAGGTACAATGGTTAGGTTCCTAGAATATTTTCAACACATGTATAAATATTGGGAACAGTAGGTAGTTGTTAAAGGGACCTATATTGAAGGAAATGTAGTGTAAATCATGGTACTCTTACAGATGTTTATAAAATAAACAGCTTCAGGGCAATGTTTGAAGCTACTGGGTATTATTTCAGTTTGACCACTGCACAAAAACATACCAAAACAGTATAGAACAAATGTAATTATATTTTGCTACATGAAACATATTTATATTTCCCTAGTGTTTTACCTGCCATAAGTGTGGTCACAAGCAGCATCTGAATAATCTGCATTTAGCCTCAGTGATCAACAATCCTGACTGATCTTGCTTGCTGCTGATATTTCTTAAAAATCTGGAATTTATGGGGGGGGGGGGATATATTTTCTTACACTGTTCTCTGTCAATTGTTGTACATCTGTGTGCACATATTTGTGTAAGGGAGTTAAAGTTAGCTGCATATCCTTTATGATGTGGCAGTCAACTCCAGCATTAATTGGCTGTTTGTGATTCCTGGGCATGTTTATGTTCAATAGTTTGTCACTGCTTTCTGAACAACCAGCACTCATACCATTGTATGGAAACCAACACACGATGGTCTGCTTCCAAATTGACCGCAACTGTGTTTTGAATGTAGTATATGGAATTACAAACTGCATTTGCAGCCTCTTCACCACAGAGCTGGCTGTAAGGGAATAAGAGAAAATGCTTACTAATTATAGTCAGAAAATGTTGTACTTGGAATTGCCAAAACAGTGGGCAAAAATAATTTAAAAAATAATAAAAACAAAACCAACTCGTGAACATTTCTCATATATGATCTCCTATGATGGCTTGCAGGAGATGATGTTGGCTGAGCAACTGGGGGACTGTATGTCTAAGCCGATGGAAACTCTGGAGTGAAGAGTTCTAAAATTTCTGAATCTGTTCTGTCAAGACTTGCAATGCTTCTTTGGAAATTCTGTCCATGTAATGTAGACATTAAATTTAAATAGCAGAGGAGAGAGCACACATCCCTGTCTCACAATGACATAATTATTTACAAACAGCTCAAATACGTATATTTACCATATAAGGGTAGCAACTCACTATGTCACAACATTAAATGGCAAGCAGTTCTTTACAATAAAAGTATTATTCATCTAAGCAGTATTGTATCATATGATTTATGAATTACCACATTTGTCTGCCGCGACGGTTGTGCTGGCGTCATGGAGATTTGTTGTCTCATAAATCGATTCTACCGTTTCAGCGTGTTCCTTGTTAGTATCGGTATCGGCGGCGGACCTATCACTCGCCCATCTTTCTTTATTGTTAGAGATTATAGACTCACAGTGTTTCCCAACCTTTTTTGTGCTATGCCCCACCTAAGCCTTTCTAAAATTCTTATGCCCCCCCCCCCACAATGCATCATTTTTAATATTAAAAAATTGGGTACTTTTGCTTTTTATTCACCCCAAACAAAAGGGAATCCCAGGGTATGACGTCACATCCAGGGCTTCCCTGTGTTGAGCCGAACATCCAGGGGGTTTCCGTGTGTTGCGCCGTAGCTCGGTGCGCAATTCTATGCGGCTGTGTGGGCTATTCTTTCACTTTCCGGTTAGGGTTAGGGTTAGGGGTAGGGTTAGGGTTAGGGTTAGGGGTTGGGTACACACAACCCTAACCCTAATCCTAACCCTAACCCTAACCCTAACCGGAAAGTGATTTGCAGGACCGATGCAAATGAGGATCGAAGGGAGACAGACACTCACACAGAAACGGGTTGCCACAGCCCCAAAGAAACAACACTGTGGTGTGGGGCAAATGAAACGCACTGACACGCACTCCAGCCGGACACAGGGAGATCACCGTCGGCGCTAAATATAGCTCGTGACGCTAAATATAACGCTCGAAGTTTGTTTGGGGTGAATTAAAGCAGAAGTACCAAAAATTGAAATGTTCACTAAAGAAACTTGCATTTTTTTTAGAAGGGCTCACGGTTCCCAGGGGGGCCAGAGCGCCCCCCCCCCCCCCCAGGTCCCGCGTCCCTGTGTGTCGGTTGTGTTGGGTGAATTTTTATTTTTTTATTTTTTTTGGCAGTTACCCCAGACAAGCTGGTTCCCCCGCCTCCCCCTTTTTTGTGTGGACCCACATCTAAGGTGAAGATATGTGATGGGTTTTTATTTGATCATCCCGGCCCCC
The DNA here is from genome assembly GCA_963921405.1 of Cepaea hortensis. NCBI lineage: Eukaryota > Metazoa > Mollusca > Gastropoda > Stylommatophora > Helicidae > Cepaea > Cepaea hortensis. The sequence goes on from OY992891.1 coordinate 28,612,021, forward strand.
GACCAGACCAGGCGCACTACTGGGGGGAGAGCAGCAAATGCGCCCGATCCTAGCCAAAGGACCCATAGGTTTTAGGAAGAAATCACTAGGAAATTATTGAGCAAACACAGTAAGTAAATTTTCAAAACATGATTGATTGATTTAGGAATCGACATACAGCATTCGGGGCATTCCCATAAGCGCTCCGTCCCCATCCTCAGCAGCCAGCGAAGAGTTCCAACACCAATAGTACCAGTAGAAATCCTATATTATATGTCCGTCTTGCCTTTCCTTTGAGCGTTGAGCGTCGGCCAGATCCCCTCGTCACTCCTCGCTGTCTCATTCTTGACAGACCATGGTAATCCATTTGCTCCTCCGAGGTGTGCACGTGCTCCCACAAGGCCGCAACCACGTCTGCCTTGTCATGTATCAATACTCCACCAAGTTCGGCAGAGCCAGCCAATCTGTCCGACTGTTCATTTCCCAGCACACCGGCATGCCCCGGAGAAAAGATCCAGCCGATGCTTGTCACCCGTGACCTCCGAAGCGAAGCAAGCCACTCCGCACGAAGCCTGCCCGTCATCACCCTCGTCAGCATGCTTCCTGAGACAGTTACAATCACGATGTGTGTGTGTGTGTGTGTGTGTGTGTGTGTGTGTGTGTGAGTGTGTGTGTGTGTGTGTGTGCGTGCGCGCGCGCGCACATCGTATTCTTCATCCAGAGGAGAGCCGCAGTGACTGCCTCCACCTCCACTTTTAAGCTGAATGTTGTGGTATCATATCTTATTATGATGATTTTCAATACATATAATGGAGAACTGAAATTCAAGTATAAAATAATTTTAATGAAAGATTTTTCTATATTATTTTAATTATTAGTAATTATTTAAATTTAGTGAGATCTTTGCGCTTGATGTTTGCTGCAAAAAGATTTTATGTCAGGTTCCAATTTAGTTAACTTCAGTCTTAAGTCTCCCCGTTTTGTTATATCCAGCCGATTTCTTCCATTTTCGAATTGCCCCCCTTAACAATCGAATTGCCCCACGTTGGGAAACACTGGATTAGACGCATGGTTCAGGGAAGTAGAATGCGTGCAATTTAATACAAACAGTGCAGTATTTGTTTTATAAGTTCTTTGAAAATATACACTTCCGTTTAGTGCACATTACTCCGGTAATTCTTACCTAAGCATCCATTTGCAATTTAATTGCGAATAACCGAACTGTCTATTCTCAATAAAAGGCTAGTCACGTGACAAACATGACGTCATGTGGTTGACTACATTATACATTTAAGTTAAGATTTCATTGTGTCCTAAGTAGCACAGCGGTAAGTAATTCTGCCTGTATCGCAGAAGACAGTGGTTCGGTTACACACAGGCGAATTTTTTTCATGTTTTTGTTTTCTCCCATTTTTCATAAATTAATTAAGTGACACCGACAAGGTAACCATGTACAAAGAGTTATTCGGCATATTTTCACAATTAGCTAACTTACTGATAGTAATTATTTATTAAAGTAAGCCATTATGGTCTTATATTAGGTAAGGAACCTATGGCAGGTTTAGCAAGCCGGTAAAGAAGCTGGAGGAAAGGCGCTAGTCACAGGCGCTGGAGCTTCAATTAATATTCTCCACGACGCCTAACGGCATAAGTGGACGGCAACAACAGCACCAACTTCTAGAATAAGTGCCGTGGTTGATTGAGATGTCCTGTAAAAGACATCCAACTAACTGCACCTTCTGAAACAAACAAGAACAGTCGCCGGGTCTGTAGTCAAGTGGTTATGTTTCTGAACAAACGGCTCCCACTCAAATTCGTTACAACCCAGCGCAACGCGGTCTGATGCCAAATCGCGCGCAGCTCTGTTTCCAACGCGGGTAAGCGGAATTACGAACTGCGTCCGTAGCGCCATCGCCACAGAGCCCGGCAATGGTAAACTACTGAACTTAAATGTGCCAAACAATTACACACAGCCAAAATATGTTGGATTGATTGATTGATTGATTGATTGATTTAGGAACCGACATCACAATATTCGGGGCATTCCCATAAGCGCTCCGCCCCCATCCTCAGCAGCCAGCGAAGAGTTCCAACACTAATAGTACCAGTCCTTTCCTCTGAGCGTCGATCTTCGGCCAGATCCCTTCGTCTCCCCTCTCTGCCGTGGCGTGCAAAGGAGGGTACGGAGGGTGCGACGGCCCCTGGCATCCAGCCGGGAGGGGGCATCGAATTAGGAAGAGGGGCATCCAATTAGGGAGAGAAAAGTTTAGGGGCATCCAATCAAGGGATTGGCCCCGGGCATCAAAGAACCTCTGCAAGCCAATGCCTCGCTGTCGCATTCTTGCCAGACCATGGTGGTCCATTTGTTCCTCCAAGGTGCACACGTGCTCCCACAAAGCCGGAACCACGTCCGCCTTATCATACATCAATATTCCACCATGTTGGAGTTGACTGCGAAGTCCTGTAAAGGATATGCAACTAACTGTTTATTTAAAATGATAATTTAACACAAGATTTATTACTATATAAACATGTTATTTTATCAGTCACTAACTAAACTCTCTAATCAACACTCGAGGACTCAAAAACTCACATGGTAGTGCCTGCAGCGTGTGTTTGTTTTCTCATGAGCTTGATGATTGTAGCTTCCAGTCAAGGACGATCGTCGTATTCTACAAGACGACATCCCAGTGCATATAAGTTAAATACAATAATACCGATAATGTAACAATGGCGTTATTAACATCTTGACATATATTTTTGTCAGTCTCTCACTGAATTCTGTATGAACCCCCCGATGTAGCATGAAATAAACATGATGCAGTTTGCAGTTGGTGTTTGTGTTCTGGTCAGCTTGTGGTCTGTGTTCTTCGAGTGTCACCAGCCAAATTTTGTTTCATTTGCATCTTGGGTTGCATTTTGTTTTTTTACGAATCGACATAAAAATACTGCGCGCAAATATAAGACTGATTCGGTCACTGGATTATTAATTTGAGGCGCTAATTATAATTTCTCTTATGAGCTTAAATGGGGTAGGGGTAGTGGGAAAATTAATTGGAAAACTCGAAAACCCATGGATCAAACCTCCACCAGCAAACGCGACTGTCCATATGAGTGAAAAATACGGCCGCATGCAAATAGTACAATCTTCAGTGAAGAAGCTACTTGTGCAATTGAAGTGAAGTGTGAAACATTAAATGTCCTTGACCAATGCATCTAGCACAATCGTATCAAGTCAATGGAATGCAATTAAAGATGCCAGTTTGGAAATTAACAAAACGTTGAAGTAAATTGTTTGATGTCTAAACACAATCTTTCATCTCATCTCATCTCATCTCATCATGTTCCTCTTGTACTTTGCGGTGTCGAGGTGAAGTATAAACATCGTAAGAGTCCCCGATTATGGGCTTCATGTATCGATATGCCCATGGACTCTGCTATTCCCTCCGTCCAACGTTTACGTGGTCGGCCTCTTCCTCTGTTTCCATCTGGTCTGTACATCATTGCTTGTTGTGGTTTACTGTTAGTTGGTAATCTACTTGCATGGCCAAACCATTTGACTTGCGGCCTTCTAATAAAATCTAGTGTTGCTATAACCCCACTTTAGTCCTGATTTCTTCATTTCTGATCTTACCTCTTCTTGATACGTTGGGTATACTTCCTAGGTATCTCATTTCTGTTGTTGTGATTTTTCTTTTCTCTTTTTCTGTCATTGTCCAGGTTTGGCATTGGTAGCATATAGTTGGTAGGAAGATTGTATTGTAAATTGCTTTCATAGTAGTTATTGATACATGTTTGTTCTTTAGTATTGATGCCATTTGTCCAATGAGTTTGTTTGCCTTATTACATCTATTTTCGATCTCGTCTTCTGATCTGCCATTTGATGATATTATACTTCCTAGGTACTTGAAACTCTTTACTTGTTTCAAGGGATGTTCGTTTAGATGAATTGTTGTTTTTTCTTCTTTAGCTATAGTCATTGCCTCTGTTTTGCTTGTGCTAATTTTCATGTTATGTTCCCTACACATTTCGTAGACGAAGAAGAAGAAAAAGAAGAAGCAGAATAAGAAGAAGAAGAAGAAGACGAAGAAGAAGAAGAAGAAGAAGAAGAAGAAGAAGAAGAAGAAGAAGAAGAAGAAGAAGAAGAAGAAGAAGAAGAAGAAGAAGAAGAAGAAATAGAAGAAATAGAAGAAGAAGAAGAAGAAGAAGAAGAAGAAGAAGAAGAAGAAGAAGAAGAAGAAGAAGAAGAAGAAGAAGAAGAAGAAGAAGAAGAAGAAGAAGAAGAAGAAGAAGATGAAGAAGAAGAAGAAGAAGAAGAAGAAGAAGAAGAAGAAGAAGAAGAAGAAGAAGAAGAAGAAGAAGAAGAAGAAGAAGAAGAAGAAGAAGAAGAAGAAGAAGAAGAAGAAGGAGAAGAAGGAGAAGAAGGAGAAGAAGGTGGAGGAGAGAGAAGAGAAAGAGGAAGCAGCAGGAGCAGAAGAAGAGGATGAGAAAGAAGATAGAGAGGACGAAAAAGAAGGAAGAGACATAGAAATCAAGAGAGATAGAGAGAGAAAGAGAGAGATAGAGAGAGAGAGAGAAAGAGAGAGAAATAGAGGAGTAGAGATAGAGGATGAAGGGGAGGAAGCAGACAGACGAAGAAAATATAGAGGGAGAAGACGAGGCGAAAGAGGACGTGGAGGAGGGAGTAGCATAAGAGGCAAAAAGCACTCCCATTAGATTAAATAATAACTGGCATCTTTAATTTGTAACATTAAATACATATTTAAAGACCGGAAGTAATAACGACCCTTAGCGCGGAAAACATAAATTTTGCAGATCAAGGTTGTGATGATGGAAAAGAAGAAATAACAAAGACATTTACAATCTGTTTAAGTCCCCGCTAATCACTGGTATCATGAAGGCTAATTGACTACAATGGATGGGCATATAGAAAGAATGGAAGTTAATAGGGACACAAAACTCGCTTACACCCAGGGAATAAATGACCGTAGATCCCGAGGTAGACCAAGAAGCCGGTGGAGAGATAATATATATATATATATATATATATATATATATATATATATATATATATATATATATATATATATGTGTGTGTGTGTGTGTATGTATATATATATATATATATACACACACACACACACACACACACACACACACACACACACAGACGTACAAGCACTTGGAATCAACGACTGGCAAGAGAAGTTCAACCAGAGAGACGAATCGAGACGGATTGTATCTGCAGTAAAGAACCTCAATGGCTCGGAACGCTGAAGAAGAAGGTTGTGATGCATTGTCTTTACGTCACCTAACTGCACGTAAGGGGGATGTGGCTTGGGGCCACATTTGCTTGTCAAAAACAACATGCCATACTACTCTGGGGGTGAAGCTTGGTTTGGCACGTCAGTGCCATCTTCAACGGAAACAGAGGAGATATCACAATGAACTCCTTATGGAAAAAGTAAGGAGAAGTACGTTGAGATGGCTTCTGCGCCGGAGGACTGAACAATTATGAAAATGTCGAAAGTGCAGTGATGTTGTTCGATATAACATAACATAATTGCAGTTAGTTCAGTAATAACATCATTAGCAAGTGGACACGTCACAAAGCTCGTTAACACAATGACATAATGTATGTAAAACTGTGCATATATCCCATATTAACTTTCGCATGTTGCGCACCTCAGTTCATTACGCTGCTGCACACCACTGATCTAAAACACATTGTTCTACACAGTGCCTACGCTAAAGTGCATTGGAATGTCAGGAATATTGTATCACGTCTAAAAATAAAGATGTCACCCGATGATGGACAGGTCAGGTGTTCGAATCTTTTCAAACTATTGGATGACCTAGACTTGGTAGCGTAATTGCAAGGACTGATGAGTAGGAGAGAGCCTTTATCGGGCACATACAGTTTTATATCCTAGAAAGTCGGTTGTTTATTTCGTATGGAGTATTTTAAACTCGTGTGTCCCTCGCCTGATTCAGATCAGAATGCCTCTGTAAAATGGATACGTAGCTGACATATGCGTCAGGTAAAGCTTTATGTGTGTGTGTGTGTGTGTGTGTGTGTGATCTGTGTGTGAATGTTCCAGAACGAAAGAAAATATATTCAATATGGAGATAACCGTCAACTTATCTTCCTGTTCAGGCAATGGCTGATTCCACCATCATTGTCTAAAAAATATCTGGCTCCATCCTTATCTTCTGTTTCCAAAAGAAGTGCTGTACGGTACACTAAATCTTAAGCTTTGAGAAGAGGCAAGTCTAAGCCCAAACTGCTATTCTAATCTAAACCCGTATAGCTTCTTGATTAATTCAGAGCCTGGTTTAGTAAGGGACAAGCTTCTGTGGCGACCGCTGCCCTCTTTTTAATCCACGGCCAATCTTCAGCACACGTGAAAGAGAGAAGGAGGAATGAATAGTTTCTTCCTCTTGTCTTTATATGTCCGTGGTGTGAAGAAAGTTTGCGTTGTATGACTGATTAGCATCGATGATAGG